>CM077666.1:134136247-134736247 GCA_039707655.1 Elymus sibiricus | reverse complement strand
ACGGTTACATCGAGTGGGAATCCATCGAGGGTGATTCCTCGGATTCCCCACGATGTTATGGACACACGGGTACTTTGACCTTCACCTCAGACCTTTGTTAAAGACGGGTCGGCTCCAAGAGCACCCGCGAGATAATGTTGAAGTCGGGTCGACCCCAAGGGTACCCGCGAGAGAGTCCTGTGGCGGCTGGCTGTTAGCGGTACCACCCAGGATGTGGTGGTAGCTCGGGACTTGTCCCGACAGTCGACACGGAACTTACACTGTAGTCGGAGTGACAGGGCAGGCGGAGACTACCTAGGAGAGAGGTGGGCCTAGTCCCTGGTCGTGGTCCGCGAGATACCTAGTCGGAGCGGTCGAGGCACTGGTCGTCTTCGCGAGCTCCTAATAATTCACTAACGGATTTGGGTATTTGATCTGAGTTGGCCACTGGCCTATACGCAATACCACCACATGGGATAATGGTTTAGTGGGGCCCTCGGCGCCGTATGTATCAGCCGAAAGCTCTGTCAGACGTCCAGCTCAGCATTGTGAGCCCGTCGGGACAAGTGCCATCCAGGACTGAGGTGGGCTTGGACTCCGATACGCGACACAACGACCCGGAGTGCAAAGGGCGATGGGCCCAAGACCCCTGAGCACTTAGGATGTAGACCGGCGGGGACCTCTCTGCGGAGCCTAGGTAGGACTACGTCGTGTCGATCAGCCGAGGCCGGGCATGACCCGAAAAGTGTGTCCGGCCAGAGCTAATCGAGCGTGTTGGGTAACAGTAGTGCACCCCTGCAGGGAAGTTATCTATTCGAATAGCCGTGTCCACGGTAACAGGACGCTCAGTGTTGTATCCCGATCTACTACAACTAGAACTGGATACCTGTGATACTTAATAATTTGTTAGCTCCGGGATCGCTTTCTTGCAGGGAGTCGAGGAAGGATCTCTGGGCTTTGCTACTACATACTTATTGCTTTATTATATGCTACTAATCTGCACTCTTCTAATGCTGCAAGACGCTGCAAGATGCTAGTCTTCGATAGGCTAGGCCTTCCCTCTAAACTGGCATTTCTGCAGTCTAGTCCACAGATACAACCCCTTCATTTGATACCGATGCATAAATAGAATAGATCTGATGTAAGTCTTGCGAGTACTTTGGATGAGTACTCACGGTTGCTTTGCTACCTCTTTTTCCCCATACCCGATTACTGCTATCAGATGACGGAGTCCCGGAGCCAGCTGATCCCGTCGTCGACTACTACTACACTGGGGAAGCCTACTACCACGTGGAGACCGACGACCAGGAGTAGATAGGAGGCTCCCAGGCAGGAGGCCTGCGCCTTTTCGATCTAGATGTCGTTGTTTTGCTTAGCCTTCTTAAGGCATCCTTGTTTAGTTATGTCTGTACTCAGATATTGTTGATTCCGCTGACGCTTGTGTAACTCGAGCTTATGTATTCAAGCCCTCGAGGCCCCTGGCTTGTAACATAAAGCTTGTATTATTTTAATTTGTGTCTAGAGTTGTGTTGTGATATCTTCCCGTGAGTCCCTGGGCTTGATCGTGCGCATTTGCGTGTATGATTAGTGCACGGTCGAGTCGGGGGCGTCACATGTGAAAAACATATGAGTGTGGTGTCAAGAGTGGATTCTTTTGGGGACTTTGGCTTGGGATCTTTCATGGAGGCTCAGACCAAACTACCTCTGTTTGTGTCACTCTTAATAGTGTGGTTATCTTGAACTCAATGTGAATATTTGATTCGATCAAAACCTAGAAATTACATCTTAAAAGCTTGAGGTAGACGCCATCTTCAAAAGTTGTAGGTAGGGGTCACAATTGATGTTCCACTCAATGCATGAGGACTAAGTTTCCCTGAATAAACTTATAAATAGATTAGTCCTATCAATCGTCTTGTCATTATTCACCAAAATCCAATAGGGGTATATAAGAGATGCACTTTTAGAAGTTCAACAAGGCTAGCTCGCATTATTAGGCGTGAGGCATGTTTGTGGGTATGGCTCTTCTTTGGCCTTGTAAATACTCTCTAGTCTATCATGGTTGATGAATCACCATCCGGTTGATAGCTGTGCATGATCGGCCCCCTTGAACACCATAGGATTAAGGTCATGGGTAACCATTACATGAAGTCAACTCCCTCGTATGGGTCTTCTCTCTCCCATGCGCGGATGGTCCTCTGTCTCCTACACACACTCACTGTTGGAAAATCTCCGTTCGTAGCACACAACATCGCCACTCGTAGCACGACAACACCACCCCCTCACAACACGATGTAGTTGTGCTTGCATCACCAACGTCTATAGGACCGGGGAAATGAACTAGAGGGGGTGAATAGTCCTATAGAAATTCTGCCTGAAATTTTAGTGTTGGCACGTTTTTGAGAAGAAAGCTAGTTGAGTCCTTAGAAAAACTATACATGTTATCTATCAAGAGTACGACTGTTGAAGCTAGAACTTGCAAGAAAGTAGGGATTTGAGTTAAAGAGATGCGAACACGGGGGTGGCTTAGCGGTGTTTTACTGAGGTTTGGATAGTTGGCGCTATCCTACTCCTCATGGATGGAGGTTCGAACCACAAAGGTCTCAACATCGTGAGACACAAAGAGCCCATGAGGCGCATGGCACCTATTCCCCCATGGCTTGGTACCACAAAGGTCAAAATCTCACTCGCCACTCGGGGTAGATCTTTCACAAAGAAGACAATCTCTAACCCTTGTACAAACTTCTTAATTACTTGACAATGATGATTGAAGGCTCTCAGGAAGTCCTAACCACCTAGGATGAGCACACCCTGTGAGGGTAACAACCAAAGAGAAGTTACTTGGATGAACTCCTCAAAATATCTTCAATCAAAGCACTCTCAAGAACCCATAGTAGCTCTCTCACGAGGATAGCCTTGAAGAAAAGAGATATGAACAATAGGAGTGAGAGTTCAAGAAAAGGGAGTAGATGGCCTTCGTAGATTTAAGAAAGTGACTTAGAAACACCCAATCAATTTCCTTTCCTCTCAAAAGAGCCGCTCTCTAACCTCTCTCAAAGACTCACATGAAGTTGGCTGGAATTGACTTAGAATGACTTTAAGCAGCAAGGAGTGTGGGGGTCGATATACAAATCAAAGTAAAAAATTAGACAGTTACCTATAAAAAGTGACTAGCCCAGAAATATTGAAGGACATCCTCGAAACTACTAGACATATTCAAATATTTGAATCGTCAGAAGGACTATCCAACGAGCCTTGATACGTCTCCAACGTATCTATAATTTTTGATTGTTCCATGCTGTTATATTATCAATCTTGGATGTTTTTATATATATTTACAGCAATTATATATCATTTTTTGGGACTAACCTATTAACTTAGTGCCCAGTGCCAGTTGTTGTTTTCTGCCTGTTTTTGGATTTACAAAATATCAATACCAAACGAAGTCCAAATGCCACGAAACTTTTTGGAGATTTTTTTTCTGGACATAACCAACACTAGAAGCTTCGGGAGAAGGCTAGAAGCCCCAAGAGGTGGCCACGAGCCACCAGGGCGCGCCCTGGTGCCTCGTGGGCCCACCTCTGCCTCTTTTGACCTAATTCCACCACTATAAATTCCCAAAAATCGGGAAACCAACAGAGGAGTCCACGAAATACTTTTTCTACTGCCGCAAGCTTCTGTTCTCGAGAGATCCCATCTGGGGTCCTTTTCCGGCACTCCGCCGGAGGGGGAATCGATCACGGAGGGGCTCTACATCAACCTTGCTGCCCTTCCGATGATGCGTGAGTAGTTTACCACAGACCTTCGGGTCCATAGTTAGTAGCTAGATGGCTTCTTCTGTCTTTTTGATCTTCAATACAATGTTCTCCTCGATGTTCTTGGAGTTCTATCCGATGTAATCACTTTTTGCGGTGTGTTTGTTGGGATCCGATGAATTGTGAGTTTATGATCAGATTATCCATGAATATTATTTGAGTCTTCTCCGATATCTTTTATGCATGATTATTATAGCTTCGTATTTCTTCTCCGATCTATTGATTTGGTTTGGCCAACTAGATTGATTTATCTTGCCATGGGAAGAGGTGCTTTGTAATGGGTTCGATTTTGCGGTGCTCAATCCCAGTGACAGAAAGGGACATGACACGTATGTATCGTTGCTATTAAGGGTAAAAATATGGGGTTTATTCATGCGTGAGTTTACTTTGTCTACATCATGTCATCTTGCTTAAGGCGTTACTCCGTTCTTTATGGACTTAATACACTAGATGCATGCTGGATAGCGGTCGATGTGTGGAGTAATAGTAGTAGATGCAGGCAGGAGTCGGTCTACTTGTGTCGGACGTGATGCCTATATACATGATCATTGCCTTGGATATCGTCATGATTATTTGCTTTTCTATCAATTGCCCAACAGTAATTTGTTTACCCACCGTATGCTATTTTCTTGAGAAAAGCCTCTAGTGAAAACTATGGCCCCCGGGTCTATCTAAATCATATATTAAAAACCCTACAAATACCTTGCTGCACTTTTCTTTTATTTATTTTATTTTGTATTTTTGTTTAATCTATCTATCTATCTATCTATCTATCTATCTATCACCATACAATTTAATCTTGCAATTGACCGCCGAGGGATTGACAACCCCTCGTTTGCGTTGGGTGCAAGGATTTGTTGTTTGTGTGCAGGTACTGCTAACGAGGTGTTGCGTGATTCTCCTACTGGATTGATAACCTTGGTTTCATAACTGAGGGAAATACTTACCTCTACTGTGCTACATCATCCCTTCCTCTTCGGGGAAAATACCAACGCAAGCTACAAGTAGCAAGCCTCATGGAAACACAAGTACTCGAAAGCACTAGATGAAATAAGGTGCCATTTTTTCGCGGAATACATGACACACTTGGTAGTACCAAAGAAAACAAGGTCTCAGAGGTACCAAGGTCGACAAAATTGTTCTTGAAGAGAAGTTATGCATAAAAGGCAAAGTCCGCTTGGAGGTACCAGGTGGATTCGCTCGAGACTAGCGGGATCTATAATGAGGCTCAAAGGGATGAAACAAACTGAGAAGGGCTCGGAGGTGTCGGGGAAAAAGTTATACCTGATTGTACTTGGCATATCACATATCACACAGGCGGTCTTAATGGAAACAAAGCTCAAAAGTACCAAATAAAATTTCTCGACGCTTCTAACCAAGGAAAAACAGGCTTCGCCTAACATATCACACACTCTCCCCACAGGCTTGGTAGTATCAGCCTACCGGGGCTAGGAAAAAATAGAGGATTGAGTGGCATGCATGGAATTATTGGGATTTTTGGTTGATGATCTTGTCTTGGAGTCGAGCCATAGTTCTTTTGCTTATGTCCCTCTTGATGTTACGATTGTACTTGAACTCAATGTGAATCTTGGATCAATAAAAAAACTATAAAGTATGAAGTAAGAGCTTGAAGAAGCCAACCACTTGTAGGGATAAAAGTAGGGATCACCATTTGGTGTTTCCACACATATGGACCAATTTCCTAAAATAAACTCGAAAAATAGCTAGTCCTATTACCATGTCATTAATCACCAAAATCTGATAGGGGTATATAAGGTGCACTTTCAGCATCGCCTCCTCCTCATAGCACCTAGTGCCATCGCTCGCAGGACAGCGTCATCGTACGACATCGTCGACAACAAAGGAGAAGGAGATGGGGTGGATGGTGTCGGGAGCAAGACGACGGAGCAATGTTTGCCTGATGGTGCTCGAATCCTCCTTCAACAAGTCGGCGCATGAAGGCCTTGGAGATGAACACGTGTGCAGGTAGGCTCAAGTGCATGTGATACATCATGATGAATCGAACGAAGCAACAGACGACCAATATTTTGGGGCGAGACAAGCGGGGCCAACCATGATAATGCCGAGAGAGAGAATGCACGATGAGGAAGAGGATAAAGAACACCAAATATTATGGGGGCAAAGGCTTGGATGGGTCTGGAGTATGTGGTGTCTTGCGAAGGCGTGAAGTTGAACACATGTGCAGATAGGCTGTAGCGCGATAAATCCTGATGGATCGGAGAACACAACAAGCGACCAATGCAACGGTAGGGTGTTCTATATCATTACCCATCTATCAATGCATCGAGACACATTATTATTGCGTTTTTCTCATGATTTTTTTACTAGAAATGCTTCTTCAATGTGGAGTCAAGCTATAGTTTACACTGTAGAATATCCATAGAGTTCTGTAAAATTAGATCAACTGTATGAAAGTAAAATTTTACCTTTTTCGGACTAAGATTTTTTTATGGACCAATAGGCCTTTGTTGGTTCATAAGAATTTTGCAAGAATTCTATAGGATATGGTTTATGTAGAAAAGAAAATCCCTTTAGAGCCCTTCAGAGCAACTCTAGCAGAGTTGACATATGCGCAACCTCCATAATACATATGGAGATCATTCCATATGCATTTGGATGTTGCGGAGGTTCTGCACAAACACAAAGTTGCTATAGTGCGACCTCTAGTTTTTTTTTCATGTTTACTTATTTCTACACTAGTACAACCATTTAGATCAAACAATCGAAAATAATTCAACAAATACTATGACAAACCATTATTAATCCAAATAATTCAAATTAATAAGTAATCCAAATTCAGTAAATAATAAGATCAAACAAATTGTTCAAGTAAAAAAATGCAAAGAATTTTAAGCACACCATCTCCCAGCTACTTGTCAATGATGCTTAGTGAGAACCTCTTTCAGTTGATGACAGAAGACCTAGTCTTCAATCTTCCGGTATGCCTCAAGAAATGCTTGGATGCGGCTTGTGTGCCTGCGTGGCATGACGATTGTGCTAATATCTTCATAGTCCATGGGGCTTGGCATATCCCTCACATCCTCTATGATCACTAGATGACCCGTTGCGTCATTGGCGCAGAGACCAATTACAGCTTGGAAGGTAAGTGAACTATTTGAGGTATTTTTTTCCTGAACTATCTGCAAATGATTATGTTCGTACTACGTTTGTATTTACCCTGACGATGATCATTGCCCATTGTTTTCTTTGGCGAGATATAAGCCCTTTGCTTGAGCAAGTGAATGGACTCTAATTTTTTTTCTGCTGCTCCGACATTTTCTCATCTTGTAACTGCTATGGAAAAACAAACGGTGTCAGCACGATTTCGGGTGTGCTGTCGGTGGCCGCCGAGGAGATCGTCCAGCAGGGCGGTCGAACAAACAAACAACCACAAAGAGAAGCCGCCAGGGCAAATCGGACAACTGGAATGATAGAAATCCCAAGCATAACCCGAGAAAAAATGACCTCAACCATCAGAACCGGCCATGCAACACAGAGGCATGCATATGTTTAACAAAACAACACAGACGGCGTACAACATCCCGATGGATTGCGTTGGATATACATTGGGCGATCATTCACACGGGTCCAAGGCAATGTACACAACAAACATCTGTTGACTGCTCAGGTTGGCTGAATATTGTTCGGTGACTCAATTATTCGCCAGCTTTGTACGGATGACACGACGTAAGGGACAAAAGCGAAACACAACTAAGAAGATTGGTGAACTATCTGAACGGTTTCTTTCCTGAGTTACACATGGTTGTCTTGCTGAAGATGGCCTTGGAGCAAAAGCAGAACACTGCGGTTTCGTAGCCACATGACCATTTGCCTTCTCAGTCAGAGAGGAGCCATCCACCCGGGTTCACTCTGGTTTTGGATGCCGCTGGGCCTGGCCTGTTCACCTCGGCTTTCAGTCCTTCTGTACTTCCTTGGTCGTTCGATATAAGCTTGCCGTGTGGTTTATGGGTCACGTTAGTGGCTGGTGACGAGGTTGGTCGGTCGTTTCTCTGCTTTCGGTTTGCTTCCTTCATGTTCGGCTCTTGGACCGATGGAGTCCTAGTCATTCCAGACAGTGGGTGCACCAGCACATACACGAAAGAAAAGAAGCAACTTACTTATCTTAATTGGAAATATAGCAGGACAATATCATTTCTATAACAGTGTCATTGCATCATATTACCAGAGAAATTAGATTAACAACAAACATTGGTGAAACATGTCAATACTTTTAACAATGGCATTGCTTCATTTTTACCAGCGGCATTAGATTAACAACTAAAACAGTGTCATTGCTTCATTTTACCAGCGAAAACACCTTATCATAATGGGAAATATGGCAGGAAAGTAGCATTTCTAAATAGTGTCATTGATTCATATTACTGAAGGCATTAGATTAAAAATAAATTGGTTAAACGTGTCATTCCTTTAATAGTGTGATTGCTTCATTTTACCAGTGGCATTAGTTTAACAACATCTAAAAGTTTCTATAAGGGCATGGGACAATTGTTGTAAGAATTAAGTCCTCGTACCCAAGTCCTCGTACCCATGCCTATTTTTATTATAAGTGTTCTCCGTTGCAACTTGATTACGATCTAGTCTAAAAGCTGGAATTTAATACTCATGCAAAAGCTTGTTAGAAACCCTGATATTCAAAGTGCACGTCCTCTCATGGGTTCGATAACTCAGGGTCACCTTTGGGGAAAAAGACGAGAATCCTTTTTGCTATCTGTTAACCGGATCACAAAAGGGACTCATCATGGCCGACCACCTCAACCTACAGATCAAATTCAAGGCGTCCTCCCATCATCCTTCACTCCTGACCCTGACAGGAGACACGATTCACCCCTCTTACCATGAGCAAGAGAAACCTCACCCTTCGTTTCATTGAGCATGGGAGCAGAATACAATATACGAAGAGCACATCAAGTACGTTGCATTGGATGCGTACATTTGTTACCGTATCTACACACGGTGGCATCAAGCGCTCGTAACAAAGGCTGTCTTGTGCTCTGGATCTTCCTGTGTGAGCAATTTCTTCAACCAAGTGTTTTATTCTTTTATGGCAGTTTTCTATCACATTAATTAACGTGATTTTACCACCACAAATGGACGTTCTTTCTTAAACTCCAGAAAACTTCCGTACATGACAACCTCACGAAAATAGATAAAAAGAGGCGCGCGAACGCGGTAAAATCCGAAGAATCCTATACGACTGAACGAAATAAGAGGTGTAAAACATAATAAAAATTGGACTCATCACCGCCCCTTCTTGCTTCTCCTTCTCCTCCTCCCACTTCCTTTACCGGAACCCTCTTCTGCTCTTCTTGAGCGACTCTTTTGTTGGGTTGGTTGGATGACCCGCTTCTTCATCGATGCCGATGTCGATGGTCTTGACAGGGTTGGTAATGAATAAATTCCCCTTGGGTTCCCCACTCAATTTTAACCAACAATGCATGAGGACGAAGTTCCTCTTCTCTGCCTTCAAAAACAAATTGCATGCACGAGAAGGCTACAAAGAAAAACATTGTCAATGGTTTGCATATCTGGCAAAAATGACCAGACACATAGAGTATATCTGGCCAACAAGTTGCATATCCGGCCAAATGACCAGCACATTGCTACTTGTAGTATGCGTTGGTATTTCCCCGAAGAGGAGAGGATGATGCAGTACAGTAGAGATAAGTATTTCCCTCAGTTAATAACCAAGGTTATCAATCCAGTAGGAGAACCAAGCAAAATTCCGTTAAGCGCACCTGCACACAAAAGAGCAAACACTTGCACACAACGCAAATAAGAGGGTTGTCAATCCTCTTAGCGGTTATTTGCAAGGATTAAATCTTATAGAGATAAATAGATAAACTAAAATACTAATTAAAATAAAAGTAAATAAATTGTAGCAAGATATTTTTAGGTTTTTTATATATGATAAAGTAGACCCGGGGGCCATAGTTTTCACTAGAGGCTTCTCTCTCGAACACATAGCATACGGTGGTAGACAAATTACTGTTGGGCAATTGATAGAAAAGCAAATAATTATGACGGATTCATGGCAATGATCATGTATATAGGCATCACGTCCAAGACAAGTAGACCGACTCCTGCCTGCATCTACTACTATTACTCCACCCATCGACCGCTATTCAGCATGCATCTAGGGTATTAAGTATGAAACAGAGTAACGCCTTAAGCAAGATGACATGATGTAGACAAAGTAAACTCAAGCAATATGATTAAACCCCATCTTTTTATCCTTAATGGCAACAATACAAATACGTGTCATGTCCCCTTCTGTCACTGGGATTGAGCACCGCAAGATTGAACCCATCACAAAGCACCTCTCCCATTGCAAGACAAATCAATCTAGTAGGCCAAACTAAATCGATAGATCGGAGAGAAATACAAAGCTATAATAATCATGCATAAAAGAGTTCAGAGAAGACTCAAATATTTCTTATGAATAATCTAATCATAAACTCACAATTCATCGGATCCCAACAAACACACAGCAAAAGAAGATTACATCGGATAGAACTCCAAGAACATCGAGGAGAACATGGTATTGAAGATCAAAGAGAAAGAAGAAGCCATCTAGCTACTAGCTATGGACCCGTAGGTCTGTGGTAAACTACTCACACATCATCGGAAGGGCAGCAAGGTTGATGAAGAAGCCCTCCGTGATCGATTCCCCCTCCGGCAGATTACCGAAAAAGGCCTTCAGATGGGATCGCGAAATAACAGAGGCTTGCGGCGGCGGAAAGGTTTTCTCTTCTGGCTCTCCGTTGGTTTTGGAATATTTGGGAATTTATAGCGTTGGAATTAGGTCAAGAGGTGCCACGAGGGGCCCACAAGCCTGGGGGGCGCGCCCTACCCTCCTGGGCGCACCCTCCAGGCTTGACGCCTCCTCGTGGCTCTTCTGGTCTTCTCCCGAAGCTTCCTGGGTCTCTTCTGGTCCAGAAAAAATTAATCCAAAGTTTTTTTCTCGTTTGGACACTTTTTGATAATGATTTTCTGAAAAGGCAAAAACAAGCAGAAAACAGCGACTGGCACTGGGCACTGGGTTAATAGGTTAGTCCCAAAAAAATGATATATAATTGCATATAAAACATCCAAGATTGATACTATAATAGCATGGAACAATAAAAAATTATAGATACGTTGGAGACGTATCACACATATAACAACTTACTTGCTCGGTGATCTGCGCACCATTTTTTTCCGAAAAGGAGGATGACCCCCGGCTTCTGCATTAGAGCGATGCATACAACCATTTTATTAATTATTCACCAAGACCTTACAAAGTAATACATCAATAAGTCTGAAGCCACCATCTTGGCAAGATCTGTCGCTACTCTTCTCAACTTGATGAAGGGGTGCGTATTGTCCAGGCCGCCTGCCCAGACCCCACACCGAAGCCCAACATCTAAAACCGGAGTCCTCAAACAAGCCGCAATCGCCGGGTCTGGGGCTCACACCGGTCCATCGCACTCTCAGCAGGCACGGCATGCGCACGCTGTAGAGGCCGCCGCCACCGTCTTCCACCGATCCATCTTCAGAGCAGGTATCGACGCATCGACCTTGCCAGGCCTGTCGTCGACGCCACCACGATGCCACCTCCCTACGCGCGTCCATCATCACGCATCTGTCGCCGAGACCCTGCAGCACCACTTGGCCATTAACCGATTTGTTGCTTCAAATGGCCTCATTACTTGCACATAGCCCCTTGGATGGTGTACCATCGATGGTTGAGCAACTTCATCCCACGATTGCGGATGAGCATCGCGGTAGGGCTCGAAATGATTGTGCTCATGGAACCAAATATGAATGGTGGCCCAAAATGTTGCGCCCTTTTACTTCGTGCCATGGATCGGATCGATGCTAGTGGTCAACCACGCATCGCACAACAACTCGTCCTCCTACATGTTGAAGCTTTCTTCTCTGCCCTTCTTTTTTGGATCGGCCGCAAATTCGTCCGGATCAAGGTCGTCCTCACCGTCCCGCTCCTGCTGGCCGATGTACGTGCCCGACTGGGTGCACGTGTCGGACTGTGTGTGTGTGTTTCCGGCAATTGGGCGTGCACCTACGACTCCGAGTCATCCACCTGCCTGTCCTCGAAGCAGCCTCCCCCTTCGTCGTGGATCATGTCCATCATCTCCCTGTCCGCGTCGTCGTATGCCGGCTCGCCCGGTTGAGACATACCTGCGAACAGAGAGCGCATGATAACCCACAAGTATAGGGGATCAATTGTAGCTTTTTCGATAAATAAGAGTGTCCAACCCAACGAGGAGCTAAAGGTAGAATTAATATTCCCTTCAAGTTCTATCGACCACCGATACAACTCTACGCGCACTTAATGTTCGCTTTACCTAGAACAAGCATGAAACTATTTTGCTGGTGTAAGGATAAGACTAGAAGTACTTAACGAGAATAAAACTAGGAGTAATTTGCGAGATAATAAAACTACGAGTAAATTGCAAGATAATAAAAGTTAGTTGTTTAGTAGAAAGTTTTTGTAACACAAGAGAATGATTTGTCCATAGGCAATCGATAACTAGACCGGTAATCATTATTGCAATTTTATATGAGGGAGAGGCATGAGCTAACATACTTTCCGTACTTGGATCATATGCACTTATGATTGGAACTCTAGCAAGCATCCGCAACTACCAAAGATCATTAAGGTAAAACCCAACCATAGCATTAAGTATCAAGTCCCCTTTTCTCCCATACGCAACAACCCCCTTACTCGGGTGTAAGCTTCTGTCACTCTAGCCGCCCACTATAAGAGAATTATGAAAGTATTGCAAACCCTACAGCGGGAATCCCTCACGCTTGCGCGACACGAAGGGCACCATAGGAAAGCACCAAAATAAAACATACAACTCAAACCAATCACGATCATCAATCAACCCATAGGACAAAACGAATCTACTCAAACATCATAGGATGGCAACACATCATTGGATAATAATATGTAGCATTAAGCACCATGTTTAAGTAGAGATTACAGCGGGGAGAAGAGGTGTTACACCGCTGCATAGAGGGGGAGAGAGTTGGTGTTGACGGCGGCGAAGTTGTTGGTGTAGATCGCCGTCACGATGATTGCCCCGGCGGCGTTCCGGCGCCACCGGGAGAGAGGGGGAAAGAGCCCCCCTCCTTCTTCTTCTTGCTTGGCCTCCCTCCTAGATGGAAGGAGGTTTTCCCCTCTGGTCCTTGGCCTCCATGGCACCCGGAGGGGCGGGAGCCCCTCCGAGATTGGATCTCTCTCTCTTTGTTCTCTTCTGTTTCGCGCTCCTGTTTTCTGGCCTTTCACCGTTTCTTAAATTTCCGGAGATCCGTAACTCCGATTGCGCTGAAATTTTAACACGATTTTTTTCCGGATATTAGCTTCCTTGCGGCCGAAGAAGAGCCCCAAGTGACTTACGGTGTGCCCACAAGGCACCACCGTGCGCCAGGGGGGGCCCGTGCCCAGGTGGCTTGTGGAGGCTGTGGGCCTCCGTCTGCGTTGATTCCACCTCCCAAAAATCACATATATTCCAAAATAATTCTCCGTAAAATTTTATTGCATTTGGACTTTGTTTGATATGGATTTTCTGTGAAACAAAAAACAAGCAGAAAACAGGAACTGACAATGGGCACTGGATCAATATGTTAGTCCCAAAAATAATATAAAATGTTGCCAAAAATATGTGAAAGTTGTAGAATATTGGCATGAAACAATAAAAAATTATAGATACGATGCAGACGTATCAGCATCCCCAAGCTTAATTCCTGCTCGTTCTCGAGTAGGTAAATGATAAAAAAGATAATTTTTGATGTGGAATGCTACCTAGCATAATCTTGATCATATAATCTAATCATGGCATGAATATTAAGACACGAGTGATTCAAAGCAATAGTCTATAATTTGATATAAAGACATCAATACTCAAGCATACTAACAAACAACCATGTCTTTCAAAATATCAACGGTAAAGAAAGTTATCCCTAGCCCATTATGCTCAGTCATTGATCCATTCATGAAACACACTCAACATTAACTACACCCAATGCACAAGTATGACAATAGTGCTCTCCAGTTGGTGCTTTATAAGAGAAGATGGAGACTCAATAAAAATAAAAATGCATAAAAGTAAAATAGATAGGCCCTTCGCAGAGGGAAGCAGAGACTTGCAGAGGTGCCAGAGCTCAAAGCTTAAATTAGAGAGATAAAATTATTTTGAGAGGCATGCTTTTCCTGTCAATGCTACGACCAAAAGTTCCCAATATCTTCCATGCTAGACACATTATAGGCGGTTCCCAAACAGAAAATAAAATTCATTTCCTTTCCACCATTCTTTCACAATCCATGGCTAGCCGTATCCACGGGTGTCTTCCATACCAACACTTTCCAAGGAATTTTGTTATTATTATTTTTGATTCATTGTGGGACTGGGCATCCCTATTACCTGCCACTCTCTCGTGCAATGACAAGTGAATAAACACTCATCTTGAGAATAACCCGCCTAGCATGAAAGATATTGGCCACCCCCTGCCGCCACATGAGCGGTACGGGCACACAAAACGAAAAATTATTTTGAAAAATTAGAGTTGGCACATGCAAATTTACTTGGAACGGCATGGAAATACCGCATATAGGTAGGTATGGTGGACTCATTTGGCACCACTTTGGTTTTAAGGAGTTGGATGCACAAGCAGCATTCCCACTTAGTACAAATGAATGCTAGCAAATAGATTGAGAAGCAACCAACCAGAAAACAAAAACGGTCATAAGCATGCATTGAGAATAACTAACACTGAATAATGCACCATAAGTAGGATATAACTTCGTTGCATAACTATTGACTTTACGTGCATGCATAGGGAATCACAAACCTTAACATCAATATTCTTACTAAATCACAATTACTCACTAGCATAACTCACATATTATCATCTCCATATCGCAAAACTATTGCAAGGAATCAAATATATCATATTCAGTGATCTACAAGGTTTATGTAGGATTTTCTGACTAACCATGTGAATGACCAATTCCTGTTGACTCTCTAAATAGATATAAGTGAAGCAAGAGAGTTTAATTCTTTCTACAAAAGACCATGCTCTAATAAATATAAGTGAAGCGAAAGAGCATTCTTCAAATAACGGTTTTATATAAGTAGAGAAACAGGCATCCAAACTTCAAATGATATAAGTGAAGCACATGAAGCATTCTATAAAGCCATACTCAAAAGATATAAGTGAAGTGCAAAGAGCATTCTATAAATCAACCAAGGACTATCTCATACCAGCATGGTGCATAAAAGAAAAGGGAAAAATAAACACAAAAGACGCTCCAAAAATTTACGCATATCATGTGAACAAAACAAAAACCGAAACATACCGATAATTGTCGAATAAAGATGGGATGCCTTCCGGGGCATCCCCAAGCTTAGACGCTTGAGTCTTCTTGAATATTTACTTGGGGTGCCTTGGTCATCCCCAAGCTTGAGCTCTTGCCTCTCCTCATTCTTCTCATATCAATACCTCCTCGATCTTCGAACACTTCATCCACACAAAACTTAACCGAACTTTTTATTAGAGGGGTTAGTACATATAACATCAAATCCCATCATGTCCTGCTGTAACATTATTGTATAATTATAATAAAACATTATCCACTGTATTCTATCACAATTCTATGGCTCCCAAGTCAATGGGGCTCAACAAGATTTCAAACATACGCAAATAACGAAACTATAACAGCAATCTGTGAAAACAGGACAGTCTGTAAAGATGCAGATGGTACATATACTTCTGTAACTAAAAAAATTCTGAAAAATTAAGAGCAAATAAATAATTTGCATAGCATTACCGTGTAAAAATTTCAGAATTTTTGCACGTTCCAGTAAAATAACAAAAATCAAGCACTACAACAAAAGTTTCTGTTTTTTCACAGCACACACCAAACAAGCAATTTAAACATCCTAACGGTAAATCTTGGCACATTATTTTTATAATACAATGTATTTGTACAAGGGGATAATTATTTTTGTGAGAAACTTCCATGAAAAATTCTACATTGTTTCCATGAGCATGAACACAAGTGTTCAAGGTCGACCCTCACTTCTTCAATGCATAACCTTCCAATCGCTTCTCTTTTTGAAAAAGTTTTTAGGTTCCCCTCTATATTTTTTTGTTTTAAAACTTTTTAAAAGCACACAACAGAAATAAATGACTCTCTAAAAATTCCGGGTTGTCTCCCAGGTAGCGCTTTCTTTAAAGCCATTAAGCTAGGCATAAAGTGCTCAAGTAATTGATCCACCCGGATCCCAAGGTATATCAAAGCCAATTTTAAATTAATAATGATTTGTAATTTAGTAGTGAGTACAAAGCAACATATATCATGCAATAACGAAGTCTAACTCTCTTCCTATGCATCGGCATGTCATAAAAGAACAATTCATGCACATCAAGTAAAGGCTCATGCATAGTATAAACAGTTTCTTGCAATTTTATCGTATTGGAAACATAGAGAGGCGGAGATGTAGTTACTCTCTCATAATAATTGCAAGTAGGAGCAGCAAGCACATGCATATTATATTCATCAAAATCATCATGTGTAATAGTAAAAGGCAACCCATCAATGTAATCCTTAATAAGCGCAAACTTCTTCGATATAGTGTAGTTTGGAGAATTCAAAAAGATAATAGGACTATCATGTGTGGGTGCAATAGCAACAGTTTCATGTTTAACATAAGGAACTATAGCAAGTTCATCTCCATAAGCATCATTCAAATTGGCATCATGGCCACAAGCATAGCAAGCTTCAATTTCATCAAAAAGGGATATTTCAAACGAATCCAAGGGATCATAGCAATCATCATAGCATTCATCCTTTGGTAAGCACGAAGGGAAATTAAACAATGTATGAGTTGAAGAGTTACTCTCATTAGAAGGTGGGCACGGGTAGCTAATCCGCTCTTCCTCCCTTTGTTTTTCACTCTCCTCGTCATCTTTTTCATCTAATGATCTCACAGTGTCATCAATTTCTTCTTCCATAGGAGCCTGCAAAATATTAGTCTCTTCTTGGGCAGCGGAGACTTTCTTAATAAATTCATCAATATAAGCATTGTATTCATAATTCTCATAGCAATATTTTAGTATAACATAATTTTTAGATCTGTAAACAGCATCATCATAGTTTTCATACTTTTCAAACAAAGATTCAATTTCATAAGCACCCTTAAAAGCAATAAATTCTTTTATTTGTTCCACATCATAGTAATCATATACACCATTAGCATAAGAAGCCAAGGTTTCATTATCATTAAATTTACATGAAAAGGGAAGGTGTGGAGCCTTCATCTTAGAGCAACAAGTATAATCATATCTTAAGCATAAATTCCGAGCATACCAATGCAAATAATAAATTTGATCACATAAGAGCTTCCCTTTTTGAGACAAGCAATAATCACTAAAGTATTCCCGCTGATCCAAAGTATACCCCATTATCAAGTTGAATGGAGATTTATAAGGATTATCAAAGTAATATTTAATATTCTTCACATAACCAGCATCGAGGGTTTTATGAGGTTCCCCATCTCCATGAGTAGCAAGTGCAACTAATTTTTTTTGGTGTTTCGTGTTCCATATTCATAACTAAAGATATAAAACAACTTAGAACAAAAAATAAAAACTACTAGTGATAAAGCAAACAAGCACACACGAGAATATCAACCCTACGCTATTGCTCCCCGGCAACGGCGCCAGAAAAAGGTCTTGATAACCCACAAGTATAGGGGATCAATTGTAGTTTTTTCGATAAATAAGAGTGTCGAACCCAACGAGGAGCTAAAGGTAGAATTAATATTCCCTTCAAGTTCTATCGACCGCCGATACAACTCTACGCGCACTTAATGTTCGCTTTACCTAGAACAAGTATGAAACTATTTTGCTGGTGTAAGGATAAGACTAGAAGTACTTAACGAGAATAAAACTAGGAGTAATTTGCGAGATAATAAAACTACGAGTAAATTTCAAGATAATAAAAGTTAGTTGTTTAGTAGAAAGTTTTTGTAACACAAGAAAATGATTTGTCCATAGGCAATCGATAACTAGACCGGTAATCATTATTGCAATTTTATATGAGGGAGAGGCATGAGCTAACATACTTTTCGTACTTGGATCATATGCACTTATGATTGGAATTCTAGCAAGCATCCGCAACTACCAAAGATCATTAAGGTAAAACCCAACCATATCATTAAGTATCAAGTCCCCTTTACTCCCATACGCAACAACCCCCTTACTCAGGTATAAGCTTCTGTCACTCTAGCCGCCCACTATAAGAAAATTATGAACGTATTGCAAACCCTACAGCGGGAATCCCTCACACTTGCGCGACACGGAGGGCATCATAGGACAACACCAAAATAAACACATACAACTCAAACCAATCACGATCATCAATCAATCCATAGGACAAAACGAATCTACTCAAACATCATAGGATGGCAACACATCATTGGATAATAATATGTAGCATTAAGCACCATGTTTAATTAGAGATTACAGCGGGGAGAAGAGGTGTTACACCGCTGCATAGAGGGGGAGAGAGTTGGTGTTGACGGCGGCGAAGTTGTTGGTGTAGATCGCCGTCACGATGATTGCCCCGGCGGCGTTCCGGCGCCACCGGGAGAGAGGGGGAGAGAGCCCCCCTCCTTCTTCTTCTTGCTTGGCCTCCCCCCTAGATGAGAGGAGGTTTTCCCCTCTGGTCCTTGGCCTTCATGGCACCCGGAGGGGCGGGAGCCCCTCCGAGATTGGATCTCTCTCTCTCTGTTCTCTTTTGTTTCGCGCTCCTGTTTTCTGGCCTTTCACCATTTCTTAAATTTCCGGAGATCCGTAACTCCGATTGCGCTGAAATTTTAACACGATTTTTTCCGGATATTAGCTTCCTTGCGGCCGAAGAAGAGCCCCAACCGACTTACAGTGTGCCCTCGAGGCACCACCGTGCGCCAGGAGGGGCCCGCGCCCAGGTGGCTTGTGGAGGCTGTGGGCCTCCATTTGCGTTGATTCCACCTCCCAAAAATCACATATATTTCAAAATAATTCTCCGTAAATTTTTATTGCATTTGGACTTCGTTTAATATGGATTTTTTATGAAACAAAAAACAAGCAGAAAACAGGAACTGACACTGGGCACTGGATCAATATGTTAGTCCCAAAAATAATATAAAATCTTGCCAAAAATATGTGAAAGTTGTAGAATATTGGCATGAAACAATAAAAAATTATAGGTACGACAGAGACGTATCAGCGCACACCGAGCTGCTCCACACCTGGCATCCGCGATTGGACAAATTGAGGCAATGCAGACTCATGAAAAAGGAGCGGTGCAGCAGTGACGTCGACGCAATAAGGCACGTGTCTGGCGGCGGATGCCGGGCACTGTCTACCGAGCTTAGGGGTGGACTAACGAGCTGCTCAGCTCGTTAAGCTCGTGCTCGTTAAGGCTCGGCTCGTTAAGCTCGTTAAGATTAACGAGCACAAAACCCTGCTCGGCTCGGTTCGTTTGAAGCTCGTTAAGCTCGTGAGAGCTCGCGAGTGCTCGTTAACAGATTCTGATGTGTTACAGTCTACAGGATGAGTGCGTAGATGTGGTTTTTAAGAGGGAATATGGTGACTACAAAAGGAAATGCACTAGTTTGTTGCCTCCTATGTAGATTAGTTGAATAGATGGGCTGAGGTGCTACAAATTTTTTGTCACGCTAGATGAAAATATGTGTTGTGTTGTTACTAACGAGCTTAACGAGCTACTCGTTAGCTCGTTCGTTAAGCTCGTTAAGCTTAACGAGCTAAAATCGATGATTGGCTCTGTTCATTAAGAAGCGAGCCACGAGCTTAACGAGTCGAACTATCGAGCGCTCATTAAGCTCGTGAGCTACGAGCTTTTGGTCCAGCCCTAGCCGAGCTGCTGGGCGGCGTAGAAGCAGGGAAGCTTGTATTGTTTCAGCCAGGATGGCGACGGCGGCGACGCCCCGCGTCCCAGCCCCGCCCGCCCCCTGCACGTCCGCCGCCACACCTGTCGCCCTTCTTTTTGAGCGCCGCCGCCTCCTTTGCCTTCTGTCTGAGGCGACGGGATTGCCGTGTCGCCGAGTTGATCTTTCGGGTGGCCGCCTTCGCGGATCCTCCACCACCGACGTCTCCGTCAACTTTTCGTATGGGTCCATGCGGCGGCGGCGATGAAAAAGGGGTGAAAATTGGGGTGGAGAGCGCCGAGATGATAGAGGAGAGGGTTGAGAAAGTTTTTTTTTTCTGCGGAAACAGTGTGACCAACTCCAAATGTGCGGGCTCCGACTCAGCTTGGTGTGAACGGGGTGTCGAAGTTCTACCCGGCTCGTGTCCGGACTTGCAAAGCCCCCTTGTTTGCTTTTGATTGGCGGGAAAACGTACACCCGAACTTGGTCCGCGGACAAATGTGGGACTCTGATGGATGGCTTGCGGCGTCCGGTGTTCCTTGGGACGCTTGCCGGAGGTTTGGGGTCGATCGTCGGAGATGCCCTAGAGTGAAAACGTGGTAAATATACTGTGCAAAGTGAAGACTTGTTTTCCTTTCCTCTATATCGGGATCCCGCTCTTGAGCACCGCCGTTTGAGACGCCCTACTTCCCTTTCCCCCTCTGACCCTCTCCCTTGCCAAAACAGCTCCCTCCCAAAACGCCCGCCTGAAAATGGCGGGCCTAGGCGGCGCCGGCGGCTGGGGCGGCTTAGACGACGACGACTGGGGCCTAAGCGAGGAGCAGTACGACAAGCTCGAGCAGGACGCCTACCGCGCGATTGCGGAGCGCAAGGCTTCCTCTTCCGCCGCCTCCACCGCCCCCGCAATCTCGCCGCTCCCCAACCGCGCCCTATCGCCGGCGGCCACGGTCTCTTCGCCGCTCAGGAACGAGCACCCCGCCTCCAGGGTCTCCCTGGAGTCTCGCTTCGGCAAGGTTAGGGTTTTCTCTGTTCTTTTGCTGTTAGGGAGAGGCGTTTTTGGGAGTTTATTGTTTGAATACTAGGGATTGGGTTTGTGCGTGACACGAAAAATTGGAAATCTTTGTTGCTCTAATGTCCAATGAATTTGGAATGACGGGTCATTTCGTGAATGCAGTACTGTTCACCGTGGTAAATCCCCTTCTTTCTTTTACCTAGCTTTCGTGAATGCAGCAGTGATTTATTTTCAAGAAAGTGACATGTTCTTGCCCAAGATTCGTGGATTGGTGATTTGGTCGGAAATGTGGTAGGGGGTTTAGTTAGCTTAATGCGCTTGTATTGTGGTAAATCTGTCGACTTTCTCATGCTTTTCGAGTCAGAAATTTTTCTTTATTCTTTGTAGTTTAGAGTTAAGAGAAACTAAGCTTTCTGTATGAAGTTTGATGAATTTGGACGTTGGTTTTTACTTTTTAGGCTCACCTTTTTGTGCATAGCATAATTTCAGCAAGTCAAGAACTGAGCCTACCGTTATTAAAGTATTAAGTTTGAAATGTTCATGGTATTTGATTCCATCTTTTTGATAAAGGACTATCTAGCACCTTTGAACCATGACTTGGAAGTTTGGGTCACTTGGTCCAATGGTCTGGAACAAACTTAGATGGCTGTAGTTAACATTTTTTTTTTTCAAGCGGATTTCAGTTTCTCTTGCTGACCGTGTTGCATTGAGAATTGAAATTCTATGGTTTGGAAGCCTTGTTAAGTACAACTTGTCTTGTCAAAAGATGGTAATTTTGGAAATAAGCTGATACAAATTTCTAAACATGAGATAAATCTTGACGCAGCTATAGTCAACATTTTTTTTTAAACTGCATACGATACTTTGATGGCCTTTGGGGCATGCAATGAACAATTCATTCTTAATTCTTCAGAGCGTTGGACATTTTTAGGAGCATCATTTGCTATTCTGTTGTTTTGAGTTGCCCGTCATGATAAATCTTGATGCACATACCGTCAACATTTTATTTTGAACTGCACACAATTCTTTGATAGCCTTTGGGGCATGCATGGAAAATGCGTTCTTCGTTCTTCAGAGCTTGGATATTTGGGATTATTCTATTGATGGCCTCATTTGTGATTCCGTTGTTTTGAGTTGATTATGGAGATATACATGTTCGATGGAAGCAGAAATTTATGTATTTTGTGTTATATTACCAACTTCCATCTTGCCGACAAAGGAAATCTGTATACTATTCCTTATTATTCCTTCATTATTTTTCAGGTAGAATCACTTTCACCTTCTCGGCTTAGTCAACCAAACTCAGGTATACAACATTCTCTACGTTTTCTGCTTATTCTAACATGAATCGTGGCCCGTCTCATTCTTCCTTTCAATTGTCATTGAAGTGAATAATAGTCAGGGCAGTTGGCCTAAGATATCTATACATCTTTTCCTTCATTCTAGTGGTGTGATTGCAGCGAAGTTCCCCTATCACCAGGTACATTTCCCTTATTGCCTAACATATCTATACATCTCATTTTGCCTTTATCACCAGCGGCCAAATCTTTAATCAGTTGCCATAGAATTATATTGTCTACAATATATTTTCTTACTCCTGTTTCTCTCTCAGAAACTCGTGGATGCATTTCACAAGATCCCAAAAGCTAGCTGGAATGGAAAAGAAAGGTTCCCTTATTCTATTACTTGACAGTTTCACCAGATGTTTTCTATACCATAGTAAAGTTTGATGCCTGATGTAAAACACATAACTTATTCCTGGTTCGGTTTTACTTGTGAAATTCTTAGGGTGTGGATGTTCCCTCCGACATCTTTATCAATAGCGGAGGAAGTTCTTCATGCCGTACCTGGATTAGTTGTTGAGGTAACAGTTATTTTATGCACTTCGAATAGCCGTGTTTGCTGTTTCTAGTAGTGATCTTCTATTTTGTTTCGTTGAATTTGTTCTATTGCCTTATTGACTGGTTGGCTGAACTGCTCTGTTCCTACTCAGCCACTGAGTCATTCTCATGATGTTTATTAGCTTCCGGGTTTGAGAATATATAATACAAGTTTTTTAGATGTTGTTGACAAAAATACTTCCCCTGTTGGTTCTACTTGACATCCTAGAATTAGACTTTCTAAAGTTTGACTGGCAATAAATTTAAATCTAGGTTGGCTATATACGGAATATACCATTAGATTGGTTATTTGTCTGTGAAGTCATAATTCTACTAGCACATCTTAATGTAAAGTTGTGAAAATTAATGGCGAAAGTTTGTAAGTAGCATCTCACAGACTTTGAAAAGTCAAAAGTGTCAAGTATTATTGCTTGTGAGGCCATTGGTGTGCGAGGTCCACTATTCTTGTTATTTCAAGGAACTTTGAGAAGCTTGTATTTTCATTTCTTGGAAAAAAAGAACTCCATAGCCACAAGGCCCAAGACATAGGCCTCAGTGTGCTGTCGTCTGTGCAATTGAAGCCTTTTCTACACCTCAAGCAAGAGTAACTAACAGTTTCTGGCCTGTGAATAATAACCTGTTGGTTCCTGGATCCACCAAATTGGTTGTTATTTTGATGTTTTTATTTTATGTTGGTAGTGCATCTAGAGACAATTCATTTTTGACCATAACATGTACACTTACTTACCTGTCAGGTTCAAAAATTGGACCCGTTAGTTCAGCGGGCTTTTTCTGCTGCTTTAGCTGCCAAAGATCTTCGAGGTATCTAAATTTCTAAAGTAAACATTGGAAACACCACATGCTTATATTTTTTCATCCACTCGTTGCTAAGATGCTGTTTGAATGGACAAAATTACATGCAGTTGAGATATTAAGAACTGTGTTACTTTCTAGTAAGCTCTAGTCCAGTTAGATTCATAATAAACTATGCAGAAGTTAAATATTTCTTCAACAGTATCACATAGGTGTAAATCCAAATGACCTGTGCAAACATTTAATTTTCCCAGATAGGTCTTGTGTTCAGGCGTGAGGCTTCCATTGCCTTGTCACTTTTCTATTTTTCTCTTAAAATGCTAATCTAACTGTTCTTTTTATTGTTTTTATTTTGCGGAAGGTCTGTATGACAAGATTCCAACGGATGTTGAGTCGAAGCTTATGCCCTTTCAGCGTGACGGAGTCAGGTATATCCAACATCCTTGCTCATAACAGTGGAAAATGTCTTTTCTTAGATTCATACATGTGGTGTAATGTTGAACTTAATCAGTTAGTTGTCGTACAGTTATAGGATGTTAAATGTAGCAGATAACCATGGCCCTTAATCAATACTAGGCAGTGGCACATCAATCATAAACTAAGCCTAATAGATTAAGCAAGAATTTGATCCTGAAATCCTGTCTGCTTTTGTCCGTCCCCAGTCTATGTACGTCTTACCTCCCTGTGTACCCCTGACACCTTCATGGTTCCTGGTCATGCCATCACAGTATGGTGCTGAGGGTACCCGTCAACATCTATTACTTGGGATGTAACATTATTAGGTTGTAAAATGGGATGTAAGTTGCTTATTTGGTCCCAACCACTCAGCACATTTGGATTTGGCTGTAAAGAACTAAAGATCAGTGGTACCTTCCCATAGTTGAACATCGTACCCTTTCTTTCTCGTTATTGTAGGTTCGCTTTGCAACATGGGGGCAGAGTGCTGATAGCAGATGAAATGGGTCTTGGAAAGACATTGCAGGTAATTTATACATTCTCTCTGGACCATCATCACTTCTTTTTCTACAACACGCAGGAGAGCTCCGTATCATTTCATTAAGATGAAAAAAAAGAACAGAGAGAGGGGGGGGGGGGGGGGCAAAAATAGCCCCCGCCCCAAACACACACGCCACACCCACACACCCTGAAAAAACTAGCAAAGGATCGCCACACATACAGATGCACATGACCGTCTCGCCCAGGGGAAGGACTTGTGTCGTTTGTTTTGCTCGGCAGCATGCAGTCAGTAACTTTCAAACCTGGCGAGCGAAAATGCACAAGACAACAACGTCCAAATCTTTCAGGCATTGTTTTTGTTGCCTAATTTTCTCTATGTAGGCAATTGCTGTTGCTTCTTGCCTTCATGATGCCTGGCCAGTTCTTGTTATCTCTCCATCTTCATTGCGATTACATTGGGCTTCTGTAAGTATCTCCGACTTTTAAAACTCATATTTATATTTCAACAGCAGTTTCCTTTATCCTCAAGGGAGATTTGAATTTGCTGCTTTGCGATTATAACAGATGATTCAGCAGTGGCTTAACATCCCTACGGAAGATATCTTGGTATATCCTCTTTGTTTTTCAATGTAAACACTTATTTCGGATTGATTGCTCTTAAAATCTCTCACCTACATCAGTTGTTTGATCATAAATATTCTTAACTAGATTTTCGTAATTGTTCTAAATCCCTTGCCCCATTTCTGGTTTACCAGGAACTGTACTTGTGTCAAATTCTTTCCACCAGCGAATCTGCCCCTTATTTCTATTGGACATGATCTTGTGGCACATAGAAAAAACATTATATGTCTTGCATGTTTCTTTCCTTGAATGCTAGGTTGAGTTGTGTGGTCAGGTGAATATGTTGAACATTCTATTCATATTCTTCCCCTTAACCATATTTGAGCATAATCATAACCATCTCTTGATTGTAAGGCCATATTTTCTGAACATATGTTGCTCCAATATTTCATTTCCTAGGTGAACAAAACTTAACTCTTTACTTTTCACCCTGCACTTTGAAGTGTTTTTAACTTCTTATGCCATTCGGACAAACATGCATAGGCTGTAGCATCAGATTATAAAAATGTATCTTCAAAGCACTGGCTATAAGAAGCTGATGTTACCCCCCATGTTTTGTGTAGTCTAGTGCTCTATTGTTTGCAAATTCTAGTATCACACAAGGTGATAAGTTGCTACAGTTGATGGTGTCACTCGCTGAAGAAATGAAGGAACTGTTAAATCATGAGCAGTTCCCAACTAAACCACATTTATGGTAGTTGTACTGCATGTTAATAGTTCATATCATACGGAAGTTTTTTTGTTAATTGGAACTTGTTGTGGAAGTAACTTTACATAGCTAGACAAGTCTTAAGGAAACAGACTATATACATCTTATTTCCTTCTATCCATGGATATCAACAACATTTTTTTAAGGTGGTGTTACCACAAACTGGAGGATCAAATAAGGCAGGATTCAGATTGGTATATTCAAACACCAAAGGAGATTTTCACTTGGATGGGGTGTTCAATGTCATATCTTATGATGTAGTTCCCAAGATACAAAGCACTCTTCTGGACTTGGATTTTAAGGTATGGATTCATCTAATCTTCTGTTTCATTTATGGATATGAGCTGTGTGATTTTAAATTTTCACAGAATGTGTTCCCACTTCCCAGTACACAGTCTGTTCTTTACCATTTAGCTACTGAACACATAAACCAATAGCATAGATTTCTTGCAAAATAGCTTATTTTTTCGAGAAAACGCAAAAGACCTTTGCGTTTCTTTGCATTGAAAAGGCAGAAGTTCAGTTACAGTCTTCCGAGGAGGTGCAGGGTACAAAAAAGATGAAAGCAAATTAGTGAACATCCCAGGTTGAGGGCAGTACAACCCTGAGCCCTCGAGCGCCAGCCTTTCCCCAGGAGGAGGCCTCGTCTTTGATCATGCCAACTGGTGTAGCGATTGAAGGCCGGGCACCCTCGAAGACGCACTCGTTCCGGTGTTTCCAGACCATCCAAGACACGAGCAGGGTGATAGATGCCAGACCCTTGCGTTGCAGCATCGGCGTGTCCTGTTTCGCACGCAGCCACCAATCCATTAGCGTAGCTTCATGGTCTGGTGCACGGATCGTCATTCTGAGCCAAGCTAGGATTTCATGCCAGGTTTGGCAGGCGAAGGGGCAGTCCAGCAGCAGATGCCGTATAGTTTCCGGGACTTGGTGAGGCAGCGGGGATGGTGCTGGAGTCCACGGCAAGCAAGCCTATCAGCGGTCCAGCATCGATCCTGGTTGGCCAGCCAGTGGAAGAATTTTACCTGCGGCGGCGCCCAGCTTTTCCAGAAGAGCTTCCAGGAGTAGCACAGCGTGGACCCGTGGAAGGTGGCCAAATAGCGGGACTGCGCAGAGTAGGTGCCATTGGCAGACTGCTGATCTGGCTCGTCGGAGAGGGTGGTGTGCTGTACAGCCTGCCATAGCTGCAAAATAATTTATTTGAGTGTGAATCTTTAATTCTTTCACGAAATGACTGACGCGGCACCCAGCCATATGGTTGATTGCAGAGCATAATCCTGCATCCAGCATTTGCACTTACACTGAAGTAATGAACATGATTACACAGATTTCAAGTAGATGGAAAGGGCCATGCATGTAGATTAAAGACGGCTTTTATAAATATTTTTTTAGTTATTGTTTTAGGGACACCATTTAGCATCGGATAGAGCAATCTTTATATTTGACGTCTCAAGAATTTTATTGTGTTGAGAGCACTGTAGCCTGTTAGCTGGATTAATTATAATTTACCCCAATTCATTAAATCAGGAGTACTTAGGGGATTGAGGTTTCACCTATGGGACTGACAAATCAGTTCCATCTAAACCTTGCGAAGAAACTGATAAGTTCCATTTTGTGATGATGCATTTGTTGACTCTGATTGGTGCTTCCGTACGCAAGCACATCAATTAGGTTTCTTGCCAACGGAAAGTAAAAGGATCAACATGTTCCATTTAACCCCATCATATGGATATTCACTTCACTCTGTATTGTGAATATAGCGACCTCTATCGTAATTGTGTCCTAATTACCATGAACTCAGAATATTGCTATTCATAATCCATTTATACTTGCTTTTGAATGATTTTCATTCAGATAGTTATAGCTGATGAGTCACACTTCCTGAAGAATGGCCAAGCGAAGAGAACAATCGCTTCACTTCCTGTTCTGCAGGTTTGATGTCTCTTATGGGGAAACGAGTTTTATTTGTGGAGCAGAAATTTCTTATGTATATGCTCTTACTGTTTAATTTGATTGAATAGGTTGGATAAATTTGGGTAGTCTGCATCACTTTATCCCAACCAAATGCCACTCACAGTTTGATCGTTTGGTGTTCTTGTCTAGTTATTTCATACTAGCCATTCTGATGACCAGAATTTCCAAACATTCATTAGAATTTACTCCTTTCGTTTTGCTACATTTGTCCATGACCTCGAGGGTCTCAGGTCTCCGTCTCCAATTGTTCATCCATTGGGGGAATTATGAGTATAGTTATTGCAATGTTGCTGCTCTCTATCATACATTCATACTAAAACATATTAGATGATTGTTAAGTAGCTGTAGTGTGTCACTTAGTTGGGGCTATGCACGGTCATTTCTCTCATTAAATGTTTCTTAGACTTGGCGCTTCCTTGGTCTGGGTGCATCGTGGGGTGTGAACAAATTTACAGTGAAATGGAGAGAGTGCATGCTGTGACCTTGAATATTTGTTCCCGTTAATACCACGAGTTCCTTAGGATGTATTGTGCTTTCTCGGGATTCATTCCATCGATCAATTTCTTGCCTAATTACAGCCTACCAAAAGATAAATCACATGACAGTATCAACAAAATTAACCAATTGTGACTTCATACTCACAGAAAGCTCAATATGTGGTTTTGCTAAGTGGAACGCCTGCCTTATCTCGCCCCATTGAGTTGTTTACTCAGGTACAGGCTGTTTTGAGATTTAGTTGCACATACTTGATGACAGGAGATTTCCACCGGAGAGAAGCAACTAATTCTCTACTTGTGCAGCTCCAGGCGTTATATCCTACTGTCTACAAGAATGTAAATGAATATGGCAATAGATACTGCAAAGGTGTAAGTACTAGCTTAGCGAAATTGCTTTCTTCATTTTCTGTCACCAATTATGACTATTTATTGTGATTCTTTCCCAGGGATATTTTGGGTTATATCAAGGCGCTAGCAATCATGAGGAGCTGCATAATTTGATGAAAGCAACCGTCATGATCCGCAGGTTGAAGAAAGATGTTCTTTCGGAGTTGCCTGTTAAGCGTAGGCAACAGGTAACCTCATTGGGTTTATTTCCGAGATAAAGATGAAAAATAGAACTGGACTTACTGTATCTACAAAATTTCATTTTTGCCTTACATCAAAGTTTACGCTAAACAATTCAGAATGATTTGCATGCGATCTGTTGATCACCAACCCCAATTGTTTCTGGGCCTTCTTGTGTTGACTTGGTTGTCTCTTTCAAATGCTCAATTTTTTCATATTTATCTTATAGTACAGAATATGTGGAACCTTGACTACCAGTGAGATAAGATTTTGTATCGATCTTGTATATGATCCTTTAACATCTATACCTAATGTTCGTATGTTGCCAATCTTTTCAGGTCTTTCTAGACTTAAGTGAGAAAGAGATGAAACATATCCGTGCTCTTTTTCGTGAGGTACAGTATGTCAGTATTACTTTAATGTACTATCTTTTTCCTGCAAATGATACCCTGTAGACTTGTAGTCATAGCATATGAAAACTTGTAATCACTTCTTGGTAGTCAACGCGTCGGCACTTCTAGCCACATTGTTTGATTGTTGGACTTAATTCTTTGGATTAATGAAGAGCTTTTATATGGGTGCTGGGACAGCCTGTCCTCTCTACTTATTTTATCATCCAGAGACATTTGATTCATATATACCAGAAATTCTCAAAGTTAAAACTTTATGATTGATTTATATACCCGAAATTATTGAAATTGAAACTTTATGATCTTTTTCTCAAGTTAAGCTAACAAAAATGTTATGGGCCTCTTCGTTGCGTACTATTTGTTGTCAACCATATATGGATGTTTGAAATGGTTAAGCTTCGTTTTTTAACAAAGAAAAGAGAGATATTATATATGATAGATTAGTCCATCGTTTTATGGTTAGATCAGTTATATGATAAGGTAATATTCTAGTGCCAGAGTCGTGATGTGGTTTGTCTTTTTGTAGTTGGAGACTGTCAAGATCAAAATGCAGTCATGTGACTCACAGGAGACGATCGACTCTCTGAAATTTAATCAAAAGAATATTATCAATAAGGTATCTGAATATGTATATGCTGTATGCCTTTATGCTACTCTAACGTTGGTCATCATTTTCTTGATGAACATTTTTTGAATTTTTTCCTTGATGAACATGAAATTTTCTACCCTTTCTGTTGTGAACTTAGTAAACTAAGCCACACAAAATATAGAGGAAAAATGCACTGTTGCCGTATTTGATTTACTTTTTTTCTAGGCATGTGAAGAGATATTATTTACAATTGCGTTTTTATTTTTCTAGTTGAAGTTTTTGCCTTAAGACTGGAATGACAAATAAATAGGTACTTTTGCAGTTTTTTTAGGTAGGTACTTTTGCATTTTTTTAATCTAAAGCCCATATTAGGAGCTTTATGATAATTAAATAGTTATTTTTTATAATAATTTATATATAACTGATGCCTATTTGATGCAATTATTGATGCAGCTCAACTGCATTGCTTTGCATGAGGATAGTTAATTCTTTTTCTATCTGCATTTAATAGCATGCAGTTACACTGTTACAGTGTTATCTGTTAGACTCTATTTCGACTTTCATATTCATTCATCCAATATTAGGAGCAATTCAACACAGGGATAGGGTTTTTGATTCGTCATTAGTAAATTCATAGATTTTACCATATTTTCTTCCTTTATTGAGGACATATTTTCCCTATTTTAATTTGGTGAAGCTAACACCTTGGAACATATTTTTATGCCATATCTTTATATTTAATATTCTTATATGTGCCTAACATGAAGATATATTGAGGACATGCATTTGAAATAGAATAAATAATTCTCTCCACAGTTCTTGTTATATTATTTACTATCACAGGCTTGTATTTTCAATCTCTTAAAGTGATTTATTATTGGTATCAGTACTCATATTTCATGCCTAATCACAGATCTATAATGATTCGGCTGAAGCCAAAATTCCAGCAGTGCTTGATTACCTGGCCACTGTAATTGAGGTAACTATATGAGATATTTGTAGATTGTCCTCTTAGCTACTCTAATAAGACCAGACTTGATAAAACTGTCATGAACTGCCCACTTGCTGCCAGTTTTTGGTTCCAAATTGAGTATCATAACTTGGCTAGCTGAAGTAGACACCCCACAGTTTTTGACTAATTTATATTGAACTATGCGTGCCTCACACTTCGGTGGGACCACATTCTTGCATACTTGCATGATACCATATGAAAAATAAAATCCATTTTTATAGCCTACCTGTTTCAGTTTAGTAACTTTAGTTTGAGCTGAACTAAATGAGTGAATTATAAGTGGGAGCTGGTGATGCAAAGTTCATCCACATCTTTCACCTCTCTTTCCCACTATGCGAGAAAGTCTGACAAAACATAACAGTTTAACTAACTATAAAATAGAATGAAGCTTGCTCACAAACTAACTTAACCACCTCTTGAAAAATCTCTACTGAAAATGTAGCATGACGGGGGGTATAGTAGCCGCGCCGAGGGAAAATCCAGCTTAGTTGACGATAATATCTTAATTGATCAATTAATTTTTTTTATCGGTAACAAAGTATAGGAATTTAGCTAGTATGGCATAATCATCACCCAGCCAGGAATTGGAGAAGCCCTCTGTGAAATGGCTTTGATATGTCTTTTATCAAGTCATTCACATTTGACTGATGGCTTTATTTGTCAGGCCGACTGCAAATTCTTAATATTTGCACACCATCAACCCATGATTGATGCTATTCACCAACATCTCTTGGTAAGTTCCTAAGAGTTTATTTCGATTTGACCTGTTTATGATACATCTGGAGCTACTACATACCTACATACTACCGTGTTTCAGAAAAAGAAAGTCAAATGTATAAGAATTGATGGCCAAACACCTGTAGCTGTAAGGCAAAATTTGGTCACGGATTTCCAGAACAAGGATGACATCAAGGCAGCAGTGGTATGTGCTAATTCCTATTAATTTTGTGCATTATATTCTAGTTAGCGTTCTGCCAGCGTTTTTTTTAATGCATAGCGTTCTGCCAGAGTTAATTGCATATAATCTGATTGATATCAACGTGTGTGCACAACTGCAAATGATACCTACATGTTTATTCACTTTAAGTTTATTTACCGGCATATATTTTTCGCATATTGTTCACTTGCCCACGAAAATGATCCTTGGGTGGCACAATGCTGACTGAAACTGCCAGTGAATTATGATTTTTTCTGAAGAAAGCCTTCGTGCTTATAGAGCTGGAAGAGAGCACCAAGCCACCAAGTCTAGGCCATGGTAGATATGTTTGCCTTATTCAATAATAAGGCGAACAATCACAAAGATTCGAAAGCATATGTAACAGTCACAATTGAGATCACACAGCATAATGCAATGCTCCAACCATACAGACATCATGTTATATAATTTTTGGAGGGGAAGTTCTGTTATAAACTTCATGGGAGCCTAACATTGCAGTTATCCATCAAAGCTGGAGGTGTCGGGTTAACTTTGACAGCAGCAAGTACAGTTATCTTCGCTGAGTTATCATGGACTCCAGGTGACATTATTCAAGCAGAAGACCGTGCCCACCGGATTGGTCAGGTCAACATCACATTTCTTGTTCTAGCCTAATGTGTGACTTCTCTGCAGTTGATGTCCACCTTTCTGACCATCTTTTTTCTCCTGTTCTCTTCCCAAATTTCCAGGTTTCTTCGGTGAACATATATTACCTTCTTGCAAATGATACGGTGGATGATATTATATGGTATGTCCTAAATTTTATTTTTCCTACACAGCTGTTGTACTTCAGATCATCCACTGAAGTGTCTTTTTCACTTTTTTTGCTTTGTAGGGACGTTGTTCAAGGCAAACTTGAGAATTTGGGGCAGGTCTGCTATTTGTCCCTCCCTCTCTGTCCCTGCACTAGCATACTATTTTCAACATTTCATCACAAGCATAGAATGATAGCTCACCGTGTTGGCTTCTCTAGTGATGGCAGTTATAATTACCGTGAAACTGTTCGGCAATTATAGTTTCTATTGAAGTTTCTCACATCAACGGTTGATATGCCATGAATGGGTCTGACAATGCGATGTTCTGTTGTCACCAGATGCTGGATGGGCAGGAGAAAACGCTGAATGTCTCGCAGAGCGAAACGAGACCAAGCCCCTCGAAGCAGAAGACACTTGACACCTACCTCAAGCGGTGTAGCACTTCCACGGAAGCCCAGCCCAGCCCAAAGAGCCGCAGGTTTTGACGGAGGGATCAATGTGTTGCGGTGTGAGTAGGCACATGTTTTTGGTGTTTCTTCTCTGGAGTGGCCCTGCTGTGTATCAATCACCATCGTAAACGAATGTGGCGTCGGGACCAGCCGTGATCAGGCCGGGTTGCCTTGTTGTATTTTGGATAGCAGTAATATGCGAGAGTATCACCATCTTAGTGCCTGTAGTAATGGTAAATATGTGAAGCTGTGGACATGGTAGAGTTTCTCTAGTAATATTAGATGACAATGAGAATATCCACAACAATAAGCTACGCTGAAGGGGCGATCCCTCGCGCTAGATACGTCATCACAGGTACGACAAAAAAAACGCGGCAGTGATTGGGTGAGAGAGAGAGAGAGGGAAAAGGACTCCTCCCATGCCCTGTGCACCCAATCCTCTCGTCCCTCACAAACCCTAGCTGCCTCCGTGCTCGCTTCCTCCTACTCCTCCTCCTCCATCCTCCCGCGCCAGTCACGCCCCTCCCTCTCCCGCATCTCGTCTACCCCGGGATCCAAGGTGTGCGGGCGCGGAGGCGCGCTTCCCCGGCGGCAGCAGCAACCTACAAGCAAAGGGCGACGGCGGCGGCGCTTGATTCGATCTGTAGGAGAGAGAGAAGATGAGAAGGAGAAGAAGGAAGGAGAGGAGGGAGAAAGAGAGGAAATAGGAGAGGGAGGCGGCGTCGAATGGGAGAGGGTCAGTGCGGTGGTGCGGCGTGCGGTGGCCTCAGCGGGTGGGCGACGCCACGCAGCTCCTGTGCCCTTAACCCTCTCCTTCCCTCCTCTCCTGCAGATCTGGACCTTAAGTTCACTGCTTTTGTTTTCATCTGCAGTTGCGAGGAAGAGTAGGAAGATCAGGCAGAGAAGGTTTCACATACCTCTTCTACACTGCCAAGTCTTTGCTTTCCAGAATTGCCATGGTGAGCTGCTGCTGTAGTGCTTTATAATTTTTTGGCCCCTTCCTGAACGTGTGCAGCTTGATGGTTCTGGACAATTGCTAGGAGCAGCGAATGTGCTCATGAAAGCTCATTGCCTTGATTAGGTAAAATTGTTATGATTTTGTTTCATATATGAATAACTAGATGCAGAGAGTGTTTTCGTATCGTACATATCAATCTAGATCTTGGACAAAGTACATGCCTATTTTCCTTTCTTCAGGCAGTAAACTCATGTTGATTTCTAGACCCATGAAGACCTATGATGTTACATGAAGCCTTCAGACTTTTAATTGTGTGCTGACTTCGTCTCTTCTGCGCAGGCTCCTCCGGAGGGACATATCCCCTTTGACCCTCCACTGTCAATGATGCGAAAAACATGGTGCTAGAGGACAAAGAATCGTAGGCAGAATCTGCTACCAGCTGTGCAAGTGTAGATGTATTATGCTTCCGGATACAAACAATAGATGTGGATGATGTCCATTTGGGGCTTGTGAATTCTGAAGCTTATTTTGTGTAGATACTTTCACCCCTAAACTTATTTATATGCAGGAATATTTATGTGCTCCTTGATCATGATTTTTATAACTGATGAGATCTTACATTGTTGTCTTTACCGATTAACCGGTTAACTCTTTTCCTAAATGGTTTTAGATTTCGGCTTTCTATTTGAGTCAGTTTCTTTTTACAAGAGATGATATCTTACACAATAGTTTTTTGCTTTTGTTGATCTAATTCAAATTTTCTTTCAGCCCATGCTTATGATGTTAATATAAAGCTGTTTAGAAGAACATATACATGGGAGGAAAAATATTATCATGTATTTGGTCTGTCATTTTGCTTGTGTTGATCTAATTTATTGAGTTTTTTTTACACATGTCATGATATTATGCTCTAATTTCTACTAGGCTGCTTTTACATTGAACTAGTTGCTAAGCCCAGTCAGTCCAGTATGTATGGTATGTCCAGTAAGGCTAGTGAAGTAAAGAAAGTCGTAGTACACAAATTATTTACCTAATTTCTCACTCAAAACAATAAATTTGTAGCTCAGTTCAACTAGGAGATGATGCAATCCAAGGCACTCACCGATTTAAGATGGTATGTTCTGAACTTTCGTTGGTTTATGAAATGACAAAAGATGTTGTATATGCATGCTACTACAGTTTAGGCATTGATGTTATTTGAGAGTCTTTTGGTCCTGATGCCATATTTATTGCACTTACAAAATTATTAACATTGTTTTTTATTTGTCATTTGTTGATCTAATTTATTGAAACCAAAAAGAGAAACCATCGTTTTATTTTAATTTCACGTTTGGGTGATCAATAGAAGATAAATGAATACACTGATGGAAGGCCATGTCTAAGGACCTTCCTATTTTCTATTTTCATTTTATTCAGGATCTACTATAATTTCCCAGCAAGTGTTTATTCCTGAAATCGATCTTATGTGATATCTCAAATGAAACAACACAAGGTTTTGTTTGGCTTTGTATTTTGAGGTAATGTCGAGGAACCTCATGTGAAAAAAAGATAGTAATAGGCATTTCTCAGTTTTCTGCATGAGCCACGGTGCCGAAGCCTTTGGACAGGCATTTTGTGGTAGAATGTGTCAAACAGAGGTCTGTTTGCTAGAATATATTTTGTGCCGATGGGGCAACTAGCATACACAAAATCACTTTGCTATATATTTTCATAATGCTACGTTCTGCCAGTTAAATGACTTCTTATTGTTTTGAATCTACTACATAAGTGTTTCGAGATTTACTTTGTTCCAGCGGCTGCTTTGGATCATAGGAAACTAAAAAAAAGATAGAAGATAGTTCCAATGCAATATTTTATCCTATACTGAGTAGTGACCGTGTTATGTATCGGTAACTTCTAATATCAATAGTTCCCACTAAGAATTCATATTCTTCAATATAAGTATTGGTGTATCAAGAAAGAATCTAGAGGTCAGCTTGTTAGAAAATTCATGCAAATTCACATGTATCCGGAAGTATATGATTCTAAAACATATTGCATAATAACATGGACCTGTGGACTCTTGAGAGGGCACACACATATATGCGAACCGACAAGAGGGTACCTCCTAATTATCTGCATATACTGATGTTCATATATACCTTTTTCTGGATATACTATAACTATGTGTTCTCTTTTGTAGCCAGAATCATCTATCATCACACAGCCTTCTCTCGTCTCCTCTCCCCCAGAAACGCCGCCGCCGCCCGCGACCCAGCCCGCCGAGCTCCGCCCGCGTCTCCATGGCGCTGGTTCCGGTACGCCCCGCCGTCTCCGCTCTGCTCTGCCCGTGGCGGCCGTCTTGTCCGCTCCCGTGACGTGCCGATATGGCGGCGCCGCGGCCGGGCCCTATCTGGAGAACAAGCGGGCGGTGGTGCACAGTCTGGGCGGCGGCGACCTGCGCGGCCCTGGTGCTGCACTGACGCATCCAGCCGGGCATGCCCAAGGACACCTCCTGCAGGAGGGCGCTCCCCGCCGCCGCCGTCCTACCATGCGCGGACCGCCACGGCATCGTCGTACGGCGACTGCGGCAGGCTGGGCCGCAGGAGCAAGGGAGATGGTCGATGGGGAGATGACCCCGCCTCTGATGCAGCTGGAGACGCTGCTGGCGCTCGGCCTGGACCAGCGCATGGCGGAGAACGCGCTGGTCAACAGCAAAGTCACCACCAACCTAGCCTCCGTCATAGCCGAGGAAACAGCATATCCTATCCTTACACTTGTAGCCTTCATGGTTTGTTCACGTAACTCTATTTTGCTTGCACATTATTTTGCCCTGCACATTGTTTTGCCCATAGTGAAAATTTGCTTGAACAACAACTCATAGTAATTTATTTTTCTTATTCATAAGGAAATATCGTACTCATATTATCTGTGCGATTGATGTGATTGCATTTGCATCTTGATATGTTAGACTAAACCTACAGTATGAACTCTGAACTCTGCTTTCCAACTTCATCAAATGTCCCCATCGTGTTCTACAGAAAGGACAAGGAAAAGCCGAATTGGTTGGTTGATTCATACGCATTATACCACACATGTTCAGTCCAGTTCAGTTCAGTTGGGTGTGAAATTTATGCTGAAATTTCTGCAACTCTGTAGTTCAGTTGTACGAAAAGTGGAGTAGTGTGTTATTGATGCGTGTTGCAGTGAGCAGACGAAGGAGGTGTTGTTCCTTATGAATCATATCGCAAATGCAATCACAGAGCTGTGATTCTGAACTTTATTGTTGTTGTTTGCAGAACCAGAGCAAATATGGGAGCTCCATCAAGGCCTTGGTGAGTAAACTGTGTGCTTGCTCAGCCTCTCTCGTGTTGATTGGGCATCTTGGAATTTTATTTTGGCAACTTGGCCAACTGGTCTTCCAACAATCAGCAGTAGCAGGTCCAGTGCCTGATAATAGAACAAGCGATTGCGATCGTTTCTATCTCCCACTGGTATACATGTCTTTAATTCATAGTTTATTATACAGAGTTAGCTTTACTTAATTTTTAAAAAAATTCTCGATGAACTACGAATAGTTTCCTACTAGAATATTGGGAAAATTGAAATGAGTGGTGGTTATTCACTTACCTGTGGAAGAGCAGAAGAAAGGGCGCAGTAGGAAGAGTTTTGATTTCATATATTGTGTTTCATGCTTCGTAGATATGCTAGCATGGCTGTCTTGCAGATTATGCAAATGTGTAGTTGTCATGTATCGATGCGCTGCAGTTCGTCTGTATTTACCTGCTCAAAGGTCTTTGCTTGAATAATTCTAGGGAGGCCACTTGATCTGGACTCCCTCTTCCTCCACTACAGCGGCCACAACCTGCAGTTGCTGCCGGCTGAGACCGGCCAGGACGACGACAACGGATTTGACTCCTACACCAATCTCATCAAGGTAGGGTGGAAATTCCTCTGAACTCTTTTGTGAGTTGTTACTATCTGATTGTTGTAAGGTGGCTTAATCAGATGATATCATTTAGGATTGGTTTATTCATGAATTATTACCTGAGATGTTGGTTTGCTTGATGTTAATTCAGATGCCAAATGAGTACGATTTAAGCTCTTTTGCTTAGAATTGACTGACAAGTGAATGAGTTGATCATACGATCGTAGCAGTTGACTCGCTTTGGCAAGATGATCCTAATTACATGCTCAGTGGAATGCCAGAGTTACATAAATTGTCTTTTACGAATTTAGCATTAGTTCCTTCTGTTGGTAAATGGAACTTCTATGTGTTTTTTCATTACTACATAGTATGTGATTATTTAGACAAGTAACTATTGTTAAGCATTTTAAACATGCTGCTGCACTTGTTACCCTGTATTAATTTATTTGATATGTTTTTAGATGTGGATTATGGCTGTGAATCTTGTCGTATTCATCAGGATCATAAGAACAATGTGATTTGTCCATTTATTGATACTTTATGATTTCTTTTATCCACGGGGGTTTTAAGTTTTGTTCGTTTGTCGAAAAGAGGGTTATTAAGCTTTCTATCAAGAAGATACCAGATGGACATCACGTGCTTTCCTGTTTAGCTACGCAAATTACTAAACTTGAACGTCCTTATGTTGTCTTGCAAGAGGAACAACAGAAAATTCCTATTTCACTGATTGTTATAGTTGACAGTCCGGTTTGTTTCTCTGATTTGATGTAGGAAATGGATTGGAAGTTTCAGTCTTTCAGTACTGATTTTCTTTCTTCCCTTCATTAGCTGGATTTTCGGTTAGGGAAGGAAGGATAAAATATTGTCCAGAACAATCCAAGTGAGTTTACTGAATGCTAACCACATTCTTACAATTCATAACTATATGAAGAAGTGTTTCACACTTCCACTTTGATCCCTTTTTGGGTTACAAGCATGCTTACCCAATGTTCATGAAAATGTTAAAGCCTAAAGCACTATCACTCTGCTATCTTTGGGTAATAATTTAATTTTGCTTTTGATCATATATCACTACAGGTTGTTGTTGGAAAGTCAAAAAGCTACACGGGAAGACCTCGGAAAATATTTTCAGCCCCAAAGTAACAAAGGTGACGACGCCGTTATCACGGCAAGCAAGCTGGCATTCAGTTCAGCTTCCTGACGCGGTTCGGCATGATGGCGGCGCAGATGAAGGCCTTCTTCGACTCCACCGGCGCCTCTGGCAGGAGCAGAGCATCTCCGGCAATCTCGCAGGCGTCTTCTTTGCCACGGGCACCCAGGGCTGGCACGCCATGATTGAGACTATCGCCACCCGCTGTCTAGATCGATGCCGGTGAGGAAAAAAAATACACGGAGCTACACAACCAAATTCGATCCCCATCAACATCAGGTACAACCCTGGACTAGGGGATCCCATGAAGAAATCTTAGTCAAATAATTTATGAGTGACTGCTACTTTTTACTTGATATTTAGTTCAGAAAAATAGGAGCTAGCTTTAGTTAAGTTAACCATCGATTTGCTTCAGGGTTAATCTGTATTCTTAGCAGATTCCCATGTTAGAGAAAATACTTGCTATAATTAAGTGACTGATACCCCTTAGTTTGAACCACTTTTCGTGTCTCTATGATCAGTCTTCTACCCTGTAAAACTGTTGCTTCTCTGTTTATGCAACCTATTAATATCTATGAAACCCATACACTTGCTCTGGTTTTTGAATGTGCACTGATTGCCGTGTCTTATATTTTTAACCAGCAACATGGACCTGTCACTCGTCTGTACTGCTTGTCTTGTCGCTAAAATAAGTTCAGTAACACTGCTATGCACCGGAAAGTCAATTTGGCTCCCGGGAGCACATGCTCCCGGGGCCCATTTTTTTTTTCAAATGTCAAAAAAATCATGACAATTTTTTTATGTGATCTTAGTCACATCCAAATGCTAGCTGCAAATTTTGAGACAAAAAGGTTAAGCATTTTGGGCTGTGCAAAAAAAACAAATTGAACATCAAATGTTACCCCAAATTTGTTTTTTTCACTGACGAAAAACTGCCGCTCCGTTTCGTATGAAAATTGTCAAGCATGCTTGCGACACTAACACGAACATCCACAGAAAAATTCAGAATTTTTTGAAAACATTTAGTATTTTTTTTTCGCGTTACTGTTCACCCGGGAGCATGTGCTCCCGGGAGCCAAAACGCCAGCCCTGCTATGCACATGCTATACCCACATCGCCAAAAAGAAATAACAAATACAGTAGCCTAATTAGTAGCGCACCTTACCCACACCAAGTGTTTATATAGATCCAAATATTCCAACACACGTAGTCATCTGTGTGAGTTTGTATGGGTCATAGATCAGTTTGTCGAGAACAAACTCCGGACGTATTATCTTCAGACAAGTAAACCTTTTCCTTTGCCTTTGAGATTCTGTCGTGGAATTTCTGGGTTCTAAATGGTGTTTACTCTTTTAAAAATGCGATAACATGGTATGGATAGGTTCGTTAGGATTTGCAATTGCAGTGGAGGTTCTCTTTTGCACTATATAAATGCATGAATATGTTCTTTCTGGAAATCCAACACATCTTTTCTTGATTTATTCTTTGTCCAGAGTTAACCAAACACTGTTCACTTCGGATGAAAGCTCATTCAATCATGAACCTTTACAAATGCATGAATATTTTCTTTCTGGAAGTTCAGCACATCTTTTCTTGAATTATTGTTGTTTGTTAAAACATAAAAGTCACACAATATAGTTTACTTACTGTTTTCTTGTTCACTTCTCTCACAGAATAGGGGTTGCAAGTTAGTACCTTCTTAAAGTATGCTACTGAATCTATCTATGGTAAGTCTGCAACCTAGAACTAACATCTTGCTCCTGCCTACTACATGTACAATGGTTCCATCAGGAATAATTATGCCCTACGTGGGAGAATGGCCTTACACTTAGATTTGGCAGTAGTTAGAGAAATATAAATATCAGGTAGCTGGACTACTTTGACACATAGGTGAGATAAAAAAAATCCAACTGCTGAAACTCTTTGTGCTATACGAGGTATCCAGTTCCTTTGGATTATATGGTAAAAACATCTCTTGTTTTGGAATATCATGAACATTCTTTATGAAGTGCTCCCTAGGGATAATCTACAGTTAGAAATAGAGGGAGAGGAACTGGCTCCGCTCTCCCACGCAGCCACACCAACGTCGTCGCCTCGAGGGAGGAGTGGGTGGGAGGATTAGGCTGCGACGACGGTTTCGATCTGTGATTTTTGCCTCGACGCCGGAGGCAGCGGATCGATCCCATCGAAATGGCAAGGTCACAACGACTCATCTACATGTGACATACTCTTTCTTGTGTACATGAGCAAGAATATTGAAAATTTCCTCGTGTTGCTTTCCTAACAAATATCAGTCTGGTGAACATCAGCTTGTATAACTTGATTGTTTGTAGAGACTTAATCCATGTGACTTATGATGCACATGAATAGCATTTATCTGCTATGCTTATTAGAAGTGCTCATGTATGAATAGCATTTATCTGCTAAGCTTTCAAGAAATACTCATGCACACAACAAGGACCAAATAAGCCAGCTGAATGGGCGGCAGCAAACCAGGCACCGCACAAGCACGCCTCAAGCGGCGCCACTGGGTGGCGCCCCAACCGCTAGTTCATGCTTCATTCTTCGCCAGTGGACATTTTATGGCTGTGTGCATCGCCGTAATGCAGAGGCTAGGGGTTAAACCTCCTTTTCAAAATATAAAATGAAATGAATGCATTGTTGGGGCTATTTGCTTCACTGTCAACATTTGCCTTTCCAAAGCTGGGGCAAGTATGCCTGTATGTATAGCCAAACCAACGAAGCCAAATATTGCTGGCATGCCAAGTCACAGTCGAGTGTTACTGACGAGTAAATATCATTAAATTTTTATACTATCTTAAAAGAGCAGTGTTGTAGTTTTGTGATCATGTTGCGTACTAAATGTGCAGTTTGGTGTTTCGTAGGTAAAAAGTTAACAGTTATGCTTGCGGAAAGGCAAAAGCGCATTTAGCCATTTATACTCGACCGAACTTAAGGAGAACTTTGTAGTGGTTGTTGATGAGGTTCAGAGTGACGCTGAAATAGCACCAACGCATGTTATTTTGCACAAATTTTCACAGGATGATGCTGGAACAGCGACGGTATACCAACCATGCCATGTGTGTCTGATCGCTACCGTTACCTTTCACTGCCCGGCCGGCCGGCCCCTTTTATCGGGTCGGTCCTTTTCACCCAACCAACCCCACTATTATTGTCTGCTCCACGCCACTATATATACACAGCATGCACGAGTCGAGCCCTTCGATCACCTAGCCGCTTGGCTGCGCATGCAAGCATAGCACGCAGAGTTGCACCGATCGACAACAATGCAAGGCCTCGCGGCATCTCCAAGGATCGTCGTGCTGGCGACGTTTTTCCTGCTCGGGTTGGCCGCCGCCGCCCACGACGGCCGGAGGAGGCTCGTCTCCGGCAGCCCCGACGAGCCGTGCAAGAAGATGACGCTCTACTACCACGACATCCTCCACGACGGCGCCAACAACACGGCCAACGCGACGTCGGCGGCGGCGACGAGCCCACCGGCGCTGAGCAACGCAACCTACTTCGGCATGCTGGTGGTGTTCGACGACCCGATGACGGTGGGCCAGGCGCTGCCCGTCGGGGCCGAGGAGGAGCCGGCGGCGCGCGCGCAGGGGTTCTACTTCTACGACGGGAAGGGGTTCTTCAACGCGTGGTTCGCCTTCTCGCTCGTGTTCAACTCCACGGCGCACAGGGGCACCCTTAACCTCATGGGCGCCGACCTCATGGGCGAGGAGACGCGGGACATCTCCGTCGTCGGCGGCACCGGCGACTTCTTCATGGCGCGGGGCGTCGCCACGCTGCGGACCGACGCCGTCGAGGGATTGTTCTACTTCCGCCTGCAGATGGACATCAAGCTCTACGAGTGCTACGTCTGAGACTCACGTCTGATGAGATGTTGTAAGAAAAAGGTAGTGGAATTGATATGCTAGCATACGCGTGTGCCGATTTGGAGTGATGCACGAACGCCGAAGCTGCCGCTGGTTGCTCTTGTTCGATGTTTCTTGGTGTGATGTGCGTTGCACATGTCTGGGCGTGTGGATTGTGTGTCAATTGTCGTGTACGTTAATATTAGGAGTGTAAAATGTACCGCATCTTTATTCTGTTTTTGTAAAGATTCACTTTGCAAATGATCGCAACCCTAGCTCATTGGAAAAAAAAATGACAACATGCCTTCCACCTCTGCTATTGAATTATGCTTCAACCAGTTATTTCAAAAGTCCGAACCAGTAGAAGGAAACAGAAATATATTTCAACATTTGTGCACAATAATGCAGAGGTTTCAATCTTCTTTTCAAAAGAAGAAAAAGAAAAAGAACCTCACGCCTAGGCTCCTACGGTTCTTAGTCGTGAGATCGATGTAGACAAAACTATTTTTTTGTTAATAGTGCGTTGGCCAGGCCCTGTACTTTAGAGCTACCGATTCTGATATGATATTGAATTCATGCTTCAACCAATTACTCTAAAAGTCTGAACTGATAAAGAGAGACGAACAATATGTTTCAACACTCCACCTCATGTCTGCTCCTCCGGCCCTTAGATGTGGGATCAATGTAGACCACAACTATTTTATTAACAACGTGTTGGCCAGGTTTTGTACTTGAGACCTCCTGGCTTTGATTTTATACTGAATTCATGATTCTGCTAGTACTTCAAAAGTCCGAACTGATGGAGAGAGGCGGGCATCAACATCCGATGCTTTCTTTCTTACCTCTCCAACATATACACATACTAACAAATATGTGGCCGAGCAGTAGTGCTGCATCTGGGGTTGACTTTCATTCTGGACGTGGTTTTTTTATTTAACCAAGAAGATTGAGATGTCAATGCTCTTGACTTTCTCGACTTATTTCCTCTGTCATGGCCGCCGACACGATGTCACCGATGTGGTTTCGGCGTTGTCTTCCATGAAGGCGTACAACTTAGCGAGGGTTTAACCTTTTAATGTTAACCCTGTAAATCCCCCGAAGAGGTCGCCAACATGACAAAGGGAGAATTGGCCGATGATGCAAGAGTGTGGCGAGAGGAAAAACACTTTGAGTGAGTTTGGGTCACAACCCACTATCGTCGACAACAACCATAGTTGTTGGAAATTTAGTAAATTTTATGACTAAGTCCAGAATGTAAATCACGACAGACGCAAGCACAATCATGTAATTCTCTATTATACTAGATGGATTGAACAATTTCTGTAACGATATTACACAAACAACAATCCTGATTAAATAGTAGATCACAACATACTGATCGTCTGTAGATGAAATCGCCATGGCCGGTGGAGAACCAATGTTGTTGATGACGTCGTTGACGAAGACTGGCCGAAGCAAGCGGTGCACATCACTGCCTAACTTGGATGGAAGATGACCCGCTGTGAAGAACACGAGCAGACGTGCCTCTTCTCCTCCCCACAGAGCTTCGGGCAACAAGGTGAGAGAGAGAGAGGCTCTAGCATGTAGGAGAAGGAAGAATATAATTTGTGATACTGACACTGGACCCGACATGATATTATTTATGCTAAAACTAGAAAAAAACACAATAGATTTTTTAATGAAAAGACACCGAACGAGCATCTTAGATATGATAATTACCAAGAACAACAATAACCAGTACAGTGGACAAACAACTGGACGCAGAACAACCAGTAAAAAGTAAAGTTACATTGAAATTCATACTAGCTTCCTTCTTTCTCTGATTGTACGCCGTCCGCTGGGCATTGAAAATTGCACTGAACCAACATTAAAGGAAAGGGACATCCGCAATAGCCACTCGCCCACTTAGATGAGATCTAGAAATCGCCGAAGTGGCATCGATTGGAGCATCACCCCACACAGTACATGCTTGTAATCCATCACCACATATCTAGAGGGTTGGAGAAACCAAACCATGACACAGAACAACGCGGAAGAAGATGTCGAAGTTGCCACACCAATAGCCAACCAATAGCTCTCCTTGAAAAACACACCAATATCGTGATTTGAAGAGAGCCAACATGTCGTGGTATTCTCGCGGGGGATGCCGCGTCACGGCAGATGCCATGGGATGGCTTGAGGTGAGGGCAAGGTTGCTGTGGAGATCCGGGACGGGTTTGGGCAACTGTACATGGTGGTTTACCCAGGTTCAGGGCCCTCTGTGGGAGGTAACACCCCTACTCCTGCATGTTTGATGTATATGTGGAGTATATCTGTACAGAGGTGCTCCAGGAGCTGTTTGGAGGAGGAAGAAGGAGGCACTGAGCTCTCCTCTTCTCCTGTGAGAGTGAGAATGAGAGGGAGAGTGAGAGCGAGAGAGCCCGTGGGCGTCTGCCTGTGAGGCCTCCCCTGGTGCTCCTTATAAAGGGGAGCCCAGGGGACAAGGGTGGCCCACATCTACACTATTGGGGGGACAGCCGCTAAATGTACAGTGCCAGCCGCTAAATGTACAGTGCCAGCCGCTAAATCTACAGTGCGTGGCCGTCTTGTCCGCGCAGTCCGACGGGACGTTGTGGTTGACTTCGCCAGATTCCAGCCGGATGGGCTCCACCCGGACGGCTCCACCCGGATGGCTCGACCCGGCCATGGGAACCCGGCCAGAGTGAACAGTGATTCCAGGGTGAACAGTGCCGGATTTCAGCAAGTGTCGTTTCGCCGTCTTGGGCCTACCCGGGGGTCATCCCCCCGACAGTAGCCTCCGAGCCTCCGGGCAACTTGGAGAAGTTGGGCGGAGGATATATGCTGTCGTTGATGTAGCAGATGTCGTCGATGATAGCCGGCTGCGGGCGGCAGCTGGCGCGGCTTGCTTCCAGTGGGGGCGCGCTAGCGCACCCACTGGGTGTAGCCTCTGAGCCTCCGGGCGACTCGAAGAGTCGGGCGGAGGGTATATGCTGTCGTTGTGGCAGATGTCGTTGAAGATGCCGGTGGCAGCCGGCGGCGGGCGGAGCCGGCCGGGCGAGGCGGCGACGGAGCCGGTGAGGAGCGCGAGGGCGCGGGCGCGGGCGAGGCCGGAGCCGGCGAGGCGGCGACGGAGCTGGCCGGGCGAGGCGGCGAAGGAGCCGGCGAGGAGCGCGAGGGCGCGGGCGCGGGCGAGGCCGGAGCCGGCCGGGCGAGGCGGCGAGCGGAGCCGGCCGAGGAGCGCGAGGGCGCGGGCGCGGGCGAGGCCGGAGCCGGCGAGGCGGCGACGGAGCCGGCCGGGCGAGGCGGCGAGCGGAGCCGGCCGAGGAGCGCGAGGGCGCGGGCGCGGGCGAGGCCGGAGCCGGCGAGGCGGCGACGGAGCCGAACCGGGCGAGGCGGCGACTGAGCCGAACCGGCGTGGCGATTTCCCAGCGGGGCATGCCGGCACACCCACTGGGTGTAGTCTCCGAGCCTCCGGGCGAGGAGGGAGGGTTCCCCACGGAAATGGTTATGCAAAAGACAAAGTTAGTCAGTGCAGATATATCAAATATTTAGCTTTGGCAGCGCAAGTTTTATGCAGAGGGTGCCGACTCGGTTTCGTCCGAGCCCCCATTCAGTCTTTTTCGTGTCCCCTCTGCCCTTTGGCTTTTGCTCTTGCCAGCCGGACAGCCGGGAGCCGGTCTGTAGCTGAGGCGAAGAGTGGGCCGCGGAGTAGAGTGTACAGTACTCGGACTCTGGGAGCAGATTCGACCGAGCAGATACTCATAAAGGAAACGACCGGGTCGCCCAAGCCGCTTCCTCCCCCGTACGTTTTTCGCGTGAGGTGACCTACAGCTTTTGCTCTTGCTAGCCGGACAGCCGGGAGCCGGTCTGTGGCTGAGACGAAGAGTGGGCCTTCGGTACCGTGCACACTACTGAGCCGTCTGCGGGGAAGGACGAATGGGGCCAAACGGCAAGCCTCCGGGCCAAGACTAGCTGGCGCCGGGGCGAACAGCAACGCAACTGGAAAAGAGCAGAGGTGGCCCCCGAGGGTCGCTCGGGGTTATCCGTCTTGTGCGATGTGTAACGATATGCGGACGAGGAGCTCACATTGCTTTTTTGACGTAGATGGGTCGGAGGTGTCCGCTGGCAGATGGCCCGAGCCTCCGGGCGGTCGAGGGGCGCCTCAGTCGGCCTGGGCCGAACCGGACAGGCAGAGCGGAGCCAGCCGGGGCGGCGACGGAGCCGGCCGGGCGAGGCGGCGACGGAGCCGGCCGGGGCGGCGACGGGGACGGCCGGGCGAGGCGGCGACGGAGCCGGCCGGGCGAGGCGGCGACGGAGCCGGCCGAGGCGGCGACGGAGCCTGCCGGGCGACAGTTGGCGCTCTTTTTTTTTACACGGGCAGCCGGCCCTTTGACTTTTCTTCTTTTCTCCACCCGGCAGGAGAGCGTGCGGGACGCAGCCGGCTGGGGGGCCAAAGGCCGGGCTGGAGGAGCCGGCGCGCGGAGCATGCGGCCGTGGGGACGCGCGGGCGGAGCCGGAGCCGCGGGCGCGGCGAGGCGGAGCGGACGCCGGACGCGGAGGCCGGCTGGCGCGGCAAAGCGGACGTGGCGACCCGGCGGCCGGGTGCGGAAGCGACGCAGGCGACGGGGACCGGCACGCGGGCGTAGCGGCAGGCGGCCGCGGGCGGCCAGGCGGGCGGCCGGGATGAGGGCGGCGGGGACGCCGGCGCGGCCGCAACCTGCGAGGGCGGCGACCCGGCAACCGGACACGGCTGGTGGGAGGGGCGCGGAGAGGTGGAGCGGGCCACGGCGGCGCGAGGCCCGCGGGGTGCGCGGAGGCGAGAGCCGGAGCCGGTCGAGGCGGGGGCGGGGCCGCGTGGAGGCGCGAGCCGGAGCCGGCCGCGCGGAGAGCCGGCGGGGGTCGCGGGCGGAGCCGGCCCGGTGCAGGCCGGGCGGCGGAGGCGATGCAGAGGCGCGGCGAGCCGGCTGGCCGGCGCGGATGCGCGCGGAGGATGGCGCGGGGCGCGGCGCAGCCGACCGGAGCGGCAAGCCGGCAGCCGGGACGCGGCAGCGAGACGGGCACGGGGGTGCGGACGTCGCACGCGGAGCGTTTGCAGGCCGGACGTGTGGGGGGAGCCGGAGTCCGACTCACGGGGCAGGCGGAGCGGGGTGAGGCCAGGGCCGGCGCGCGGGCGCGGCAGCCGGCCCGGGGGACCGGCGAGCCGGCAGCCGACTCGCGGGCGGCGCGGGAACTCGGCCGGGCGCGACGCTGGCAGGGCCAAGCAGGGCAAGGCGGAGGCGGGGCCGCGGGACGCGGCCACGGCCGGCTGTGGCGGAGCGCTGGGTGTGCGGGGGCGAGCGTGCTCGCAGGTGAGGGAGGCGCGCTGGGACGACGCAGCAGAGCGGAGGGCCAACGCGGCGGGCGGCTGCTTGTACGCGCGGGGGAGTGAAGGCAGGGGCCTGTTGGCGGGGAGCTGCAGGGGGCGCGTAGGCGGCGTGGGCGCGGGGCCGGCTGTAGTGGAGGGCGGAGCAGGCGGCCTGCGAGCCTGAGGAGGCGAGGGAGCCGAGCGGACACAGCGGATGCTCGAGCGCGCGGGGGTCGGAGCGAGGCGGCCGCAGTGGAGAGCGGACGCGAGGCCGCAGACGGAGCAGCGCGCGGAGGTGCGCGAGCATGCCGGCGTCGCGGTGGTGACGATGAAGAGGGTCCCGTCCGGACCGCGTTTCCAGTAGCAGCGAGCCCCACGGTGGGCGCCAACTGTCGTGGTATTCTCGCGGGGGGTGCCGCGTCACGGCAGATGCCATGGGATGGCTTGAGGTGAGGGCAAGGCTGCTGTGGAGATCCGGGACGGGTTTGGGCAACTGTACACGGTGGTTTACCCAGGTTCGGGGCCCTCTGTGGGAGGTAACACCCCTACTCCTGCATGTTTGATGTATATGTGGAGTATATCTGTACAGAGGTGCTCCAGGAGCTGTTTGGAGGAGGAAGAAGGAGGCACCGAGCTCTCCTCTTCTCCTGTGAGAGTGAGAATGAGAGGGAGAGTGAGAGCGAGAGAGCCCGTGGGCGTCTGCCTGTGAGGCCTCCCCTGGTGCTCCTTATAAAGGGGAGCCCAGGGGACAAGGGTGGCCCACATCTACACTATTGGGGGGACAGCCGCTAAATGTACAGTGCCAGCCGCTAAATGTACAGTGCCAGCCGCTAAATCTACAGTGCGTGGCCGTCTTGTCCGCGCAGTCCGACGGGACGTTGTGGTTGACTTCGCCAGATTCCAGCCGGACGGGCTCCACCCGGACGGCTCCACCCGGATGGCTCCACCCGGATGGCTCCACCCGGACGGCTCGACCCGGCCATGGGAACCCGGCCAGGGGAACCCGGCCAGAGTGAACAGTGATTCCAGGGTGAACAGTACCAGATTTCAGCAAGTGTCGTTTCGTCGTCTTGGGCCTACCCGGGGGTCATACCCCCGACACAACAGATCTGAAGACACGAACTCTCCCAGGCCCTTCGTTGGTGTCGGATCGGATGTCGTCAAGGTAGGGAGACACCTTATTCCAGCACGTCGCCGCCACCACCTCATCGATATCAAGGAAATAAAGGGCTAAGCAAATGAAAACGAGACGAATGGATCCCCATTCCTCTTGCCACCGACGAGGACGGCAGATGGGGAGTAGGAGGGGAGCAGAGGCGGTGGCATGTAGGGAAGCTTTGGCATTGGTGGCTAATCTTGAATTGGCCGCTAACACTATGGCGGATTCGGTAGAGTAGAGAGCACGGGAACTATATCTCGATTATAGCTAGAGTACCTACCGTCTCACCTAAAGGTTTTCGAGTGCCAGTACATTGCTGGGTCGACCCATTTTCAGCGCTCGCTCGCGCACTGGTTGTGTGTTCGCTACGTTTTTCTATGTTTTTTTTGTTTTCTTTCGGCTTTCTCCGGGTTTCTTTGTTTTTTCACCAGTTTTCTTCGTTTCTTTATCGATTTTCACTGTTTTTCCCGTTTTTCTTTGTTTCTTTCTTGGTTTTCACTGGTCTTTCCTTTTCTTTCTTATGTTTTCAGTTTTCTTTGGTTTTTTCTTGGATTTCATCAGTTTTTTGTGTTTTTCTTTGTTTTTTTCTCGGGTTTCACTGTTTTCCATTCTTTTGCATTGGTTTTTTTTTGGTTTTTTTTCTTTCGTTTCCTTTGTTTCTTTCTTGGTCTTGATTGGTTTTATTTGTTTTCCTTTGTTTCTTTTTTGGGTTTTCGTCTGCCTGTTCTTTCTCTTTTCATATAGAATATGAACATTTTTTAATACATATTTAACATTTATTCAAATACATGAAATATTTTTTGTGTACACATTGAACATTTTTTCAATTACATGATTAACATCTTTTTCTAACATATATTTTTGATGTCAACTTTTTTTCATACACATTCTATATTTTCTGTATACATCAGTAACATTTTTTTATAAACATGTTTACCATTTTTCAAATACATGATTAATATTTTTGAAAACATGTATTTTTTATGTCTATTTTTTGCATACACATTGTACATTTTTGTATACAACAGGAATATTTTTATATACACGCTTAACATTTTTAAATACATGATTAACATTTTATATACATATTTTGATGTCTACTTTTTTGTATAAACAATTGTATATTTTTTGTATACACCAGGAATATATTTTAATACATGTTTAACATTTGTTAAATACATGTTTAACAATTTTTTCATATATATTATTTGATGCCTACTTTTTTGCATAAATAATTGTACAATTTTTGTATACATCAGGATTTTTTTAATACATGTTTAATATTTTTTAAATACATGCTTAATATTTTTCATATATATGTTTTCATGTTTACTTTTTTGCATACAGATTGTACATTTTTTGTATATGCCAGGAATCTTTTTTATACACATTTAACATTTTTTAAATACATTATTAATATTTTTTCATTTATATGTTTTGATGTCTACTTTTTTCCATACAAATTATTCATTTTTAATCAATCTGAAACATTTTTTATACATATTTAACATTTTCTAAATACATGATTAACATTCTTTTCATATGTATGTTTCGGTGTCTATTTTTTTGATACACATTGTGTAATTTTGTGCGATTAAAAATTTTCAATTCTGTATATTAAGTGATTTTTATAATAAATATATTTAGAATATTTCGAAATATATGCAAAAATAGAAAAACGAAAGAAAAAAAAAAGAGCACTCAATGCCTGTGGTCCCCACTGGCCACCCCATCAGGCGGTCGCTTGACGCGTGGCTGCACTACTTCTCGCTATAAGCGAGAATACTCACTCCCAGTAGAGAACACAGAGACCCGTAAGAAAAAGTGATTATAGGTTCTCCCATTTTGGGCTGCTCCCCGTTGGCCCGCTCGCATCGCACGGCCCTCTGCAATAATTAGGTGACGCGTTGCCACCATCAGCCGCCGTCCTCCACGCCTCTCTTCCCCGCCGGCCGCCGCACTTTTCTTCCCAGGCGTCTCCTCCATCCGACCTCCTACTCCGGTGGCGCTGCTGCTTCTCCTCCACCCCCTCCCCCGCCGTCGTTGCTCCTCTGCTGCCACTCTTCCTCTTCCTCTTCCTCCTCCTCCTCTGCTGCTCCCCCTCCGCAGGTCGCAATTAGGGCAGCAGTACCACCTGTAGCGCCACCGCCAGCACCAACAGTCAATGCAGTGACGTTGCCTTCAACTCCTCAAAGAAGAGAAAGAAAAGGGATCAACTGATCTTCGGAAGTAAGCAATTCGCAGTTGGCTGCTTCTATTTCCCCCCTCGTGTGTGGTTACGCTGCTGCCCAATAATCAATTGTTCTTATCTTATTTTTTTTCTAACTCCAGACTTAGAAGAAAGAGTATGTCTCTTGTGTCCATGCGTGTCATTGATTTATCCCATCTCCTGTTGAAGGATTAGTGATCTTAATTACTGCACAGCCTTGACTGCCTACTGTACATTATCACCATCTAGTATGTAGGAGCAGGTAGTTTGTTTCTTATCTTGTAGGTTACGACTTAAGAGCCCTTGCAGGCTTGTACCTCTGAACTTTTCTCCAGTTTTCTGAAATCACACTGTATTTATGGCGAGCCAATGCTATTTACTAATTTCTTCTTTCAGGGCAATAATATGTTCATCCTACATAATTGTGATAAACTGATAATGTGCAGTAAGCAGTCAAAATCTGTACACATAATTTATGGATCAATGCATGCCTACACAATTCTATCTATGAATTGTTAAAGTTTTGGCCAAGCTCATGGCAAAATTTGCTGTGCACCGAGCCTCCAAGCCAAGTTCGTCGAGCAGGGAAGGAGGCTTGGCTCGACTCACTTTACCACCGAGACGAGCCTTGACGAGCCCACCCAAGCCACAAGCTTGGAGCTTTCTGTCCACTCCTACAAGGCACACAATGTCGTTAGGTTATTGGCTCTTAGGGTTACTCCCGTGCGCCGTCACAAGAGGTCGCCAACATGATGAAGGGAGGTTCTGCCGACGATGCAAGAGCGTGGTGAGAAGAACAATGTTTAAATAAGTTTGGGCTACAGCCCACTATTGTTGACATCGGCCATAGTAGCCCAGGTTTGTTTGCCACGCCATGTCGAAAGGGTTAAAAGAAAGATTGTTGACGCCGTTGGCGTTTAGGATCCCATTTCGACACATCTGCGAAGAGGAGAGTGGTGGCAAGGAGGTTTGGCATCAGCTCCACTGTGTCCGTCATGTGGCAAAAGCTTTTGGTGAGCGGCATGTCAACAGCCACATAGGAAAAGCCATCTAAAAACCAGTCTAAGAGATTTACTTTACCTCCTTTATACTGATGATGGAAATTAGCCTTTGTTTGATTGACATTGTTATCTGACCGAATAGGCTATTTTCAAGATAAAAATCAGACCGTTTCAGCCTAATATACTCGGACTAATTTAGCCCATCCCGACACCTCCTCTCCACTCTCCCTGGGGCAGTTAGATCATTAAGCTTAATCCTCCTATCTCTTTGGGCAGAACGTCTTGGCCCAAAATTGGTTTACCTAACACACAGAAAAAGCACTGCCTTCCCGAACTCATCCCCTGACGGGGCGACTCCATAGCCCCGATTCTGACACCGTTGCTCCGACCAGCCACCAAGACCTGCCGCTGCCCTGTGCTGCACTCCCCGCCAGACCGCTCCGAGCCCCTAAGCAGCTGTGCATACTGCGGCTACAGTGTCGCCTGCGGTACGTCGTCTCGTGCTGGTGGTTGATCCTTCCTCAGTTAACCTTCCATGTCCCCATTTGGTCTTTATGTTTTCTTTGGTAACTATGTGTACCCAAATTGTAAATCTTGCCTGAGCCAATATGCTTTTTAATCTTAAATGTAAATGTGTTAAATAGTTCGTGTGCAGTTTTTGTGATAAGCTTAGTTTGTATAAGTTTGCGCTGGATGTACTCCATTTCTGGATCTGCCACTGTTGGTAGATGAATGTAGAAATTATTATACATCTAGTATACCATCATAAAATGCTCTGTTAGCACTGAACGTCAATTTTACAATATATACGGTGCTGACGTATGTCACGTTTAAGTATGTTTGAAGTTCTTTACATTTATCCCATTGTGGATGTTTCTTGTATGTACTGTACATGCTACATAGCAAGGATTACGAGTCGAACGACTAGTCTAGACTAGTCGCTCGACTAGTCTAAGAGTCGCACTCCAGCTGTCGACTCCTTTTCTCGTGTAGACTACAAATACGAGTCGAGCCGTGGATGGACTAGTCGACGACTAGTCTGGACTAGTCGACGTATACGAGTCGAGCGACTCAAAAAGTTGGATATAGATCTGGATTGATTTGAGGGCTGAGGCTACAAGATTTCTTTTGCTGGACTGGACTTGTTGCTTGTGGTGTTGTTGAACCTTTATATTTCCATCTCCATCATGAACTGCTTTCTTTTGTAATTCAGACCTTGATGTTGGACTACATGTTGAACCTTATGTTGCTGGACTGGACTTGTTGCTTGTGGTGTTCTTCATCCACTTCCCAATTCCCATGCATTCATTTATATTGTATACTGCTTGTAGGACAACAACACAAAACGAGGGAGTTATGTACTGTAAGTTCAGTACTACAGTACCATGTCGACTAGTCTCTCACTAGTCTAGACTAGTCACGATTAGTCTACGAGTCTCAACCTTGGAACGACTCGACGACTCTTCGACTCGTAATTCTTGCTACATAGTGAAGGTATAAATAAGTGAAATTATGGTTTGATTATGTCACTGCTTCATTTAATATTTCTTCTCAGTTTTTTTTTTTTTTTTAGGGAAAGGTCTTCTCCTCAGTTGGCAGTACTCTTTTGGTGCCGATGAGCAAGAAGAAGAACAAACCTGAAAAGTCAATCAAGTTGCTGAAAGATGCTGAACAAACGTACACTCTTTGCCCTGTTGTATTTTTAGTTATCTTTGTAGCTGTTTTTTATTTTTCTTATTCAAGTTAAGCTACTTCAGTTCACTCATCACTCAGTATTTCTCCCTGAACAGAGTAACTTCAGATTACATCACAGGAGATTCCCTTGATGAACTATTGTCGAAACTTATCAGGTTAGTAGGCAAATACCATTACTCTGCCAACATTTATTTTTGTTGCTTTATTCCAATATTGAAAAGAGTTACTGTTCTGTAGGAGTGTGGAGGCTGCCAAGGCTTCAAGGGGAGGTTTGCCAGAAAAGATATGGATGAAGGTATTGCCATCCTTGCTTAATTTCATGAAATTTATAGTTATTTACTGCAGATAGAATACTTCTGTTATCATGAGTGAATTAAGAACATTCTGATGTTCTTTTGCATTCGTGATTTTTGCCCATGTAGCAACAATTTTCTGTTGGGATCAACGACGTGACAAGGGTTCTCGAGCGAATGCCCACGGCTGCTGCTTCTCGTTCTGGCTGTTCCAGTAAAGCACCGACCAGCACAGCTAGGCGGAGAGCTCCTTTGGTGCCACTTCAGGTTACTTTTGTTTCTTAACTTGCTATAGGGCCTTAGAGTTTAGAGAGCAGAGACAAGTGTTGTCTTCTTATGGACTTGGAGCTCCATTATGTACATCTGGTCTGACGATGTCTGTCTACATTTCAATGTGCACCATGGATGTAAGACATGGGTGCTTTACTGCTTATCTGGTCAAATACTCTAGTCAGGGTTACATGCCGCGATGTAAGGCCTTAGTATCAAATCATGCTCTATATATATGCTGTCATATGCAAGGTGAAAATGGTGTCTTCTATAATAACACTAATGTTCTTTCAGCTGCGCAACCAATAGTAAATTGCCAGAGTTCTGAATGTCACGTCAACAATTAATTGACTCAATTTGGGATATTTTACTGTCAGGTTTATTCGAGAGCAAAGAAAGCGAGGTGATTTGAAGTGTTAAATAAATCCGTATCCGCAATACCTGTATGCTGAAGAATACTAAATCTGACAAGCATTTCACATATTTTTTCATGGTACTGTAGGCCGTCATTATAGCCGCTGATTGCAATCCCAAATGGCTAACGAAGCACATTCCAACCCTGGCAAGCACAAGGCAAGTCCCCGTATTGTGCCTCAAGGACAACAAAGGAAGCTCGCTGAGGTTAGGTCAAGTGGCGAATGTCCGAACAGCGCTGGCCATCGGGATAAAGGTTATCTTTCTTTCTTTTGTTGCTGACCGCAGTGCCCTATACTGTCTCTCAAAGTCACCCATTAAATCTTTGTTTCTACTCATATCAGGCCAGAGGCAGCATAATCAATAAGACTATCGATGAAGTACTGAAGGATTATAAGACATTGGCCGATGAACAGTAAAGTATCCCCCATTCCAGTAGCATGATGAGCTAGATCTTAACCTCTGTGTGCTCAACATTACAAGAACATCTCGAAGGGGGAGGTTTCCTTTTTTGCGGGGACACGGGAGAGGTTTCCGAAGGTGATCTAGTGTGTTGTCGGATTGTAGCATATCAGTCTAATCTTTGACTTCTGGTTGACATTTTTTTTGCTGGAAAACTCATGGAGAATAGGCATGTGGCCTGTGGCCTGTGGCTGGTCTGTCTGTGGTTGGTGCAGTTCGGTTGAGAAGATGATGTTATGCCTGGAACAACGTTTTCTATAACGCTGCACTCTACCACCAGTAGCGGACCTAGAATCTAATTACTGGGGGTGCCAAACATCAATACATAGGTAAAAGTTTTAGAGAAATTACACAAAAGTAGTATGATTGTGCCTAAACGTCATAGTAAGTGGGCGACGCGTAGCGTCGGCCGGCGGATAATCAGAAAATATCCGCCGCCTCGCTGACCATTGGATGAGCACGCTAATGACCGTGCGATCTACCAGCATAAGCAGCCACCCCTTTGCAACAACAGTGGTGTTGCAGAAGGCCTTCTGCAACAGGAAGCTTGTTGCAATCACATCAAAAGCGTTTATTTTTCTACTGGAAAATCTTTGCAACAAAGGTAATATTACAGAAATTTTTGCAACAGACGATGTGTTGCTGAAAACGCTCTTGACCGTTTTTTACTGTAATTTTTGCAACAAAGCTCGTGTTACAGAAAACCTTTTGCAACATTGGACATATTCCAGTGGATGTTGCGTGCGCTCGTCGGAGAAGCTCACTGGAGAAGCTCGCCGGAGAAGCTCGTCGGTGTGCTTGCTGGCACCAAGCGCCGGTGGCGGCGGTCGGAGCAACACGGGGAGGCGACAGCTCCCTCCAGTGGTGGTTGTGTGCAGCTCGCCGGAGAAGCTCGCCGGCGTGCTTGCCGGCGCCAAGCGGCGGTCAGAGCAACACGGGGAGGCGACAACTCGATGGGGAGCTCGGTCTCTTCGGTTGCACGCCTTGCACTATTGTGCAGCTCGTCAGAGAAGCTCATCGGCGGCAGCGAGCATAGGTGGTGGTAGTCGGAGCAGTGCGAGGAGGCGGCGACTCGACGGGAGCTCGGGGTAGTCGGAGCAGCGCAAGGAGGCGGTGACTCGACGGGAGCTCGGGAGGAGCACGAGAGGCGACTTCATTGAAGATCCAGATCCTGCAACACAGCCGTTGTTGCGATGAGAGAGATTGCAACAACGGGCCAGTTGCAAAAACTAGTGGTGGTGGCCATGGGGCACGTGGCGTGCAGAGAAAGCGAGATTTATAATGTTTCCCATAGTAAATCCAACAAATAGTCCAGAAAATAAGGTTAAATATACTATATAAACTATTTTCGTTTTTGCCACAATGCTGTTTTATTGGGGTCGTTGAAGCTGAGTTTATTGGGGTCCTCCCCAGATCCGCCCCTGTCTACCACAATGCTGTTTTATTGGGGTCGTTGAAGCTGAGTTTTTGGTATTGGATTACAGCAGCAAAGCACTCGGAAATCATTTTTGTTCGCTGCAGACTTGCCGTTAGGCGTTAATCCATGTTCACGTCCATTTTCATGTATTTTTAAGTTTTTTTCCATGTTATGTGGTAATACTGGGGATTTGGTTATTGGGTGGCTTGGATGCGTTGGGAAGCGAAAATTATCACTATCATGCATGTGCTCTTGAAGCAGGGGTGGAGATGGGGTTGGCGGATAGGGGTTGGGTCCTCTTAGAGCATCTCTTCTAGCAGACTCCTTAAAAGTTGATCCTTAAAAATGCATATAAGGGGCATTGTAAACCGTTTTTACGGTGCGAAATTGCCTCGGGCAGAGCAGACCCCGTAAATAAAACTGTATCCCACTATAGCCCTTTTTTTCCCTCCCGTCCCGGGAGAGCCCGTCTCCGGCCACGGCGTGCCTCGCCCCGGCGCGCCTGCCTTGCCCCCGCCTCGCCCCGGCGCCGCCCGCCCCGACCGCGCGCTCCCTGGCGCGCCTGCCCGTCCCCGATTGAGCCCGGCACCGCCCGCCGCCGCGCGCGCGCTCCCCGGCGCCTCTCTCCCCCCCCAGCGTGGCCGCGCGAGTTCCCCGGCACCCCTCCCCCCCTCCCGCCCGCCCTTCTCTGGCGCCGCCCCGCCCTGATTCGGCCGCCGGTGGCCTGCTCCGCCCTGCTCGTGGACGGCCTCGCCTTGGCAGTGGAGGTCGAGCCGGCCGCAATTCGGACCGGCGGCGGCAAATTCCGGCGTGCGGCGACGGATTCCGGTGAGTTCCGGGTAGATTCCGGCCAGTTCCGCGGCGGCGCGTCTGCTCCGATGAGGTTTGACCGGTTTACAGGTTGAACTATATACTGCCTTCAAAACTGTAAATATGAGGTTCTTGCGGATGAATTTTCCGTGCCCTTTAAAAATTTTAAGGGCCGAACGAGTTTTACGGGATCTGCTAGGCGCCGTGTTTTCGACCAAAACTGTAAACACCTCTTTTTTTTACGGGTTTGACCACTTTAAAGGGTCTGCTAGAGATGCTCTTATGTAGTACTATCAGATGATTTGAGTTGCTGACATGTGGGCCAGAGAATAAGCGGCCCCACATATCAGACACTCCAGTACTCCATTTCAAAACTAATACTCCAGAAGTTATAGGTTTGTCCTAAGTTATTATAGAAAAATGTGGTAAAATGTACAACATCAAATGTACATATCATGAAAGTATATTTTGTAAAGAATTCAATGAAACTAATTTGGTGGTCTAGATATTGATATGCAAACTTGGTCAAACTTAAGATATATCGCTTTGGATTAAGATATATTAAGATATATCCACACTACAGATTTGTACGAACTACTGATTAGTATCTTAGGCCAACTCTAACCGATCCCTTATCCGGCTATAAGGGAGGATAAATCCGGTTTTACTCCTCTATGCCGCACCTAGGCAAAGTCCTAAAACCTATAAGGGAGGATAAATTTTACTCCGGCCCCTATCCAACCCTTAAATATACTATGTCTGGAGGCGGCCGAGGATAAATTTTCTTCATGCAAGGGCCTCCTTGTGGCCGGCCGGCGACTCACGTGAAGCTCCCTTGGCCTCGCAAGTGACCTCGCCGGCGACCCCTGCCCGTACTAGTACTGGTATGGCCACTGTGTGCTGCTGCTGCTGCTCGCCGCCGGTGCGTGCTGCTGCTGCTCGCCGTCGTCAGTTTGTGCTGGCGCTGCTCCTCCCCGCTACGTGCTTCTGCTGCTCGCCACCGGCGTGGTCACCATGGTCGCCACTCGCCGCGGAGGTGCATAGCAAGTGTTCAACGAAATGTATGAGCCAAATTTAAGTTTACTCTGTTATACTATATAGGAGATCGGCTAGGTCTGGCCAAAACTTAGTAGAGTAAATATACTCCACTAAGGTTTACTCCAAAATTTATTCCTTTATTTTTTATAGGGGATCGGTTAGAAATGCCCTTAGTTAATACTCCCTCCGTCCCACAATATAAGATCGTTTTTACAGATCTTATTTTGTGGGACGGAGGGAGTATAACCAATTCAACCCGGCAATCTGACCCATGGGCGGCCGCGCCCATGGGCACCCGACCTGAATGGGTAGGGTATGGGTCGGCATATTCACCCATGGGTTAGCCCGATGGGTAACCCGATTAGTCACGGGTAGGGTATGGGCATGAGGTCCTGCCCGTGGGTCACCCGATGGGTCGCCCGATTAGCTGACATGTGGGCCCTTTATATTTAAATAGTAGTAGCCGCCCGCAGTCCAGCCTTGCCTGCCAGCCCACCGTCCCCGGCCCAGTCCAGTAAGTCAGCACATTAGGTTTTACGAGCAGAGAAGCCAACCGAACCGCCTCCTCCACTCCATGCGTCCTCTCACTCAGCCACAAACCTAGCCGCCGCACTCTCGCCCTCTCCCATCCTCAAGCCGCCGCCGCCGCCCAGTAGCCAATCATAAATAAATTATTATATTAGTCTACATATATTAAAGGTAAGAGTCAAGATATATTAGTTGAATCGTATCTCACTTTTCTTCCACATCTTGTTCCACGTCATAGGCCCGATAAGACATTAGTACGAATTTTTTTTATTCATATTTACTCGCTAATTTAGCTAGACTTTTGAGTGGCTAGCTGTTGCATCTCGTAGGCCTGCTAATTAAGGGGAAGTATTTATCCGTATTTCTCATCAGTTTGGTACATCAAACATAATGATAATACATAAACAATAACAACAATGTGCAATTTAAACTCTCATCGAATGATACAGAATCCAGATGCCCATGCATGCAAGAATTAAACATCGAATCAAACAATAGTAACACAACAACTCACATCGAATCATACACGAATGACACAAAATCCACATGCCCATGCATGCAACTCACCAGTCACCACACAAAGAAAAACAACAGCACCAACATCACTCCTTGATCCTTATCGGCACACGCGTACGTGCGTGTTATAACCATCTTGATAACTTATCAGATCAGACGTAGCACTCGTAGAGCTTTATGTCCATCTTGAGGCGGAAGTAGAAGTAGCCCTCGGTGGCGTCGGTGCGGATGGTGGCGATGCCACGCGCCATGAAGAAGTCGCCGGTGCCGCCGACGACGGAGAGGTCGCGCGTCTCGTCGTCCATGAGGTCGGCGCCCATGAGGTTCAGGGTGCCCTTGTGCGCCTTGGAGTCGAACACGAGGGAGAAGGGGAACCACGCGTTGTACGACTCCTTCTTGTCGTAGAAGTAGAAGCCCTGCGCGCGCGCCGCCGGCACCTCCTCCCCGACGGGCAGCGCCGTCCCCTCCGTGACCAGGTCGTCGAACACCACCAGCATGCCGAAGAAGGTGCCGTTGCTCCAGTGCGAGGTGCTCAGGTCCGTCGGCTTGGTGGCCGGCGCCGCCGTGGCGTTCGCGGTGTGGTTGACGCCGTTGTAGACGATGTCGTGGAGGTAGAGCGTCATCTGTTTGCACGGCTCGTCGGAGCTGCTGGAGACGAGCCTCCTCCGGCTGCTGTCGGCGGCGGCCCCCGCCAAGCCCAGGCCGATCAGGAGCATCACGAGCACCGTCTTGGGAGATGCCGCTGGGGCTTGCATTGTCGTCATTGCAACTCTCGCTGAGCTTAAGATGCGGCTGGCTGAAGTGCAGTATCGAGTGAGCAGCTCGTGACCTTGTGTTCTTGTTGCTGTCGTGTTGAGAGGAGACTCGAGCATGCGCTCTATTTATAGAGCGGGAATCGCCACTATACTTGGTTTGATTCGGTGGCCGGAGAGTGAACTGCACGCATGGTTGGTACGCCGGCGTACCACTATACATCCTCATTTTTGTTGTAGCCTACAGGCCGCCGTACGTATACCCGCGCCAACCGCGTACGTGAAAAAACAGGATCTGCCGCCTGCCAACCGCGTACGTGGAAAAACAGGATCTTCGCGCGATCTTCGCGCCCACCCGGCGATCGCTCCTCCCGTTCCATTTTTTCCAACTGGCGGATCGCCGCCGATCTTCGCGCGATCTTCGGCCGAGGGCCTGCGGGCGGAAGCGGGGACGCGCCGGGCGAGGCCGAAGCGGGGCTCTGCGGGCGGAAGCGGGGGCGCGGCGGGCGAGGCCGAACCGGGGCCTCTGCAGGCGGAAGCGGGGGCGCGGCGGGTGAGGCGGAAGCGGGGGCGCGCCGGGCGAGGGGAAGCGGCGACGGCGCAGTTAGTGGGCGCAGTTAGTGGCCGGAGGTGTGGAAGAACGCCGTCGCCTGGTTGAAACGCCGTTCCAACCCCGTCCGACGCCGCATCTCACCGTCCTCATCCGACGCCGCGGACGTGAACGGCCCTACGTCGGACGTCGCCTCCGCCGCGACCGACCGCTGTCATCCCCCGCCGCGGATCCGGCAAAAATCCCGCGGCTTCCTCGTCTTCCACGTCGCCGCCGGCTAGAATCAAGCCGGAGCCCCCCTGCCTGAAGGCCCCGTCGTCCTAGACCGGCGACGTCTACACCGTGGCCCAAGGTTTGGCATCTGAACGTAGCTTGATGGATGGATGTGATTTAGTTCATGTAGTTATTGTAAAAAAAATCGTATTAGTGTTGCAATTTATTCTTGGGCATGATCCACTGTATGAATTTTAACACAAGATAAATTATCAATGTTGTGCAGTTCTGTGAGTTGGGTGTGTTGACATGGACGAAAACACCGCATTCACAGGGGATGAGAATGATACTGATAAGGTGACTCAGACTGATAACGATAGTATTAATGAAGATGATGATAGCAGCGACAACGATTCGTGCTCTTCATATGATATCTTACCTCCGGAGGATTTTGATAATAATGAACTTGGCGCGAATAGTGATAACGTAAGTGGCGTATATTTTGATTTCATTTTTGAATTTGCAAAGTATGGCAAGGCTACCTATTTGTCTATGTTTATTAATTTGCAGGAAGATGTGGATGTTGACAATGTGCAAAATAGTTTCCTGGAATCATTCGCAGATAACTTGAGCCAGGTTCGTTCATACATGTTGTACATCGCGCAATAGTATGAAATAAATGATAGTAATTGACATAGTTTCATATGTAATTTTGTAGGAGGGGTCAGATGGCCCTAGCGGTGATCACGATGAGGCAGAGGTGGACATTGAGGAGGCTCAAAGGCAGCAGCAGATGTTGGAGACACATTGGAAGGTCATGGCAATGACATTTCGGTCCGAAGGAGATGCATACAATTTCTACAACAAGCACGCCAGAGAGCGTGGGTTCAGCATCAGGAGACAGAAGGTGAAACGAGGTAAAGGGGCTGCAGGAATTATTTGGTTCAGGCGGTTCCTTTGCTCCAGGGCTGGGAGAAGGCAGGCCAAATTCATAACCATGGAGGGCCGCACCCGCAGGCTTAGACCCGAGACTCGTTGTGACTGCGGTGCGCATATGGTGGTGAAGTATGACAGACAACGTGAAGTTTGGTTCGTTGGGTCATTCGTGGACGATCACAACCACGCAATGGCTCGACCCAACGAGGTGCCTTTTTTGTGGTCACAGAGACGGATTGGAGATGGCACGAGGGCAGAGATACTGGCTATGCAAGGGGCTGGAATCAGGAAACATATAATGGTGGACAACTTCATCAGTCGGTACGGTTCGTACGATAAGTGCGGACTTATTAGGAGGGACGTGTACAATCTGTGCTGCAGAGAGAAAATGAAGCTCCTTGCAAAGGGTGATGCTGAGACGGCAGTGGGGATTATGAGGAGCAGGCAGGCGAAGGACCCAGACTTCTTCTTTGAGCATGTGCTGGATAAGGAAGGGCGACTGAAGAGTATGTTCTGGTGCGATGCACAGTCACGGAGGGACTATCAGGACTATGGAGATGTGGTTGTGTTTGACAGCACATATAAGATGAACAGATATGGTATGCCCTTCATCCCCTTTGTCGGTGTTAACAACCACCGTTGCACAACCGTTTTTGGTTGCGCCATTGTTTCTGACGAGACCGAAGGGACATATGTGTGGCTGCTGGAGGCATTTATGAGGGCAAACTGTCAGCAGAAGCCAAAGTCAGTAATCATAGACGGCGACGCTGCAATGATTCGAGCTATTCGGACTGTCCTTTCAGGTGTGTCCCATCGTCTTTGCTCGTGGCATATCGAGAAAAATATGCAGAAGCACCTACATTACAAGTCACTGGATGACTTCAGATCGCTCCTGTACTATGCCACATCTCAAGAGAACTTTGAGCAGAGATGGACCACCTTCGTTAATAAATGGAGGACGGATAAAACTGAAGAGTGGCTGAATAGGATGTATCGGAAGAGGAGACTTTGGGCAGCATCATATCTTTCTGATGGCTTTTTTCTTGGTATGCGAAGTAACCAGAGGAGCGAAAGCCTCAACTCCTCCCTTCACCTACACCTGGACTATGGTATGACCATAGTTGATTTGGTGGTGCATTATGGGAACTGCATAGTTCGCCTCCGTGAGAACGAGGCGCACGATGACTGTGAGGGTAATCAGAAAGTACCACCGCCGGTTACTGAATATAAGGCCATTGAGGAGCATGCTGCCGCCGTTTTCACTCCTGCCAATTTTTACATTCTGCAAGATGATCTGAAAAAGATGGGACAACTTGAGATATTTGAGGAGATGTTGGGAATAGAGAGTCGGACATTCATCTTGACATGGCAGGATAACCACAAGTTCAAGTATAATGTTCTGTATCAACCAGGTAACTCAGAACAAACTATATCATGCAGTTGTCTCAGGATGGTTCGGAAAGGGCTTCCGTGCAAGCACATTCTTTTTGTTCCGCATCATCTGAAGTTATCTGAAATACCAAAGTGTTGTGTCCTCCATCGGTTGACAAAAAATGCGAGAGATGGCTTGCCTGTGCAGCGCAAGAGTGATCTTTTTGGCTGGGGATGGTCAGGGCCAGAGGAGAGAGAACGGTACAGCCAACTGAGCATAAAGTCCGCAGAAGCTGCTCATGTTGCAGCAAATGATCCCTTCTTGTACGATGAGTTGATGAAGTGTCTGGACGAGATAATAGCAAAGAAAAAGGTTTCGGAAGAGGAACTCATAGGCCGTAGAAGGTTTGCTCTACTGACGAAGCAGGCAAGTCAGGTGGAACAAGGTGCACCTGGTATACGTGATCCTGAGAAAGCTGCGACGAAGGGTGCACCTAAGAAAGGGCGGTCAAAGGGGGGGCCTGACGTTACGAAAAATGGTAGACCAAAAGATTTTAGAGAGAAGAAAAGTGGCCCGTTGTGCAGTCTGTGTCACCTTCCAGGTCATAACAAAGCGACATGTTCCCTAAACGAAAAGTAAGTTTTACATTCATATTTTTGTTATGTAGCTTGTTTGATTGTACATACTATATTTTCTCACATAGTTATTTATGTTTCGTTCAGGAATCAGGCGTAGTGAAGCAGCTTTGTTTGTGCGGAGGAGAACTCTGGTTGAACGAGCCACGTTGGAATAAATTATGTACCTGTTTATTTATACGTGTGCGACAGAAAACTTTTATAAATGTTTTCTTTATGTTTGCTCAGAATATTTATGTGAACATATATCATATTTGTTGAATGAGTTGCGACGTTTTTTATACTGTTTTGTGAATGAGTTTAGTTAGTACACAGTTGTTTAATTCTGTTTTTTGAACAAGTTATCTTACGGACTTTCTTTAGCTAATATGTGAAGGAAAAAAAAAGCCCGACCCCGCCAGCTGGGCCCGCCGTCAACTACATATTCCGTCCAAATCAAGCCAACGGCAACTCGGGCGGTCAGTTAGGCTGACATACGGGCCCAGCTGAGGGGTCCAACGGGGCGGAGAGGTTCAGTTATGAGAGGAGTTCGAAGGCTACCGCGGAGGCGGCTATTTAAGCCGGTCGCGGCGCCCGTCGGCTTCCGAGGTGGGACTAAAAACGCGATGCGTTTGCGGGCGTCGGTGCCGAACGTGCGGCTGGGCCGGCTCATTTCGCGCGCGGTAGGGGGCACAGTGGGCCTAGTTGGGCCAGCCGACGACGCGGCCACTTATGCGCCGCGGCGCACGCGCACACGGGCGTCCCGTGTTTAGTCCCACCTCGGAAGCCGACGGATGCCGCGACCAGCTTAAATAGCCGCCTCCGTGGTAGCTCGCAAGCTCCTCTTACAACTCCACTTGTCCGCCCCGTTGGACCCTGCATGTCGGCCCGTTTGTCAGCCTAATTGACCACCTGAGTCGCCGTTGGCTTGATTTGGATGGAAAATTTAGATTGATGGCGGGCCCGACTGGCGGGGTCGGGCAATTTCTTTTTCTTTTTTTACGTATACAGTTGTTTTTCACAGCCACGAGGCAAAAATCACACACAAATAATCACATTGCAAACAGTCAGTAATAAAAATAGTCCGAAGCATGTCATTTTTATTTCGAACGAACGACACATAGTATCAAGTAATGATGTGCCATTACAATAAAGATCCAAGTACCAAGCACGGCACTTTTATTTAGGTCACTAACACGCACTGATATGCCATTACCAAATAGCAAAACGAAGTACCGAGCACACATGGTACCAAGTAATGATGTGCCATTACAATAAAAATCGAATTACCGAGCACGACACTTTTATTGAGTTCACTATCACACACTGATATGCCATTACCAAATACCAAAATGAAGTACCAAGCATGGCACTTAGTCCTTCAACATGATTTTCAGAATCTTGTCCTTCACCCTTTCCTCCGTGTTGCTCTCTGAAAAAAGTATTTCCGCGAGGACCCGTCCCCTCATAGAATGAATATCGTCCTGGTTAAATAAATACGTCCACTTGTCTCCGTCCCAGAGTTGAACGCATTGCATCACGAAAAGTTCACAAGAGACTCTGAAAATGAAACACGAGTCAGAAAATGATGCAACACACAATTAGTTATGCATGCAACTGTGAACTTACGAGTCCTGTTGTAACGGCATGTCGTATTCCCTGATTGGCCAGGAAGACACGTCGGGATAATCCGCGTCTAGAAGGGAGTTCACCTCCTGTTCATCTTTAGCAATTTCTGACCTCTGAAATAAAATTGTACATTAGAAGTGAACACCTTGCAAATGTCGTAATGCATTTTTATAAACTCACCATAGTAATAATCTTTGCGAAAACTGAACTGCTGATTGCACCAGGGGAATTAAGAACTTGAAACTCTTCCTTTTTGTTGTGCATAACAATAGTAATCCAATGATTATTGTTCACATTAAAAGGAAAATATGCCTACGAAACAGTGATGTTAAGTATGAGTATGTAGCAATAAGTACATATTGTGAAGAGTCATTTGAAAAGCAATACCTTATCTTTCACGAAATACTCATCACGTACTCTTGACAAAGTTTTTGATTTGTCTGCGAACTCTTCCATCATATGTTTCCTTTCGTTCTTAACCTTTCCTACAGCGCGTAGTAGTAGCCAGTAGGAAATCCACGATGATAACACATGACGATCAGAACGGGGACTACGGGTCTGCATGTGGTTGCAATAGCAATTGATTACCTGAAAATAACATACAAAAAAATGTGACAGTTACAAAAACCGTGGAATACAATAAAGATACATGTAACAAAAATAGTACTAATACTTACAGCGCCATTCAACCAACGACGCGAAGTGATAGCTTGAAGTTGTTCTGCCGTACACGTTTCCCCTCCTAATCCCACCATGGTAACCACTTTCTGTGCACGAAATTTCTTAGACTTTGATAGTGTATCGATGTAAATCCTCGAGGCCTCGATGTGATACTCACTAATGTTCTCCGAAATAAATATATCACCCTTCGTACCAAACAAACCTTAAACAATTTACGTACAAGGAGTTCATTAGCTCCACATGTAATCACATCAAGTAATTCAAAAAGATTTTACCTTCAACTTACTCTTTTTAACACGTTTGTTTGCAGCTTCCTGCTTGTTATAGGGTGACCGGAAGTATTTTGACTCTTTACGCTTCCGCTTCCCAACTGGCTCCTTCTCCGTACTAACCTCCTCTGAATTTTCGGCGCTAGACCCGCCTGATACTGTAGTACCATTCCGTGGGGTTCGAGTGACGGAAGGAAAATCTTTAGTGGGTAATGATGCTGATGATGCCGCGGGTGAACCCACATTATCATCAATAATATAGGGGTCGCTCTCATAACCTTTACCGGGGGTTGTGTACTCCTTCTCCTCCGTACGCTTCGCACCCGTCCGAGATGTTTCAATCTTCTCCTCCGTACGTTCTTTCATAGGAGTTGAATTTACTTCATGAAAATATTTTGGTGGATACTTCTTCATCCACTCTTCACTTTCATTCACACAATCAAACTCGTCACGCAACTCTTGGTTTGCCTTCATGATTAGCCCTTCCTTCTGTAACTTCTGGATGACTATCTGCAACAACACACACAAAACATTAAAAACATGCAAGCACTAAGAACATGCACATTGAAAATAAAGTTGACATCATTCGTTACCTGAGCACACTTAGCAGGAATTAGACGAAGTTGTTTCTGCATATCTTTCATGCTTTTCATTAGTTGATCCAAAGTAGTGTCCCTGCTCGATGAACACTCGGTCTTACTACCTTTTTGTTTCGGTGCCTCGGTTTCTTCCTCCTCCACAATTGCTTCCTTAGCAATTATGCTCTGTCTGTACTGTTCACTTATGTTGTCAACAATCTGCAAACCAACATATCATTAGCGGGAATAACCAGATGAACAACAACATACTTTGGATCAATGCATGCAGTACAAGCCGTAAGTATTTACCTTCCCGTGACCATGTGAAAGAACATGTGCTGCCCCCATGTTTGGTTTTGGTAATTGATGACAATCTCTATGGACTAATGGTTGCCTTGAGTTATATTTGAAGGGTTTATCCATAGGCATTGCTTGAAGACCATTTGTTGGTTTCAAGGTTTTTAGAAGAAGAATATGTGTTGACCAAGGTTATTCATGGAGTTATCCAAAGATTGGTCATGTTGATCAACACACAAAGCGTAGAAGATGTACCGAGTGGGATCAAGTGATCTCACGGTATGGTAAGCATTGTCCATTACGCTTTGTGTACTAACCCATGTTCTATGCGAGAGTTTTATGTGGGGTTAGGTATGTTTCCATGGGCTTGCGTCAAGAGGAAGATCTCATTCAACCCATGGAGGATGACATCAAGTGGTGATCGTCATCAAGATTGCGGTGTGCAAGTTCAAGTGGAGCATCACGAAGAGATCACATGCTTGAAGCTTGCCGTCCATTGTGGTGACAATGGACTTGTGAAGATGTGCCAAAGAGTGGCTCACCCATAGTGGAGTATGGGGGAGCAATCAACTAGTCTTCATCGAGCCGGCGCAATCAAGAAAGGTGGTCCAACTTGAGGAGGTCAAGATCGTCATCATCTAGCTCAAGTGGACTATGCGCAAGGCAAAGGTTTGCCCTTGATAGGTTTTCTATTTTACCGGTCTCATGGTGGTAGTTGGGAGACCGGGTTTTAGGATCGATAGCCGTACTATCAAGGGGGGCTCTCAAGTGAGTAGCTTTATCGTATCATTCGTAGAGAGCTCAAACCATTGCATCCTTGCATCATCTTTCTTGGTTTGTGTTTGGTGTTTCTCTTTGTGAGTCTTTGAGCTTTTGGTCATCTTCATGACAAGCTCGAGTTCATCGAAAACGGAGTTCATATATGCATCTTCTATGATGTTTTCGATGTTGGAGTTTATGCCGGTTCTTCATTCATAGAGGTTTCTCATCTCTATATGTTTGGATAGTACTCGTTGTCTTCTATCCAACAAGCTTGAGTTTGCTCAATTCGGAGCTCATTTGCAGAAGTTATGGCAGTTCTGGTTTTATTTGTATCCTCTGTTTTCTGTGGATTTTCAGTAGCTTGCAAGCGGTAGTACCGCTGGTGCCCACGGTAGTACCGCTTATGCGGTAGTACCACTGGTACTTCCGTGGCACTACCGCTTGGGGTTTCCCCGAGCGTGCAACTCTCTGTTGCCAGTTTGCCATTTACGGTAGTAGAGCGGTAGTAGCACGGTAGTACCGCTCTGGCGGTACTACCGCCCTTACTACCGCCGCCACTACCGCTTGCGGGGTTTCCTTCTGTGCACGTCTCTGTTGCCGTTTTCTGTTAAACGGTAGTAGTGCGGCAGTAGTGCGGTAGTACCGCTCAGGGCGGTAGTACCGCTCTGCTGGGCGGTAGTACCGCTTGGTGCGGTACTTCCGCCCTCCACTACCGCTGCTACTACCGCTTGTTTTTCGCAGAGTGTGCAAGCTTCTGTTGCTCTTTTCGCTTTAGCGGTAGTACCGCTTAAGTTGAGCGGTAGTACCGCTTGGTGCGGCACTACCGCTCCAGTTCCGTGTTCTCACCTGGTGTGTTTTGAATTACTACCGCTTAAGCGGTAGTACCGCTCGAAGGAGCGGTAGTACCGCTTGTACGCGTCCAGCACGGGTAACGGTTGGATTTGGAGTGGCCCTATAAAAGGGGTCTTCTTCCCCAACAGTTTTCTTATCTCTTCCAAGCTCTCTCTCCTCCATTGTTGACTTTCTAGAGCTTTGCTTTCTCTCAATCCCTCCATGGATTCTTGCTAGTTTTTGGGGGAAAAGAGAGAGGAGATCTAGATCCACATTTCCACCAATCACTTTCTCCTCTAAGTGAGGGGAACCCCTTGGATCTAGTTCTTGGAGTTCTTCGTGTTCTTCTTCGTTCTTCCTCTCATTTTCCTCCATAGCTTTTGTTGCTTTGGTGGGATTTGGGAGAGGAGGACTTGGCCACTCCGTGTGCCCTTGCCATTGCATTAGTTGCATCGGTTTGAGTTCTCCGCGGGATTCGTGGAAGTTAGTAGTTGAGAAGCTTATTACTCTTGGGTGTTTGGGCACCCTAGAGCTTGTTCCTCTTGGGTGCCTTGGCGCCCTAGACGGCTTGGTGGCTTGGTGGTGCCTCGGAGCTCAATCATTGTGGTGTAAAGCTCCGGGCAAGCGTCGGGGTCTCCAATTAGGTTGTGGAGATCGCCCCGAGCAATTTGACGGGTACCGGTGACCGCCCCCAAGGGTTGCCAAAGTGTACGGGTTCGGTGACCGCCCTCAAGGGTTGCCATTTGTACGGGTTCGGTGACCGCCCTCAAGGGTCCCTTAGTGGAATCACGGCACCTTGCATTGTGCGAGGGCGTGAGGAGAATACGGTGGCCCTAGTGGCATTGTTGGGGAGCATTGTGCCTCCACACCGCTCTAACGGAGATTAGCATCCGCAAGGGTGTGAACTTCGGGATACATCGTCGTCTCCGCGTGCCTCGGTTATCTCTTACCCGAGCCCTTTACTTATGCACTTTACTTTGTGATAGCCATATTGTTTCTAGTTATATATCTTGCTATCAGTTAGTTGTTCATCTTGCTTAGCATAAGTTGTTGGTGCACATAGGTGAGCCTAGTCGATTTAGGTTTTGTGCTTGACAAATTAAACGCTAGTTTTATTCCGCATTTGTTCAAGCCTAAACCGTAATTATTTTAAAGTGCCTATTCACCCCCCCCCTCTAGGCGACATCCACGATCTTTCACCATGGCCGTACTGTCCATCATACGCGTCACGCTTCGCAGCCACAACTTCAAACCAATTTATCATTAGAGGGTACTCATGAGCAAGAGGATCCGTTGTTTCTCCAACTGTTGGCTGAATTTTTTCCCAATACATATACTGCATGAACATAATACGAGTTAGTATTCTTCAAGAAAGAAAATGTAATTGTCCATGAAGATGGAACTAAAAATGAGGATGTACCTGAAGAAGCGCGAGGTTTCCAACTGGCCATTTGAATTTTTTCAAATCTTTCACCGTCTTTGTGACACTATCCATGCAGACCCGTAAAGTAAAAGCGTTCCAATTAAATGACTTTATGGCGTCCACATCATGCACCAACTTGTAAAAGCTCCGCGAAATATTTTTCGTGGAGTGTGGTGCTATAATTGTGCCAAGAAGAACCAACATAGTTCTACGCACAAAATCATCATCATATGTGCCATTACTAAGAATGCTCTCGATCAATTTGTCTATCACTATTTCACCATTACGGGAATCCAGAAACCGAGATGGCACTGTTTCCTTTGCCTCATCACCTACTTTCCCAATTACTTTCAACACATCTTTACCCTTGTTCTCAAGGCCAAAGATGTGAAATACATCATCAGTGCGTAGTGATATCTCACCATTTTTCTCACGAAAAACAAACTTTTTTTTTGTCACGTCATATGTTTTAATGACATGTTTCAACAAATTCTTCCGCATTAGAACAGGAGGAATCAACAACATTTTCTCCAACTTAGTGCCAGAAAACCGCATGCGTTGCCTAGAGGTTAACTTGTTAACCAACATGACCCACTTCTTGACAGAGCAGAATATTTCTCCAAACTCGTCCATACTAAACACGGCACCGGCTACAACAAAAAGCACGCGGTGTCATCTATTGCAAACAGGGCGGATGCTACAAACAAAACTACAACAGATTTAAAAAAACATATACCTACATGCTCGAGACTGGCGGCGTGCGTGATGACGGCGACGATGGCAGGATAGGGCAGGGCGGCGAGTGGGGCCGGGGCTGGCGGCGAGTGCGGACGGGGCTGGAGGCGTGCGTGATCATGGCGGGGCTGGCGGCGAGTGCGGACGGGGCTGGAAGCGTGCTCCAGGACGTAACAACGAAGAAAACCGCAGGGCGTTCTCTAGCTCCCAGGCGAAATTTGGTGCAATCCCCCTCGGGATCTACGCCGCTGACAGCGGCAGACCTGACCGCATCCACCCCGGGATCGTCGCTGGGTCAAGCGGCTCCGGACGGCGCGCCTTCCTCGCCTCCGCCCCAACCAGCGTCCACCACGCGGGCGCCTACCTCCCCACGCACGTGGCTGGCAGGCGTGGATGGCGGCGGGTGCAGCCGGAGATGGCGGAGGGGTGTGTCGAACGTGGGGTTTGACCCACGTAGATGCAGGTTTTTAGGGTAGTCATTTTTTTAGAGGTGTCATGCATGCATATATAAGTTGTGCACGTACAAGTTGTGCACGTCGTCTCCGCCTCCTCGTCAATTATCCGGCCCATCCAATCATTTATGCATGCGTCGTCCGACCCACTTCACGTACGATCTCACGGCGTCAGCACGTCTAAAAATCAGCACCGGTAAAAAAACCCTAAAACACAGGCCGGAGGGGAAGTCCGGAGTACGTTTTTTTTCCAACTCCGCCAAATGGCCCCAAACTTTTTTGACACATTGCCATCACCATGGAGGGCATGCATGCCAAAATTCGTCCATCTCCGACGCTCGGTGCATTTCCTATGATTTTCCCGGTCAAAAAACCCTAAAACACAGCACAGACGTGACGCAACGTTCGTTCGGTGTCCGATTTCGCTCAACTCTTGCGTGGGGGCCTACATTGGGCGTGCCCACATGCCTGCAAATTTTGGTGTCATTGCATGCATGCAATCACGTAGACCATGTGCAACCGGCACCGTTCGGGTGTGCCGGAGGGGAAGTCCGGAGTACGTTTTTTTCCAACTCCGCCAAACGGCCCCAAACTTTTTTGACACATTACCATCACCATGGAGGGCATGCATGCCAAAATTCGTCGATCTCCGATGCTCGGTGCATTTCCTATGATTTTCCCGGTCAAAAAACCCTAAAACACAGCACAGACGTGACGCAACGTTCGTTCGGTGTCCGATTTCGCTCAACTCTTGCGTGGGGGCCTACATTGGGCGTGCCCACATGCCTGCAAATTTTGGTGTCATTGCATGCATGCAATCACGTAGACCATGTGCAACCGGCACCGTTCAGGTGTGCCGGAGGGGAAGTCCGGAGTACGTTTTTTTTTCCAACTCCGCCAAACGGCCCCAAACTTTTTTGACACATTGCCATCACCATGGAGGGCATGCATGCCAAAATTCGTTGATCTCCGACGCTCGGTGCATTTCCTATGATTTTCCCGGTCAAAAAACCCTAAAACACAGCACGGACGTGACGCAACGTTCGTTCGGTGTCCGATTTCGCTCAACTCTTGCGTGGGGGCCTACATTGGGCGTGCCCACATGCCTGAAAATTTTGGTGTCATTGCATGCATGCAATCACGTAGACCATGTGCAACCGGCACCGTTCGGGTGTGCCGGAGGGGAAGTCCGGAGTACGTTTTTTTTCCAACTCCGCCAAACGGCCCCAAACTTTTTTGACACATTGCCATCACCATGGAGGGCATGCATGCCAAAATTCATTGATCTCCGACGCTCGGTGCATTTCCTATGATTTTCCCTGTCAAAAAACCCTAAAACACAGCACAGACGTGACGCAACGTTCGTTCGGTGTCCGATTTCGCTCAACTCTTGCGTGGGGGCCTACATTGGGCGTGCCCACATGCCTGCAAATTTTGGTGTCATTGCATGCATGCAATCACGTAGACCATGTGCAACCGGCACCGTTCAGGTGTGCCGGAGGGGAAGTCCGGAGTACGTTTTTTTTTCCAACTCCGCCAAACGGCCCCAAACTTTTTTGACACATTGCTATCACCATGGAGGGCATGCATGCCAAAATTCGTCGATCTCCGACGCTCGGTGCATTTCCTATGATTTTCCCGGTCAAAAAACCCTAAAACACAGCACGGACGTGGTGCAACGTTCGTTCGGTGTCCGATTTCGCTCAACTCTTGCGTGGGGGCCTACATTGGGCGTGCCCACATGCGTGCAAATTTTGGTGTCATTGCATGGATGCAATCACGTAGACCATGTGCAACCGGCACCGTTCGGGTGTGCCGGAGGGGAAGTCCGGAGTATGTTTTTTTTCCAACTCCGCCAAATGGCCCCAAACTTTTTTGACACATTGCCATCACCATGGAGGGCATGCATACCAAAATTCGTCGATCTCCGATGCTCGGTGCATTTCCTATGATTTTCCCGGTCAAAAAACCCTAAAACACAGCACGGACGTGACGCAACGTTCGTTCGGTGTCCGATTTTGCTCAACTCTTGTGTGGGGGCCTAAATTGGGCATGCCGACATGCCTGCAAATTTTGGTGTCATTGCATGCATGCAATCACGTGGACCATGTGCAACCGGCACCGTTCGGGTGTGCCGGAGGGGATGTCCGGAGTACGTTTTTTTTCCAACTCCGCCAAATGGCCCCAAACTTTTTTTACACATTGCCATCACCATGGAGGTTATGCATGCCAAAATTCGTCGATTTCCGACGCTCGGTGCATTTCCTATGATTTTCCCGGTCAAAAAACCCTAAAACACAGCACGGACGTGACGCAACGTTCGTTCGGTGTACGATTTCGCTCAACTCTTGCGTGGGGGCCTACATGGGGCGTGCCCACATGCCTGCAAATTTTGGTGTCATTGCATGCATGCAATCACGTAGACCATGTGCAACCGGCACCGTTCGGGTGTGCCGGAGGGGAAGTCCGAATTTAAACTAGTTTTCAACGCGTTAAACATCCGCTCCTGCATTCTTTTATACATATTTTTTAAAAATGCAACCGACAACATAAGTAAAGAACTAATATTAAACCTTCCATAATTCTTAGAAGCAACAACATTTCGTTCATATTTAGGATATGTTACATAGTTTTCTGAACGAAATTTTACAGTCGAAATTAAAAAGAACGAAAAAAACTCAAACTACTCGTCGTCGCTAACAAGATCCACAACGATGCCTTCGCCGCCGTTTCCTCCGTCGTCTTCGCCACCGTCCGAGTCGGAGCTACCGAACTGCGCAAAAAATTCGGCCGAGGTCGCACACTGCTGCGCCAGACTCTCAGTCGACTCCCTCACTGCCTGCCAGTACCCCGGCTCGTCGGCCGGGTCCCTCGGGTCAACCACCTCCGCCGGCGGAATCCAACCCGTCTCGGATGTCGAGTTCCGGATCGTGCGAATCAAACCCAGCGATTCCAACGGGTCGCCCTCCCCCTGCATCGCGGCCAGTTCCGGCGGCACCTGAAATTGGGGTGCGGCGGCGGGCTCAGCCGGGGCGGCTGCACGAGCGCGTCGACCGGCACGCGGCTGCACGGGCGGGGCGGCCGGGGGCGCGAGGGGCGCGTTTGGAGCGTCTGCGCGCATGCCGCGGGACTTGTAGAAGGCGACGACGGTGTCAAAGTCGCGGCCTTCCCAAAAACTCTGGCGGCCTTCGGGGTTCCACGGACCGGGTTGCGCATCGCCCGGAGTCGCATAGCCGTCGGTGGTGATGTGCCACCCGTGCGCTAGGCGGCACGGGGATGCCGTGGCGGTAGATGTCCACCGTCTGCGGCCCGGTGAGGCTTGACGGCCACAGGCCGGCCGGTGCGGCGCCGCCTCCACCGCGTCTGCCTCCGGCGCCGCCCCCACCGTGGCTGCCTCCGGCGTCATCTCCTGCTCGGCGGGTGCCGAACCAGCGCCTCCCGAAGCAGCCGCTTCCACGGGCCATCAAGGCTGGGCGAGGTGGCTGAACGAGGTGGTGGACGAGGTGGCGAGGAAGTTGTGGCTGGCGAGGTGGTTGCGCGGCCGTTCTTATAGCGCGGGGCGACAGGCTGGGCGCGGTGGCGACGTGGCTGCGCAGGGGCACGCGGCAGCGGCTGGCGGCAGGGGGCTGGCCGCAGGCAGCACGCGTCCGCAGGGCAAGGCGGGCGAGGGCCTGCGGGCGGAAGCGGGGACGCACCGGGCGAGGCCGAAGCGGGGCTCTGCGGGCGGAAGCGGGGCCGCGGCGGGCGAGGCCGAAGCGGGGCCTCTGCAGGCGGAAGTGGGGGCTAGGCGGGCGAGGCGGAAGCGGGGGCGCGGCGGGCGAGGCGGAAGCGGGGGCGCGCCGGGCGAGGGGAAGCGGCGACGGCGCAGTTAGTGGGCGCAGTTAGCGGCCGAAATTAGCGCCGCGTACTGCATGCAGTAAAAAAAATAGCGCCAGGTCCACCCCGCTCAAAAACAACAACAACGTATTTGTATACGTATCTGGCCGGGGGCGGGCGGGCAGGCGGGCGGACAATTTTTTGAAAATGCCCATCATGCCCCTGGTTATGAAAGGGTATCGGACAATCTGAGCCATCCTTGTATTAGGGGGGTCTACCGAAGCGGAAGTGGACAGAATATTATGTCTTGGCATGATCTTATTATCGCATTGAACCTAAACACCGTACTTAATGTGCCATGCAATTGTCTGTACTTGCAATGGTCCCTATTGCCTTCTAGGCTTCTACTCTGTTTTATCATGACAAATATAGAACTCTTTTTTACCATGAAAGTTTTTTTTTTGTTTGTTTGTAAATCTCACCTCGTGACAAGAAGATATACAACCTTGAAAGAGTTTAACCCCAGTCTCCGCAAACGAAGGTGCACACAACGCGCATATCTACATAAGTTTTTTTTTTTTGCGAGATATATCTACATAAGTTTCAACAAGCACAATGGAACAAAGAGTCTGAAATAACAAAGGAGTACAACTTTTTGCAGGAAGTTGTATAAAATTGCATGCATGTGCATGAAGTGATTTTTTAGGCCGATGCTGACAATGAAGTCATACCAAGCAAAGATACTCTGATCGATTAGGCAGGAACCAAAGCATATAATATGTGACGCGGTCGTACCGACCATTGAAGTTCTATAAAATTTGCATGCATGGCAATGCATGTCAAATTAAATAATATTATTACCTATGTATCAAATTAGTTGTCTTAAATTTGTCTAGAAACGGAGGTACTTGATCTAAGACAACTAATTCGGGACGGAGGGAGTAGTTTTTAAGGTCATGGCAAATTAAATAGGGAGTTCACAAATATAGGATCTTCTAACTTTTTTCTGCATCGGGTGTATATCGACAAATTTTAGTGTGTTTGTTCACTCATTTCAATCCATATATAATACATATTAAAATATCCAAAACATCTTATATTTGTGAACGAAGGTAGTAGTTTTTAAGGCATAGACGACAATAAGATCATATCAAGCCAATAATATTCTGATCATCAGCGCCGCCTGCGTCCATTTCACTGAACCAACCATTTATCGACTATTCTTCTGTAAATAGGGGGCTGGCGTTTTGGCTCCCGGGAGCACATGCTCCCGGATGAACAGTACCCCCCAAAAAAATAGTAAATGTTTTCAAAAAATTCTGAAAAAAGTTGTAGATGATCATGTTGGTGTAGCAAGCATGCTTGACAATTTTCATGCGGAACGAAGTAGCAGTGTTTCGTTGGTGAAAAAAACAAATTTGGGGTGACATTTGGTCTTCGATTTGTTTTTTTTTTTTTTGCGCAGGCCAAAATGCTCAACCTTTTTGCCTCAAAATCTACAGGTAGCATTTGTATGTGACAAAGATCGCAAAAAAAAATTGTCTCAATTTTTTTGACATTTGAAAAAAAAAATTGGCCCCGGGAGCATGTGCTCCCGGGAGCCGAATTGACTTTAGCATGCTGAAATCACCTCTCAACACAACAGTAACAAAAAACAGAAGGTCATGAGTTGCTGCCTCGATAGTCGAAATTGCACTTCACCCAGCGGCAGCCTAAGAGCATGGCAAATAGTATAGCCAACTATTAGCTATATGATAAAACTATCATTTAAAAAGTTCATGTTCTTCATCAAGTCTTTTTTCCCCTCTCGCGAGGTGGCTAGGGCAAAACCTTCCTCCCTTTGATCTTTGTCGGTGAGCCCATGGATTCACCTCCCCTCTGTTAGCCGCTCCGTGGCCGGTGGCGGGGATGGGAATCTTGATGCCTTGGCTCCGTCTAGTTGATATGTTAGGGTGTGTAGTCCAAACAGAGGTGGTGCTTGGATGGATGACGACGCTTCTTCTATGAATCAGTCTTTCAGGCTTCGATCCTCCTCAAGTTCGCCCGTCGGGTTAGATTAGACGGAGCTCCATCGTAGATTCTGCCAGCTCCTCGAGGTGGGGGGGGGGGGGAGGGGGGGGGGGGCTAGGGTTTCCCGTAATGCGTACGCGCGCCAGCGAGATTTGGTGTCAGGTTCTTTGGATCGATTCAACGGTTCAACGGTGACAACTGCAACTCCAGGACGCCGGTCCTTAGGGGCACATGCATGAAGATTTCCCGGGTGTCATCAACAAGGTTAGGCCGACTCCGGTATAGGAGCCTCGATGTAATTTTTATTATGCTTGGGATGCTTTGTACTTCTAGTGGACCTTCACAATAGATTTGAGTCTTAATGTAAATCTATCAATTATATCACTCATATACTAAGGTTTGCTACAAATTTGCTTATAAGAATACTATTTTTCTCCACCTTCTCTATTTCTCTTTCTTCATATTTATTGTATTTGCCGATTAGCACATGTAGATACAAACTGCATGAGAGTCCACTCTCCTTACCTTTTCATGTCTCTCTCCTCTACATAGGTAAAGGTGCCACGTAAGTGGGTTATAAGCCCAACCGCAAAAAAAAAAGTGGGTTATAAGCCTGCTATTATACTTGTTCTAAGCTTAGTGAGTGTTGCACTCAACGATAACAATGCAAGGCGTCGTGACATATGTCATGCACATACACTATATATTCAATGCACATGTTTGCTACTAATGATGATGTGCAAGAGTGCATTAATCTATCATGCGAACACATTGTTTGCTTTATCATGTGCATGTGTAGGCTCAAACGACGACTTGTCAACTTTCACTCACCATGTGTTGACAAAACGAGCTGTAGAAAGTTACGTATGGATGAAGGGAGCCGCTACAAATCAGGCGGATGATTTTCTAGAAAAATCATCCGCCTAGCCAGCCATTCGATCTGGGTTGGTGGCCGTTCGATCTCAAAAGCCAGCTCGTGTCTTCTCTCCTCTGACCCCGTTCAGTTCGACACCCCCGCATCTCTCTGAAGACGGCGATGCCCTCCACTGCGGCAAGGTGGTCGTGCTGCTGTTGCTGCTGCATGTGTGCTCGCCGAGACATGAGCCGGAGCATCTCCCTCAACTCCGGCGACCGCGACCGACGTGCTGCGTTGCAACACCACTAGTGATTTCGAGCAGCTCCCATGGCAACCCAACGCAGCAGCTCCATGGCAGCGCCGTGCAGCGCCGACGGCGCCCGGCCGCCGGCGAAGCTTCAATGGCCCCTGCAACGCTTCATTGAAACTCTGGCGCGCTTCGTTGAAACTCCGGCGGCACTTCATTGCAACCACGCACGCTTCACTGCAAACTCCGACAGCCCCGCCGATGCTTCATCGCAACTCCGGCGAGCCCTCTCTGCTTCACCGGTTGATGCAGCCGGTCAGCTAGCCTGCATCACCACACCGTCGGTGCCGCCACGGTTCACTGCAGCTCCGGCGGCCACCGCGCTGCTTCATCGCAACACCCCTTGCCTGAGTTGTGTTGCAGTAGGCGTCGCCGGCGAGGTTGCTTTGAAGCATCTGTTGCCGACGACGTCGAGGACGATGGATGCAGCAGCGCGCGGTCCCTCCAATGTTGTAGCAATGGTGCTGCTGCCGAAGTGGGTTGTGCAAACAGCGGGAGTAGTGGCAGCAGGTCCTTGCAGTGGGTGGTCGGAGACAGGTTAAACGGTGGTGGTGTGAGGTGCGGCGAGTGGAGATGTAGAAAACGAACAGAGCAAAGGGAGGAAGAAGAAACTGCTCGGGAGGATTGTGTGGACGGGGCTTCACATGATAAGATAAGGTTTGGGGAGAGAGCGGTGCCGGGCCCCACACGGCACGTGTCATACGGGAGAGGAGGTTTACGCGGCTGAGAAATCATCCGGCTGAATCTAAACCTTTTCCATGGATGAATTACAATGGGTGTTTTGTACCCCACATACTTTGACTCGCCAAGTTCTTGTGAGGCAAGCTCAACGGAATTTTACCAAGGTGAACTCCTACGTACCTTTGAGCCATCTTGATATGAGCTTAATGTATTGGCCGCACTTTCTTTGTTGTTTTCCTCCCTTTTGTTTGCATGATACACCTCATGTATGGAGGAGCAATATTGGAGACTAGCGACCTCAACCATCGAGACATCGAGTGCATGGTTAGTGTCAAGTACCACAATACCAAGCCATATCCTTCCCATGGCGATGCGGATTTCGTTCCAAGAGCGAATCCTTACAAAGGTGAATCTTCTTCTGGATCCTAATACCTCTGTCCAAAAATAATAATTCACGAGTACTATTTATTACCACTGTTTAGTGACTTATTCTGATCAGTGCAAATAAATGCCCGAATGTGAAATCCGTCCACTGGATAGCGCCAAAGAAAAATCCGATCTCCTAAAGAATCTTCTAATGACAGTCTAGAGACATCAGGCTCTGCATAGCAACTATGGATCTCAATGTAAGATCTCACGAATATAGCATCGACGGAGACATAACCAAGTCGTAATCGACTGAGATTTAGCAAGACTGATTTCATAAAGTGCGCTAGTATTTTTTTTTTTTTTGCATGTTCATGAGGTACTAAACTGAAATTCCTCGAAGCTTCGTAAACCGACCATACAGCGTCAATCCTTCGCACGGATATCACCAAGGGAGAAACTCAATCTTGTAAGAATATTGTAGTGTTTGTTAGAGACTTGAGACTCTAGATAGCTACACTACGATTTACATTGTGCTATTTTAAAATTTTGGAAATGTTCATGAGAGACGAGGTCCTAAACGAAATTACCTCGAAGCTTCGTAAACTGACAGTACGATCAATTTGTCAATGGCCAAGGCTACAAATTACGAAGTCCAACTTCCAAAAACTCAGAAACTCATCCGCTACGCAACGATGGCTGGACTCGACGGAGGACCCAGGGGTCGCACTCGCATCGTGCTGTCCCCCCTGCCGTTCCAGGGCCACCTCAGTCCGATGCTGCAGCTCGCCGACGTGCTCCACGGCCGAGGCCTCGCGATCACCATCCTCCACGCCACGTTCAACGCCCCCGACCCAGCTAGTCACCCGGAGTTCGACTTCGTCGCCGTGGCCGACGGAATGCCGGATGCCGTGGCCGCGCCCAAGGACGGCCTGGGCATGATCGTCGCCATGAACGCGGCCATGGAGGTGTCGGGGTGCGTCCGCGACGCGCTCGCGTCGATTCTCTCCGAGGAGCCCCGGCCGGCGTGCCTTGTCATCGACACCTTCCTCCCCGCTGCGCAGAAGGCGGCGGTCGAGTTAGGCCTGCCGACGATCGTGCTGCAAACCAGCAGCGCGGCAGCCGTCCGCTTGTTCAGGTCCAACGCCATGCTCCACGAGAAGGGATACTTGGCAGCGCAAGGTTAGTTACAACAACGCGTCAGTAGTTCATGTTTCTAATCAGAGAACTTCTTGTGTTTCATTTCAGAGCATGAACTAAACCAGCCGGTGACGGAGCTGCCACCAATACGAGTCTCGGACCTGTTCGACCCTAGCAAATACCCCAGCCAAGAAACGGCGAGCAAGATCCTGGACATGGCCACGGAAACTACAACGAGCTCCTCGGGGATCGTAATCAACACATTCGAAGCTCTCGAGACGCCCGAACTGGAGGCGATCCGGGACGAGCTCGCTGCCAGCGGCATCGGCGTCTTCGCCATCGGTCCACTCCACAAGCTCTCCACCATCGGCGGCGCCGGCAGCCTGCTCGAACAGGACCGAAGCTGCGTCGAGTGGCTGGACACGCAGGCCGCAGGCTCCGTGCTGTACGTGAGCTTCGGGAGCGTGGCTCCGGTGCACCGAGACGACTTCGACGAGGTTGCTTGGGGCCTCGCGAGCAGCGGCAAGCCTTTTCTGTGGGTCGAGTCGACGCGGCCTCGTCCTCGGCTCCGAGGACGCAGAGCTGCCGGAAGGGTTCGAGCGAGCGGCGGAGGGCAGGGGCAAGGTGGTCAGGTGGGCGCCGCAACAGGAGGTGCTAGCCCACCGTGCGGTGGGCGGATTCTGGACGCACGGTGGCTGGAACGCGACGCTGGAGAGTATCTGCGAGGGGGTGACGATGTCGTGCAGGCCTTTCTTCGGAGAGCAGCTGGCGAACGGGAGGTACGTGGAGGACGTGTGGCAGATAGGGACCTTGTTGGTGGGTAAGATGGAACGGGGGAAGATTGAGCACGCCATTGCGAGGTTGATGGAACCGGGAGATGGCGCGACGATGAGGGAAAGAGCAAAGGTGCTTCAGGTCACATCAATGGAGTCTCTGAAGAACGCTGGGTCTACTCAGCTGGCAGTCGATCAGTTGGTAGATCATATACTATCTCTATGAAGAGCTTTGCTACACTTAGGTAATTATTGTTACGTAACTTACGAACGTGATGACCTGGCCTGTTTTGGTTGGAAATTAAAAAGGCCCAGGCCCACCCCGTGAAAATCAGGGGGGATGATTGGTTGAGCAAGCCCAGAACGTAGCTTTACGTATTATAATTACGTAGGTGTAGCATTTTTGCTCTATGAAACTATTCGAGGTGGTTGTACGTAAACCGATGTCGTGATATATTTTGGCAAGACCAGAGTTAACAAATATATATCCGAGGCGGTTGCAAAATGACAGCAAGACTCGTGTGCATAAATCTGCGAGACACCATAAACGGCTAAGAGAGTGGAAGTAGAATTAGCTTTGCAAGGTCATAATGTATGATCCTTTTGTCTTCTCTCATAGGAGACCAAATGGTTATATTTGTCGTGACATTTGCAGCTTCGTGTGCGTCATACACAAACATCTTGCGGTATATATATTTTTCCCTAATTTATGTATCTGATGAAAACGAGATGGCCACGTCTCAAATGGAAAGAGTACCGTTTACCTGGTTGCAGCTGCAGCCAGCAGCAGATGTACTGTTTGAACTTGTCCCTACTGGTACTCATTTTCAAATGGCACGGTTTGAACTTGTCCATGCTGATACTCATTTTCAAATGGCACTGAGCTAGTCGCTTACCAGTAATCAGTAATATACCATTCGACCATTTTGATGGGGCCTTCTCAATGGGAGAATACACCTATGGATTCAGGCATTGTCTGACCATAAATTTTTAAAATTCTGTATTGTTTGGGCCTTCTGAACGGGACAATACAACTTTGATTCAGCATTGTTAGAATACCACAAATCTTTTAAATTCTGTATTGTTGGGGCCTTCTCACACAGAGAAGACAACCTCTAAAAATTAATGTATGCTAATTAACATGGCGTGCACACGGTATTCTTTAGTAAAAGGCGAAAGAATAGTTCGCTTTGTGCTCACCGCATTCTTATGTAGCCGAGTCCGTCCCTTCTCCCCTTGCCCAGGCGAGGTGGGACTAAAACCAACGAATCCTGCGTCTCATTTTTTTTTTTTTTGAGGGGTACGAATCCTGCGTCTCATGCTTCCTTCTGCTGCAGCCATCGCACGCTTCACCAGAAGCGCACAAAAGTACGTTATGTTGGGTTAGGCCTAGCATGCAGGTGGTCGGCCCATGAAGTGACGGCCGCTGCAGCCTGCGGCTAGAGTTGCCTTTGGAAGCAGCTCATGCCAACTTTGGGAGAGTCTTGGCGCAAGTGGGACAACAAGAAGCAACACTTGCATGCAGGCCTCTCTCGTGCTCTCACTCCCATTAATTCACATGCATTCTATTATTGTTTTTCCAATTTTTTATGAGTATTATCTTTTAAATAAATTATTTTTTCAAAAGTTTTTATATATTCAAGTTCCTAGCGAGAATATCTTCAGAACAAGACCAGTTTTTGATATATTTAAAGTAGTTTAATATTTGTGTTCCGGTCATATTTGAAATCAGTTTCATAAACATTACATTATTTAAAATATAACTAAATACTTATTTCAGTTATTTTACTCCATTTTAGAAAAATATTAATGTATATTTTAGTTATTTTCACACCACAGAAATCATTTTTGGAATAATATAAAATCATTTTGGAATTAATTAAAATCATTTTTAATAGTTGTTATCACTTGCGAATTTTATTTCAATCTTACTAAATATAAATGAGTTTTAAATATATCCAATATCACTCTTGTTTGAAAGGCCTTTTTGCCATGATTTCAAATAATTATAAAAAATAAAATGCAAACTTTTTATACTTAAGACATATATATGAGAGAGAATGGAACATCCTTGCATGCACCTTAATTGCAAGATCGCCCTTCTTCATCAGCTTGCTGACATTTTGTGTATACCATTTAGTCAGGGCATCGATGTAGTTCCCAACTCTTACGTTTCTATGAAAAATGGAGATAATGGTGTCTTCCTTGATATTGGGAATTGTGTTCCTCATATTCGTGAATCTGAGGACGAAATCACTTAGCCCCTCCCTGGGCCTTACTAGATACGAAAATTCGGAGTATTTGGCTGGTCGAGAGAAGGAACTCTCGAAGTTGCTTTCGAACATATCACCTAGTTGACTCCAATTCCAAACAAAGCCCCAATTAAGATTCATGAGACATCTTTCTTGTTGGTCCTGTTAAAATGGACATGGAGTGTTTGGCCATTTCCCAAGAGCCGCTACCTTGCAGCGTCGGTGGGGTGTGTGTGTGTGTGGGGGGGGGGGGGGGGGAGGGGAGGAAGGCGTGCGCATGAGCTCCCAAGACAAGACGGGGTACTCGAATGGACCCAATAGAGCCCGTAATCGTCGTCAAAGTCTTATATTCTTTGTAATCGGGAGAAAAGTCAGGTTCTTGTTGGATGTTATCACGATCATGCCCTTCCCCACCCTCATGCCATCGCTCGATTTATGCCGCCTAAGGTGTCATTTCCTCATTGGTGGGAGGACCAGTGGTCACGAGCCTAGTCGTCTCCTCGGTGTGGAATATGTCTCCTTCCTTGGTGATTGCGCTCACCCCCCCTCAGTTTCTCCACCATTTCTTAGTAGACGGCCATTCCGACCTCTCGAGGACAGCCGCTGAAGCTCACAACTGCAAGAAGCATCATCAGGGGCCTCTCAAAATGCCTCCACTGTCAACATTGCGCACCTCTGTTGAGCCACGCCTCTTCTACTAGCCCCTCCACTGGAGTAGACCATAACCGACCCCCTATCATAAAACAAGGTGCCACCACTGTAGGTTTCTTAAGCTAGCCACCACACCAAACTAGATCGGGATCACGCCTTGGCGTGAGGGTGCCGGTCCGAACGACTTGTCCAAGCGAATAAAGATCAAACACATGTTGCATTAGTAGGAAGGCAAGTTTAGCACATATATTCAACAGACCAATTGATTTTCAGGTTCAAGATAAAAAGAAACATATGATTACAATAGCTAATTGCATTTAGTCCGTCCCATAAGCAAGGCAGCATCGAGTTCGGTATGGTCATGAGATTACAAAAGCTAATTAGACGACATTAGGTTCAACACTTAGAGCAGGAACATAGAATATATACAATTATGCTTCCGATAATACCTAATATACATATTTGAAGTACACAGAAATCAAAAGCATCAGTAAAGCAAAATCAAGAAGACAATCGATATCAACTATAACCACAAGCATTGAATATATACTTATGCATTCATTGGTAACATGTTTCAGGATGGACATTTACATAGGGCAAGATTCAGTACAAAATGACGACTTGCAGGAGCTGAGACTACTAAAACTCTTATACCTATGGAAATAGCGTTGCATGAAGGCGAGTCGGCAGCAGCAAGGAGAAACAGGGCAGCAGCGTAGCGATGCACTCTTCCGGCCTCCCTTGCTCTTCCATGATTTCAAGGCGACCTCCTCTTTTGTCCCTCCCAAGCTGCGGCACACACACATGCTGATCTGTATGTCGAGGTGTAGAAAATGGAATAAGGTCATTCGTAGATTAAAACATTGGTTATGCAAGGCAGATTCAATTTCTTCTGTACTTGCAATAAAACAACTCCATACTCATAATGTATATAATACCATCAAAGAAAAAAGATTACACCTACCATAATAATAATCTAATATCACCTCCTCCTTTAAATCATGAAAAAGGAAATCAAATGGCATAAAACGGCCTTCTCCGAAGCTCAGTTATATAAGTGAAATAAAGGAGACCACATCCACCCAACAAAAGATATATTTGCACTTGCATTAGATATTAGCTCACATATATGTATAGTGGCAGATCCAACTTCCAAAGCTCAATGAAAATTTGATAACATATCATTTGATGTTGCGGTCAAAGGTTATTAAGTTTTTATTTCCACAATCACAAGATACGTATGCATTAAAATTGGAACACGCTAAACTTTCTAGTTACTCACTCCGTTGCAAAACTGGAAATAATCACATACTGGTTCATGGAATAACCACATCAATTATACTATCATGGACCAAAACATCATCCTCTTCTTTATCAGAATATAAAGTAGCAGCCCTATATATAAAATCAAATTAAGTATACTTAACAATGCAGAGTATCACATTGTGTCAAGGAACTGCAGGAATGAGGCTCAAACGCTATACAGATGTGTCCAAAGAAGTAATCACATACATGAGAAGTAACATATATGTATCCTGCACATGCAGTATTCTTATTATAGATAGGTATAATATATTTGGAAACAGAATGTGCCAGCCAGGCTCATAAATAAGAGTGACACGATAAGTAAAAAAACAATGGTGGCACAAGCTAATATGTGAATCGGTGGTATTTAGATCGTTTAATAGATTCATTAGGTGAGCATTCATACTAAATAAAAATCAATACCACAAATAAATCACAGTCAATAGATCTGAAGTATTCTCTCTGAAAAGGGCGTTCTACCGGACCATGAGACTCTCACAACAATAGAACTACAACTACTACTGACAACCGCGGAGCATTTTTATACATGGCCCAAAGAACAATAAGATTCACTCACATGAGCCCTAGATCGACACTACAAAAGTACGGAATTTATAAGCGACCGACAGCTCGTGTTTACCTTGTTCATTGGTGGCACCGTGGACTGGATTTTCCCTGTTGCTGCGGCGGAGAAGAGCTCCCTCCATGTGCTCTTGGTCCAGTGCACCAAATACAAAACAATACAGTATGCAGCCAACTGCTTAAAGCAGCGGACAATTTGATAGTGAAAGCAATGCATCAAATAACTTAACCCATGAGCATCTGGCCAAATAAGCATTGTCCAGTACAACTGAGACATCAAGTTCAGAAAGGCAGTTCTATAGATCAGGATTAGGAATACACATTAGGGAAGAAGGACCATACAAAATTATAGCAAGGCCTTTATACAAAAGACCAACGATAACAATAAAATAATATCAGAAATCCTCCTTGAACTCCTCATGAAGAACCAATAGCATTGCCAAACCATCATTTATCCCAGAATAACAAAGTGCAACTTACTCTTAACCAGATTAAATCAAGGACCAACAACAAACAATAAAAGATCAAGAACAACTTATATGCAATAAAGGTATGAGAGAGAAGAAATCTTTACATAAGACGGCTATAAACACTGGAGCATAAATAAGCAACACCTTTAAAAAAAGGCAGCCCGGTGCAGGCAGCTCCCGCTTGCGCAGGGTCCGGGGAGGGTCCGACCACTTTGGGTCTATTGTACGCAGCCTTTTCCTACATTTCTGTAAGAGGCTGTTTCCAGGACTCGAACCCGTGACCTCATAAAGAACCAATAACAAAGCATAAATAAGCAACACCTTTAAATACAAATAAAAAGGGTTCAGAATTCATTGCATAGTGGGCTCAGATTCGCCTTTCCTCGATCATATAACCTACCCCCATCATCTCTTATCACCAGATCAATCTGTTTATACAGTGGATCTGCCCTGGTTCAACTACAGAGCTCAAGTAGGAACTGATGCATGAGTAGGGCATAGAGCATCAACCAGACGAGCACCACATCAATATAGCCACGGCCATGTCCCATACAGTAGCCAAAGCAGAGGAGCAGGAGGAAGATGGAGCTCACCGAGGGAGGTTGTAGCCGAGGCAACACTCAGTGGGTGCCGGGGTTGCGCCTGAACGCCGTCCAACCGGCGAGGAACCGCGTCGGAGTTGCGCCTTGCACCGTCCCACCGACGAGCACGAACGCCACGGGCACTGAAGCGGCCAAGGAGGCAAGGAGGTGATGTATAGCACATCCAGGAGCACCATCAGGGGCGGAGATGACCGGGGCAACGAGCAGGCGGCCGCCGGAGGCGAGGTCCACCTCCACCACGGAAACCCTAGCGGGGGAAATCGATGGGAGCGACCACAGGAGGCGAGTTAAAGTAGAATATCTCCCCTGTATTTCACAACAGTGTTTTCGAAACTACCTGCAACAGGAAGAAAATTCTCATGGCTATGGCCATTTCTTCATCATGACAAAAGCAACAATTTTTCTCATGCATTCACAAAAGTACAACATCTGCAGTCAAGGTGTAGAACATCTTCAGTCAACTGAGAGAGAGAGAGAGAGAGGAGAGAGAGAGAGAGAGAGAGAGAGAGAGAGAGAGAGAGAGAGAGAGAGAGGAGAGGAGAGATGGACCTGTAGGTCATCGGCAATCAATACGACGACATCCTTGATGGTGCCCTCTGGTGCCTGGTGGTGGTGGTGTCTTGCACTCTCTGGTACCTGGTGGTGCTGTCTTGCGCTCTTCCTACCCGGTACCTGACCAGGTAAGGCAAGCCATGATCTCGTCTGGCTCCAGCGGCGACCTGCAAGCCAAGGCAATGGAAAGAGCGGCGGTCAGAGAGAGAGAGAGAGATGCTTTGTAATGAAAATGATGGTTGTAGAAAGCAAAACCAATAGAAGAAAAAAAAGAAAGAATACAGTACAGTACAAATAAAGAAGCTTCATTTCCTAGTCCCACAAAAGTAATAATCAGGAATTAAGCTTAAATTAGCTCGATCAATTACTAATATTTTCAGGCAAAAAACCTAAGCGTTAAGTATAATTTAACACCAAACTATATGAATCATACTCAAGATTCTGTTGCACAGCCAGTCAATCACACCATACAAATATTAATTACAAAGAGAGGTAATACAACATTTTTTTGGGAGTATTTTTAGTCCCAGTGGAATATCATCAAATTTAAACTATCACAGGACATGGATAACACCATGTATATCAGATTATCAAGAAATAGTCCTGAGCCAGATGAACTGTACAACAAATCGGAGATTCCACTATACGTGCATAACAGGCCTATGATAATGACATTATCATCTTATAAGAGTGAATATAAAACACTACAACCTGGCCATCAGTTCACATCATGCATAAGTAGATTGAAATTATTCACACATCGTCAGAATAAATGGCCAACTTGTAATGACATACCAAACTAACACATAATCTAATACGGTCCTCTCCCCACGACCACCTTGCCCTCTTCTCCGGCGCCGAGGTTCCTCTCCCCACGACCACCATGCCTACAGCGGATCCGAAGCAGAGGAGCAGGAGGAAGATGGAGCTCACCGAGGGAGGTTGTAGCCGAGGCAGTACTCAGTGGGCGCCGGGGTTGCGCCTGAACGCCGTCCAACCGGCGAGGAACCACGTCGGAGTCACGCCTTGCACCGTCCTGCCGACGAGCACGAAAGCCACGGGCACCGAAGCGGCCAAGGAGGCGAGGAGGTGATGTATAGCACATCCAGGAGCATCATCAGTGGCGGCGATGACCGGGGCAACGAGCAGGCGGCCGCCAGAGGCGAGGTCCACCTCCACCACCGAAACCCTAGCGGGGGAAATCGATGGGGGCGACCACAGGAGGAGAGGAAAAGTAGATCGACGCGGTGAAGCTAGTAGAGCTCGTTGAGGAGCAGCCGTGTGTGTGTTGGACGGCGCCGGAGCTCACCGGGGCGGCCCTCCCTGTGACCTGCATGGGTAGATAGATAGATGCAGTCTAGCAATTTAGGACTTGTCATCATCTTTGTTCTCTCAAGAGAAGAACGTTTCAGTTTTATATATGAGGTGCAGTACATGTCTGAGGAAGAAGAAAACGAACTTCATGGAGGGAGTGGGGGAGGGGAGCAGCCAAATCCAAAACAATCAACAGTCCAGGGGACCTTGACGACATCCAGGCCTTCCATGGCTGTCGGGCCGAGGTTGATCGGGCTGGTAGCAGAGGAGGCGTCCCAAGAGGGAGTCACTCCTACCCTCCCGGAGTAGAGGGCTCGACGACGGAGCGGAGCGGAGCTCGATCCAAGACCAGCAGTTGAGATTGAGAGATCCACCCGATGGGGCGGTTGATGGTGTAGAGGGGTCCAACAGCTAGAGTGGAGAGACTCCGGTGACCAGAGATCTGGTGACTGGCGGCGGCGCTTGGAGGTGGCGCTTGAAGGCGGAGGGGGAAGCGGAGCAATAGGATTATGACTCTTCATGAGAAGTATTGTACATTTGATGCACAATCAACCATAGCCATCAGTATTCTCCCCGGATGCACATCAGCGAGTTAAACAATTCTGATTCAGACTACAATCCGACTAATACATCAAGCACACAATGGGCAATATCCATTAAGAATCAAACCAGGAGTTGTTACGAATACAATAATCGAAATCTGAAAGTAGTACATCATAGCATATAATTATTTGCAATATCCATCAAGAATCTAACCAGAATCTATTACAGATCCCGAGATCCGAATATAAAATATATGTTGTTACTCGTCAATAGCTATTTAAGAAAATAAAACAGGGAACGCGTAGCCTTCCTATGGTACATTTATATATAGTAAACAAAACTAAACAGAACCTGCATCAGTAAAATCTAGAGAACACTGTATTTATAAAAAATAAACTGAAACATAAGTAAACAGAGTAAACAAAACTAAACAGACTCGGCTTCATATGCTGTAGTAATTAACATTTTCACTACCCAGTCACTCAGAAGAACACACATTTTTCTCCACACAATAGCAGGCAAGTGTGAAAACAAACAACAATGTATCTGTTCATTTCACAGGCTCATAACAGTAGCAGGCAAGAACGAAAACCACAAATGCATGAGCTGTTAAATCAATAGTAGGACATGCTCATGGTGTAGATTAGCAGGTAAGAACAACAACCAGTAACAATGCATTAGCTGTTAAATAAACAGTAGAAAAGGTACAAGAAGCGACCAACCAAAGCGTCGACCAACGGCCGACGGAAGGCGTGCGGTCAAATCCCGGTCGCGCTGCAGCAGGACAAACGCGTTCAGGCAGCACATCACCAGGCCGAGAAGGAGCGTGGAAGGGACGAAAGGAAACGCGGGAAAGAGCACCTGAGGCGAGGTGAGAAGCCTAGAGGCGAGCAGTGCAGCTCTAGATCCAGATCTTGTTGAGCGCCGGGGATGACGGTTCGGCGCTCCTCCAGCAAATGGCTCCGCCTCCAGGCAGAGCCGCTGCTCCTCCCGGTGATGAACACACGATGGAGGATAAGGAGGAGTGGCGGGGCTCCTGCCAGTGGGTGGTGGTGGAGGCGGCCAGAGTTGACCGGGGGCGGTGACCACTCTCGCGAGGGCCGGCGGCGAGCCGCGCTCCTCCTGATGAGCACCAAGGGGGCATGGAGGAAGAGACGACGCGAGGGCGAGCGGAGGCGGCGGCGCGGCAGGGAGCGTATCAAGCCTAACAAATGGAACACGGCTTAGAAAAACTCATCACATACAGTAGTCTTAACATGATCAGTGGGATCACAAAAAGAAACAAATGTATTTACCATTTGCCTTTATTCATGCACTCACCTACAATAAACTCCATTGAAATCCTTTAAAGCATCCAATTGCTGCAATAGACCAAGAGGAAAATAGTCAAATTAGCTCACCCGCTCGGGGGCAAGAGAGGTGGTGCGCTGGCCAGCACCCTCTTCCAGCTAAATGCAATGCCTACAAAGCAATGTAAACCCTTCTAAAAATAATGAACCGGTACATCTCAAGATCCTATTTAAAGAAGTAACATGTCAAAGCAAGCAAATTTATTAAATCTGGGTGTTTGTTTAAAAAAGAACTAAAATGTGTGTAAAATGACATTTAGGTTCTTGTACAACATTCTAGTTCAGTTGTGTGATAGTTTGTGCACATAGAATAGGTTATAAAAGCAAAACACATGGAGAATTTAGTAAACAACATAACACCGGCAGAGTACCAAAATAACGCTAAATTTTAAGAGTAAGGCAGTTATGTCAAATGAGATGAATGCCACATATACATATTTTACAAAATAACCAAGAGCCAATGTTTGACACAGAAGATATAACATAATCCCTTAATTGCTGAAATTACAAGTAGAACAAATAAGAACTAAGGGAGGTTATTATTACTTGAAATGACATGATCTTCAAGTAAAACCAGCATTGATAAATCATTTCACTATCCACTTGACATTCATACAGTCTCCCATATCAATTATCTGCATCACCACTCATAGGTATGGATACTACTTCAGTGATAAAAGGCCCCTGACCTACCATTTATCCATATGAGATGACCCAACATCTGTCAATCCAAGCCTTGCAACAGATATTGAGAAACCTGGAAGACAAAATACCGTTAAAATTTTCAAGACTGAAATCTCCTTTTACATAGCACTGGGCTAGCTCCCTAAGCAAATACTACTCTCTGGTTCCATTTTCAAGTTCTGACTGGGTGGCTGTGAATAGGTGAAGCACAAACTTGTGGTGATTTGTGCGATTTGATCAAAGTGCCCTCAACAGAAGCTCATGCTATCCATACCTACTCACATGGGCCACTCTAACCAATGCATTGTGAAGTATGCCAACTATAAATTCAATAAGATCTGCTTCATAGATCGCCATGAATAACACACTACTACAGTGAGCAAATTGAGTGTTTGTTCCGAAGTTCAGAGAATAAATATGAGACATAGTTTCCAACAGGAGAAAGAGGATAGCCCTAAAAAGCTTTGCACTGTCACGTCACATACCCTTTCTGTAAGTCTAAATCTAAAATATATATCACCAATGATTCTATTCCTAAATCAAACCAAATAAATAAGAGGCATACACAATCTGCGTCATAGAGCGTAGGTGCAGAAATCTCACTAACTGATAAACATCACCAAAAGGAGGAGGTCAGGTGTGCCTTGGAGCGTAGGTGCAGAAATCGTACATTTTTTTCAGCTATAACTCAAACAGATAGTCTAAAAGCAGAGCAAGTCAGGGTAGACTGACCTGAAACAAGAGAAGCAGCCCCAGTAGGCCTACAGGTGCAGCGGCAAGAAGATTTTCCGCATATGCAAACACACCAGATATCCCTGTAGTTTGACAAAATAGTGGTTAATGGATGGACATATTACCGTGCTAGCAGACAACATGTATCTTTTTTCAGTTTGACATAGAAGTACATTTCCAGAGAACAGAGATGCTCTATATACTTACCACCTCTAGAGCTCACCAAGTATAGCGATCGGTAGTCGATAGTCTGGGTCCGGGTTTCTCTGGTGGTCTTCTTTGCGGTCTTTCTCCCAAACTGCGAAGAAAGGGAGGACAAAATAGGTTACCAGATTAATGCAAATACAAGATTGAAAGTGGAGTACACTACGGAGGTAGTACTTCACAAAGATGTTTGTAAGCTAACCAGAGATACTATTGGTGTGCTTCGCTGTTGCTTCCGGGCATGTCTCCTCGTACAAGCAAAATACCCTTTGCATGGTAGATTTGCAGTGCTCCATGATGGACCAGCTGAAACCACATGTCTAGCTGAAGATGTACAAAAGGAAAAAAGGCCATGCCACAGGATGTGCTTTACATTGGACTGCCTTCATTCATTGAGGAAACACATATGCAAGACATTAATTAATGGTTTTTCTGCAAAAAATTTAACAAACATTTCAAGCATGACTGTGCGTTCGTTCAGATGAGTAGCATGTGCCCAAGCAAACAGGGCCTACCCAAACCCAAACCCTATCCAGCCTAACGAAACAAAAGCTACCGCTTTGAGCTCGGAATCACTATGCGGGCAGAGGTGCTACGCCGGACGGCAAGAACTTCAGTGAGAGGGGAGTTATCGGAGGTGGGTTGGTACCTCTGGGCGGAGCGGCGAGGAAGAGGGGAGAAGATAACGAGAGAGTGGTCGCCATAGCTGCTGCTCCTCTCTACGGGAGAACATGGACGTTCCAGCGACGACTCCATCTGTTGAACGGAGCTGAGAGCCCGAGTCCCTGGATGCAGCAGTTGACGGTGCGAGAGGAGTACGGCGCACCTCCCGCCGTGAGCACGCAAGGTTGATGGCGATGACGACCTGGACGCGGAACTGCCGAGTCCCGAGGCACGGCTACCGCGGACACCGGATCCGGCACCGCCATGAGCCGCTCGACGCTGAGGGAGAGAGGGCCGAGCAGCTGAGGGAGCGGCAACCTCCGGTCCTCCTGGCGATGGGGACGCTCGAGCTGGACGGGGGAGCAGCGGCGCTACCAGCGGTGGCGCCCCTTCGGGAGATGCAAGAGGACGGCCGACTAGGGGAGGGGGGCCGATGGGGAGGAGAAGAGGCGGGACGGGAAGGATGGCTGGCGGCGGCGACGGCGCTCGGTGTGTTGCGCGCGGCCGGGAGTGGGAGGGGAGGAGGAGTCGACGAAGGCGGCGGCCGATGGATGAAAGAGATGGCGGCGGCGTGTGGTCATGGGAGGGGTGGAGGAGGAGCGAGTGCGGGAGGAGGAGGCGGCTAGGGTTCTCTCCACGGGAGCCACTGCGTTTTATACCCCTGTGCGCGAAATGACGAGAATGCCCTCGGCGGGGCGCCGGAATTACGGGCGGTGGCACGAAGGGGGTGAAACTATTCATTGCTACAGTCGCGCGGGCTCGATCCAACGGCCGGAAACGCATCAAGCAAATCGATCGGACGGCCGAGAGTCGCTAAGCTCTGAGAGAGCTCAGGTTCAGACGCTATGTATCTTTCTGGATGGATGGGGGGATTGAAGCAGTTGGTTAGAACCAGATCCACCTTGCCTTAAATGTGTCGGGGATCCGACCGTACCAACATCGCACACCGGCGCGTAACTGCAACCGTGTGAATATTGTGTCTCGTTTCAAACGGGTCATCTGAAATGTTCCATGACTAATATGTTATGGTGGAGAGATGATTTTTGGTGAAGCTATATGTGACCCCGACAAACTTAATCTGTAAAAAATTATCTAGAAGAGATACATCTCCTGAACTAACACTTACAAACCGATCAATCTTGCTAAACAGTAAAGATATGAATAAGAGTGCGGAGCATTTCGCATACTTATGGGCGTATGCGACAATGACACACAAGCATAAAACCCATCACACACCAAAAAATATGGAAAAGCATAAACAACATCAGCCCCTCATTCACACACACAGGGCATGCATGCTGTATGATCGATCAGACGTAGCACTCGTAGAGCTTGATGTCCATCTGCAGGCGGAAGTAGTACAAGCCCTCGATGGCATCGGTGCGGATGGTTGCGACGCCGCGCGCCATGAAGAAGTCGCCGGTGCCGCCGACGACGGAGAAGTCCCGCGTGGCGTCGCCCATGAGGTCGGCGCCGACGAGGTTGAGCGTGCCTTTGTGCGCCGTCGAGTTGAAGACGATGGAGAAGCCGAACCAGGAGGTCAGCGACTCCTGCTTGTCGTAGAAGTAGAACCCCTGCGCGCGCGCCGCCGGCTCCTCCCCGGCCAGGGGCAGCGCCTTCCCCACCGTCATGGGGTCGTTGAACACCATCAGCGCGCCGAAGTAGGTGCTGTTCTTCCAGTAGGTCGTGCTCAGCGCCGTCGGCTTGGTGGCCGCCGCCGTCGTCGCGTTCGCCGTGTTGTTGCCGTTGTAGAGGATGTCGTGGTAGTAGAGCGTCATGTTCTTGCACGGCTCGTCGGGGCTGCTGGCGACGACCCTCGTCAGGCCGTGGGCGGCGCCCGCCATGCCGAGGAGAAGCACCACGACCACGACGGTCAGGGACAGCTTGGAAGATGGCGCGAGGCCTTGCATGGTTGACAGAGCAACTGTTACCGATTGTAAGCTGTAGTAGAGCACTGCTAAGTGAGCAAGTGGGCAGGTCGTGTTGTGGTAGTGTTGAGAGCTCGACTCGTGCATGCTATTTATAGAGGTACATGCATGCATGGAACTGTGGGGCATGCATGCTGAAAGTATCAGTGTTGTAACTTTAGCTTAGATTCTAACCTCTCTTGTACGCTCCCTCAAAAAAAAAAAAAAAACCCCTCTCTTGTACGCCAAGTGACCATTCTTGTTTATTAGATTCGGCTGCGAGGTGGGTAGCCCTGATATAACAAAGTAGAACAAACCCTAAAAACGATTAAGCATTTTTGCTATTGGGCAGTCGACTCCTTTTCCTTGGCTGCAGTCAGACGTGAGTCTCACGATGACCCATGTTAGGCGGGCTTCCGAAAGCCCCACACATGAACTGCGGTTTCTTAATTTGGAGCAGAGAATATTCATGCAATAAATTAGTTGGTTCACAGGAAGTGACGCAACGCTCAAAGGCTTAGGTGGTACGACAGAGTAATGTATGTCCATAGAAAGAAATTTGTTAGTCTTTATTTATTTATTTTGTCTTTGTTCATTCTTCTGCTTGGTAAAATCTTTACAATTATCTCTACTATTAAAGGGGAGTTGGTGGGGTCGCACCCATCTCCCACCAACCCCTTCGACCTGGTTTTCGCCGCGTCGGCCGCTTGTTCTGGCGGCAGTAGTGGTCACTCGGTGGTCTCGGAACCTCGATGTAATGTTTATTATATTTGAGATACTTTCGGTGAACTTTTACAATAGATCTGTTTTTTTCGCAAAAAAGGGTATTCATGAATAGGGCTGCAAACGAGTCGAGTTCGAGCGAGTTGGACTAGGCTCAGCTCAGATTATACTAAAATTCGAGCGAGCTCAACTGAGCGAAGCTCAAGGTCGAGCCGTAGAAAATGGCTCGTGCTCAGCTTGTATCGATCTCGAGTCGATCTCGAGCTAGTTTCGAGCTAAATAAGATGATTTTATTAATAATCTAAGGTAATTTTTCAAACATGATAGGCCACAAAACAACATAGGGAACCGCTACAAAATTTGACGTATTCTCACTCAATTGAAGACTAGCACTTGATAACTAGCGATCATGGATGAACTAGAAAGATAGAACATGAAGGTGCGTCCGCTCTCAAACTTTGGGTGGGAATAATAGGATATTTGACACATGGCTGACAACGTATCATATTAAGGCTAAATTTTCTCTGTGCTTAATTTGGCTTCCATATTTGCTACTAGTTAAAAGTGAGAAAAGTCGTACACAACATATATGATAATAAATTATCATATTTTCTTTTAATATATATCAAGATTGTTTAATATAATTATATGACATCGAGCTATCGAGCTAAAATCGAGCGTGCCAGTGTTGGCTCAAGATTAGCTCGTTTCTCTATCGAGCTACATAAGTGTTCATACTCAACTCGTTTCTTTTCAAGTCGATCTCGAGTCGAGCCAAAATACGAGTCGATCTCGAGCGGCTCACGAGCCTCGAGCTTTTCTTGCAGCCCTATTCATGATTGTTCATGTTAGGCATAGTTGTATAATATTAATTTGTTTCTTAAATTATGTTGTGGTGGTGTTGAGAGCTCGACTCGTGCATGCTATTTATAGAGGTACATGCATGCATGGAACTGTGGGGCATGCATGCTGAAAGTATCAGTGTTGTAACTTTAGCTTAGATTCTAACCTCTCTTGTACGCTCCCTCAAAAAAAAAAAAAAAACCCTCTCTTGTACGCCAAGTGACCATTCTTGTTTATTAGATTCAGCTGCGAGGTGGGTAGCCCTGATATAACAAAGTAGAACAAACCCTAAAAACGATTAAGCATTTTTGCTATTGGGCAGTCGACTCCTTTTCCTTGGCTGCAGTCAGACGTGAGTCTCACGATGACCCATGTTAGGCGGGCTTCCGAAAGCCCCACACATGAACTGCGGTTTCTTAATTTGGAGCAGAGAATATTCATGGAATAAATTAGTTGGTTCACTGGAAGTGACGCAACGCTCAGAAAGGCTTAGGTGGTACGACAGAGTAATGTATGTCCATAGAAAGAAATTTGTTAGTCTTTATTTATTTATTTTGTCTTTGTTCATTCTTCTGCTTGGTAAAATCTTTACAATTATCTCTATTTTTAAAGGGGAGTTGGTAGGGTCGCACCCATCTCCCACCAACCCCTTCGACCTGGTTTTCGGCGCGTCGGCCGCTCGTTCTGGCGGCAGTAGTGGTCACTCGGTGGTCTCGGAACCTCGATGTAATGTTTATTATATTTGAGATACTTTCGGTGAACTTTTACAATAGATCTGTTTTTTTCGCAAAAAAGGGTATTCATGAATAGGGCTGCAAACGAGTCGAGTTCGAGCGAGTTGGACTAGGCTCAGCTCAGATTATACTAAAATTCGAGCGAGCTCAACTGAGCGAAGCTCAAGGTCGAGCCGTAGAAAATGGCTCGTGCTCAGCTTGTATCGATCTCGAGTCGATCTCGAGCTAGTTTCGAGCTAAATATGATGATTTTATTAATAATCTAAGGTAATTTTCCAAACATGATAGGCCACAACACAACATAGGGAACCACTACAAAATTTGACGTATTCTCACTCAACTGAAAACTAGCACTTGATAACTAGCGATCATGGATGAACTAGAAAGATAGAACATGAAGGTGCGTCCGCTCTCAAACTTTGGGTGAGAATAATAGGATATTTGACACATGGCTGACCACGTATCATATTAAGGCTAAATTTTCTCTGTGCTTAATTTGGCTTCCATATTTGCTACTAGTTAAAAGTGAGAAAAGTCGTACACAACATATATGATAATAAATTATCATATTTTCTTTTAATATATATCAAGATTGTTTAATATAATTATATGACATCGAGCTATCGAGCTAAAATCGAGCGAGCCAGTGTTGGCTCAAGATTAGCTCGTTTCTCTATCGAGCTACATAAAGTGTTCATACTCAACTCGTTTCTTTTCAAGTCGATCTCGAGTCGAGCCAAAATACGAGTCGATCTCGAGCGGCTCACGAGCCTCGAGCTTTTCTTGCAGCTCTATTCATGATTGTTCATGTTAGGCATAGTTGTATAATATTAATTTGTTTCTTAAATTATGTTGTTTCTTGTAGGGTTAAACCACTCCCATAATTCATTGTTCCATAGAAAGAAATGTGTCCTTCTTTATTTTGTGTCTTTGTTCATTCTTTTGCTAGGTATAATCACTTATAGAATTCTCTCTTCCTTAGAAATAAACTACTTGTTATCTCTTTCTATTTTTATTCCTTTTTTAGGTAACACCACTTTCTAGAAATCTAAATTTTATTATTTTTTTCTTTGTATTTTTTGCATTGCTTCTTTCGGGTAACACCACCACCCCCATGGTTCTATCTTCCATGGGTTGGAACTTAATTTGTGTTCCTTGTCCTTTTTCATTTTTAGATTGTTTATTCTTTTCATTCTTTGACGTCTCGCGAGACAATTAATTTTCAATGTGAACACTACATATAACATAAAAATATACACACTCGAGTTTTGTGCAACATGTGTGCAAATCATACTATTGTCCAAAAAATGCATCAATATATCCTTATTTCCATATATTATGGAACAGTGCAATTTTTGTGCCGATTGTGTGCAAATTTGTGTCATCATTTATGTTATTTTCTTTCTTTTTAGGATGATACCAATGTCCTTAATTCACTCTTCCTTAGAAAAACTGCTTTAGTTTTCAATTTTGTATTTTCTTTTGCTGAGTGTTTCTGATTATAAAAGACCACGCACGTGAGACCTATTCATGCATGACACGATATGCATGAGATGCCAAAATGGTGGATCCTTTGTTCCTCTAAATTCATGCATGGTAGATCATGAACAGAAGCAACCAACCGGAAATCCAATTCGACTTTGCAATGCACTGCATGTTGTTACCTGCCAAGCACGAGTAGACCGGCCTTGGCCTTGTTTGATGCCCATCATCCGTATGAAAAAAGGTGATTGACAAAAAAATAAATTTCAAGCACCTGTTCAATACATACTTCTTTTTAGGGTAGGTGCTTCTTTTCCGATTCATGTTTTTCTTAACACGGTGCAATCACAGATGCTCACATACACGTATATACACTCATCTATATGGGCGCACACACATACATCATATCTTTATGAGCACCTCCAAGATAATGAGCCGTCACAACATCTGAGATTGATGAAGTCACCACAGACGCACATCGCTGAAAAGCCTGAAATAAATGCAGAAAAATGCAAGCACTAGTGTCAAGTCTAGGACTTGAATCCCGACCATCTTAGCTACCTCGGTTCGATTCATGTAGTTACGAATGTTGTATCTCTCCATTTGTAATATACGAGTGAAGTAGTTTTCAAACTTTCAACTCATACAGGTTGTCAAAAATCGTATCATGACTTTTAAATCCCTGAATTCGATAGTCTACACTCACTGATTCCAGTCTATCTCGACCCTAGACCGATTTGGCATACCGAAAAAAGATTATCACGACTGAGTCTCTACTCTCACTTACCGAAAAAGGGTTCCCCCGCTTTATATATAAAGAAACCATCATTGAGCCAACCGATACAGAACACACCGATACAAACACACGCCACCACACGACACACACATGTCATCATCCGGAATCGGCCGTAAAGCGGAGGTAGGCGGCCGCCGGCGTCGTACTCGCTGAAGCAGACAACGCAGTCCAACTGAGAGCATCTCTAACCGATCCCCTAAAAACCTAACCGATATCTCAAACCATTAGAGGAGGATAAATAATGAAAGTCGGCCGCAAAAGGCAGCCTAACTCTCTCAAATATACTCGATCGATGCCTCCTAGAGTAAAACTTTGGGCCCCTCTCTTCCCGCCCGAGCGGCCATCACTTCCCACCGTCGTCGTTCATTCACGACGCCGCCACCACCTATGCCGCCGATTCCGGTCGCAATGCAGACACAAGATCCTTCTGTCACCCCGTCGGCCACCGTCGTCAACGCACCGCTGCCGAAAATGACCCTTGTGCCGCCGCCCGCACCAAGGAAGAGGTTGGGCACCAAAAACCTCCTTCGAGCCACCACACTGGTAACCAAGGCCGGCAGCAAGGTCCGTGGCTGCCAAAGTGGTCAATGAAATGCCATCAGTGCAAAAAATATCTTGTCAGTTCGGTCGGTGCATTGTTTTGTGATTGCTTGTGACCGTAGGGTGATGAGCTTCTTCTTGTTCTTGTCATGTGGAGATGAACACAACCAAATTATTGTCGTCTTTCGAGGAGTTACACATGCTTGGCCTTCATGATCCAAACTATGATTCGGTGTTTCATCAACAAGAAGAGCCTGAGAAAGATTATGAGCCTGAAGTGGATGAGGAGGAGGAGGAGGCCGAAGAGGTTGATGATCCCATGGAGACACAATCAAGCGGGAAGGCACCATCAAGGTCGAGGGATGAACATGTCGCTTGATGCATCGGTTGGCACAGATCAATGAAAAGAAAAGTTTTGGGGTAGGATTGAAGAGTACTATAGCACCATCACGGAAGTCCCATCAAACCACACCCAAGGCTCTGTTGGGCACCATTGGGGTACTCCAAGAGCATTGCAACCGATGGTCCGGTTGTATTGATCAAGTCAACCATGCACCACCGAGTGGGGTGCAAATCTCGGCGTATGGGCCTATCATCCAAGAGTCATTCAAGCAACACAACAAAAAGAACGGTAGCAAGCCCTTCACATTGCACCATTGCTACAAAGAACTTTGCACAATGAGAAGTGGATTAGGAGGAACTTCGAGACGACACCGAAGAGGTCAAGGATTAGCATTTCCATTGAAGCCAATGACGAGGAGGATGAAAATACCAACAAGACGCCGGATGGTAACAAGATTGCAAAAGAAAGGAAAAAGAGTGGAGCACTAGATCCTACAGGAAAAAGCTTGTGGCCATGATTTAGACCAAGAAAGCCTTAGAATGAGCTCAAGTTTTTGGAGGACGAGAAATGGAGGTCGAAGTTGGCGGGCGAACAGAGGAAGTTGAAGGCGGAGGAGCGTAGGCTTACACTCGAGGATGAGAGACTTGTGAAAGAGAAGAAGGCTGAAGAACGTGCTATCTTGTTCATGAACCAGACCACGATGGATGCCACGACAAAAAAGATTTGGGAGCTCACTCGTGTAGAGATCTTGAACCAAACTGAGGTCTCTCTTGAGAATGGTGGTGTTGGAAAAGGAGGTGATGTTGGTGGTTGTCGTGTAGATGGTGGTGGACAAGGAGGTGATGAGGGTGGTGGTCATAGAGATGGTGATGATGGAGGCCTTCGAGGTGGTCATGATTTCTTTGATGATGATGGTGTTTGAGTTCGTGTTGCATGCCTTTGCCTGGACTCGAACCACGACATAAGACATGCTATGTTGTGGTGATTTTGGATCAAACTTGATCGATGGTGCCTTTCGGATGAACTCTATGCATGTTTTAATTTGAATTTCTCCATCTGTGCAACTATACGTGTGTTCATGATTGACTTGTTGTGTAGTTGAATTTGAATCATCCAAATAACTGACGTAATAGTGTGCAATTGTTTGAAATTTATGTGACAAATTTAAAAGAATTAAGAAAAAAAGTTATACAAAGTAAAATATAATGGGTCGGCTAGAAACGGCTACCCTTTAGAGCATCTACAGCCGGGCGCCTCAAACCCGCCTCATACGCCCAGGCGGGTCGCCCGGTCACTGACCGGTCACGATTTTTTCGACCCAGACGGGCGCCTCAAACGGGCCTCAAACGCCCGGGCTGACCGACACCCCTCATATCCAGCCCAAGTATGGGGCGGATATGGGGGCGCCCGGGCGCGCCCGCCACGTCGGACTGACGGCGGGGTCCCACGCGGAAACGCCCGAAAACCCGACGATCCGAAGCTCGTCTCCTCCGTCGGACCGGTGGCGCCGCGTGGCGCCGCTCCGGCGGGCCGCGTAGTGCCTAGCCCGGCTATTTAAGTCGACCGGCGGCACCGAAACCCTACCATCCACATTTTCCTCCGCCTGTCCGCCGCCGCTGCCACTTTCCACTCCACCCGTCCGCCTAGTAGTCATGCCCCCACGCCGCCGGGTGAGGAGCGAGCCATTTCTGACGCCGGAGCGCCGGCTCGAGCTCCTTGAGCGGATCCGGGCAAGGCGCGAAGCCCGGATCGCCGCGGGGCTATCTCCGGATGTAGTGGATCCGGAGGAGGAGTTGGAGGAGGTGGAGGAGGAGGATGAGCCGGAGGAGGAGGATGTGGGGGACGTTGGCGACGCGGATCTGCAGGCGGAGCAGCAGGCCATCCTCGATTCCCTCCGGTCGGAGTCGGCTGCGGAGGCCAGACGCCGTTGCCGGCAGGAGATGCTCGCCTACATGGATGAGCTCGAACAGGAGGAGGATGAGCCGGAGCCCTCCTACCCGCCCGTCCAGCCGGCGCCTGGCACCGTCGTCGTGGACATCTCCGACGACGAAGAGTAACTAGGGTAGTACGTAGTATGTAGTACGTAGGATTTCTTTTGCATGCTTTGTATGGATCTAGGGGTTGAAATATGAGAGAGTCAGATGCAGAGTGGCTAATTTGAGGCGTGACCGGTCACTGTCCGCGGACGCGCCCGGTCGCGTCCGCGGGCGTTTGAGGGGCCGGATTTGCAAAGTCCGGCTGTAGATGCTCTTAAGGCCCTGTACAATGCTAGATGCTTAGGGGGTGCTTAGAAAAATAAATCGGATTTTTCTGAAACACCAGTGCCTATTTCTATAGAAAAGACACCTAATTAAGCGTCTGCTCTCTACAAATAAGCACCGGTACTTAAAAAAACACTGATTTATTTCTTGAAGCATCTCCACTAAGCGTCTTGCATTGTAAGGCTTAACTCTACTGGTCTGTTTCCTCTTCTAAGGTGATCGGTTAGAGATGCTCTAATGCCCCTTTGACCTACACCAATTCTACCCGACGTGCCCACCGAACGTGCTCTTCCCCTTCCACGTCCAGCACCCACTGACATTCGAGCTCGAGCCGGACATGCTCCCCGACGAGGATCACGTCTGCAACCTGTGCGACACACCCATCGAAGACATGCACTACAACTGGCACATGTCTGCTCCCAGCTGCCAGCCGCTGCCGTCTCGCCATCCTCGCCCGGAGCATCTACTCATCCCCACCGTGGCCTTGCCAACGAAGTGCACGCTCGACACTTGATGCCCCAGCCAGCATACCCGCTCATGCGTCTGGCAGACTCCTCAGGAGCACGCTCGGGGACGACGTGTCCGTGCTGGCCGCCGCCAGGAAGGGGAAGGACGCCAACACCACACACCTGGACGCCGACGTGCACACACCTGGATGCCGGCGTTGCGCTCTTGGACACCTGCAATGCTTGTGTCGACTGTCGCCGCCTCCTCTCCCGCCTCGCGATCCATCTCCTCTCGTTGTTAGCCCCGTCCCCGTCGCCACTCTGCTGCGTGTGCGCCGTGCTCGCTGACTGCGACGGCCACGATGATGGGGCTTCATCCCCTCTCCAGTCGTTGCTCCTTTCCTCTGTCGACCCGCCCAGAGCATGACCAACAGTAGGAAGCGTCGGGGTCATAGGAGATGTTTCGGCCGGAGTAAGCGTCGGGTCCAAAGGAATCATCGGGGCCAGAGGAGGCGTTGCGGCCGTCGATGTGGTTGGATTGCAAGGCACGGCGAGGAGCACGACCATATATGCCATATGGCTAGGCTTGAGCACGAGGTCGCGAGCCTCCGAGCACGCCGAACGGCTGCCGTGGTATCTGACGAGAGATAGCGAGATTGGGGGTTATAAGGATGAACATGACACGTGGATCCGTGGAGACAGTGAGACCAGAGAGTTATCCTGGTCAGGGTCGTTACTTTCCTAGCATGCCAAACTGATCTAAATGGATTTAGGGTCCAGATAGAACGTACGGGATCAGTGAGTAGGGGAAGATCGATTTTAGGGATTTGGAGGTTAGGGTTCGATTCCAACACGTTGTAAGAGTTGAGTTTTAAAACGGACTTCCCTCATATAATCCACCGGCTCTATTAGGTAAGAAAAAAAAAAGGTTTCGACTCCCTTCTCTTCTATCCCCGGTTCCCCACCCAGCCGCTCCTCTTTCCCTGCGAATTTTTGCGAGAGCGCGCCATGGTTCCAACGCCCACCGGCATAGGTGAGCCAGCAGCCGCTCTCTCTCTCTCTCTCTCTCTCTCTCTCTCTCTCTCTGTGTACCGTACAGCCATGCTTGTCGAGGGAAATCTGGAATCGTGAAGGTAAGGAATAAAACCTAGTAGGTCGGAGCCGTTGCCTCGTTCGACATGGGGGTCGTGAGGAGGGCCAGCGGAGTTCCGGCGAGGCGATTTCCGCGCCCGAGGATTCGCGTTCCATCTCGCGGCGGCGTGTGCAGTTGATAGGCGAACCGCCGCCTCCTCACAGCAGTGCCGGGTATAGGATCGTAGAATTGGGGGTGCCACAATTTACACGCACAACGTATGCATAACATAATCTCGATACAAATGTTTGAAATCTGTGAAAATTGTACTGGGAGTGTTATAATTTGGTCTCAACATCATTAAGCTTGTAGTCATCTAGTGTTAAATATACGGTATAAATTGTTCTGCATTGTTGTAGGGGGTGCCTCACAGCCCCTAAAACCCTTCCCCTCCGCCTCCGTTGAATCCAAAAAAGCCGACGCACATCCTCAGTCACATCAGATCCACCGTCTCGCAATACGCTTACTTATGTTCTGGTTTATGTGCAGAACTTGCTTACAAGATCCCAAACATAGTCAAGCTGCTGTTTGAGACACCCTCTGGCTTCGCGCTTTTCTCTTTTGATGAGAGATACCTCGACAAAGATATTGAGGTACTACCCGATTATTTGTTCTTTCTTCCGTGCCGATGCTCTTTAATGTGTCAAGCATCATCATATAATTAATTAACCTTTTCTGTTTTTTCTGCAGGACATCTGGGTATACTTCGTGGATGAATATTGGCATCAAGATGTTTGTAACCCCACCATTTTCCTCTTCCTTACTAAGACTTGGCAGTAGTAATGATTGCAGAGTTCACCGCATGAGTTCCATCACTGTTTCTATCTTTTTGTTTGCAATGTGGGGGGTTACAATATGTGGATCAACTTATTATCCATTAGCTTTTACTTCACACTAAAGTGACAAACATTGAGAAACACATCCTGTAAGTGTGGCAGGCTATTGGGGATTGTGGAACCTATTAGGGTTACTAAATGACATGATACTATTGTTAAGAATGCCACCATGTTTTTTTCTTCAAAATACCAAACAGTAAGCGCTACGTAAGGCATGAACAGATTCAGAGTTCTATTGAATGGATTTGAATAAAACAAAATTTTGAGCGAGGCTATGTATTTCTGGCTGAGACGATACTATTGAATTACCCCGCAACCTGTCACAACTGAGGCACATTTCATAATATCAGTATTTGACAAGCTTTGTGTTTTTGTCTCTAAACATGCTTGCCTTTGTTCCTCAGATCATCTGGCTGCATGAATTCCAAAAGCTTGAGGACAAGTCCGACACCATTGACCTTACTAAACGGAAAATAGGCAAAGGCATGAACATGCTGCTCATGAAGTACTGCTACTCCGACGACAAACTAATTGTTGGAAGCCTTGCATACAAAGAAATAATTGAAGAATCACTGGTTTGTGCAACTCTTTAAGCTCCCTAGTTGTGTAAGCATGTGCAACAGTACAGTTGACCACGTTCTTTTCCAGGGACTAACCTGTGTGTACAACGATGATGCTGTGACGGAGGTGATGTGGGGTCTGCAGAATCTCATGCATACTTTAGTGCCTCAAGAACAATCTGAGATTAGTAAGGAGGACCAGATCCCGAGCCGTGGATTGAATATGGTCTTAGATCGACACGACATTATTGTCATGAAAGAGATGGTGAGTTGGTGCTTGTCCTTCTGTGGTCTGATACACAATGTTTTCTGCTTTATTGCTCCTATATCTTATCATCCAAAAATGTTCCTTTCTGGTTGATTGTGCACTCATAACACTATTGCCAATGACGAAATGTTTCCGTAGAAACACTGTTATCATAAGCTGACATTTGAGACTCTGAATTTGTTTGATTCATCTTCCAGAGCATGTTGCCTTTTCTTGTTTCTTTTAGCGATTAAGCAATGCTCATTTCTATCCAGGTTAATGAGCATATTATTGAGAAGGCCCGCAAGGTGCATCATATCGATATGCGTGAAGAAGAACATTTAGTTTTCTTGCACGAAATGCTAGCTGAGGATTTCAGGACGTTTTCCAAAGTCGACATCGAGGACTGGAGCTTACTCAAACTTGCAACAGCGTTGAAGTTGATGTTTGATCCTCGTGGAGGACTTAAAGCCGGTGATGCTTATGAGGTGAATTCTAATTTCGTCTGCAAAATTTTTGGCTCTGGTATGCTGGAAAGTTCTCATTTAGCTGTGGTCTGAAGTACGTATGTTTGTTTCAGATGTTCACACGCGCTGAGTTTACAATGATGTCGCGTGATGTGCCTCGATACCAAGATACGATAAGCAAGGACATTGTCTTGTCAATCTACAATGATGCTGTTACCCTCCGTGAGGACAAGATGGAGTTGCTGCATGAATTGGACTGCCGTTGAGGAGGGGGAGGCTAAAGCAGCAAAGGAAACTGAAGAAGAACGGCGTTGACTCCTTGGTGAATTGTTTTTTACTGTATGGATTATGGAGAATATCAGTCAAGAGCAAAAGTTCTGTGGGCGGTGGATTGTGGGAGCATGCTGTATGGTCCAAGGTGTTTATTAAGCTTTAGATTTAGATAGAAGTTCATGATCACAAGAGATCCTAAGCTCCGCCCCTGAACTTGTGCTCGGACGCATCGATTGCTTGAAAATGAAATGTGCAGCTTGCTTTAGTTTCTAATAATCTTGTTATACAGAAAACTCTTGTAGTTGCAACAAATATTAATCAGGTACGCTAGCTATTAAACATGAGGTTTAAGGCTCATGTTAATAATTCATTTGTAAGAACAACGAGAAATTGAAGTGTAAATCTGGATGGTTTGAAGTGAAAACCTTAACATGCAAAAGTTGGAGGGCTCCTATTCGGCGCCTTTGGCGTTAACTATCTCGCCACTGTCGTGGCGCTCGCTCGGGTCACTCCCGATCGGTTGATGTTCCTAAAAAAGAGTTTGATCTACTGACTTGACATGTTGACCATTGACTTCATGATTGACTGTTAACTCGACCGTTGACCTTTTCAAAAAAGTTCCCGCACTCAATAAAGTTCTTATATTTCAAAAAAATCATGATTTGAAAAAAGTTCGCGAGTTCCGCGGATTGAAAAAAGTTCAGGAATTTGAGAAAAAAAAGTTCACAAATTTGCATAAATTGTTCGATAAATTGAAAAAAAAACACGTATTCAAAATAAAAAAAAATCACGAATTTGAGGGGAAAAGTTCACAAATTTGCAAAACTGTTTGAGAATTTGAAAAAAGTTCATGTACTTGAGATAAAAAAGTTCACGAATTTGCAAAAATGTTTGAGAATTTATAGAAAATTGAAAAGATTCAGGAGTTTTGAAATTTTCATGAAAAAAGAGAAAAATAAAAACGAAAGATAAAAATAAAATAAGAGTGAAAACCAAACAAAAAGCAGGTTAAAAAACAACCTAGAAGCCCAAAAACCAGCTTGGGAACTTATGGAAGCTTCCCAAAACCGGCACAGCTCGCTCGTATACTCTTAATGGGCCGGCCCCACAGAGATTCTATCGACAAAGGTGGGGTGTGCGCTAGTTGGGAAAAATGCCTTGCCTCAAAAAAAAAGTGGGAGAAAATGGCTAATTTTTTTTAAATAATACATTTTTTTTAATAAATTTGAAAAATAATACGCACTTTCAAATATTTGCAAAAATAATACAGCGTCGGTGTTTAGGAGGCCGACTGGGCTCATTCGGCCTGTAGAAAGCCGACAGCCACCACTCGGCGTATAGGAAGCCGACAGGTCGCCATTCTGCCGCGTGGCGGCCAATCGTTGGTGCGAGCACGTCACCGCGGCCGACTGTGTTCAGTCGGCTTCCTATAAGCCGACTGTTGCGGCCACGGGTTACACAGCGCGCCCGAGCCATCTTCTTCCTCTCTTCTTTCTCTCCTTTGCTCCTCTTCACTTCTTCTCTCCACTCCGAAACTAGTCCCAATTTATACACAAGATACAACCACTTTTTTGCCAATTTTCCACCGTAGTTGCATTGTACATGGTTGGAGGAGTCAAGGGAAACCTCGATCTCGTCATGGGATAGTCTGTGGTGGTGGTGAACATTTTCGTGGAGGAGGAGGGGGTGCTGCACGTGGAGAAGGAGGTGGTGGAGGAGGGGGTGCTGCACGTGGAGGAGGAGGTGGTGGAGGAGGGGGTGCTGCACGTGGAGAAGGGCCGCCGTTCGTCGTTGCTTCGCACGCTTCAAGGGTATAATACAAGTTACATTTTGACTGTCATATTAGTTGTGCAATTTTTTAGTTGGTTCGGTAATATATCGTAACATATTTAGTTGATCCGGTAATATTTAGATGTCAAATATTTAGGTGTCCGTTAATATTTAGGTGACCGTAATATTTAGGTGACCGTAATATTTAGGTGACCGGTAATATTTAGTTGTCTGTTAATATTTAGGTGTCCGGTAATACTTAGGTGACCGGTAATATTTAGGCGTCCGGTAATATATAGTTGTCCGTTAATATTTCGGTGACCGGTAATATTTAGGTGACCGGTAATATTCCGGAATATTTTTATATGTCTGATATTTCAGTTTATGAATATTTTTAAGTGCACCGATAATATCCCATAATATATTATATGTTTGACTTGCTGCTTAATAGTTATCCATGTTGAATATTTTAGGTCAGCAGATATGTCAGATGTAGTGAAGTTCACTTTTTTCTACGGTCATGGTACTGTCCAAACAAATCAGTTGGGAGTTGATCTTAGTGAGTTCGAGAACATAGTGGTTCCAATTAGTGCCCCTGAAACATGGTCTGTTGGTCAGTTGACAGAGTGGTTGACAAGATGTTTAGGGTATAATACTGAAACTCATACCGTCGGTGTTCATGCATTGTGGAGCCGGTCAAGTTCGAACATTTTCTTTTATTTGAGGCCAATCGAGCGGGACTCTCAGTGGGTGCGCTGGTTGGAAGGATGTGCAAAAAGGATCGTAAATCCTTGCGCCTTAGTGCTTCCTGTCCTGAAGGAGGTCAGTGCCCCTGAAGGCGAGGACGGTTATGATCCTGGCCAGAGCAGTGCAGGGATACATCTATCTATGTTAGATGTTCCGTCAAATGCTGGATATGATGGCCACGAATCAGGGCAGAGTAGTCAGGTAGAAGGAGGAAATGCTGATGTTTATGACGTTGGCCAGGCTGATGCTGACGAGGTAGATGGCCAAATGCAAAACCTGATGGAAGATGAAGATACAGATGTTGATATTGGTCATGCTGATAATTCCGACGAGTCGGATGAAGATGAGAACGTAGAGGTGGTGCCTAATCCTGCAGCATGGAATCATGACTTCTCGTCTGCAATGAACGTCAATGATGGCCATGATTCTGCCTGGCAATATCACCAGAACAACATTGCGACGGGTGGTATGTACCCCAACAAGGAAGCTCTGAAGGATGCAATCACTCAGTGGGCAATGTCCACGCAAAGGGTTTTGAGAGCTGCCGTGTCTAGTCAGCAATTTTTGACAATGGTATGCAAGAACGATGGTTGTCCCGCGAGGGTGCATGGCTATCTCCCAAAGTATGGCACAAGTTGGGTGATCAGTGACTTCGTACAGCACACATGTGTTATTCCGTATATCCCTCAAGATCATGGTAACCTTTCGTCCACGCTTATTGCTCGATTGTTTTACAGCGAGATAGTGGAGAGCAAAGCGATGGAAGTGAAGGCTATCCAGACAAAAGTCTTCGTCAGGTTCAATTACAGAATTTCTTATGGCAAGGCTTGGAGGGCTAAGCACATGGCGCTTGAGAAGAGATTTGGTTCGTATTTCGATGCATATGACTGTGTTGTCCGTCTCCTCCACACACTGCAGTACCGGAATCCAGGCACCTATGTTGACATCGAAGACTTGGTCATGCCGGAGTTCCCAACTGTGATGGTGCTGCATCGATTGTTCTTCTCTTTCGGTGTATGCATCGAAGCTTTCAGTCATTGTAGACCGGTGATATGTGTAGATGGCACATTTCTCACTGGCAAGTACAAGGGTCAGATCCTAACCGCCATTGGTCAGGACGGTCAAAATCAAGTAGTCCCACTAGCATTTGCTTTTGTGGAGAGCGAGAATATTGAAAGTTGGACTTGGTTCTTCAGGCAACTGAAAATAGCAGTTGTGAAGGATAAGCCGAATGTGTGCATCCTTCATGACAGGCATGCAGGTATACTGAGTGCGATAAGGACACTGACAAACCCTGTGCGTGATGAGCCAACTCCATGGCCGGACATGCAGAGCCGTTGGTGCATGCGTCACCTGGGGGCCAATTTCTTCTCGCAGTTCAGAAATAAGAACCTTATGAATCTATTCAAAAAACTCTGCAAGCAGAACCAGGAATGGAAATACATGAAGATACGTGAGAGACTTAATGTGTGCACTCTGAGACATGTTAGGGACAGGAAAGCTGCAAGGGATGCAGCTGTGAGGGCACATGTAGAAGCAGTAGCTGCACAGTTAGCAACAGGACCAGCGGCCGAGGAGGAAGAACCTGTAGGGCTTTGTGATTTGCCAGGATTTGACCCACCTGGTACTAGGAGAAGGCTTGGCAGGACGATTAAAACATTCGAGCAGTGGATAGAGCATGAGCCTCTGGAGAGGTGGTCTTTGCTGCATGACACACATGGAGCAAGGTATGGTGTCATGACTACCAACCTAGCTGAAACTTATAACTTTGTCCTCAGAGGAAACCGTGCTTTGCCACTGACAGCAATCGTTGAGGGTATTTTCTATGGCACGGTGAAGTATTTCAGAGATAGACGTCAAGCAGCAGAGTTGCATATCACAAACAACCCAAACACACGTTATTGTGAAAGGGTTATGGAGTACATGAATGCTAAGATGCGGAAAGCTAGGACTCACACTGTAGTCCCCATCGGAAATCAAGAAAGAAGGTTTGAGGTCCGATTAGCTAACAACAAATTCGGATGTGGAAATCAGGTGTTGACGCATGAGGTGAAAATTGGCAATGAAGTCAGGCCAACGTGCGAGTGCACATGCAACAAACCGAAGTTGCTTCATCTACCTTGCTCTCATGTACTTGCTGCTTGCGGGCAGCTAGGACTTGATGCAATCTCTTTCGTGTCTCCATATTTCCTGAAACAGTCCGTGGTCAATACCTGGACAGGTGAGTTGCAGGGATTTCAATCAATGGGTAACTTCACCACTGTTAACCCTGTTGAAAGGCGGTACATTCCGGACCCACGGAATATGCGTACAAGCAGAGGTAGACGTCAGTCTCAACGCATCCGGAATGATATGGATGAATCTGAAGCTGGAGGGCCAACTATTCAATGCATTCTATGCAACGATTTTGGCCACAGGGACCCTAATTGTCCCACCTTCGTGACTGGGCGTGGACGAGGAAACCGGGGACGAAGAGGAAGAAGAGGGATAGGAGGAAGAGGAAGAAACTAAGTGTGGCACTCTGTTTAAATTCTGTATTAAGTGTGACACTCTGTTTAAATTCTGTATTAAGTGTGGCACTCTGTTTAAATTTTGTATTAAGTGTGGCACTCTGTTTAATTCTGTATTAAGTGTGGCACTCTGTTTAAAGTTTGTATTAAGTGTGGCACTCTGTTTAAATTTTGTATTAAGTGTGGCACTCTGTTTAATTCTGTATTAAGTGTGGCACTCTGTTTAATTCTGTATTAAGTGTGGCACTCTGTTTAAATTCTGTATTAAGTGTGGCACTCTATTTAAATTTGTATGGTGCGTGCAACTGTGTTATCATAAGTGCAGGAATGGAGGATGAACGCCCACCATTGATTGATCCTTTCATTGATAGTGGCCATCGTGGTAGAATGTTAGACGAACGCCCTCTGTTACCCCTAGTCACTCGCACTCCTAAGCATGACTGGAAGATACACCCGGATTGGACTGAGAGGTACGGGTTTTATTAATTTTGTTTGTTAGGTGTTTTATCCGATAACAAATCATTGAACCTTTGTGCGGTGTTATACGCAGGTTGAAATGGGCTGGGCTTTTACCTTTCGCGCGTCTTGTTGAGGCCAGAGGTGGACGACAGAAACACGTTGGTATTGACCACTCTTTGCTCACGTGCTTAGTGGATCGATGGAGGCCGGAGACCCACACGTTTCACTTCCGTTGGGGAGAGATGGCTCCTACTCTCGAGGATGTGTCACTTTTGCTTGGACTACCCTTGTCGGGTCATGCCATAGGACCGTTGGAGGCACCGGATGGTTGGGAGCAGCAACTTCGTGCACGTTTCCAGAATCTCTACCCCGATGCTCCGGCATTAGCCGCGGAGCATCACGGACCTAAGTTCGATTGGTTGGGGAAATTCGAGGTTTGTTCATCTTTCCCTTGTCTTGCATATTCTCTTGTCTTGCATCTTACCCTTGTCTTGCGTATTCTCTATTTACTAATTGTCCATCTTTACTTATTGCCTACAGATCCAGAAGTTCCCGGGGTATCCAGATGTCCCATTGACTGCGATACAGATCACTAGGAGCCTGGAGGCATACCTATTGTGGCTTCTCGGGAAGGTGATGTTCACAGAGAATCATGTCACCACTTGCACCGCACGATACATCCCCATTGCATTAGAGATCGCTACAGCTACGGGCCCGCAGCAGATCACACAGAGGAGTTGGGGTTCTGCGGTTTTAGCGGCTACATACCGAGCTATGTGCAACGCCTGTCGGCTAGAGGGGAAGAAGGCGGCCCTTCTTGGTTGCCCTCTATTTTTACAGCTGTGGTCCTGGGAGAGATTCTCTATTGCACGACCGAACATAAATGTGAATGAGGCTTGGCCTTCGAACGAGCTTTTCGATGCTGAGGGCATCGACATGCCTACTTTTGGTATGATCTGGACACGTCGCCACGTGTAGACCATCAGTGGATGAGTAGGCCACCACCTCCTGACCAGGCCGGGAGTTCAGCGTGGCAGCACCACCATGATCCTCTGTCAGGCTACGGGTTTCGACCACACCCACAGCAGCACGGTCCACCGCCGAGCTTCGTGATGCATCAACATCCTACAGGTATGTTTGTTCATATCTATTCTTTTCAATATCAGTTGGAACTACCTGTTTCTTAATTACTTATGTGGCCTCCCTGTCGCAGGAGCCTACGGATATAGGGCGCCTATGTCCGGACATGAGGCCTCCCATTCCGATTCCACGTTTGACAGTGCTCCGGATGGTGGGCACAACACACAGGATCAGGTCTCGCAGCACATCACCAACTGGATGGACACGTATTATTCTACTCCTCCACCAGATCCCACACAGCCCACACAGCCCACGCAAGACACACAGTATGGCGAGGACGGGTCTTGGATTCCTCTTCATAACGTTCGGCCACCGAACAGGTATGGGTGGTCGACGCCCCCTCCACCACAGCCACGCCGCGGACGAGGACGACGTGGCTGATACTTATGTATGCGAGGGACGTATTTGTATGTGAGAGACATATTTCTACCTATGTATGCGAGAGACATATTTCTACCTATGTATGCGAGAGACATATTTCTACCTATGTATGCGAGAGACATATTTCTATCTATGTATCAGACATCCTTCATGTATGTGTTACTATCTATGTATGAGTCTGATTTGTTTTCAAGACACTTGTCTACTTCATATTAGTAGTACATCTGAATTAAACGGTACGACTCAATTACAACCAGGCTACAACGGATAATCGAAAATAACATGCATAAAATAAGATACATAAAAATTAAGATACAACTTGCTGCAATGCGAACGTTACGGTACAATAACATAAATCTACTGAGTCCAACGGGGATATTTTCCTTTTCCATCACCAGCTTCTTCTGCTTCCTTGGCTGCACGAGCCCTTTCTTTCTTCATCTGCCTCTCAGCCTCACGGGCCTCCTGTCGCTGTCGGTAAACCTCCGCCAGTCTAAGTCCCTCTTCTCGGTTTTTCTTCTTCATCTCATCAAGAAAAGCCCTCTGCTTCACACAGTACTCTTGCCACTCTCTCTCCTGCTCTGCTTTCTCCTCTACTGCCGCCTTCGCGCGGCGCTCTTCCAAGTCCAAACTTGCCCATGCACGACGACCTCTTTCACGAATCTCGGTCACCGCCCAGTCCGGTTTTTTCGTGTCAATCCAACGATAGTACATGCACAGAGGCGGAGGAGACTACAACAAAAATAGAAATAGAAATATCAAATCAACAATAATATCAACACCGTGTTTATTCTTGGTGACTGAAACATACCGGAGGCCTGATGTACGGTGAAATAGCAACGGGTGGATCTTCCTCATAATTGGCGCACATGAAAAACTTCATGCCCAACCAATCTGAAAAATCCGTCACCTCCTTCACCTTGCAGAGATCGCCACACCAACAACGAAGTACTTCCACCCCCCGAGGCAAAGTCGCACTCTTCATTTTCGTAGGCCTAATGCTTTGATCCGAGCAAGGCAAACTCATAATGACTAGCGCGTTGGTGTTTTGAAGTGCGGCTGGAAGATGTAGAAGAGAGTGAGAAAGAGCAAGCAGTGTGGGCAGAAGCAAAGAGAAGAGCGTGAGAGAGAGCAGGCAACGGCATCTCGTATATAAAGATGAGGAGCACTGTGTTGTCGGTAGAAGAAAATAAGGGCGGGAGAGAATGGCGGGAAAAAAGGGCGGGAGAGAATGGCGGGAAAAAAGGACGGGAACGAAACTGGCGGGAAAGAAGGGCGGGAACGAAACTGGCGGGAAAGAAGGGCGGGAGAGAATGGCGGGAAAGAAGGGCGGGAGAGAATGGCGGGAAAGAAGGGCGGGAGAGAATGGCGGGAAAGAAGGGCGGGAACGAAACTGGCGGGAAAGAAGGGCGGGAACGAAACTGCGGGAAAGAATGGCGGGAGAAAAAGTGGTGGGAAAGAAAATGGCGGGAACGAAACTGCGGGAAAGAATGGCGGGAGAAAAAGTGGCGGGAGAGTATGGCGGGAAAATAAAATGGCGCGATAATAGGGCGGAAAAATAAAATGGGGGGATAGTAGGGCGGAAAAATAAGATGGCGGGAGAGAGAAGGGCGGGAACGAAAATGGCGGGAAAATGCACTCTTCGGCGAAGGAAATACCAAAAAAATTGAAGCCATGCACCAGTTGGCTTATAGTAAGCCGATTAGGTCTAGTCGTCTTACTATAAGCCGATTAGGTCTAATTGGCTTACTATAAGCCGACTGGTGCATGTGATGTTGGCCAAAAGGCCTGTCGGCCAAACCCCAATCCAGTCGGCTTACTATAGGCCGACTGGGACCTAATCGGCCTATAGTAAGCCGATTAGTCCCAATCGGCCTATAGTAAGCCGATGGTGTATTATTTTTGCAAATATTTGAAAGTGCGTATTATTTTTCAAATTTATTAAAAAAAATGTATTATTTAAAAAAAATTAGCGAGAAAATGCCTAAAACCGCGAGATCACAAGTTAAGGGGTACCCCTTGCAAAGGTCACTCTCACCTTCTCAGACGCTGACAAATGGCGCACTGCATGTGCGCCACTTGTCGCAACCTGAGAGTTTTTTTTTAATTCGTTTATTCAAAACATTTTATTTCTTAAACCATGCGTTCAAATTTTGAACCGTTTTCATCGTTGAATTTCTCACGTCGAGATCTTCAAAACTATATCCCACGTTAATAGGTTTCGATGAACCATTTTTTCACGAAAAAAAACAAGAAAAATAGCAGAAGAAAAAACCCGGAGTCGGGAGCACCATTTTTTTTACTTTTTTTTTCCTTTCCTAGAGGAACAGTTGTGCTTCTCACAGAAGCAAATTTGTGCCTTCACGAGAAGCAAATTTATGTTTCTCTTGGAAGAAAAAAAACATGTTTTTGTCTCTTATCGAGAGGCACTGCCGTGCTAATCAAATTTGTGCCTCCACGAGAAACACTCGTGGAAACAAAAAAAAGACGTTTTTTCCCTTTCCGAGAGGCACAACTGTGCTTCGCGCGGAAGAAAATTTGTGCGTCCACGAGAAGCAAATATGTGCTTCTCGTGGAAAAAAACACGTTTTTTTTCTCTTTCCGAAAGGCACAACTGTGCATCTCGCGGAAGCAAATCTATGTCGAGAGGCACAGGTGTGCTTCTCGCGGAAGCAAATCAGTGCCTCCACGAGAAGTAAATCTATGCTTCCCGTGGAAGCAAAAATTTCGGAACTTCTTTTTTCTGCAAAACCTAGGGAAAATCAAAAGGCCGGGAAAAAAAACCCCAGGGAAAAAACCATTTAAAACCCGAAAACGCATACGAAAAAAATATATCATGTGAGAGCGTCTAGCACGCGATACGTGGCGGCGGTTGGACGCACCGCTTGGCATGCTCTGAGCCCACCAAAGTGACCCTTGCAGGGCTCCCGCAAGGGGTACCCCTTGACTAGTTGCTCTCATAAAATTGGCGCTATATAAGCGAGATGGCCAAAAGTTGCGCGAGGACTATTTCTCGCATTCAGCGAGAACGAAGCTTCTCTCTCGCTGAAGCGTCTCGCCTAATCAGGCCGGCCCACTAGCGCAAATATTTGCCAAAAATCGAGTAAAAAAAGGCCGCAAATATTTGCCAAAAATCGAGTAAAAAAGGCAAGACGCGAGGGATCTCATGGTTGCTCGGTAGCACTGTTAGCCACTGAGCCTCCATCTAGTTTGTGTTCAATGAGTCGTGCGCATCTTTCTAGAAGTAGGAAAAGAGCCGGTTTTTTGTTTTCCGTTTTTCTTTTCTTTTCTTTCTCCATTTCTTCTATTTTATTCGGTTTTCTTTAGCTTTTTTTCTTTTTTTGTTTTCTGTTGTTTCTTTTATTATTTTCTTCTTCGGTTTTTTATTCTTTTTTGTTTGTTTTTTGTTTAATTTTTTATTTCCTTTTTTTCTTTTCGTTTATTTTGTTTCTTTTTCGGTTAATTTTTTTTTGTCTCTTTTGGTTTGCATTCTATATTTTTCTATATATCAATAATATTTTTCTAATATAGGTTTAACATTTTTCCAGTACAAATTTAATATTTTTGTAATACATAGTCAACATTCTTTCTGTACACATTTTGAACATTTTTCAAATGCTTGATTAATATTTTCAAATACAAGAATAAAAAAATTAACACGTGCTCAACATTTTTCATATACATACACTTTTAACTTTTTCAAATGTTTGATTAACATTTTTCTAATAGATGGTCAACATTTAACATTTTTCAAATGCTTTTATCAACATTTTTTTTCAAATGCAAGATCAATATTTTTTTGAATGCATGGTCAACATTTTTTGTACATCATAAAAAAAAAAATCATTTTTTAATACATGGTTAACATTTCTTCTATACACATTTAACATTTTCCAAATGCTTGATTAACAATTTTCAAATACTTGTTCAACATTATTTTCAGAAATGCTTGATTAACATTTTTATATACATGATCTAATTTTTTTCATCATTTTTTATTACATGGTCAACATTTTTCCTATACATATTCAACATTTCCCAAATGCTTGATTAATTTTTTTTTCCAAACACTTGTTCAACATTTTTTAAATGCTTGATTAACATTTTTATATACATGATGAAAAAATTAATCTTTTTTAAATACATGGTCAACAATTTTTCTATTTACATTCAACATTTTTCCGTATGCTTGATTATCATTTTTCAAATACTTGTCAACATTTTTCAAATACTTGTTCAACACTTTTCAAATACTTGTTCAACATTTTTAAAATGTTTTTTGTAGAATTTTTCTTATCAATATATAAATTTAGAATATTTTAAAGTATAAACAAAAGTACAAAAATAAAGCAAAAAACGAAAACAAAAAACTCAAAAAAAAGAGGCTGCTGCGTGCCGTGCGCATGGGCCGGCCCATCCTGCTCGCCCCTTCAGCGAGTCCGTCGGACTCGCTGAAGGCAAGACATAGGGACGCCCCAAAAGTTGTGTCAGGTGCTTCCACCGCGGGATCGCGAGTAGGTGAGGATGCTCGCTTGGTGCAAGGTAAAATAGGCCCGCTTGAAACCCGAAACCTTTTGGTTTAGCAAATCCTGGGGCCAGCTTGGGTCTAGCAAATTCTATTCAGTGCCCAGTGCGCCAGTTATAGTGTTAATGTGTAGTTGGAGCCTAGTTTTCATGCGGTAACTAAATGGCCCAGCCCATAACGTGTATGTCACAACACCGGTTTTGGGAACCTTCTAGAAGGTTTCCTTCGGTTTATGGGCTGATATTTTTTGTTTTATTTTACCTGAATTTTGTTCGGTTGTTTCAATTTTAATTTTTTTCTTTTTCAATTATTTTATTTTTTCCATTTGCCAAATTTATTTTCTAAAATTATGAATTTTTTTGACAAATTCGTGAACTTTTTTTCAGATCGTGCTTTGTTTTTCCATTTCATGAAATTTTTCAAATTCACGGACTTGTTTTCAAATTCATGAACTTCTTTTAAAAATTTGTGATTTTTTTCTAAATTTCATGAACAGTTTTTATAAAAATTATGATTTGTCAAGATTCTTATTTTTTCAAAAAAGTTAACGGTGAAGCTGTCATAGGTCAACTTGTCAAGCAGTCAACCAAAAATAAACCAGGCAAGAACAACACTAGCGCTATATGGGCTTGCCCATACAAACGGCTTCAGGCGCTATAGTTGCAAACTAGCGCCTGAATCGCCGTATAGGAGCTCTCCTGCCTAAGTCTAGCAAATCATGAGGGAGAAGAAGAACCTCGGGTGCGGCCCATCTACCTGCCGAGAGCGAGCGGGGCTAGGCGGGAGCTCTTATTCCACATGTTGCGTGGTGGAAACCGAGCAATCGTGCACTCCCGCTCCAATGTGCGCGCGCTTTGGGCTGGCCCAAGTGCGGGGCGTGGCATCCTCTTTTTTCGTTTTTTTACTTATTTTTTATCTCTACTACTTAAAACATACATAAGGTTCCTTTTCCTACCACTCTTCGTCAACCGGTTCCCCCTCCTACCATGTCCATCCACCTATTTTTTCGTCCAACCGGTTTTTGCTTCCACAACGTCATATTTGACCGCACCTTCCCGTACACCGCTTAATCACATTAATTAACATACATTTTGCACCACTGCATTAATTCACCTTAATTAGCTTACCTTTGCATCAATTTCATATATCACATAGTGTATTACCTTACGCATCAATTCCATAATTTACGTGCCATACATGACACATCATACATTCTTTATTATTTTGGTAAGTTTAGATTATTTCATGCACACATTTGATTGTGTATCGACTTGTGCGCTAGGATTAGAAGATCATGCCTGAATCGCTTAGAATGTGAAGGCTTTGGGAAGTTTGGATTTTCTGAAAACACAATTCGTATATCTCCTTCTCCCTCTCACTTAGTCGAAGAAGACAAGTTGTAGACACCAACGACGTGACGGGAGTCGTGACGGGCTCACTGGTGCATTTTTCATCTACTATTGTTGTGTTGAAAATTATTTGGCCCCTGTAGTAAGTAGTAACACACGAGCAATTACCTAGTAATTATAAAAATGTTCATCAATCCGAAATTCAAAAAAAAGTTTCAAAATTCAAAATTTTAATGTTAAGGAACTTAAAAAATGTTCCTAATTTTTAAAAATGTTCACGATTTCAAAAAAATCACAAATTTAATGAATTTGAAAATCCAAGAAAGATGTGTTTACCTACGGAAGCTGAGATTTGTGGGCACAAATGAGAGTTCGTCGGAGAGGATAGGGTTCCTTCAGAAAAGGAAGGACTGATCCATGCATCAAGAATTTCTTCTCGGTCGACGGATTGTATAACTGCACAACTTTCTAGGCTAATTTGACCTACAATCGCCGCCTCCCAAAAAAGCTAGGGTTCCTCTACCTCCCACCGGCGCCGCCGCCGGTCTGCCTCGTCTCCGGTGGCCTTAGGGCCATGGGGCCGGAGTGGGCTGGTGGGAGGGCACCGTTTTTAGATCTTTCTTCGAGTTTTGTTAGGGTTTGTGTCCTGCTCAGGAAGGCGAGACGGCGACAGCTCCCTAAAGATGGAATAAGGTTCTCCCCGCCTAGCCCTCGTTCCGGTGGTGCGTCTCGCATCGTCGGTGGGCGTGTAGATGTGTGTCTCCGGTGGATCTATCTTTGGTGGATTTGCTCGGATCTGATCGTCGTTCGTCTATATTCTTGTGTTTTCAGTTTGGATCCTTCTGATCTACGCTACTCTTCATCGGCGGCGATTGTTGTTCTGGTGTGTTGGTCCTATGGGGTCTTAGCGCGACGACTTCTCGACTATCTATTACACCAAGTTTTGCCCGGCTCCGGCGAGGGAGGGGCGCTGACAGCGGCGCCTTCGGCTCGCTTCAGTGCTTGTAGTCGTCGCTAGATGGTCTACGGATCTGTTGGTGAACGCAGCAGAAAACAAAAAATTTCCGACCTACGCACCACCCAGGACCACTATGGAGACTGCATACAAGGTTTGATCATTATCGTTACCGACTCGTAGCGCAGCGGAAGTAGAGTCGATGACGATTGGCGGTGCAGATCCCCGCAGCTAGGATTTTACAACCTCCCAACCGCGAGGATGTATACCCTCATCTGCCCCGCGGACAGCCCTCCGGGAGGCGGTCACACAGTCCCCCGGACGGTGTCGCGGACAGCCCTTCGGGAGGACCTCCGAAACTCGGACTGTCACTCGGACAGCCCTTCGGGAGGACCTCCAAAACTCGGACGGTCACACGGACAGCCCTTCGGGAGGCACTCTCGAACTAAGACCGAAACTACGATCTCTCTACAGAGTTGCACACATACGGTGTCATCTATCCGGCAGGGCTTCGCCGTCCAGAACTAGTTCCTGCCGGAACCCAGACAGCCTTTCGGCTCTACGAAACTATTTCGCTGGGAGGGAGAGAAGAATGCCAGATCATGCATGGCTTTGTGTATGAGAGCAAGAGTGTGTCTTATGGCAGCCCACACACCTCCTATTTATAGGAAACCCAAGGGGTAGGGTGGTTTTACAAGAAAACCCAAAACCCACATGGAAAGGAGTCCTTCCCAAGGACCTAAAAGGTGAAACCAAGGAACAAGGGGGACTCCATGAAGGAGTCCACCATGTGGCCGGCCACACCCTCATGTGGGGCCCCAAAATTGGCCCCTATCCATCCATGTCATCCCCAAGATCTTTTGGAGCAAAGCCCCAAAAGGTGGCTTTCCAAAAATATCCCAAAAAGCACTTTCACTATTCACGACGACATTTTTCAGCGTCTGATCGAACTGAAAATATTCATGTGGGCTTAGAACAATTCTAGTACCCACCAAAATAATTTTCAACGCGAGCCGGAACAATTCCGGTTTAGTGATTTCATCTGCGAAAAGCATCTGAAGCGGTTTCGACAGCTCCGGAACATTTCCGGTTTTCATCCCGAAAAATTCCAGAAAGTTTCCAGAATGATTCTGGCACCCTCCAAGAATTATCAGGCATGTGCCAAAACCAATTTGACTTTATGGTATCCTCTGAAACAACTTTTCAGTTTCACCGGAACTCATCCGGTGACCTCTCTGCGGAACTTTTCCGCTGTCCGAAACTTTTCCGGCGTCCGAAACTTTTTCGGTGATTTTCTCTCAGACTCCCTGTCTAGTATTCAGCAGATAGATGACCCTTAAGCGTGTGACCCTATAGGTTCGGTGAAGCATAGACATGACCCGGAACCCCTTCCGATCAATGATCAACATCGGAGCCGTGGACACCCATATCGATCCCTATACCCACACGAATAAATATTCGAGTGAACCTCCAGTTGCCGTGAGCTATTCCTGTTGCTTCGCGATATGTTACAATTACCCGAGGTGAGAAACATCGGCATCCTCGTGGATCAACACTTGTCCACAATGCCAGTTACCTCGTTGCCGGTATTGTTCTCTTTTCTCGTTCCCGTGTTCCGGCATCCCTGTGATCAAATCACCCTGTGTCTGGCCAGACGATGATGGATACCGTAACACCGAGAGGGCCCAGAGATATCTCTCCATCGTCGGAGGAGCAAATCCCAATCTTGAGCTATCAAGTCCCTTGACATACTTTTCCATGAACCCGTAAGCCGCCGTAATAGCCACCCATTTACGGATGACGTTTAACAAACCCCAAAGTTCATGAAGCAAGCATGAAGAAACTCGACACTCTCATGGTCTAAGGAATTATGCAAACATTAACTTCTCTGTGTTATTAACCATAAACTTATGACGAATGTATCTCATAGCATAACATCAATCGGGTCGATTCAACACAAGTGTTCTACCAACAATTGTGCCCTCAAAATTGCCGGCATAGCCATGCCCATGATCAGGAAAACAGGATCATCATGCAATACTTGAGCCAGTCATAGAGGCTTGACTAGGAATACATTTTACCGTTTATTATCCCACACGTGCATATGAGTCTTCCTCCGAGCCTCGTGGTTATTGTAGACTCGAGAACCATAGCAGTTATAGCATGGAACATAAACCTAATTATGAACAGGGAGATAATCAATAACATTTATTATTGCCTCTAGGGCATATCTCCTACAGGATCTGGATGTAATTTTTATTATTTCTTTTATTCATTGTACTTCCATGATTGAACATGAATAGATCGGAAGTTTTTCCCGCAAAAAAATCAGCTATGTCGAACAGGAGGACGATGCCGTCGAACTGCGTGGACGAAGCCGACAACGCACGTCAAGGAGAGTGGATGAACAACGAGGAATGAAGTCGACGGCACGCGCGCCGCCTCGGGGAGAACACACGCAGTGTGGTGGAGAAATCTTGAGAGGATGCCTAGGTCGGCACAGGACGGGCATGTTGTTTACCCCATTTTTCTAGGCCTAATCTGTTTCTCTCGACTGGACAACCCAATCAACTACATGCCTCCAATTTAGCTACTAGAGTAGCGGCCATATAGGACAGTTGGCCCGGTTTTACTGTCCTAAATATAAAAATTTCATATTTAAAAACTGTTCATGACTTTTAAAAAAATGTTCCTGAATTTTCAAAAATATTCTCAAATTTCTAAAAAATCCAAAAATTAAAAATATATTCACGTATTTCGAAAAATGTTCCTGGATTTCCAAAAAAGTTCACAACATTGAAAATTGTTCCGTACTTCAAAAATGTTCACAGATTGGAAGAATATTCACAATTTCAGAAAATGTTCATTAATTTGCAAGATGTTCCCAAAATTTTAAAAATGTTCATGATTTGAAAATATGTTCGTGAATTCAAAAATTGTTAAAGATTTGAAAAAAAATGTTTCACAATTTCAAAATAAAAATCGAGAGATAAAAAGAAAAAACGAAAATGAAAAAGGAAAAATGAAAATGAAAAGGAAGAAAAAATTGAAAGGAAAATACATTAAAAAAAGTGGGAAGCACACATAAAACAACCGAACTGGGTCGACCCAATACGGTGCTTGCGTTGTGGGAGGGTGCGAGTTTGCTCGATGTCGATCGACCTACGTGGGGAATAGGGACCGCGAGGCTGGTCGACCAAATCCCGCCCCTCAAATAAACAATTCTCTCCCACGCTGACTTCTCTAAAAAAGAAATCTCTCCCACGCTGTGATTAGTCGACCGATATGTCCCCTCAATCGATCGCGTAACCAGATGTACGACTGGCGGGCGGAGCCATTAGATCAAAGGCACCCCACTTCGTTAGAGCAACTCTAGTAGATGCGTTATATTCCCATCCTGCAAAATCGTTTTACGGTTCCCCCTAAACGGATTTTGCGGGAAGTGATGCGCCTCGGAAGAACAGATATCGCAAAAGCTTACTGCAAATTTAAAAACTTAGATAAAACATAGTTTCCACTACATAGTTCATCACAAAACACATCGGAGTTCGTCACATACATAGATAAAAATATAGATCTAGCTGCGGGAGCGGCGGCGGCTCTATCCTTGACTCCCAGGAAGAACGCTTCCGCTGACTTGCGCCAAGCGTGGGCGAAAGCGTGCTCCACCTTTGCCGCGGCGAGCCTCTCGGCGGCCCCTGCTTCTCCGGCCTCAACGGCGCTCGGTGCAGCGAGGAACTCCTCATCCGCATTGCGGCAAGCCACGGTGTGCGGGGTACAGCTCCTCGTGGAGCCGGTCGAAGTGGGCCCAAGCTGACCGCCCACCATTGCGGGAGAGGCGACCGCGCTGCCATGCTTGCTCCGACCGCCAAGCTTCGACGCGGTGGGGGGGGGGAGGGAGTTGCTGGCCTCCGGATAGTCACACAAGATCTTGCGCGGCGGTGACCCGCCACGGCCATGGCCTCCACGCTCGCGTGCGGATCCCGCCATCGCTCGCCGGAAAAAATCTCTGCGCCGGGTGGAATCGCCCCTCGGAGTTTAGAAACAGAGGCGGCAGAGGAGAAGGAAGACGACGGAGGAAATGAAGCATGGGAATCCTAAATCGTGGCAGGGCCGGTACATATAACCCCCCCACCCCCGCCGCTTGTAAAAAAATACGGGCCGGTCCAAATATAGCGGACCTGTTTGAGCCGTAAAACGCGCAAAAACGCCATATCCGTCGGAATTATGCGGGCCGGCAAGGTTATACGACATCTACTAGAGTTGCTCTAATGCTCATCACCCTTCTCTCTCATGAAGTTCTTCTCTTCACGCACACCGCGTCGTCAGTTTGCCCGCCCCCATGCCCTCGCTACACCGCTGGCTCGCCGTCCTGTGGCCCTCGCAACACCGCTCCGCGCATTGACGTTCCGCCCCAGCTTGCAGCACCTGGGTGCACCACAACCAACAGCAGTTGACACACGGCCGCAGATGGTTGCAGCACCGTCCTGAACCCCTCGTAGCTTTCTACATTACAACAGCGGTTGACACAAAGCCCGCGTTGATTGCCGCATTCTGTGCACCCCGCCCATTCACCGCTTGTTGCTCGCATCACCACAACTCGACGGTTGATGCACGGCTGCCCACCACCAAGGCAACCCGAGGGGGCGGCCGATCAATTCGCTCGATCAGCCGGCCGATCGCCAATCTTTACCTTCCCTTTTCATGATTTTCACCTGCCGCTCTTTCCTGCGTGTGTGTATGTGTTTTTGAACACAGTACAATTAAAGCTGCTCACATACACGAGCATACACTTACCCCTATGAACGCATGCACGCACACCCTATCCTTGTGAGAACCCTATTCCTATGAGCACCTCTGAGAGACTGAGCCGGCATAGCATCTTGAGATTGACGAAGCCACCACAGACGTCTCGTAGTTGACGATACGTCTTCTCCAACTGAACGAACATCGCCGGAAATTCTAAAATAAATTCAGAAAAATGCGAGCACAAATGTCAAGTTTAGGACTTGAACCATGATGGGCTGGGGTTACCACTGTCCTCCTAACCATCCAACCACAGATTGGTTCGGGTGCATGTATGTGTTTTGATTTATGGAGAAGAAAAAAACAGAATGGTTCCGCTTACTCACGACTGAGAGGGGATGACTTTTTGATGGTAGCGCTTGTCTGCTTGAAGATTCCTGTGGTTGGGTCGTGCATGTGGCAGACGCGCACCATGAGCGCCACGCGCTTGTCTGCTTGAAGATTCCTGTGGTGGGGTCGTGCATGTGATTCCTGTGTTGACACTGTGTCTCCACCGCACAACATCTTGGTTATACGCATTGCATGGCCACGCACGCATGCATGTGATCGGATCGGCCGAGCCGAGGCGTGAACAGCAGCAATCAGGCCAAGCAGAAATGCACGTGATCCAATGCAGACCCAAAAAAATGCATCGTCCAGAGCGCGCACGCGTGTCAGCGCGGTGTCCCGCAGCCGGTGCCACGCCGCTCCCATGGACGCCCATCGAAGCCAGAGTGCGCCGGCGCCGTCAACCCGTTCTTCAAAGTGTGTGGCTAGGTCTCAGTTGAGATTTAGTTAAATCAACTGACGTACCATAAAAAAAATCTAATTTTTTTTTACACGGATCTTAATGTATGAGCTCATAAATATAGCACCGAATGAGACTTAATCAAGTCTCAGTCGACTAAGACTTAGCAGGAATGTTCTCCAAATCTAGCCGTGCGCATGATCCATTTTCCTCCCCGTGAAGGCGTTAACCAGTGCGCGAGAGCTAGCTAGCTAGCCACAGTTTTAACAGAACAAGATCCTCTTAACATCAAGGAGAGAAGTCAGGTAAGCTACAGTGTAAACTAGTGCAAAGCAAAGAAGGAAAGTCAGATTTTTTTTAGCGAACACTGTATGGATCTACGTAGCAGGTACTGTACGCGGTTACTGTTTGACAAAAATTAATTTTATTGCACCATAATTTTGTTTGTATGTAATTTTTGTAAATTTATACAATAGATTTGTAATTTGTAAATTAATTCAAGTCATTTTAATCTTAATCATATGGATGTGAAGGAGAAAAGTTAGGGCACTGTAGCTTACCTGACTTCTCTCCTTGATGTTAGAGGATCCGGTTCTAGTTTTAACGGGGAAAAAGGAGGGCGTCATGCCATCCACGATCGACGACACGCTACAGGCTACACGCACCCTCCTTTTTCCGGTTCCTAGTCCCCGGACCCGGCAGCGGTTTCGCTGCAAACGCGTGCAAAAACGCGAACGCTTCCCCGCGAGCGAGGCGCCGGCGATCCAGGAAGCAACCCCCCACACCCACTAGTCAACGCAACGCATGCGGCGATGCCACCTGACGACGCCGGGCGGGCGGCCGCACGCGCGCTCCGGCTGGCGACGGTGGGGGTGCCGCGCAGGGCGGGGACAACGCGGTATCCGGCCCCTGCCGGTCACGTACAGCCGCGGCGACCGTATCACTGGACGTACTACTCGATCAACGGGGTCATCCGCAGGCCACACCCACCCCACCCGGCCGCGATTCTGATCCGGACGTCGACGGATCGGCGGATGGCGACCGCCGGCCGGCCCGGCGCGCGATCGCCAGCACGGGAGCAGACGCGCGGCCTGCCCGCAGCCTCACGTCGATCTCGGACACAATATTATTGTTTTCTTCCTCCTGAAATGATCTCAGGATGAATGGATGCGGTGACCGGTAATCGCGCATACGAGTATATGGACAAGCGGCCCCGCCGCTCGTGTATCATACATACACCTCCTGTCGGGATCAAAAATCTGTCATGTGGGACTGGTTACTTCATTTGGTTAGACAAGCTCTGGTTAGTTAATACTCCGACGCTTCATTAACAGGTCCGGATAGATCATGCCGTGTACTTCGGATAATAAAGTTGCGGAAGTTCAAAAAAATAAAAACAGTCAAAAACTATGAACCAAAATCATCGCAGATAAAAAAACTTTGAACCATTTCTTTTTGGACCGCACTACAAATCTGAAGTCAGATTTTTAAGTATGGCAAAATGTTTGATTTGTTAAAAATCCGAGGTCAGATTTTTAACATTTTCGTTCTTTTTTTAGTTGAAAAAAACCCGTTGAACTTGATGGAGCACTAATCAGGACTAGAGGTTGCGTGCGTGCTACATGTTTTAGGAGCTTCAATTGCGAGCACACACGTGGATCTGCAGAAACACTAGCGGCCAGAGAGTAATGAAGCGCCATGATTCTGCCCCTGCCAATCATTGGTGTGTCTTTGAATCTACTCCCTCTGTAAAGAAATATTATAAGGGCTCATTTGATTCAAAGAAATTCTATAGGATTTCTAGAAGATTGAAACTCTTAGGAATTTTTTCTATGTTGGCCCTTTGATTCATAGGATTGGATTCCATAGGAATTTTTCCTCTGGAATTTTTTGTACTACTTTTTATAGGAAATCTAATATGCACTCCAACCTCTTTTACAATTCTTTTGTTTTTCATGTGGCATCAAACACTCCTTGCTAATCCTATAGGATTTAAGTTGGCATGCCACTCCAATCCTATACTTTTCCTATTTCTACATTTTCAAAATCTTGCGAATCAAAGAGGCCCTAAGAGTGTTTAGATCACTACTTTAGTGCTCTAAACGCTCTTATATTTTTTACAGAGGGAGTAGCTATTAGATGGGAATCAACAGACCAGTCACCAGTTGATTGAGGAACATGACACTAACGCATGAACTTTCACAATTGAAATGTGGTCGAGACACACATGAGCTGCTCCCCCTTTTTCACGCCCTGATCTGAAGAAGACACAGTAGTTACTCTCCCGCGTGTTCTGAAAAATGATAAACAACCATCGAGAAGCGAAAAGGCAATCAGTTCGTGGAATACAACTTTCTGATAAAAAAAAAGGCAATCACTTCATGGAATACAACTTTCTGATACGATATTTGACAACTTGTAGCCTCTGTGGCAACGACAACAACCTCACCTCGACCTCTTCCACCAATTCGGACTCCGGAGAGGAGCTCGAGTCAGCGGCCACAACAGAGGCCGCCGCGCATGCTTGGACCACCGCAGCTACCACCGTCATGATTTGGGCCTAGCGGGCCGCCGGGGGGGGGGGAGGGGGGGGGGGGGGGTGAGCTACGCGTAGCACGTTGGGCGGCGGTGGGCCATGGCTCCGACGGCGATGACGATGGATCAACCATTTGAGGCCGCGGCGGCTAATCTAGATCGGTTTTTTCAGTGGCTCCGACGGCTAGGGTTAGGGTTCGTGGCGGCGCCGACTTCCATTTGTAGCTGACCGACTTTGTGGGGATTGGTGGAACGGCGTACGAGACTACTACTGCCGGTGGTGCTCCTGCTGCCTCAAGTTTTGTCCACACTGCAACTACTCCATCTTCTCTATAAAACGCAAACAGCTTCAACTTATTTGTTAAAATAAAACTTCAACTTCTCTGTTAAAATGGAAACTACTTCAACAACGGTATAACTGGAAACTGCTTACACTTCCCTATTAAAATGGAAACTACTTCAACAACGGTATAACTGGAAACTGCTTACACTTATCTGCAAAGTACTAGTGTCTACCTTTTTTTTGGGGGGGGGGGGGACTCTCGATCCATTCATCAACTGTCAAGACAGTACAAAGATCACTAGAAGTAAGAATTACATCCAGATTTGTAGACCACCTAGCGACGGCTACAAACACTGAAGTAAGCCGAACGTGGGCCACCATCACCACCCCTCCATCATGCAGGTACGTAGGTTTTGTTGCAATCACATATAATTTTCTTGTAAGGCCGGATCAACTAATGACACGAGTGACACCCATGTAGTCATGGCAAGCTCAATTTTCTTTACACTCAAAGCACCTCTTTTCCATTAGAAATCAGCGTTACACCATGCAATAAAAGAGGTACCATAGTGGGGAGGATCATCTAACCAAGTACAAGGGTCTTGATACTTAGCCAAGTTCGCCAACTCATGTGCAACCATGTTAACTTCGCGAAACTCATAATCATAAGTTACCTTAGTGAACTCTCTGGATAGGAAATAACAGTCATGGAAAACTACCGCTGCATGGACCTCATCATTCGTTGTGTTTATAAGGGCATCTCCAACGCCGACCCTCAAACCTCCCGTATTCATCTGGACCACGCTGTCCGGACCGCGGAAGCCATCCAACGCGGTCCTATATCGCTCCGTGACGCGGTCTGAACGTACTTTCTCCGCAAAACGGAGACAAACGTGAGGGAGCTTTGCGGGAGTCCGGACATCCGTCTGACCAACCAAAAGGCACCACGTATCCCACCTCTTCGTCCGGACGGCGGAAAGCTGCTGACTGTTGCTGTTAATTGGCGGAAGGCTAGCATGTTAAAAGCCGGATCGTGATTAGTATTTGGGCATTTGGCGGAAGCTTTGCAAATATATTTGGGCATTTGGCGGAAGGTTACTTCTTGCCATATGATTAGCATTTGGCAAGGTGATTAGTGTTTGGGCATTTGGCGGAAGCTTTGCAAATATATTTGGGGCATTTGGCGGAAGGTTACTTCTTGCCATATGATTAGCATTTGGCAAGGTGGTTAGTTTTCTATTAATGTTCTTTATTACTTCTTGCCAAGAAGGCTAGTTTTGCCGGAAACTACACTGGCACATGTATTAATAGCCTTCCGCCAAACAAAAGCTACTAATCACAGTTTTTTAAAGGGAATCACGTAATTATTTGGCGATTAAAATTTAACAGAGACGGACATTTACATGTACGATTGGATGGGGGCTTTCCGCATTTGTGTTCGCGGACTGATCCCCTGTCCGCGGAAGATACAGAAGGAAATTTGCGGGTCGCCGTTGGAGATGCCCTAACTTCCACGTTATTCTAGAACAGATAACCAGACGATTGCAGCCCAATGACTCGGCTAGCTAAATACGTTCCTTCAGTGCTAGAGCTTCAGCCGAGAGAACATCATATACAACATGTATCGGAGAGTTCTTTGTAGCTATAAACCTTTCCTTAGTGTCTCTAATAACAATACCTGTGGTGCCCTTATAATTATCCTCGTCGAAAGAGGCATCCATACTCACCTTGACGAACTCCTTTTAGAGGTGGTATCCAACGTTCTTTTCGTGCCTTGGGATGTGAGCTCGCGGCCACCATGAAATTTGCAACGAGAGTTATGATGGCCATCGCTGACCTCTCCGGAGTAACCTGCTCCTCTCTGCATTGTTGCCTGAGTTCCCAACACAAATACCAACATGTAATATTCAAAATCTGTTACGATGGACGTGCTCCCAATACCACCGAGTGAACCGGAATATCTACGTGCAAGAATTCCAAAAAACCTTTGTCCTTCAGGAAACTGAGAACAAGCTTCTTGTACAACTGTCCAAGTCAAAATTCCTCCATACCTTTCTTGCTCTAGGACAAAGAAAATAACATTTGTTTGATATATTCGGCTCCAGTAGCACATATTGGGCATTGCCCTGTCACTTTAGTATGCCGATTTGATAGATTAACACGATAAGGGATGATGTCATGCATAATCCTCCACGTGAAGATCTTTACCTTTGCTAGAGTTTTCAACTTACAATTATTATCCCACATAGGATGAGGCTTTAGGGCATCTCCAAGGCTGACCCGCAAACCGCCCGCATCCGTTCGGACTGTGCTGTCCGGACCGCGGAAGCCATTCAATGTCGACCTGTATCGGTCCGCGGCGTGGCCCGGACGCGATTTCTCCCGCAAACCAGAGACAAAAGTGGGGGAGGTTTGCGGGAGTCCGGACCGCTCCCAAGCCCGCTTCTGACCGTCCTGGCCCACCAAAAACCCTCTTCCCTCGCCCGCGCGCGATCCTGCCCTGCGCCACCTGCCCGCATTCATGCCGCTGTAGAGCGCGCCGCTCCACATTGAAGACGGCTCAGGGCGGAGGCGACCTCTCACTGCCTCGCCATTGAAGCGGCGCGCCGGCCGAGGGCGCCGCCTGCTGCACGCTCGACTGAACACGCCTCCTCGCCGCATCCAAACGCCTCCATTAAACCCGCGTGGAAGCCGAGAAACCTACTCCGGCCACACGTCCATTCATGAGCGGGCCGGCATTAAACGCAACGCCGGCCGAGCTCCTCCCGTCCGCCCTCTATTTAAACGAGGCCAGACGCCAGGCAAGAATCACACCCCTCCGCCACCCCCCATCTCCTCCTTCACCATTTTCTCCACTCTTTCGATGGCTTCCGAAGAGCAGTTCTCCGGCATACAAGTCGGCTGGGTTGCCCGCCGGATACGAGCGAGGCAGCTCGCTGCTCCACCTCCCTCGCCTAGCCCGACGGAGCCTGTTGCCGACCCAAGCCGGCGCGTGCTTCACCAACTCGCCGCTCCAGGCCGGCACAGGGGGAGCACGGCGGCACGAGCATCGTCGCTGCCGTGGACGACGACCCGTCGTACCGCGCTTCCCGTGCCTGCGGCCGCGCCATTCGCCGTCAACGCGCGTGTAGCCGTGCTCTGCCGGTAGAGGAAGACACCGGCTCCGCGGAGATTGAGGAGTCGGCGGCCAACGCGTCCGCGTCTGCCGCCAACAACGAGGGAAAGTAGAACACGGGAGGCCGCCGCCGCTTGGGTCCCATGAAGGCCACCACCGGCGTGTCGCCGGCTTGTACAGCCGGTGACCTATCCGGTTCTTTATCTTAGACCATCGTCGACCCCATCCTGGGATCCGGGGAAGCACCCTTCCCCTCCGGCTGAAGCACCCTCTTTGCCACTCCGAAGAGCGACGCAGCCAGACATAGGGAAGATACGGGGGAAGAACATGCCTCCGGGACTCCCGGCAGTCTGGTAAGCGGGCTGCCGGACATGGGGAAGACGAAGGGATCCGCCGCGGCCGGACGTAGACTAGTGTAGGGTATCCGTGTCGTGGGAGTGGAGCTCCATGCGACCTTACGTGCACATAGTTTTACCTTTTTAGTTAAAATATGTCCAAAATGTAACCGTTTTCGTCCGGTTTGTACGAAATCTGTCATGTTTGTATGAGATCCGGCCGTGTTTGCATGAATTTCATCCAGTTTGTTGAAAAAGAATTTGAAATGTATGCGGCTAGCGTTGGATGGCTGCCTCCCGCATCCGTGTCCGCGGACTGGTCCCCCTCTATCCGCGGACGGATGCGGGAGGAAATTTGCGGGTTGCCATTGGAGATGCCCTTATACCTTCCATATGAGTCTTTTGGTTTAATCTACTCCCAAACTGCGACTCTCATTCTGCATGATACACCGCTTTAGCAGATAAACAAACCGATCGTGTCCAAACCAAGCGACGAAATCATCCATTTGACAAGAGGCCAATGAAGTTGCCAAAATTATTCGAACATCAACTGGCTTGAAAATCTGCCTAACCAATTGTTCATCCCACTGGTTTGTGTGTGGGTCTGTTAGCTTAGAAATTTTTACGGCACACGAATAACCAGACAAATGAGTAAGCGGTTAAAAACCCAACCAAATGAGTACGTGAGGAGATGATGTAGCAAGGATTGATTAAAAAACTTGTAAGGGACCCTCCACTTCAACAAAATCATCTCTATTCCACCAAATCCACCTTGGAGCAGTTTCGTCCGGGAGTTGCAACTCCACCATAGAGCAGTTTATCTTGTTTGACTTTTAACTAGATGCGGCCTCAAGAATGGGGAAATTTGAAGGGAGAGGTCTATTAGAGCATCTACAGCCGGACTTGGCAAATCCGCCACCCTATACGTCCGCGGACACAGCCGGACCGCCCCTCATATGTCGTGCCTGGCAGCCCCATACCTCAAATCCGGACTCTCAAATACATGCAAATCCATGCAGGTCCATCATACATGCCAATATCTGATGACCCACAAGTATAGGGTATCAATCGTAGTCTTTTCGATAAGTGAGAGTGTCGAACCCAACGAGGAGCAGAAGGAAATGACAAGCGGTTTTCAGCAAGGTATTATCTGCAAGTACTGAAAGTAGCGGTAACAGATAGTTTCGATAGCAAGATAATTCGTAACAAGTATAATAAAGTGCAGCAAGGTGGCCCAATCCTTTTTGTAGCAAAGGACAAGCCGGAACGAACTCGTATAGTAAGCAAAGCGTTCTCGAGGACACATGGGAATTACATCTAGTCACTTTCATTATATTTGTTTGATTCGCGTTCGCTACTTTGATAATTTGATATGTGGGTGGACCGGTGCTTGGGTGCTGTTCTTACTTGAACAAGTCTCCCACTTATGATTACCCCCTCTCGCAAGCATCCGCAACGACAAAAGAAGAATTAAGATAACTCTAACCATAGCATGAAACATATGGATCCAAATCAGCCCCTTACGGAATAGCGCATAAACTAGGGTTTAAGCTTCTGTCACTCTAGCAACCCATCATCTAATTACTACTCCACAATGCCTTCCCTTAGGCCCAAAGATGGTGAAGTGTCATATAGTCGACGTTCACACGACACCACTAAAGGAAGCAACAACATACATATCATCAAAATATCGAACGAATACCAAATTCACATGATTACTTATGACAAGACTTCTCCCATGTCCTCAAGAACAAAAGTAACTACTCACAAATCATATTCATGTTCAAGATGAGAGGGGTATTGAATAGCATTAAGGATCTGAACATATAATCTTCCACCAAATAAACCAACTAGCATTAACTATAGAGAGTAATCAACACTACTAGCAACCTACAGGTACTAATCTGAGGTTTTGAGACAAAGATTGAATACAAGAGATGAACTAGGGTTTGAGATGAGATGGTGCTGGTGAAGATGTTGATGAAGATTGGTCCTCCCACGATGAGAGGATCGTTGGTGATGTCGATGGCTTCGATTTCCCCCTCCCGGAGGGAAGTATCCCCGGCGGAATCGCTCCGCCAGAGAGCAAAATAGCTCCTGCCCAGGTTCCGCCTCGAGACGGCGGCGCTTCGTCCCGAAAGTCTTTCCTTTATTTTTTCTAGGGAAAATGGCTTCATATAGCAGAAGGAGGGGGCCGGAGGCCTGCCGGGGGCCCCACAAGCTCTGGGGGGCGCACCCAGGGGGGTAGGGCGCGCCCCCAGGCTTGTAGCTTCCTGGTGGGCCCCCTCCTGGTAATTCTTTTGACAATAGTTTTTATATATTCCAAAATAATTCTCCGTAAATTTTCAGGTCATTTGGAGTTGTGCAGAATAACTATCTCTGTTTCACCCCTTTCCGGTCCAGAATTCCAGCTGCCGGCAATCTCCCTCTTCTTGCGAATCTTGCAAAATAAGAGAGAAAAGGCATAAGAATTGTACCATAAAGTGAAATAATGATCAAAAACATATTAATTAACAGTACGAAATCATGATGCAAATTGGACGTATCAACTCCCCCAAGCTTAGACCTTGCTTGTCCTCAAGCGAAAGCCGAAGTCGATAATCATGACCACATGTTTAGAGAGAGAGGCGTCGATAAAAATAAAATACGGACATGAAGCATCATGATCTTTATTATAACATCAATATATCATCATAAAACTTCTCATGAAAAAGTGACAATTCAATCACAAGTTAAAGTATGAACCACAAACCAAATTGAAAACTAACAAACTATGATCTCAGTCACTGAAGCAATTGTAATTCATCATATTATCAGAAAGAGTCTATGTAAGAGCTTTGTTTAGCAAGTTCACATACTCAACTATCATTTAGTCTTCTATGATTGCTGACACTCACGGCATACTTATGGAGCAAAAGTTTCAGTCAGACACGTAGAAAGATAGGGGCTTATAATTTCGTCTCCCAACATATTTACCTCAAGGGTAATGTCAACAATAATAACTCATGATCACCTACATCCAACTAGATATATATGCCTGGATCAATCCCCACCACATGATGCTTGCCAAGAGAGAAAATAAAAACGGAATAGAGGAGAATACTATTGACTCTTGCATAAAAGTAAATACATAAGAGTAAAAGATAGGCCCTTCGCAGAGGAAAGCAAAGGTTGTCATGCGCTTTTTATTTTTGGATGTGCAAGCTCTTAATGCAAAGGAACGTCACTTTATATTGCCCCTTGTGAAGCGACCTTTATTATGCAGTCTGTCGCTTTTATTTCTTCACCATCACAAGATCGTACAAAGCTTATTTTCCCTTACAATAAAAGATCATACATATTTAGGAGCAATTTTTATTGCTTTGCACTGATGACAACTTACTTGAAGGATCTTATTCAATCCATAGGTAGATATAATGGACTCTCATGGCATGAAACTGGGTTTAAGGGTTTTTGGATGCACAAGTAGTATCTCTACTTAGTACAGAATTTTGGCTAGCAAAAGATAGGGGGCAAGCACCACATGTTAGAGGATCCAAAACAATATAACTTCTATGTGAATATAAGCAAACATAATTCATTACGTTGTCTTCCTTGTCCAACATCGACTATTTGACATAGAATATTTAATGGGGGCTCACAATCATAAAAGATGTCCAAGATAGTGTATTTATATGTGAGACCTCTCTTCCTTTATTACTTTTTCATGAATTGCAACAATGACCAATGCTATGTTTGTTAACTTCCAACAAGTTTCATCAATTATACTTCTTTTATGTGATGTCATCACTCCCCATGGGATTAGCATATGATCTTTACTTTTTATTCTCTTTATTTATTTCTAAGGTTGGATCAACAAAAGCAAAACACTCAACTCAAACTACACTTTATTATATAACTTTCACACACGATTACATAGATAGATATATCACTAAGCAAGCACTCGAAACTAGATCATACTAAACTTTATTCTTCTAAATCACGAAATAACTAAGGATCGAACTAAGATAGACAATGATGATAAAAGTGATGGTGATACGATACCGGGGCACCTCCCCCAAGCTTGGCACAAGCTAAGGGTGGTGCCCATACCCATGTGCTCAATTCTCCTTCTTCCGTGATGGTGGTGATGAAGTGGTGGGCTTGTCCTCCGTCTTCCAGGGCATAGGCTCCCCATCATAAAAGGATGAACATGTTTCCAGAGTCCTGAAACTTGCAGCTAAACTCATACCTTTAAACCTGGTCTCATACTCAAAATTTTGATTTTGTAAGTCATAGATTTGGGCCTGAAGATGATCAACCCGGTCATTGACCTTGAAGATGGCATTCCCAATGTCCTTGTCGTCCACCTTGTGCTCACGGATGAACTCCGTGATCATGGAGTGGTTAGCACTAAGTCCGCGCTCCACCATCCCCTGGCACTTGAAGATCTCTTGTTCCACCGCTTCCAACCTGTCGTGGTTTTGTCACGGCAGATGTCCTCGTGAAAGGACTTAGTCGTGAGGCCATCGCAGCTAGGTGGTAACTCGAACGGGGTTGATCGGAATCAAGAGACAAGGGTTTACCCAGGTTCGGCCCCTCTCGGTGGAGGTAAAGGCCTACGTCCTGCTTTGGTTGTATTGATGATGATCTCGATTACAAGGGTGCGACTTGGCTAACCTAGTACTCGAGGGCTTGTAACTTAACTTTTCCACCTCAGGGGCTCGCCTTTATATACAGGTCGAGGCCCTGGGTTTACAATAGAGTCCGAGTCATAACACGACCCGTGATCTAGTCTATTTCCTATTCATCATCCTCCTCAAGAAAGGACAACATATCATGTCTCTTGGATAAGCCGCCGCCTCCAGTATTGGGCCCTAACCCGGCCTGCTTTATGAGTCGTCGGATAGGCCTCCTGATCTTTGAACGCTGCGTCCCTTATCCGTTAAGCCGCCAATGGGTAACCCGGCCCTGAACGGGTGGGTTATACCGGCGGGTTATATCCCCAACATTAGCCCCCAGAGTGAGGTGAATTTATTCGCATCAATCTCCAGAAGTTACATTGCCGGGTTATCCTTCCTTTCATTATCGAGGCTCATTCCATGGCCGAGTCGCCCGAGTTTCACCGGCTCATAAAACACTGTCACCTTAACATCTCTGCCCCTCTGTCATGACATCACCTTCCGGAAATCGCGGGGTTCAGGCGCGACATTATAGCGAATCTTTTGAGTATATCTGTCAAGCCCGAAAATCGAGGCGTCATCTTCTCATAAAGTTTACTGTGCTCCTCTGTTTTCGCACCTGCCTTTTCCCCTTCCATTTTATAAATACGCCCGAGGGGGTTTTCATTTTCAGTTACCGCTTCGACCGCCCCCTTCTTCTTCCTCGCGACGCATCTACCGGCGTCAGGAGCTCCGCCGCTGTACGACCCCGATGCGCGCCAACGACCTCATCCGCACCATTTTCTTCGCTCGCGCCGTCGTCGAGGCCGCTCAGGATCATCTCGAACCATTCGCCGCACCCAGGTACGCTTCATTGCTCCCTTAATCTGTAGCAGTAACTTTACCCTAGTTCGTCGGTGTTCTTGTACAGTCGTATCACCATTGCCGCTGTTTGGATCTATTTTCAAATGCCTTCTTCATAGAAATATTCCTCCGCTATCCGTAGTTCCATTTTGCATCTAGGAGCCTCAGCCTTTAACAAGAAATCCGGCGTAGATCAGACTGTGCTTCCACTGTATGAACTAGGTATAGTAAATATTTTTCTTTTTAAGCTGTTTTGTAGATCCATAGTAGTAATTGCTCTTATTCGAAACCTGTTTCTGCAACACTTAGGATAAATCCAGGAATCTTGGTCTTAGGATGAACCGCCCTTACTTTTGGCGACTCATGTCCACTTATTATGATCCGCCCAATTTTGATAATCCACTTCTTGGCGACTTACTGAACATGGTGACTCGCCCCTATACCTTTGGTCGTATGATGCGAGCTTATCATGAACATGAGTAACCCAGCCACTTACGTTTTTGCATTCCTCGTTCATATTTAGGCGACTTGCTATGGCGAAGACCACAGTCTGCAACTGGGTGTGTTCTCAAGTCTCTGACCTTGTACTGAACGACTTTAAAGAGCAAGGCCTCCTACCGGCTCAGGAAGTAATTGGCTATCGAGCCCCTCAAGCAGCAGAAGAGTTCCCTCACCCCCGCGAAGGGGAAGTCGTGATTTTTACAGACCATCTCCTTAGAGGTTTCTCTCCACCCGGGTCAAAATTCTTCCGGGATGTTCTACACTTCTTCAACCTTCATCCTCAAGATATTGGTCCAAACTCTGTATCGAACCTGTGCCAATTCCAAGTCTTGTGTGAGGTGTATCTGCAAATAGAACCCACCGTTCCTCTCTTCAAAGAGTTCTTCTATCTCAACCGTCAAACTGAGTGCGCTGATGGACCCTGCCTAGAACTTGGCGGGGTCTCAATTCAAAGACGAAGAGACGTTCCTTTTCCTTCAGCTGTTTTGCCAAGTCACCCTAAAGGTTGGAACAAAACGTGGTTCTACTGCAAGAACACAGCTCCAGCTGATGAAAACCCTCTGCCGGGTTATAGAACTGAACGCCTTCCCCCAACCTTTGAACTCCCTAGCTGGGCTTCTCAAGAAGAACGTGCCCAAGTCACCCACGTATATCCAAGGTTGAGGGCTTTGCTAGCCAACGGTCTGACCGGTGTTGACTTGACCCGGTGCTGGCTTACCTGGAAGATCTTGCCCTTAAGCCGCCGAGACAACTTAATGTGTCATTATTCTGGCGAGTCAACCGACCCGCAACGGTTCAGTCCCATTGATATGTCAGCTGATGATATAAATAAGGCTATGAAAAACTACTCGGGGAACCTCAAGAAATATGCAACAAGACCGGACTGAAACCGTTCTATGCCCTCAACCAAGCTCCTCCAGTAAGCATTCTTGTAATTGTTTTATCTGACTTATCAATCCATAACTTAAAGCTTACTTGTTGATCTCGTTAAACTGCAGGTCAATTCTTCATTCTGGAATAAGAAAACGAAGAAGGCAGTCGCCAAATCCAAGGCCGTGCTGACTCGGAAAAAGATTAAGCCGGTCGTTGAACATGAGACGGCCGCTAGGGGCCAGTCGCCATTGGCTGATGATGAATCAGAGGTAGAACTTGACTCCCTTGGCCGTCTTTTATTGAACTTGCTGACGCCTCTTATTCCCAGGGTGATGCTGATATAAGCCAGGCTGATGACGTTGGGGTAATTTCTATCTCTTCCGACTCGGACACCTTTGTTCCCCAAAAGTTAAGAAAAACTGTGAGGAAAGTGCCCTTTTCTCATCCACTGGCTTACTTAGACCTAAAATTTTCTTTAAAGAAATCACAGCATGCCGAATCAATAAGGCGCCAGACGCGAAGTGGCTCTGGAGATCTTTTGGGCGGCTTATCTGACTCGCCAAACCCCCCGCAAGCGTCGAAATGAGGTGCCTCATAGTCCAACTCCATCTCACCCGCTTGCCGATCTTTTTAAACAACCACGTAACCCGTCTGATTCGGATTATCAGGAGTCGCCACCATCATCTGGCGACTCATCTGCCACTCAACTGCCACCCATGGTCATCAAACCAGGGTAAGTGCTTTTAGATGAGTCATGCTTTGTTATACCTGTTGTATTATTTATCTGAATCTGCTTGTGCTTTCGCAGGGCCAAGGCCAAGAAAAGGAAGACTGGCAAATTACCCTCATCCTTAGGTAAAACCGGATCCGAAACTCCAGAGTTGGTGACCCCTGAAGGTCAAGTTGAAACTGCAAAGGACCAGGCTGACGAGATTGTTGAGCCACCGCCGCAGAATAAGCCGCCATCAACTGGAAAGGTGGACACTCAAACCTGTGTGGCAGACGAGGTGGGAGACGTCAACCCGCCGAGTCCTGACCGTGCTTCGAGCCCAACAAAGGCGGCGGAAAATGTAGTGGTGTCGTCTCCCCCAGCCGCCGACAAGGCCACCATCACAGGAGCATCGTTTAAAGCTTCAGAGCCTTCAACCGCTTTGGCGAAACATGCACTCCCAAGTCTTGAAGAACTTAGCGCAACTGACCTTCATGAGGCGTACTTGACCCGGCTATCCACAAGCCGGGATATGGAAGCCAGCATGGTTAACATGCTGAAGAGGAAATATGAGGTAAGAAAACATCTCTTTTCCACACTGTATATATCATATGTAGCCGCCAAGTCTTAGACATAAACAGACATGATTGTGTGAAAGACTTTAGATATGCTTTCCTTCGGTTTTCTGGAACCATAGCCCCAAGGACCGGGTTGTTATGCATATAACGAGTGGGTGCTTAAACTTCGTCTTTTAACTGACGTGACATGTAGCCCCCAAGGGCCGGCTTGCTTCTGTGAAACAGCCGGATCTTCAACGATTAGAGAGCAAAATGATGTGTAGCCCCCAAGGGCCGGCTTGTTTCTGTGAAACAACCGGGTCTTCAACAATTAGAGAGCAAAATGATGTGTAGCCCCCAAGGGCCGGCTTGTTTCTGTGAAACAGCCAGGTCTTCATAATATTGATTTAGTATGTAGAAGAAAATTGACTGTGATAGCCGCCAAGGGCCGACTCATTGTACTGAGATGAGTTGGAGCTTTCCCTTGATATTTGTAAAAGAAAAATGAACTTGCATTAGCCCCCAAGTGCCATGTAGATTGCTAGCAACTGCTTGGGACTTCAGTTTAGAAAGGTGTGGTTGTATCAGAATGGCCAAATACCAAAGTCGCCAATTGTGTAGGCTCAGTGTACTGATGTGACCTGGTTATGACAGGATCTGCTGAATGATGCCGAGTCCAGAGCGGCCGGCTTGCAAGAGCAACTTAAGGCGGAGAAGAAACTTCGAGCTGATGCCGAGTCAGCAGCCACGTCTCTAGAAGAATCAGCATCAACGACCGCCAAAAAATTGAGAGCGTTGACGGCCTCTCATGAGGAAGAGAGAACCGTGCTGTTGAAACGTGCCGAAGAAGCAGAAAACAAACTCAAGCCCCTTTCCGATGAGTTGGCCGGATTAAAGCGTCACTTCAATCACATGACCCAGGCCATCTTTGGTAAGTGACCCGCCAATTGTAGTTGATGCATATTTGGTACTGTTAACTCGCCTGCGAACTGCAAACATGAGTTGATTCATACCTGGGCAAAAAATTGCAGGGAACCGGACTGTAAATCTTGGACAAGAGCCGCTGGTCAAGCTGAAGGCAATGTACACCTTTCTTGAGCAACTCTATGCAGGGAGTTTGTTCACAATTATGTCAGTGATGAGACATAAAGAGCCGCCAAAATATATCAAAGATGTGTTGAATCAGCTTTCCACCGTACCAAAGTATATTGAAGAGTTCAAGAAATCAGCCGCCCGATCAGCCAGCATGCTAGCCCTGGGCCGAGCCAAGGCGTATGTGCCAGATATGGACTTGTCTGAGCTTGCTGGCGGGTTTCCAGAATTTAAGGCGGATGGCAAGGAATTCACTTCGGCTGACTATTCCCGTTATTTGAAAGAAACTCGTGTCGTGGCGAGTCAGATTGTTGAAGAGGTGGATTTGAAGAGGTACCAGGCGGCTTATATTGAAGATAACCAACGGGTCACACCGCCAATCTTTGAGCCAATCGACCTGACTCCAGCACGTCGTAAGCACATCATTGCTCCTGATGTTGATCCATCAATTATAATAGGAGAGGACGCCGAGTTCCAAGCTTTGACCACCCTCGACTGGGACTTCAAAAATCTTCATATAAGAGAAAAAGCAGAGCCGGAACAGGGTGACCCGGAGGCTCAAGCTACCGAGAAGCAGCAGGAGGGAGCTAACCCGGGAGCTGATAACCCGGAGGGCGCTTAAACTGGTGCCCAGGAGTAGAACTCCAAAGAACGTTAACATCATTGGGCCCAGCTGTGGCCTTGTAATAGGATAGTTGAAACACTTAGGTGCTCTATTGTGCCTTCGCGTTCTTGAAATTTTGTAGTATTTTGGATGAAATAGCTGCACTGGTGTGATTGTATATGAACCCGCCAGGTCTCCTTTGGAAGAAACTATGCTTCGTTGAGTATCAGAATGGCGAGTCATGTTTTTTTTGTATGAACCAGCATTAGCTTATCCTGCGCTGCAGAACACAAGTGTAGAAATAATCCGGGTCGCTTAATAGCTGTCCAGCTCGTGGTTAGCACGTCGTAAATAACCTGTTTAGGATGTTTGTTTGACCTGGCTCATCCATGATCCGACGGCTCATGGCCAAAGGGAAACAAAGATAACCCCTATAAAAATTGAACAGAAATCATGAATAGATATCAAGTTGAGTCGGCTTTCGAGGCATGACAATATAGACCGGCTTTCGAGGCTCGAGTCTTGCTTCAATGAAGCTGGCGTGATAGCCCATGGTTTATCCTCGCTCTCTGTAAGCCGGCTCTCACGTGACATCCGATGTTTTAACCAAGACAAGTTCAGGGTCATAGAGATGATTGACTTGTCAAGAGTACACCGGGTCACCTAATCGAAGTAGCATCAAGCAGACAGGCAGGTTTAACCAAGATAATGTGGCGTTAGTTGCCGGGTCAAGAGGGTGAGATAGCTAAACTCGGTGAGTTGGAAGCCCCCAAGTGACCAATGATCAAAAACAAAAAAGACTCATGCACAATATTTGAGATGAAACGACAGAGGCCCCGAGTTTCGAGGGTTCCGGCTTATGTTTATTGATCATAATATATACAAAGGTATGTACAAGCAAACTTGAGCCGGTGGCTCTAAGTGTAATAAGGACGAAGATGAGCGATATTCCAAGGCCTGTTGGACTCCTCCTCCGATGTACGTGATTTATTGTGCTCACGTATATCCATCAGGTAATATGAACCGTTGTTGAGATTCTTGCTGATGATAAAAGGCCCTTCCCAGGGAGGGGAAAGCTTGTGCATACCCGCCTGTTCCTGAATCAGACGGAGTACTAAGTCGCCCTCTTGGAAAGTACGGCTGCGAACCCGACGGCTGTGATAGCGACGTAGGTCTTGCTGATAGATTGTAGATCGCGCTGCTGCTAAGTCCCGTTCCTCCTCCAATGCATCGAGAGAATCTTGATGAGCCTGCTCATTATCTGCTTCGACATAGGCTGTGACCCGGGGGGAATCGTGGCGAATATCGCTGGGTAAAACAACTTCTGCTCCATAGACCATGAAGAAAGGTGTATAGCCTGTTGATCTGTTAGGCGTAGTCCGTATGCTCCAAAGGACAGAAGGGAGTTCTTCGACCCAACAACCCGGCGTGCGTTCGAGTGGGACCATAAGCTTAGGCTTGATGCCGCGTAAAATCTCCTGGTTAGTGTTGGGGAACGTTGCATGGGAAACAAAAAAATTTCCTACGCACACACAAGATCTATCCATGGTGATGAGCATCTACGAGAGGGAGAGTGAATCTACATACCCTTGTAGATCGCTAAGCGGAAGCGTTAAGAAATGCGGTTGATGTAGTCGAACGTCTCCGCGATCCAAATCGCAAGTCGTCCCTCGAACCGATCACGAACTAGTGCCGAACGGACGGCACCTCCGCGTTCAACACACGTACAGCTTGATGACGCCTTCACCTCCTCGATCCAGCGAGCGATGGTGAAGTAGTAGATGAGTTCTGGCAGCACGACGGCGTGGTGATGGTGGTGAGGAACAATCTCTGCAGGGCTTCGCCAAGCGCTACGGAGATTATGACGGAGGAACTAGAGGGTTAGGGTTGCCGCACACGGCTTGGGGAAATCTTGATGTGTTCCGGGTGCTAGCCCTGCCCCTCTATTTATATGTTGAGCCCTGGGGTCGAAACTTGGAGAAAGAGCCTCCTCAAAGTCGGTTTGGCCCGCAAGGCAAGAGTCCTGCTCGGACTCCAGGACCAGACGCCAGGGTCCTCGGCGTCTGGCCCCAGACGCCAGGGTCCCTGGCGTCTGGCCCCTGGCCTCCGCAAAACTTCCTTTTGCACCTTCCTAAAGCCTCGTGGGCTTTACCCCTTGGCCCAAATAAAGTGTTCTCGTACCCGAACATTTCGAGAAACATCCGAAACTCCTTCCGGTGAATTCCGGAACCCTTCCGGAGACCAAACACTATTATCCCATATATCAATCTTTACCTCCGGACTATTCGAGATCTCCTCGTCATGTCCGGGATCTCATCCGGGACTCCGAACAACTTTCGGTCACCAACATAACAACTCAACTATACTTATATCATCACCAAACGTTAAGTGTGTAGACCCTGCGGGTTCGAGAACTATGTAGACATGACCGAGACACCTCTACGGTCAATAACCAATAGCGGGACCTGGATGCCCATATTGGCTCCTACATATTCTACGAAGATCTTTATCGGTTGAACCTCTATGTCAAGGATTCAGTTAATCCCGTATGATGTTCCCTTTGTTTATCGGTATGTTACTTGCCCGAGATTCGATCGTCGGTATCTCTATACCTAGTTCAATCTCGTTACCGGCAAGTCTCTTTACTCGTTCCGTAATACAAGATCCCGTGGCTAACACTTTAGTCACATTGCTTGCAAGGCTTATAGTGATGTTGTATTACCGAGTGGGCCCTGAGATACCTCTCCGTCACACGGAGTAACAAATCCCAGTCTTGATCCATGCCAATTCAACAGACACCCTCGGAGATACCTGTAGAGCATCTTTATAGTCACCCAGTTACGTTGCGACGTTTGATACACACAAGGTATTCCTCCGGTGTCAGTGAGTTGCATGATCTCATGGTCAAAGGAACAGATACTTGACATGCAGAAAACAATAGCAATAAACTGACACGATCATATGCTACGTTTACAGTTTGGGTCTTGTCCATCACATCATTCTCCTAATGATGTGATCCCGTTATCAAATGACATCTCATGTCCATGGCTAGGAAACCTTCACCATCTTTTGATCAACAAGCTAGTCAACTAGAGGCTTACTAGGGACACAGTGTTGTCTATGTACCCACACATGTATTTGAGTTTCCAATCAATACAATTATAGCATGGATAATAAACGATTATCATGAACAAGGAAATATAATAATAACCAATTTATTATTGCCTCTAGGGCATATTTCCAACAGTTAGCACGTTCTGCCTGGCCATTGGACTGAGGGTGGGCAACTGATGCAACGTCAAGCCGGATATGCTCTCTCTGACAAAACTGCTTCATAGCCCCCTTGGACAAATTTGTGCCATTATCAGTGATGATGCTATGTGGATAACCGAAGCGAAAGATCAATTTTTTCAAGAACTTGACTGTTGTAGCTGCATCACAATTGCTGATTGGCTCGGCTTCAACCCACTTGGTGAATTTATCAACAGCAACCAAAAGATGGGTCTTCTTGTCCTTGGACGGCTTAAATGGACCAACCATGTCGAGCCCCCAGACTGCAAAGGGCCAAGTGATTGGGATCATCCGGAGCTCTTGAGCCGGAACATGAGCCTGGCGAGCAAACTTCTCGCAACCATCACACTTTTGTACGATATCCTCAGCATCCGCGTGAGCCGTAAGCCAGTAAAAACCATGCCGAAAAGCTTTTGCCACCAAAGATCTTGAGCCGGCATGATGACCACAATCGCCAGAATGAATCTCATTGAGGTTCTCTCGCCCTTCATCAGGGGAAACACAATGCTGGAAAACTCCTGTAATGCTCCTCCGATGTAACTCGCCATTGACGATAGACATAGACTTAGAGCGGCGGACGATCTGACGAGCCATGAGTTCATCTTCAGGGAGCTTGCCTCGAGTCAGATAATCCAGATAAGGAACCGTCCAGTCCGGAATAGCGTGAAGAGCCGCCACCAACTGTGCCTCTGGGTAAGGAACGACGAGATCTTCCTCGGAAGGTAGCTTGACAGAAGGGTGATGGAGCACGTCAAGGAACACATTAGGGGGGACCGGCTTACGTTGAGAGCCGAGTCGTGACAATGCGTCAGCCACCTCGTTAAGTCGCCGGTCGATGTGATCGACTTGATATCCTTTGAAGTGTCCAGCCACATTGGTTACTTCTTGCCGATAAGCCGCTATAAGCGGGTCCTTGGAGTCCCACTTTCCTGAAACTTGTTGAGCGACCAAATCTGAATCGCCCAAGCACCTGACCCGGCTAAGATTCATCTCCTTAGCTATCCGAAGACCGTGGAGGAGAGCCTCATATTCAGCTGCATTGTTAGTACAAGTAAATAGAATCCTCAGGACATAACAAAATTTGTCACCTCGAGGGGAAGATATGACGACTCCAGCCCCTGAGCCTTCTAGCTGTCTGGAACCATCAAAATGTATAGTCCAATATGTATTATTAGGCTTCTCTTCCGGAGCTTGGAGTTCAGTCCAATCATTGATGAAATCAACAAGTGCCTGGGATTTGATGGCCATGCGAGGCACGTATTTAAGATGATGTGGGCCAAGCTCAATCGCCCACTTGGCAACCTGGCCTGTAGCTTCCCTGTTCTGGATGATGTCTCCCAAGGGTGCTGAACTAACCACGGTGATGGGGTGCTCCAGGAAATAATGTCGGAGTTTGCGACTAGCCAGAAAAACGCCAAACACCAGTTTCTGCCAATGTGGGTACCTCTGCTTGGACTCAGATAGAACTTCGCTGACATAATAGACTGGCCGCTGCACTGGATATTCTTTCCCTGCCTCTTTCCTCTCGACAACAACTGCAACACTTACTGCTTTGTTATTGGCAGCAATGTACAGGAGCATAGGCTCTTTGGCGATGGGAGCGGCAAGGACAGGCGGCTCAGCCAGCTGCTTCTTAAGGGCTTCGAAGGCAGCATCAGCAGCATCGCTCCAGACAAAGTCGTCAGTCTTTTTCAGCATCTGGTATAGGGGGATAGCCTTCTCACCAAGGCGGCTTATGAACCGGCTTAGGACCGCAATACGACCCGCCATGCGCTGAACGTCATTGATATTCTCCGGTTTCGCAAGCGATGTTATTGCCTTAATCTTGTCTGGGTTGGCTTCGATGCCACGCTTCGAAACTAGGAAACCCAGCAACTTGCCTGCAGGAACACCAAAAACACATTTATCCGGGTTACGTTCATCTGGTAAGTCCGAAGATTAGCAAAAGTTTCCTTGAGATCATCCAGCAAGGTCTCCCTCTTCAATGACTTGACCACGATATCATTCACATAAGCATGAACGTTGCACCGAATCTGTTTATGAAAGCAATTCTGGACACACCACTGATAAGTCGCCCCTGCGCTTTTGAGCCCGAAAGGCATAGAGACATAGCAGAAGGCCCCAAAGGGTGTGATGAAAGCCGTCTTCTCCTGATCCTCGATAGCCATCTTTATCTGATGTTAGCTGGAGTAAGCATCCAGGAAACACAAACTCTCACAACCCGCCATGGCATCGATGATCTGATCAATGTGAGGGAGGGCGAACGGGTCTTTGGGACAAGCTTTGTTGAGATCTGTGTAGTCAATACACATGCGCCAAGTGCCGTTTTTCTTGAGAACAAGCACTGGATTAGCCAATCACTGAGGGTGAAAAACTTCAACGATAAACCCGGCAGCTAGGAGCCGGGCGACTTCTTCCCCAATACCCTTGCGCCTCTCCTCATTAAAATGATGGAGGTATTGTCGAACAGGCTTCATTTTCGGATCCACATTAAGGTGGTGCTCAGCGAGTTCTCTCGGTACACCTGGCATGTCAGAAGGTTTCCACGCGAAGATGTCCCGATTCTCACGGATGAACTCGATGAGCGCGCTTTCCTATTTGGGATCCATACCAGTCCCAATAGTGAACGTCTTGGTCGAGTCGCCAAGGACAAACTCAACCTGTTTGGTGTCCTCGGCCGACTTGAACTTGAGTGGCGGGTCAGACTCTGCGGTGGGTTTCTTCAAGGGCGTCATATCGGTCGGGTCAACATTTGCAGTATAAAATTTCAACTCTTCCGCAGCGCAAGCCGTCTCAGCATAGGCCGCATCCCCTTCCTCGCACTCAAGGGCGATCTTTCGATCTTCATTGACTGTGATGGTGCCATTTGGTCCAGGCATCTTGAGCTTGAGGTAGACATAGCAAGGTCGAGCCATAAATCGAGCGTAAGCCGTCCGCCCGAACAGGGCGTGATACGGGCTCTTGATTTTGACCACCTCAAAGGTCAAAGACTCGCACCTGTAGTTATCATTAGTGCCAAACGCGACATCCAGCTTGATCCGCCCGATAGGATATGCAGATTTTCCGGGAACGATCCCATGAAACACGGTGGAAGACGACTGGAGCTGCTTTTCGGACAGATTCATCCGTCGGAAAGTGTCGTAATACAAGATGTTTATGCTGCTTCCTCCGTCCATGAGCACCTTTGTGAGTGAATAGCCGCCGACTTGAGGCGCCACCACCAGAGCCAAGCAACCCGGACTGTCGACCCGGGGAGGGTGATCCTCTCTGCTCCATGTAATGGGGTATTCCGACCAGCGTAGATATTCTGGGACTGCCGGCTTAACAACATTGACGGCTCATTTCCGAAGTTTGCGATCTCGCTTGTCAGTATGGGTTGTGAACACGTGATACTGCCCACTATTCAAATGTTTGGGATTGCTCTAAAAACCAGAATGATTGCCATGTTGCTGATTGCCTTGCTGTTGATTTCCTTGCCCCGGATGCTGATTGCCTCCGTTGTTGCCAGAACCCTGGTATCCTGCTCCTGAGCCGCCCGGGCCGTGGAATCCCGGGTTATGAAAACCACTGGACGAGCCGGCTCCAGGCTGCCCCGGGTTTCCCCCACTGCCGCCTTGACGGTTCTGAAAAAACTGCTCACCGAACGCCTGCATTATGTGACAACTCTCCCAAGAGTGGGTTGACGGCTTATTAGGGAGGCTGTGCTTTGGGCACGGGCCTTTGAGGGCTTCCTCAAAATTACGGGGCTTGTTGCCACTATAGGATCTTCCCGAATTATTCCCCTTCGGGTATTTGTAACCAGTATTGGTATTAGCGACCAAATCTGATCCTCCTTCCTGATTCTTACGCTTCCCTCCATTGCCATGATTTCCATTGTTCCCTGAATTGTTCTGCTGGTTACCCTTGCCACCATTGTTTTTCTTTCCCTTGCCAGTCTGGTCATCGTCTGGGCTGGGATCCTTTGTGGTGTCTGACTCGGCATACCTGGTGAGGACATCCATGAGCTCGCCCATATCCTGAACCTTCCGCTTGAGCCGGCCCAGTTTCTACACGAGCGGCTCAAAGTGGCAGTTTTTCTCCAAGATCAAAACCGCTTGAGCCGCCGTGATGCTGTCGGAGGCGTGAATAATTTCTGCAACCCGGCGCGTCCAGTGATGGGCCGACTCACCCTCACGTTGGATGCAGTGCTGAAGATCGACGATCGTCATTGGGCGTTTGCAGGTTCCCTGGAAGTTCTTGATGAAACGGTCCTTCAACTCCGCCCAGGTGTAAATAGAGTTAGGAGGCAAGTTTTTCAACCATGTACGAGCCGGCCCTTCCAACATCATCGTGAGGTACTTGGCGCAGACAGCGTCGCTGACATCCAGCATGTCCATGGCTATCTCATAGCTCTCAATCCAAGCGACCGGCTCAAGATCAGCCGTGTAATTTGGAACCTTCCGAGGGCCTTTGAAGTCCTTGGGCATGCGCTCATTGCGTAAAGCTGGCACCAAGCACAGTATCCCGATGGTCCTGCTACTGGAAGTCAATTGGGTTGTGACAGGTGGCGCTTGACCCGCCGCGTCTGCCGCTGCCGCCGCTCATTGAGCCCGAGCTGTATCAACAATCTCCTAGGCGTTAAGGGGTCCAAGGCGCGGCGGGTCACGAGGTTGCTCACGATGTCGGTGAGCGCTGCTAGAGACGGCCGGCGACTCATCGTGGCGGCTCCTGCTTCGGCTCGGAAGCGGGGTAGAGTGGAGTCGCTGCCGACTGTAGGAATAGTTCGCCTGCTGGGCAACCGCAGTTTTTAACATCTCGATGGAATTCCTGGCTTCGATCTCAACCGGTGAGTTTCCCGTGATTGGGAGCGCGGCCAAGTTGGTCGCTGCTACTACCAAGTTGTCCAAAGGATTGGAAAAGTGACCCGCCGGCGTAAGGAAACGATGCGGAGGCGTCTGAACCGGCGGGTGTCGCTGGGCTGGCTCCTGCGGGCGCTGTTGAGCCGGTTGATGTGGTTGACCCGGCGACGGCTGCCTGCCTCTACTCGGGGGCACAAGCGGCGCTTTCGGGGTACCCGCCCCGGCCCCCTGAACAGGCGTGTCCTGCGGCGTGTTAAACAGGCGCATGGGCTCGTAGTTGGGCGGGAGACGGCTCATGTGGCGCCTCTGGTGAACCGCCTCTGAGGCATTCTGACGGAGCCTCACGCGCTAGGCTTCGGCTTTTAGGCGCTCCACCTCGGCTTGGACTTGAGACTGTAACTCCGCCATGCGAGTGCTTTCGGCGTTGATATCTGCCTGTACCTTAGCCATCTGCTCACGGAGTTTGGTTACATCCGTGTTGCGTTCCGCCTGGTTCTCTGTGGTCACCGGTGTCGCAAGGAGCGTCGCCAGGGCGGTCGCCAATTCTGTCAAGGCCTGAGCCGGTGGCACGGCTGAGCCGGCTCCTGAGGTGCCAGTTCCCGTCGCTGCGCCAGCCGCCGTGGAGTTAAGGGCCGGGGTTGAGCCGGCCATATAAACAGCAGCCCGGGGGGCGTGTCGAAGGAGTCCTGAGCCGGCTAGTCATCGGAGTAGCCCCCAAGCCCGCCATCGTAAAGCAGGAGGATCGACTCGGTCTCGCCAACCGAGGACTCACCATCAGAATAGACGAGGGTATCGCCGCCAGATGCAGAGTTATCTGCGAGGTCCACCCCGTGGGTGAAGCCGACGAAGACGTGTTTCCGGCCGGCTTGAGCCTAGGCCGGGTGCGCGCGCTGAGCCGGCTCGACGATGTCGGTGCAGATGTCCGGCTCGGGTTCAGATCCGCCGACTTTGCCGATGAAGACGTGGATTTTGCCGAAGGGGACCCGGTACCCATACTCGATTGAGTCGGCCTCGGGGCCCCAGCATGAATCGTCGATGTAGAGCTTGCCGCGGCGACTCTTGGTCATGCGGCCGATCGCGTATCCCTCGATCCCTGTGGGAGTTTCCTTCAAGTACTCAACACCACCGAGCGATTGCCCCATGGTGGGCGCCAACTGTCGTGGTTTTGTCACGGCAGATGTCCTCGTGAAAGGACTTAGTCATGAGGCCATCGTAGCTAGGTGGTAACTCGAATGGGGTTGATCGGAATCAAGAGACAAGGGTTTACCCAGGTTCGGCCCCTCTCGGTGGAGGTAAAGGCCTACGTCCTGCTTTGGTTGTATTGATGATGATCTCGATTACAAGGGTGCGACTTGGCTAACCTAGTACTCGAGGGCTTGTAACTTAACTTTTCCACCTCAGGGGCTCGCCTTTATATACAGGTCGAGGCCCTGGGTTTACAATAGAGTCCGAGTCATAACACGACCCGTGATCTAGTCTATTTCCTATTCATCGTCCTCCTCAAGAAAGGACAACATATCACGTCTCTTGGATAAGCCGCCGCCTCCAGTATTGGGCCCTAACCCGGCCTGCTTTATGAGTCGCCGGATAGGCCTCCTGATCTTTGAACGCTGCGTCCCTTATCCGTTAAGCCGCCAATGGGTAACCCGGCCCTGAACGGGCGGGTTATACCGGCGGGTTATATCCCCAACACAACCTGGCCTTCTCGCTCCCAGTCTTCTTAGGTCCTTGAACGTCCCGGACGTGGAGCACCACCTCACGCATCTCAATAGCTTGAGGGTGCTTCATCACCTCCGGTAGGTACGGGTTGATGACGTTCTCGTAGAACTTGTCCTTGGACGAGCTTGGAGACGCCATGGCGATCTAGATCTGTTAGAAAAACAGCCCGGAACAAGAACATAGGAGAAACTTGCGATGCGGTGGTTAAAACACCCATGAGTATATATAATGAATTTTTATCGTGCAGGACAAGAAATATGGAAGAAAAACAGAGTCGGGAAAGTCCACGAGGTAGCCACAAGCCTGGTAGGCGCGCCCAGGGGGGTAGGGCGCGCCCCCCAGGCTTGTCGCTGATAACCCACAAGTATAGGGGATCAATTTTAGCTTTTTCGATAAATAAGAGTGTCGAACCCAACGAGGAGCTAAAGGTAGAATTAATATTCCCTTCAAGTCTATCGACCACCGATACAACTCTACGCGCACTTAACGTTCGCTTTACCTAGAACAAGTATGAAACTATTTTGTAGGTGATAGGATAGGTTTGCAAGAATAAAACTAGAAGTACTTTGCGAGAATAAAACTACGAGTAATTTGCAAGATAATAAAAGTTAGTTGTTTAGTAGAAAGCTTTTGTAACACAAAAGAATGATTTGTCCCTAGGCAATCGATAACTAGACCGGTAATCATTGTTGCAATTTTATATGAGGGAGAAGCATGAGCTAACATACTTTCCGTACTTGGATCATATGCATTTATGATTGGAACTCTAGCAAGCATCCACAACTACCAAAGATCATTAAGGTAAAACCCAACCATAGCATTAAGTATCAAGTCCTCTTTACTCCCATACGCAACAACCCCTTACTCGGGTGTAAGCTTCTGTCACTCTAGCCGCCCACCATAAGAGAATTATGAACGTATTGCAAACCCTATAGCGGGAATCCCTCACGCTTGAGCGACACGGAGGGCACCATAGGACAGCACCAAAATAAAACATACAACTCAAACCAATCACGATCATCAATCAACCCATAGGACAAAACGGATCTACTCAAACATCATAGGATGGCAACACATCATTGGATAATAATATGTAGCATTAAGCACCATGTTTAAGTAGAGAATTACAGCAGGAAAAGAGAGGTTACACCGCTGTTGGTGTTGGTGTTGATGGCGGCGAAGTTGTTGGTGTAGATCGCCGTCACGATGGTTCCCCCGGCGGTGCTCCGGCGCCACCGGAAGAGAGGGGGAGAGAGCCCCCCTCCTTCTTCTTCCTTGGCCTCCCCCCTAGATGGGAGGAGAGTTTCCCCTCTGGTCCATGTCTGCCATGGCGGCGGAGGGGCAGGAGCCTCTCCTAGATTGGATCTCTCTCTCTGTTCTCTTTTGTTTCGCATTCCTGTTTTCTGGCCCTTCACCGTTTCTTAAATTCCCAGAGATCCGTAACTCCGATTGCGCTGAAATTTTAACACGATTTTTTTCCAGATATTAGCTTCCCTGCGCCCAAAGAAGAGCCCAACTGACTTGCGGTGTGCCCACGAGGCACCACCGCGCGCCTGGGGGTCCCCGCGCCATGGTGGCTTGTGGAGGCCGTGGGCCTCCGTTTTCGTTGATTCCACCTCCCAAAAATCACATATATTCCAAAATAATTCTTCGTAAAATTTTATTGCATTTGGACTTCGTTTGATATGGATTTTCTGTGAAACAAAAAAACAAGCAGAAAACAGGAACTGGCACTGGGCACTGGATCAATATGTTAGTCCCAAAAATAATATAAAATGTTGCCAAAAATATGTGAAAGTTGTAGAATATTGGCATGAAACAATAAAAAATTATAGATACGACGGAGACGTATCAGTCGCCTCCTCGTGCACTTTTCGGACTGTTTATTATTTTCCTAATTTTTTATATATTCCAAAACGAACAGAAAGTACTTTTATGGAAGTTTTGGAGTCGGTTTACTTACCGTACCACGTACCTACTCCTTTTCAGGGTTCTGGAGCGTTCCGGAAGGTTTCTTTTATGTACTCTTCCGGTGTCATTGTTTGAATAATATTGGTTTCAACATTAATGGTCGTACCACAAATATAATGTTTAATTCTTTGCCCATTAATCACTCTCGGATTATTGCCTTCGGAGTTGTTTATTTTGATGGCTCCGAACCGATAAACTTCTTCGATGATGTATGGCCCTTCCCATTTAGAGAGAAGTTTTCCTGCAAAGAACCTTAAACGAGAATTGTATAATAGAACATGATCACCTACCTTGAATTCCCGTTTTTGAATTCTCTTATCATGCCATCTTTTAACTTTTTCTTTAAACAACTTGGCAGTTTCATAAGCTTGTGTTCTCCATTCATCTAGAGAGCTAATATCAAATAACCTCTTGTCACCGGCAAGTTTAAAATCATAGTTAAGTTCTTTAATCGCCCAATATGCTTTATGTTCTAGTTCAAGAGGTAAATGACATGCTTTTCCATAAACCATTTTATATGGAGACATACCCATATGATTTTTATAAGCAGTTCTGTAAGCCCATAGTGCATCATCAAGTTTCTTAGACCAATTCTTTCTAGATCTATTAACGGTCTTTTGCCAAATTAGTTTTATTTCTCTATTAGTTAATTCAACTTGACCACTAGACTGAGGATGATAAGGAGATGCAATTCTATGATTAACATCATATTTAGCAAGCAATTTATGGAAAGCACCATGAATAAAATGTGAACCACCATCAGTCATCAAATATCTAGCGACTCCAAACCTCGGGAATATAACTTCTTTAAGCATTTTAATATAAGTGTTATGATCAACACTACTAGTTGGAATAGCTTCTACCCACTTAGTAACGTAATCAACATCAACTAAAATATGAGTATACCCATTAGATTTAGGAAAAGGTCCCATATAATCAAAACCCCAAACATCAAATGGTTTAATAACAAGTGAATAATTCATAGGCATTTCCTGACATCTACCAACATTACCAATTCTTTGACATTCATCACAAGATAGGACAAACTTACGTGCATCCTTGAAAAGAGTAGGCTAATAAAAAACCAGATTGTAATACCTTGTGTGCAGTTCTGTCTCCCGCATGGTGTCCTCCATATGCCTCGGAGTGACACTTTCGTAGGATTTGTTTCTGTTCATGCTCAGGTACACAATGTCTAATAACACCATCTACTCCTTCTTTATATAAATGTGGGTCATCCCAAAAGTAATGTCTTAAATCAAAGAAGAACTTTTTCTTTTGTTGGTATGTGAAACTAGGTGGTATATATTTAGCAAATGTAATTAGCATAGTCTGCATACCAAGGAGTATTACGCGAAGCATTTATAACAGTTAATTGTTCATCAGGAAAACTATCATCAATAGGCAGTGGGTCATCAAGAACATTTTCCATTCTAGACAAATTATCAGCTACATGATTCTCAGCTCCATTTCTATCAATAATATGCAAATCAAATTCTTATAGCAAAAGAACCCACCTAATAAGTATAGGTTTAGCATCTTTCTTTTCTATAAGGTATTTAATAGCAGCATGATCAGTATGAATAGTAACTTTGGAATCAACAATGTAAGATCTGAATTTATCACATGCAAACACAACTGCTAAAAATTCTTTCTCAGTAGTAGCATAATTTCTTTGAGCACTGTCTAGAGTTTTACTAGCATAATGAATGACATTCAATTTCTTATCAACTCTTTGTCCTAGAACAACACCAACAGCATAATCACTAGCATCACACATAATTTCAAAGGGTAGGTTCCAATCAGGTGGTTGAACAATAGGTGCAGAAATTAAGGCTTTCTTAAGAATTTCAAAGGCTTCTACGCAATCATCTTCAAAAACAAATGGAACATCTTTTTGCAAAAGATTAATAAGAGGCCTATAAATTTTAGAGACGTCTTTTATAAACCTTCTATAGAAACCAGCATGACCGAGGAAACTTCTTATACCTTTGATATCTTTAGGGAATGGCATTTTCTCAATAGCATCAACTTTAGCTTTATCAACTTCAATACCTCTTTCAGAAATTTTATGCCCAAGGACTATACCTTCACTCACCATAAAGTGGCACTTCTCCCAATTCAAGACAGGATTAGTTGCTTCACATCTCTGCAAAACTCGATCAAGGTTGCTCAAGCAATCATCAAAGGAAGTTCCGTAAATGGAGAAATCATCCATGAAGATCTCAACAATCTTTTCACAAAAGTCAAAGAATATAGCAGTCATACATCTTTGAAAGGTAGCAAGTGCATTACATAAACCAAAAGGCATACGACGATAAGCATAAGTTCCAAAAGGACAAGTAAATGTGGTTTTCTCTTGATATTCATGTGATACAGGTATTTGAGAGAAACCAGAATAACCATCTAGGACACAAAAGTGTGTATGCTTAGATAATCTTTCTAACATTTGATCAATAAAAGGCAAGGGGTAATGATCTTTCCTAGTAGCTTTATTTAGTTTCCCGAAATCAATTACCATCCTATAACCAGTTACAATTCTTTGTGGAACGAGTTCATTTTTATCATTAGGAACAACAGTAATATCTCCTTTCTTAGGAACACAATGAACATGACTTACCCATCTACTATCAGCTATGGGATAAATTATACCTACCTCCAGAAGCTTTAATATTTCAGTTCTTACCACATCCTTCATTTTAGGATTCAACCTTCTTTGATGATCAACAACGGGTTTAGCGTCTGGCTCCATATGAACTTTATGCTGACATAAAGTGGGACTAATGCCCTTAAGATCATCGAGAGTATATCCAATGGCGGCACGGTGCTTCTTCAGAGTTTTAAGTAATCTCTTTTCTTCATGCTCTGAAAGGTTAGCACTAATAATAACAGGATATATATCTTCTTTTCATCAAGATAAGCGTATCAGGTAATTGCTTTAATTCAAACACAGGATCACTCTTCGGTGGAAGAGGATCTCCCAAAGTATCAACAGGCAAATTATGTTTAAGGATAGGTGCTTGTTTAAAGAACAGCTCATCTATTTCATTTCATTCATTCATATACATATCATTTTCATGGTCTAGCAAATATTGTTCTAAAGGATCTGTAGGAGGCACAACAATAGAAGCAAGACCTATAATTTCATATTTATTGGGTAATTCCTTATCATTAGGTTGTCTACTAAACTTAGAGAAATTAAATTCATGATATATATCACCAAATTTAACTCTAACCTTCTCTTTAACACAATCAATTTCAGCATTAACGGTATTCAAGAAAGGTCTACCAAATATAATGGGACAAAAATTATCTTGTTGTGAACCAAGTACTAAGAAATCAGTAGGGTATTTAATTTTACCACACAAGACTTCAACATCTCTAACAATCCCATGTGGTGTAATAGTATCCCTGTTTGCAAGCTTAATAGTAACATCAATATCTTCAATCTCAACATGTGCAATATCATGCATTACTTCTTGATATAAAGAAAACGGAATAGCACTCACACTAGCACCCATATCACATAAACCATGATAGCAATGATCTCCAATTTTTAACAGAAACAATAGGCATGCCAACTATGGGCTTATTCTTATCTAGCATATCTCGTTCATTTCTAACAGGTTTAGCAATTCTAGCAGCCTCATCGCAAAAGTAAATAACATGCCCATCAATATCATCAACCAAAAGATCTTTAACCATTGCAATATTAGGTTCAACCTTAATTTATTCAGAAGGTCTAGGTGTTCTTATATTGCTTTTATTAACCACAGTTGAAGCTTTAGCATGTTCCTTAATCCTAACAGGGAAAGGAGGTTTCTCAATATAAGCAATGGGCACAACTGGATCAACATTGTAAACAATTTTTTCTTCTTTAACACTAATGGGTTCTTCATTTAATTCAATAGGTGGATGATATTTAAACCATTTCTCCTTAGGGAGATCAACATGAGCAGCAAAACATTCACAAAAGGTAGCTACTATCTCAGAGTCAAGCCCATATTTAGTACTAAACTTATGAAAAGCATCAGTTTCAAAAAAAGATTTAACACAATCAAACTCAAGATTTATACCTGACTCATTACCTTTGTCGATTTCCCAATCTTCAGAGTTACGTTTAATTCTTTCCAGAAGATCACATCTGAATTCAATAGTTCTATTCATAAAGGAACCAACAGAAGAAGTATCAAGCATGGATTGATCATTATGAGAAAGCCGAGCATAAAAGTTTTGAATAATTATTTCTCTTAACAACTCATGATTGGGGCATGTGTGCAACATATACTTAAGCCTCGCCCAAGCTTGAGCGATACTTTCTCCTTCACGATGAACCAAATGCATAGGATAAAATTTCTGGTGAAATTCCAGCTTCAACCGGTTCTAATCCCATGTTTCAGTATCATCACATAGCCTATACCATGTCAATGCCTTTCCCTCCAAAGATAAAGGGAACACTTTCTTCTTAACTCCATCTCCGGATAGACCTGCAAGCTTAAACAATCCACAAATTTCATCCACATATATCAAGTGCATATCAGGATGCACCGTTTCATCTCCTACATAAGGATTAGCTAGCAGTTTCTCTACCATACCCGAAGGAATTTCATAATAAATATTTTCAGTAGGTGAAAATACTCTTAATGCTTCCGGTCGAGGTGAAGATACCCCGAACAAGCCCCTCAAAGGATTACTTTCCATAGTGACAAGTGACAGTAAATTTCAGCACATAATATAAATATTTCCTTACCAAATTCCACTTACCAAATGCGCTTCACTCCCCGGCAACGGCGCCAGAAAAGAGTCTTGATGACCCACAAGTATAGGGGATCGATCGTAGTCCTTTCGATAAGTGAGAGTGTCGAACCCAACTAGGAGCAGAAGGAAATGACAAGCGGTTTTCAGCAAGGTATTCTCTTCAAGTACTGAAAGTAGCGGTAACAGATACTCCCTCTGTTCCAATATATAGTGCGCATAGCTTTTTTAGAGAAGTTCCAAAATGTAGTGCGTATTAGCAACCGCACGCTGCTTTGGACGAAATTGACCCTCCACTTTTTCCCCTTCCTCCCGAAGCGAACGCATCTCTCCCTTCCATGCCCTTCTCGAACCAACCGAACTCCAAATCCTCGATCTCCATGTCTAATGTATGCATCCGTTCGTCTCCAAAGAGAATCTGGCGGGGAGAAAGGTGGTGGAGGCGGCGCCGTCGTAGCGCTCAGCAGCGTCATGGATGGAGGAACTGACAGGAAGGAGAGGAGGAGGCAAGGTGTGCCGCTGTCGGAGAAGGTGATGGCAGCCAAGCAGGACGGGAATCGACCAGCGCCGACGGGGATCAGAGGAGATGGAGTTGGAATACAAACTCCTCCCCTCCCTTGCTTTCTCCCTTCCTCGAAAGGGCAGAAAACATCGGCCTAGCGGCGGTCTCCTGGTCGTGCACCGCGTTCAGGCCCAACCTTCGGTCCGTGCTCCGCGGCGGGCCGCTCGTGTTCTTCCTCGGTATCCAACTATGAGTGCTACGTTCACGGACCAAAGCTCAACGGGGAGGCGACCATTGCGGTGCACATCCGGCCATGGTTGTTCCACGTTCATGACCGCTAGATCGGCATGGCGTGGGACATCGCCGTGAGCCCTGCAAATTCCCTCGTCCCTGCCCTGCTTGTCCATGTTCATATCTGGCTTCTCCGCATCCACCGCAGGCGGCCGGCGTCACTGCGTCCGCCGCCGGCAACCGGCGTCACCGCATCCGGTATCCGGTTTCTCCATGGCCATTGCATCCCCGTACAGCTTCCCCGCATCCACCATCGGCGGCCGGCGGCACTGCTTCCGTGTCTGGCTTCGTCGTGCACGTGATGGATACTAGTAGCATCGGCAACGCAACAGATGGTTGGAGTACTAGTACTAGTACTCAGTGGTCTGGGATAGAAACGAAGTGGGGGCTTCCTCGTCCAAAAATTATTGCCACCGCATTCATTGGTATGTGTGCAGAAAACTATGCGCACTAGATTAAGGAACGAAGGGAGTAGTTTCGATAGCAAGATAATTCGTAACAAGTAACAAGTATAATAAAGTGCAGCAAGGTGGCCCAATCCTTTTTGTAGCAAAGGACAAGCCAGAACGAACTAGTATAGTAAGCAAAGCGTTCTCGAGGACACATGGGAATTACATCTAGTCACTTTCATCATGTTTGTTTGATTCGCGTTCGCTACTTTGATAATTTGATATGTGGGTGGACCAGTGCTTGGGTGCTGTTCTTACTTGAACAAGCCTCCCACTTATGATTACCCCCTCTCGCAAGCATCCACAACGACAAAGGAAGAATTAAGATAACTCTCACCATAGCATGAAACATATGGATCCAAATCAGCCCCTTACAGAATAGTGCATAAACTAGGGTTTAAGCTTCTGTCACTCTAGCAACCCATCATCTAATTACTACTCCACAATGCCTTCCCTTAGGCCCAAAGATGGTGAAGTGTCATGTAGTCAACGTTCACACGACACCACTAAAGGAAGCAACAACATACATATCATCAAAATATCGAACGAATACCAAATTCACATGATTACTTATGACAAGACTTCTCCCATGTTCTCAAGAACAAAAGTAACTACTCACAAATCATATTCATGTTCAAGATGAGAGGGGTATTGAATAGCATTAAGGATCTGAACATATAATCTTCCACCAAATAAACCAACTAGCATCAACTACAGAGAGTAATCAACACTACTAGCAACCCACAGGTACCAATCTGAGGTTTTGAGACAAAGATTGAATACAAGAGATGAACTAGGGTTTGAGATGAGATGGTGCTGGTGAAGCTGTTGATGAAGATTGGTCCTCCCATGATGAGAGGATCGTTGGTGATGTCGATGGCTTCAATTTCCCCCTCCCGGAGGGAAGTATGCCCGGTGGAATCGCTCCGCCGGAGAGCAAAATAGCTCCTGCCCAGGTTCCACCTCAAGACGGCGGCGCTTCATCCCGAAAGTCTTCCCTTTATTTTTTCTAGGGCAAATGGCTTCATATAGAAGAAGGAGGGGGCCGGAGGCGTGCCAGGGGCCCCACAAGCTCGGGGGGCGCGCCCAGGGGGTAGGGCGTGCCCCCAGGCTTGTGGCTTCCTGGTGTGCCCCCTCCTGGTAATTTTTTCGCCAGTATTTTTTATATATTCCAAAATAATTCTTCGTAAATTTCCAAGTCATTTAGAGTTGTGCAGAATAGCTATCTCTGTTTCACCCCTTTCCGGTCCTGAATTCCAGCTGCCGGCAATCTCCCTTTTCTTGTGAATCTTGCAAAATAGGAGAGAAAAGGCATAAGAATTGTACCATAAAGTGAAATAATGATCAAAAACATATTAATTAACAGTAGGAAATCATGATGCAAATTGGACGTATCAATATCACACGTAAATAACAAAGGACATTTACATTTGTGCCCTTAACTTGAACCCACTACTCATATTTACCCCTAATTTCGAAGTGTGCTCAAATTTGCCCCTCTGCCGTTAGTTCCCCTTATAGAAATACCCTTCTGTGTCGTTTCCGTCCGGTCAAAGGGCTTTGACCATTTTCTTGATGTTTTCTGGACATTGTTGCCCCTCTATGCAGATGCCACTTACAGGTGGGACCTACCTAGGGAAAATAAAAAACTCTCTCTCTCACACACTTACACATGGACCCCAATCAATATATAAAAAAAACTAAAAGTAAAAACTATCTCCCTCTCTCATAACCCCTCTCTCTCTCTCCCTGACATGTGGGGCATGGGACCCACTGTCAGGGTCCGATCAAGACTTGGTCCTTGCATGCCCGACTGTGAGCGGCTGCGCTCGCCGACGGCTCGCTTTAGAGGGCCAGATGATCGCGGGAGGAGGGCGCGAGGCTGGCTGGGCGTGGGAGGAGGTCGCCAGGCACGCTGGGTGCGGGAGGAGGGTGCATGGAGTAGTAGTCATGGCGGAGTAGCCGGATGCAGAATGGCTTGGATTTTTATGTATGGCCCTCTCAAATGAAAGCACCAATATGCAGAACATCTTCGGATACGTTCAATGTAGTCATGGTGGAGTAGCCGGTAGTATTCACCAAGCCTTGGATTAGACAAGGGATAGATGTTCAACAGCATGGAGGCGCAGACGTGCGGCAGGGAAGGCACGAGGAACAGTCCCCGCTTTTAAAGCCCTGTACCAAATACCTCCCTTTCTTTTTTTACATACTCTCTGTATCTTGTAAGGTTCCACCTGATATCAGCTCAGCATCTATGGCTAGGCCCTCATGAATGAAAGAATGATACGTCTCCAACGTATCTATAATTTATGAAGTATTCATGCCATGTTTATTATAGTTTTGTATGATTTTAGTGCACTTTTATATGATTTTTATGGACTAACATATTGACCTAGTGCCCAGTGCCAGTTGTTGTTTTCTGCTTGTTTTTGGTTTTCTAGAAAATCCATATCAAATGAAGTCCAAATGCAGCGAAACTTTTTGACGATTTTTTCTGGAAGGAAACAGACCCAGGAAGCTTCGGGGGAGCAGCAGAAGCCCCACAGGGGCCCCACAAGCCACCTGGGCACGCCCTGGTGCCTCGTGGGCCCCCTGTGGCCCCACTTTGCATGATTCTAGCGCCAAAAATTCCTATATATTCAGAAACCGCCAGAAATAACCCTAGAACTTCGACTCCGCCGCCGCAAGCCTCTGTACCTCCACGATCTCATCTACAGCCCTTTTCCGACACCCTGCCGGAGGGGGGAATCATCACCGGAGGCCATCTTCATCATCCCGGCGGTCTCCATGACGAGGAGGGAGTAGTTCACCCTCGAGGCTAAGGGTATGTACAAGTAGCTATGTGTTTGATCTCTCTCTCTCTCGTGTTCTTGATTTGGCACGATCTTGATGTACCGCGAGATTTGTTAATATAGTTGGATCATATGGTGTTTCTCCCTCTCTATCTTGTTGTGATGAATTGAGTTTTTACCTTTGAGGTTTCACTATTATCGGATTGAATATTTTTATGGATTTGAGAACACTTGATGTATGTCTTGCATATGAATACCCGTGGTGACAATGGGGTATTATATTGATTCACTTGATATATGTTTTGGCACTCAACTCGCAGATTCCCGAGGTGACATTGGGGTAATCTATGCATAGGGGTTGATGCACGTTTTCGTCCTACTTTCTCCGGTAGAAATCTTGGGGCACTCTTTGAAGTTCTTTGTGTTGGATTGAATATTATGAATCTGAAGTTGTTTGATGCATATCGTATAATCAACCCATGGATACTTGTGGTGACATTGGAGTATCTAGGTGACATTAGGGTTGGTTGATGTGTATCATATGGTGTTATTCTAGTACGAACTCTAGGGCTGTTTGTGACACTTATAGGGATGGCTCAATAGATTGATCGGAAAAGATAACTTTTAGGTGGTTTCGTACCCTACAACAATTTCTATCTTATGTTCTCCGCTAATAGGAACTTTGGAGTGATTCTTTATCGCACGTTGAGGGATTGTTATATGCTTCAACTATGTTAGCATTGTTGAGAGATTGCACTACTGAAAGTATGAACCCTAGGCCTTGTTTCTAAGCATTGCAATACCATTTGTGCTCCGTTTTATCACTTGCTACCTTGCTGCTTTTTTATTTTCAGATTACAAAAACCTATATCTACTATCCATACTACACTTGTATCACCATCTCTTCGCCGAACAAGTGCACCTATACAATTTACCATTGTATTGGGTGTGTTGGGGACACAAGAGATTTCTTGTATTTGATTGCAAGGTTGTTTGAGAGAGACCATCTTCATCCTACACCTCCCACGGATTGATAAACCTTAGGTCATCCACTTGATGGAAATTTGCTACTGTCCTACAAAACTCTGCACTTGGAGGCCCAACAACGTCTACAAGAATAAAGTTGCGTAGTAGACATCAAAGAACAGACCTTTTTTCGGTCTTCACACAAAATTACGTGTCGTTTTTTCTGTTTGTGCCTTGTAGCAACATGGATACCATTAGAACTATATAGATGAGTCCGGCTCTCGATCGGGGGCTCGAATATGAAATCGAGCCTATGTCTAAGTTCGATATCTGTTCGGCGTCTCGGATATTGCATTATATGCATCAGTTTCGAATCATGATTTTGGTTAATGATTGGGTTGCCCGGCTCCTGTGCTTGCCTCCTACGTTCCGCTTTGTTCGGCTAGGAGCGCAAAGGGAGCACCACTGCGATTGTGCTTCCAGCTCGGCCTGGTTAAGCGCCTGAGTCGAGAAAGCCGAAAATCGACTGTCACGATAAGCATAAACTGGTCGGCTATCCGAAGACAGTTTCAAACTATAAACCATTAGTGGTTACGCCATGATAAACGAAGGGTTTTTGCTATAAGAACCAAGGTGTTATAACTGGTGCACTTCGGCGTATCCGATCACCATTACACCGGGGGCTAGGTCAACTACCCCACAATTTGAACTCCTATGACTAAGTGAAAGTTATAAAGCCGATATGGTTTGATTGCCTCGTTCCTCCAATACGCAACCGCCTAAGGGCACCGAGACGTCGGATAAAGGTTCACGCATTTTTGAGGAACACCCCACATAGTATCTACAAAGGGGGTAGAAGCCAACGACCGGCCACTTTTAGTATAAACGGTCGCACATGAATGGACATAACACGTCGGATGCAAACAACTATTCAGTATAAAACGTTACTTATTTTTTACAAAAGTTGCCGCAGCATACAAAGGGACCTTTTCAGAACCGAAGCTCGGACTTCGAGCATTGCGCCTCGGTCACCCGCACACCTTCTTGGACCTCGGACAAAAACTGCTCGGGCGTCCGCCTCTTCCCTTGCGGAGGCCCTGACGCGATCTCGAGTGGCTTTATCTTCGGATAATGCACCATCGTCGACGCATATGCCCGCTCCGTGCCTTCCAGGCAGGCCGACCGCTTGCAGTTCTCGACATGGGGGCTTGCATTCCGCAGCCTGTTGCTACTTGTAGTCTGCGTTGGTATTTCCCCGAAGAGGAGAGGATGATGCAATATAGTAGAGATAAGAATTTCCCTCAGTTAATAACCAAGGTTATCAATCCAGTAGGAGAACCAAGCAAAATTCCGTTAAGCGCACCTGCACACACAAGAGCAAACACTTGCACCCAACGCAAATAAGAGGGTTGTCAATCCTCTTAGCGGTTACTTGCAAGGATTAAATCTTATCGAGGTAACTAGATAAACTAAAATACTAATTAAAATAAAGTAAATAAATTGCAGCAAGGTATTTTTAGGTTTTTTATATGATAAAGATAGACCCGGGGGCCATAGTTTTCACTAGAGGCTTCTCTCTCGAGCACAGAAACATACGGTGGGTAAACAAATTACTGTTGGGCAATTGACAGAATAGCAAATAATTATGACGGATTCATGACAATGATCATGTATATAGGCATCACGTCTGAGACAAGTAGACCGACTCCTGCCTGCATCTACTACTATTACTCCACTCATCGACCGCTATCCAGCATGCATCTAGAGTATTAAGTTAATAAAAACAGAGTAACGCCTTAAGCAAGATGACATGATGTAGAGAAGCAAATTCAAGCAATATGAATAAAACCCATCTATTTATCCTTAATGGCAACAATACAAATACGTGTCAGGTCCCCTTCTGTCACTGGGATTGAGCACCGCAAGATTGATCCCATCACAAAGCACCTCTCCCATTGCAAGATAAATCAATCTAGTAGGCCAAACCAAATCGATAGATCGGAGAGAAATACAAAGCTATAACAATCATGCATAAAAGAGTTCAGAGAAGACTCAAATATTTCTCATGAATAATCTGATCATAAACTCACAATTCATCGGATCCCAACAAACACACCGCAAAAGAAGATTACATCGGATAGAACTCCAAGAACATCAAGGAGAACATTGTATTGAAGATCAAAGAGAGAGAAGAAGCCATCTAGCTACTAGCTATGGACCCATAGGTCTGTCGTAAACTACTCACACATCATCGGAAGGGCAGCAAGGTTGATGTAGAAGCCCTCCGTGATCGATTCCCCCTCCGGCAGAGTACCGAAAAAGGCCTCCAGATGGGATCGCGGAAGAACAGAGGCTTGTGGCAGTGGAAAGGTTTTTTCTTCTAGATCTCTGGGGTTTCCCAATATTTGTGAATTTATAGAAGTGGAATTAGGTCAAACAGAGTCACGTGGGCTCCACAAGGCAACACAGCGCTCCCCCCTGGGGCGCGCCCTGTTGCCTTGTGAAGCCCCCGTGAGGCTTCTGGCCTCCTCCCGAAGCTTCCAAGGTTTCTTTTGTCCAGAAAAAAATCTCCAAAAATTTTCGTGGCATTTGGACTTCATTTGGTACCGTTTCTCTGAAAAGCCAAAAACAAGCAGAAAACAGCAATTGGCACTGGGCACTCGGTTAATAGGTTAGTCCCAAAAAATGATATATAATTGCATATAAAAACATCCAAGATTGATACTATAATAGCATAGAGCAATCAAAAATTATAGATATGTTGGAGACGTATCAAGCATCCCTAAGCTTAATTCCTGTTCGTCCTCGAGTAGGTAAATGATAAAAACAGAATTTTTGATGTGGAATGCTACCTATCATGTTTCATCATGTAATCTCTCTCTTACGGTATGAATAATGAGATCCAAATGATTCAAAGCAATAGTCTATAGTTTAATATAAAGACATCAATACTCAGGCATACTAATAAACAATCATGTCTTTTAAAATAAAAATGCTAAAGAACGTTATCCCTACAAAATCATATAATCCTGCCATGCTCCATCTTCTTCAGACAAAGTATTTATCATGCACTACCCCGATGACAAGCCGAGCAATTGGTTCATACTTTTTAACGCGCTTCAGCTTTTTCAACTCCCACTCAATACATGAGCGCAAGCCATGGATATAGCACTATGGGTGGAATAGAGTATGGTGATAGGGATAAATAAGAGAAGTCAAAAATGGAGAAAGTCTCACATCAATGAGGCTAATCAACGGGCTATGGAGATGCCCATCAATTGATATCAATGCGAGGAGTAGGGATTGCCATGCAACGAATGCACTAAGAGCTATATGTGTATGAAAGCTCAACATGAAAACTAAGTGGGTGTGCATCCAACTTGCTTGCTCATGAAGACCTCGGGCATTTGAGGAAGCCCGTCATCAGAATATACAAGCCAAGTTCTACAATGAAAAATTCCCACTAGTATATTCAAGTGACAAAATAGGAGACTCTCTATATGAAAAACATGGTGCTACTCTGAAGCACAAGTGTGGAAAAGGATAGTAACATTGCCCCTTCTCTCTTTTTCTCTCAATTTTTTTTTCATGGCTCTTTTTCGCCTCTTTTTTTTAGAATGATCTCATGGACCTCATCCCCACTTTTTCGAGGACTCATTAGTCTCCATCCTTCTTTCCTCATTGGGATAATGCTCTAATAATGATGATCATCACACCTCTATTTACTTACAACTCAACATTACAACTCGATACTAGAACAAAAATATGACTCTATATGAATGCCTCTGGCAGTGTACCAGGATGTTCAATGATGCTAGCGTAACATGTATAACAATGATGAACGGTGGCTGAGCCACAAATAATATGTCAGCTATATGATCATGCAAAGCAATATGACAATGATGATGTATGTCATAAAAAACGGAACGGTGGAAGTTGCATGGCAATATATCTCGGAATGGCTATGGAAATGCCATGATAGGTAGGTATGGTGGCTGTTTTGAGGAAGATATAAGGAGGCTTATGTGTGATAGAGCATATCATATCACGGGGTTTGGATGCATCGGCAAAGTTTGCACCAACTCTCGATGTGAAAAAGGGCAATGCACGGTACCGAAGAGGCTAGCAAATTGCGGAAGGGTGAGAGTGTGTATAATCCATGGACTCACATTAGTCATAAAGAACTCACATACTTATTGCAAAAGCTTATTAGCCCTCGAAGCAAAGTACTACTATGCATGCCCTGAGAGGGATAGATTGGTAGGACAAGGTCCGTCGCTCATCCCCGACCGCCACTCATAAGGTAGACAATCAATAATAAATCATGCTCCAACTTCTTAGCATAACGACAGATCATACGTGCATGCTTCTGGAATCACAAACCTTAACACAATTATTCTTACTAAACCACAATTATCTACTAATACCTTCCCCATATTACCATCTTAATATCGCAAAATTATTGCAAGGAATCAAATTTATCATATTCAGTGATCTACATGAAAGTTTTTATTATATCCCTCTTGAATACCTATCATATCAGGACCAAATTCATAACCTGTGCATATTACCATTGCTATCATAAGACTCTCAAAAAGATATAAGTGAAGCATGAGAGTGCAACTATTTCTTTAAAATATAACCACCGCCGTGCTCTAACAGATATAAGTGAAGCACTAGAGCAACTACCTATAGGAGATATGCCCTAGAGGCAATAATAAATGTTATTATTTATCCCCATGTTCCTAATTATGTTTATATTCCGTGCTATAACTGCTATGGTTCTCAAGTCTGCAATAACCACGAGGCTCGGAGGAAAACTCATATGCATGTGTGGAATAATAAACGATAAAATGTATTCCTAGTCAAGCCTCTGAGACTAGCTCAAGTGTTGCATGATGATTACGTTTTCCTAATCATGGGCATGTCTATGCCGGCAACTTTGAGGGCACAATGTTAGAAGAACATTTGTGTTGAATCGACCCGATTTGATGTTATGCTATGAGATACATCGTCACAAGTTAATGGTTAATAACACAGAGAAAGTTAATGTTTGCATGATTCCTTAGACCATGAGAGTATCGAGTTTCTCCACGCTTGCTTCATGGACTTTGGGGTTTGTTAAACATCATCCGTAAATGGGTGGCTATTACGACGGCTTACGGGTTCATGGAAAAGTATGACAAGGGACTTGATAGCTCAAGATTGGGATTTGCTCCTCCGACAATAGAGAGATATATCTGGGCCCTCTCGGTGTTATGGTATCCATCATCGTCTGGCCAGACACAATGTGATTTGATCATAGGGATCGATGCCAGAACACGGGAACGAGAAAAGAGAACAAAACCGGTAACGAGGTAACTGGCATAGTGGACAAGTTGTGGATCCACGGGGATGCCAATAAGTCTCACCTCGGGTGTTTGTAACATATCGCGAAGCAACAGGAATAGCACATGGAAACTAGAGGTTCACTCGAATATTCATTCGTGTGGGTATAGGGATCAATATGGGTGTCCACGGTTCCGCTATTGATCATTGATCAGAAAGTGTTCCGGTCATGTCTATACTTCACCAAACCTATAGGGTCACACGCTTAAGGGTTAGCTATCTGCTGAATACTAGACAGGGAGTCTGAGAGAAAGTCACCGGAAAAGTTTCGGAGACAACGGAAGAGTTCCGGAGAGAGAACACCAGAAGGGTTTCGGTAAAACCGAAAAGTTGTTTCGGAGTATACCATTAAGTCAAAATGTTTTCGGCGCACGCCTGTAAATTCTTGAAGGGTGCCAGAATTGTTCTGGGAACTTCTGGGATTTTTCCGAAGAAAAAAATCGGAAATGTTCTGGAGCTGCCGGAACCGCTTTGGTTGTTTTTCGCTGATGAAAATCACTGATCCGGAATTGTTTCGAAACACGTCCAAAATTATTTTAGGGGGTACTGGAAATGTTCTAGGCCCACATAAATATTTTTGGATTTAACGATCACAGAAAAAATGTTTTCATGAATAGTGAAAAGCACTTTATGGTTGCTTTTTGGAAAGCCACCTTTTTGGGCTTTGTCCCAAAAGATCTAGGGGATGACATGGATGGATGGGAACCCGTTTTTGGGGGGGGGGGCCCACATGGGGTGGGCAGCCAAGGGGGCTCCTCTTACCTCCCCATTATGCCCTTTATGTGTGACATAAAGCATGGGCATTTTGGGTTTTTCTTGTGCCACCCTTGTTGGGGAACGTTGCATGGAAAACAAAAAAAATTCTACGCACACGCAAGATCTATCCATGGAGATGCATAGCTACGAGAGGGGGAGTGTGTATACGTACCCTCGTAGACCGTAAGCGGAAGCGTTAGAACAACGCGGTTGATGTGGTCGAACAACTTCACGATCCAACCGACCGAGCACCGAACGTACGGCACCTCCGCGTTCAGCACACGTTCAGCTCGGTGACGTCCTCGACTTCTTGATCCAGCAAGATGGCGAGGTAGTGGATGAGTTCCGGTAGCACGATGGCGTGGTGACGGTGATGGTGATGCTATCTCCGCAGGGTTTCGCCCAAGCACTGCGAAAATATGACCGATGGACGGAACTGTGGAGGGGGGCGCCGCACACGGCTAAGACAATGTTGTGTCTCCTTTGGGGCGCCCCCTCTCCTCTATTTATATATGTGTAGGGGCTTGGAGTAGAAGGAATAGTGCCATGTGAACAGTAACCGTGAATAGTACACACGTGGACTTGGACTCCAAAGTCCAATCCTATTCCTACTAGGACTCTCCCTTTTTTCCTTCCCTAGCTGCGTGGGCTTTTGAGGACTTGGTGCGCGTGGCCCAATAAGGCCAGGGCGCCTCCCCTTAGCCCATGCCAGCCCTTTGGGACGTGGTGGACCCACTTGTGGACTTCCGGACCCCTCCGGAATCCTCCGGAACCTTCTGGAAGCTTCCCGGTACAATACCGAAAAAACTGCACCTTTTTCCGAAACCCAAAATATGACTTCCCATATATAAATCTTTACCTCTCGACCATTCCAAGACTCCTCGTGACGTCCGGAATCTCATCCGAGACTCCGAACAATATTCGGTTATGAACGTTAAGCGTGCGGACCCTACGGGTTCGGGAATGATGTAGACATGACTGAGACGCCTCTCCGGTCAATAACCAATAGCGGAACCTGGATGCTCATATTGGTTCCTACATATTCCACGAAGATCTTATCGGTCGAACCGCAATGACAACATACGTAATTCCCTTTGTCCATCGGTATGTTAGTTGCCCGAGATTCGATCGTCGGTATCTCCATACCTAGTTCAATCTCGTTACCGGCAAGTCTCTTTACTCGTTCCGTAATACATCATCCCGTAACTAACTCCTTAGTCACTTTGCTTGCAAGCTTCTTATGATGTGCATTACCGAGAGGGCCCAGAGATACCTCTCCGAAACACGGAGTGACAAATCCCAGTCTCGATCCATGCCAACTCAATGGACACCTTCGGAGATACCTGTAGAGCATCTTTATGATCACCCAGTTACGTTGTGACGTTTGATAGCACACAAGGTATTCCTTCGGTATCCGGGAGTTGCATGATCTCATGGTCTGAGGAACATGTATTTGACATTCAAGAAAGCAGTAGCAATAAAGAGAACGATCATATGCTAAGCTAACGGATGGGTCTTGTCCATCACATCATTCTCCTAATGATGTGATCCCGTTATCAAATGACAACTCATGTCTATGGTTAGGAAACCTTAACCATCTTTGATCAACGAGCTAGTCTAGTAGAGGCTCACTAGGGACACGGTATTTGTTTATGTATTCACACATGTATTTAAGTTTCCGGTCAATACAATTCTAGCATTAATAATAAACCTTTATCATGAACAAGGAAATATAAAATAATAACAACTTTATTATTGCCTCTAGGGCATATTTCCATCAGTCTCCCACTTGCACTAGAGTCAATAATCTAGATTACATTGTAATGAATCTAACACCCATGGAGTCTTGGTGCTGATCATGTTTTGCTCGTGGAAGAGGCTTAGTCAACGGGTCTGCCACACTCAGATCCGTGTGTACTTTGCAAATTTCTATGTCTCTATCCTTGACATATTCACGAATGGAGTTGAAGCGTCTCTTGATGTGTTTGGTCTTCTTGTGAAACCTGGGCTCCTTGGCTATGGCAATTGCTCCAGTGTTGTCAGAAAAGATTGTCACTGGACCCGATGCACTAGGTATTACACCTAGATCGGATATGAACTCCTTCATCCAGACTCCTTCATGTGCTGCTTCTGAAGCAGCTATGTATTCCGCTTCACACGTAGATCCCGCCACGTCGCTCTGCTTGGAACTGCACCAACTGACAGCTCCACCATTTAATATAAATACATATCCGGTTTGTGACTTAGAGTCATCCGGATCAGTGTCGAAGCTTGCATCGACGTAACCCTTTACGACGAGCTCTTCGTCACCTCCATAAACGAGAAACATGTCCTTGATCCTTTTCAGGTACTTCAGGATATTCTTGACCGCTGTCCAGTGATCCACTCCTGGATTACTCTGGTACCTCCCTGCCAAACTTATGGAAAGCCACACATCAGGTCTGGTACACAGCATGGCATACACAATAGAACCTATGGCTGAGGCATAGGGAATGACTTTCATTTTCTCTATATCTTCTGCCGTGGTCGGGCATTGAGTCTGACTCAACTTCACACCTTGCAAGCAGGCAAGAACCCTTTCTTTGACTGATCCATTTTGAACTTCTTCAAAACTTGTCAAGGTATGTGCTTTGTGAAAGTCCTAGCAAGCGTCTTGATCTATCCCTATAGATCTTGATGCCCAATATATAAGCAGCTTCAGCGAGGTCTTTCATTGAAAAATTCTTATTCAAGTATCCCTTTATGCCATCCAGAAATTCTATATCATTTCCAATCAACAATATGTCATCCACATATAATATTAGAAATGCTACAGAGCTCCCACTCACTTTCTTGTAAATACAGGCTTCACCGTAAGTCTGTACAAAACCATATGCTTTGATCACCTCATCAAAGCGTATATTCCAACTCCGAGATGCTTGCACCAGTCCATAGATGGATCACTGGAGCTTGCACACTTTGTTAGCACCCTTAGGATCGACAAAACCTTATGGTTGCATCATATACAACTCTTCTTTGAGAAAACCATTAAGGAATGCAATTTTGACATCCATTTGCCAGATTTCATAATCATAAAATGCGGCAATTGCTAACATGATTCGGACAAACTTAAGCATCGCTACGGGTGAGAAAGTCTCATCGTAGTCAACCCCTTGAACTTGTCGAAAACCTTTCGCGACAAGTCGAGCTTTGTAGACAGTGATATTACCATCAGCATTTGTCTTCCTCTTAAAAATCCATTTATTCTCAATGGCTTGCCGATCATCGGGCAAATCCACCAAAGTCCACACTTTGTTCTCATACATGGATCCTATCTCAGATTTCATGGCCTCAAGCCATTTGTCGGAATCCGGGCTTATCATAGCTTCTTCATAGTTCGTAGGTTTGCTGTTGTCTAACAACATAACTTCCAGAACAGGATTACCGTACCACTCTGGTGCGGAACGTACTCTGGTCGACCTACAAAGTTCAGTAGTAACTTGATGTTAAGTTTCATGATCTTTATCATTACCTTCCTCTCTTATTGGTGTAGGCATCACGGGAATGGTTTTCTCTGATGAGCTACTTTCCAATTCGAGAGAAGGTACAATTACCTCATCAAGTTCTCCTTTCCTCCCACTCACTTCTTTCAAGAGAAACTCCTTCTCTAGAAAGGACCCATTCTTGGCAACAAAGACCTTGCCTTCGGATCTGTGGTAGAAGGTGTACCCAATTGTTTCTTTAGGGTATCCTATGAAGACGCACTTCTCCGCTTTGGGTTCGAGCTTATCAGGTTGAAGCTTTTTCACATAAGCATCGCATCCCCAAACTTTAAGAAACGACAGCTTAGGTTTCTTGCCAAACCATAGTTCATATGGTGTCGTCTCAACGGATTTAGACGGTGCCCTATTTAACGTGAATGCAGCTGTCTCTAATGCATAACCCCAAAACGATAGTGGCAAATCAGTAAGAGACATCATAGAACGCACCATATCCAATAAAGTACGGTTACGATGTTCGGACACACCATTACGCTGTGGTGTTCTAGGTGGCGTGAGTTGTGAAATAATTCCACATTTTCTTAAATGAAGGCCAAACTCGTAACTCAAATATTTGCCTCCGCGATCAGATCGTAGAAACTTTATTTTCTTGTTACGACGATTCTCTACTTCGCTCTAAAATTCTTTGAACTTTTCAAATGTTTCAGACTTGTGTTTCATCAAGTAGATATACCCATATCTACTCAAATCATCTGTGAAGGTTAGAAAATAACGATACCCGCCGCGTGCTTCAACATTCATCGGACCGCATACATCGGTATGTATTATTTCCAACAAATCAGTAGCTCGCTCCATTGTTCCGGAGAACGGAGTTTTAGTCATCTTGCCCATGAGGCATGGTTCGCAAGTATCAAATGATTCATAATCAAGAGATTCCAAAAGTCCATCTGCATGGAGTTTCTTCATGCGCTTTACACCAATATGACCTAAACGGCAGTGCCACAAGTATGTTGCACTATCATTATCAACTTTGCATCTTTTGGCATCAATATTATTAATATGTGTATCACTACGATCGAGATTCAACAAGAATAGACCATTCACAAAAGGTGCGTGACCATAAAAGATGTTACTCATATAAATAGAACAACCATTATTCTCTGACTTAAATGAATAACCGTCTCGCAATAAACAAGATCCAGATATAATGTTCATGCTCAACGCTGGCACCAAATAACAATTATTGAGGTCTAAAACTAATCCCGAAGGTAGATGTAGAGGTAGCGTGCCGACGGCGATCACATCAACCTTGGAACCATTCCCGACGCGCATCGTCACCTCGTCCTTAGCCAATCTTCGCTTATTCTGTAGCTCCTGTTTCGAGTTACAAATATGAGCAACCGAACCAGTATCAAATACACAGGCGCTACTGCGAGCATTAGTGAGGAACACATCAATAACATGTATATCAAATATACCTTTGCTCACTTTGACATCCTTCTTATCCGCCAAATACTTGGGGCAGTTCCGCTTCCAGTGACCAGTCCCTTTGCAGTAGAAGCACTCTGTTTCGGCCTGGGTCCAGCTTTGGGTTTCTTCGTGGGAGCGGCAACTTGCTTGCCGTTCTTCTTGAAGTTCCCCTTCTTTCCCTTGCCCATTTTCTTGAAACTAGTGGTTTTGTTAACCATCAACACTTGATGCTCCTTCTTGATTTCTACCTCCGCTGATTTCAGCATCGCGAAGAGATCGGGAATTGTCTTCTCCATCCCTTGCATATTATAGTTCATCACGAAGCCTTTATAGCTTGGTGGCAGTGACTGAAGAACTCTGTCAATAACACTCTCAACCGAAAAATCAATTCCCAGCTGAGTCAAGTGGTTGTGGTACCCAGACATTCTGAGTATGTGTTCACTGACAGAACTGTTCTCCTCCATCTTACAGCTAAAGAACTTGTTGGAGACTTCATATCTCTCAACCCGGGCATTAGCTTGAAATATCAATTTTAGCTCATGGAACATCTCATATGCTCTGTGGCATTCAAAACGCTTTTGCAGTCCCGGTTCTAAGCCGTAGAGCATGGCACACTGAACTATCGAGTAGTCATCAGATCGAGCCTGCCAGGCGTTCACAACGTCTGCAGCAGCTCCTGCAGCAGGTCCATCACCTAGCGGTGCATCAAGGACATAATTCTTCTTTGCAGCAATGAGGATAATCCTCAAGTTACGGACCCAGTCCGTGTAGTTGCTACCATCATCTTTCAATTTAGCTTTCTCTAGGAACGCATTAAAATTCAACGGAACAGTAGCACGGGCCATTTATCTACAACATAGATATGCAAAGAAACTATCAAGACTAAGTTCATGATAAATTAAGTTCAATTAATCAAATTACTAATGAACTCCCACTTAAATTAACATCCCTCAAGTTAACTAAGTGATACATGATCCAAATCAACTAGCCCATGTCCGATCATCATGTGAGATGGGATAGTCATCAATGGTGAACATCTCCATGTTGATCATATCTACTATATGACTCATGTTCGACCTTTCGGCCTCCAGTGTTCCGAGACCATGTCTGTACATGCTAGGCTCATCAAGTTTAACCCAAGTATTCTGCTTGTGTAAAACTGGCTTACACCCGTTATATGTGAACGTAGAATCTATCACACCCGATCATCACGAGGTGCTTCGAAACGACGAACTTTAGCAACGGTGCATACTCGGGGAGAACACTTTTATCTTGAAATTTAGTGAAGGGATCATCTTATAATGCTACCGTCGTTCTAAGCAAAATAAGATGCATAAAGGATAAACATCACATGCAATCAAAATATGTGAGATGATATGGCCATCATCTTGTGCTTTTGATCTCCATCTCCAAAGCATCGTCATGATCTCCATCGTCACCGGCTCGACACCTTGATCTCCATCGTTGTGTCGTGGTCGTCTTGCCAACTATTGCTTCTACAACTATTGCTAACGTAGCGATTAAGTAAAGCAATTACATGGCGCTTGCATTTCATACAATAAAGAAACAACCATAAGCCTCCTGCCGGTTGCCGATAAATTACAAAACATGATCATCTCATACAATAACGTATATCACATCATGTCTTGACCATATCACATCACAGCATACCCTGCAAAAACAAGTTAGACGTCCTCTACTTTGTTGTTGCAAGTTTTACGTGGCTGCTACGAGCTTCTAGCAAGAACCGTTCTTACCTACGGCACAAAACCACAACGGTGATTTATCAAGTTTGCTGTTTTAACCTTCAACAAGGACCGGCCGCAGTCAAATTCGATTCAACTAAAGTAGGAGAAACAGACACCCGCCAGCCACCTTTATGCAAAACAAGTTGCATGTCTGTCGGTGGAACCGGTCTCATGTACGTGGACATGTAAGGTTGGTCCGGGCCGCTTCATCTTACAATACCGCCGAATCAAAATAAGATGTTGGTGGTAAGCAGTATGACGATCACCGCCCACAACTCTTTGTGTTCTACTCGTGCATATCATCTACGCATAGACCTGGCTCATGATGCCACTGTGGGGGAACGTTGCATGGAAAACAAAAAAAATTCTACGCACACGCAAGATCTATCCATGGAGATGCATAGCTACGAGAGGGGGAGTATGTCTACGTACCCCCATAGACCATAAGCGGAAGCATTAGAACAACGCGGTTGATGTCGTCGAACAACTTCACGATCCAACCGACCGAGCACCGAACGTACGGCACCTCCGCGTTCAGCACACGTTCAGCTCGGTGACGTCCTCGACTTCTTGATCCAGCAAGACGGTGAGGTAGTGGAAGAGTTCCGGCAGCACGACGGCGTAGTGACGGTGATGGTGATGCTATATCCGCAGGGCTTCGCCCAAGCACTGCGAAAATATGACCGAGGGACGGAACTGTGGAGGGGGGCGCCGCACACGGCTAAGACAATGTTGTCTCCTTTGGGGCGCCTCCTCTCCTCTATTTATATATGTGTAGGGGCTTGGAGTAGAAGGAATAGTGCCACGTGAACAGTAACCATGAATAGTACATACGTGGACTTGGACTCCAAAGTCCAATCCTATTCCTACTAGGACTCTCCCTTTTTTCCTTCCCTAGCTGCGTGGGCTTTTGAGGACTTGGTGCGCCTAGCCCAATAAGGCCAGGGCGCCTCCCCTTAGCCCATGCCAGCCCTTTGGGACGTGGTGGACCCACTTGTGGACTTCCGGACCCCTCCGGAATCCTCCGGAACCTTCTGGAAGCTTCCCGGTACAATACCGAAAAAACTGCACCTTTTTCCGGAACCCAAAATATGACTTCCCATATATAAATCTTTACCTCTCGACCATTCCAAGACTCCTCATGACGTCCGGGATCTCATCTGGGACTCCGAACAATATTCGGTTACCAATTCACATAACTCATATAACACTATATCGTCAACGAACGTTAAGCGTGCGGACCCTACGGGTTCGGGAATGATGTAGACATGACTGAGACGCCTCTCCGGTCAATAACCAATAGCGGAACCTGGATGCTCATATTGGTTCCTACACATTCCACGAAGATCTTATCGGTCGAACCGCAATGACAACATACGTAATTCCCTTTGTCCGTCGGTATGTTATTTGCCCGAGATTCGATCGTCGGTATCTCCATACCTAGTTCAATCTCGTTACCGACAAGTCTCTTTACTCGTTCCATAATACATCATCCCATAACTAACTCCTTAGTCACTTTGCTTGCAAGCTTCTTATGATGTGCATTACCGAGAGGGCCCAGAGATACCTCTCCGAAACACGGAGTGACAAATCCCAGTCTCGATCCATGCCAACTCAACGGACACCTTCGGAGATACCTGTAGAGCATCTTTATGATCACCCAGTTACGTTGTGACGTTTGGTAGCACACAAGGTATTCCTCCGATATTCGGGAGTTGCATGATCTCATGGTCTGAGGAACATGTATTTGACATTCAAGAAAGCAGTAGCAATAAACAGAACGATCATATGCTAAGCTAACGGATGGGTCTTGTCCATCGCATCATTCTCCTAATGATGTGATCCCGTTATCAAATGACAACTCATGTCTATGGTTAGGAAACCTTAACCATCTTTGATCAACGAGCTAGTCTAGTAGAGGCTCACTAGGGACACGGTATTTGTTTATGTATTCACACATGTATTTAAGTTTCCGGTCAATACAATTCTAGCATGCATAATAAACCTTTATCGTGAACAAGGAAATATAAAATAATAACAACTTTATTATTGCCTCTAGGGCATATTTCCATCATAATTATCTACGGAGATAGGATTGCCTAATAGGCTCAGCCAAAAATACATATTGACAACATGCTAAAACAGTTTAGCATAAGAATGCCAAGGAGTGATTCTTGCCGAAGTCACATGGAAAGAGTTTTGCAAGACTCGGTGTCCTAAAACACTGATGAGCAAAATACATGATGGAGATTCCACACACTCTTGTGTTTGAATTAATCATGTATTCCATGGTATGTAAAACAACCAGATATGTCCGATACTCCCAAGCTGTTGCGAGTATAGATACCAAAGTGATCAAAGTACTGATCATGGGACAACAGTGAAAAATGTCGTTAAGTACTAAAGTAGCACTGATGACATGTTTTCTCGCAAGCAGAGATTATAAAGTGCTCGTTCTAAGTAGTTACATCGATACCGTCTTCATCAATGCTCCAAGCGATTTTCGATTTAAGTTAAGGGTTTTGTGTAAAACACGATATGGTGGCACGGTAAGTTGGAAATTGTTCCAAACAAGTTACTGTGGCGAATTCTATAACAAAGGCTAAGTATGTTGACGCTTTAGAAGCAACAAAGAAGATGTTGAATCATATAGTTCATTCATGAACTTAGTATGGTTCCAAGATGGCTTTGGTCAATGGGACACTATTGTAGATAGTTGCTCCATAGCTCACTCTGAGGAATCAAGGTTCGACCGGTGATTCACATATATACAAAGCCAAGTCCACACAAAATATGAATTTTGTGAAAGCGTGAAAACGCGAGGATATGCAAAAATACACACGAAGCTGAAGTTGTCAGATCCGTTGGCCATCAGGCTACACCACAAGCGAAGCATATTTTACACCAGTATGCCATAGGTGTAAAGTGCATTAGCATTGACTAGATTATTGACTCTAGTGCAAGTGGGAGTCTGTAGGAGATATGCCCTAGGGGCAATAATAAATTTTATTATTTATCCCCATGTTCCTAATTATGTTTATATTCCGTGCTATAACTGCTATGGTTCTTGAGTCTGCAATGACCACAAGCCTCGGAGGAAAACTCATATGCACGTGTGGAATAATAAACGATAAAATGTATTCCTAGTCAAGTCTCTGAGACTAGCTCAAGTGTTGCATGATGATTACGTTTTCCTAATCATGGGCTTGTCTATGCCGGCAACTTTGAGGGCACAATGTTAGAAGAACATTTGTGTTGAATCGACCCGATTTGATGTTATGCTATGAGATACATCGTCACAAGTTAATGGTTAATAACACAGAGAAAGTTAATGTTTGCATGATTCCTTAGACCATGAGAGTATCGAGTTTCTTCATGCTTGCTTCATGGACTTTGGGGTTTGTTAAACGTCATCCGTAAATGGGTGGCTATTACGGCGGTTTACGGGTTCATGGAAAAGTATGACAAGGGACTTGATAGCTCAAGATTGGGATTTGCTCCTCCGACGATGGAGAGATATCTCTGGGCCCTCTCGGTGTTACGGTATCCATCATCGTTTGGCCAGACACAATGTGATTTGATCACGGGGATGCAGAAACACGGGAACGAGAAAAGAGAACAAAACCGGTAATGAGGTAACTGGCATAGTGGACAAGTTGTTGATCCACGGGGATGCCAATAAGTCTCACCTTGGGTGTTTGTAACATATCGCGAAGCAACAGGAATAGCACATGGAAACTAGAGGTTCACTCGAATATTCATTCGTGTGGGTATAAGGATCAATATGGGTGTCCACGGTTCCGCTATTGATCATTGATCGAAAAGTGTTCCGGTCATGTCTATACTTCACCGAACCTATAGGGTCACATGCTTAAGGGTCATCTATGTACTGAATACAAGACAGGGAGTCTGAGAGAAAGTCGCCGGAAAAGTTTCGGAGACAACGGAAGAGTTCCGGAGAGAGCACCGGAAGGGTTTCGGTAAAACCGAAAAGTTGTTTCGGAGTATACCATTAAGTCAAAATGTTTTCAGCACATGCCTGGAATTTCTTGGAGGGTGCCAGAATTGTTCTGGGAACTTCTGGGATTTTTCCGAAGAAAAAAACCAGAAATGTTCCGGAGCTGTCGGAACCGCTTTGGTTACTTTTCGCGGATGAAAATCACTGATCCGGAATGGTTTTGGAACGCGTCCAAAATTATTTTAGGGGGTACTGGAAATGTTCTAGGCCCACATAAATAATTTCGGATTTAACGGTCGCAGAAAAATGTTTTCATGAATAGTGAAAAGCACTTTATGGTTGCTTTTTGGAAAGCCACCTTTTTGGGCTTTGTGCCAAAAGATCTAGGGGATGACATGGATGGATGGGAACCCCTTTTTGGGGGGGACCCACATGGGGTGGGCAGCCAAGGGGGCTCCTCTTACCTCCCCATTATGCCCTTTATGTGTGACATAAAGCATGGGCATTTTGGGTTTTTCATGTGCCACCCTACCCCTTGGTTTTTCCTATAAATAGAGGTGGAGAGGCACTCTCCACACTCACTCTTTCTCACATACAAATGCCATGCATGATCTGGCTTTCTCTCTCCCTCCCAACGAAATAGTTTCGTAGAGCCGAAAGGCTGTCTGGGTTCCGGTGGGAACTAGTTTTGGACGGCGAAGCCCTGCCGGATAGCTGACACCGTATGTGTGCAACCCCGTAGAGAGGTCATAGGTTCGATCTTTTGCCCGAGAGGCTGTTCGAGGGTCCTCCCGAAGGGCTGTCCGAGATACCATCCAAGTTTTGAGGGTCCTCCCAAAGGGCTATCCGTGACATCATCCGGAGGACTGTCCGACCGCCTCCCGAAGGGCTGTCCGACGGACTGTCCGAGGGGCAGACGAGGGAGAACATCCTCGCGGTTGGGAGGTTGTAAATCCTAGCTGCGGGGATCTGCACCGACGATCTTCATCGACTCTACTACCGCTGCGCTATGAGTCGGTAACGATCAGATCCAAACCTTGTATTCATCTAGATAGTGATCCTGGGCGTGCTCGCTGTACCGATTTTTTTTGTTTTCTGTCGCGTTCCCCTACACTACCTAGCTCAAAAGATATAAGTGAAGCACATGGAGTATTCTAACAAATCACGAATAATGTGTGTCCCTCTCAAAAAGGTGTGTTCAGAAAAGATGATTGTGACAAACTAAAAAGCAAACAATAGCAAACAAACTATTTCACAAGACGCTCCAAGTAAAACACATATCATGTGATGAATAAAAATATAGCTCCAAGTGAGTTATCGATAGATTGTAGACGAAAGAGGGGATGCCTTCCGGGGCATCCCCAAGCTTAGACGCTTGAGTCTTCCTTGAATATTACCTTGGGGTGCCTTGGGCGTCCCCAAGCTTAGGCTCTTGCCGCTTCTTATTCCTTTATCCATCATAGTCTCACCCAAAACTTGAAAACTTCAGCACACAAAACTCAACAGAAACCTCGTGAGATCCGTTAGTATAACAAATAAATCTTTAAATTTAGGTACTGTTGTAAATTGATTCATATTTAATATTGGCATAATGATACTGTACTGCAACTTCTCCATGACTCATACCCCCCGATACGATCCATAGATTAATCAAAATAAGCAAACTATGCCACAAAAACAGAATCTGTCTAAAACAGAGCAGTCTGTAAATATCTATTTATAAACTATACTTCTGTAACTCCAAAAATTCTGAAAAATGAGGACAACGTAAGAAATTCATATACCAATACTGTGTAAAAAATTCAGATTTTTCTGACGCTAAAGTACAGAACTAAAAATCCAGCACTAGACGCAAAACTTTCTGTTTTCCAAACAGCATCAATTATATTATCATCAACATCATCCCAAAGGCATTACTTGGCACAAACACTAATTAAAACATAAAAACACAATCATAACAGAAGCTATAATCATTCAAACACACAAAAACAGAAGGTAAAAGCAAAAAATTATTTTATTCATTGGGTTGCCTCCCAACAAGCGCTATTGTTTTATGCCCCTAGCTAGGGATAATTCGTAGTTTCAAGTGTTGTCATCCTTCAAGTTGATTCCATAAGTGGCCCTCATAATAGATTCATAAGGTGCTTTAATTATTTTTCTAGGGAAGTGTTCCATCCCTTTCTTTAGTGGAAATTGAAATCTTATATTACCTTCTTTCATATCAATAATAGCACCAATAGTTCGAAGAAAAAGGCCTACCAAGTATTATGGGGCAAGAAGGATTGCATTCAATGTCAAGAACAATAAAGTCCACGGGCAGATAATTTCTATTTGCAAGAATAAGAACATCATTTATTCTACCCAATGGCTTTTTAATAGTGGAATCCGCAAGATGCAAATTAAGGGAACAAGGATCCACGTCGGTGAGACCTAGCACATCACACAAAGACTTTGGTACAGTGGAAACGCTAGCACCAAGATCACAAAGAGCATTACATTCATAATCTTTAATTTTTACTTTAATATTAGGTTCCCATTCATCTTGTAATTGTCTAGGAATTGATACTTCCAACTCAAGCTTTTCTTCATGTGCTTTCATCATGGCGTCTACAATGTGTTTAGTGAAAGTTTTATTTTGTTCATATGCATTTGGTGAATTAATCATGGATTGCAACAAGGAAATACACTCAATTAAAGAACAACTATCATAATTAAAGTCCTTGTAATCCAAAGTAGTCGGTGCATTACTATTTAAAGTTTTGACCTCTCCAAACCTACTTTTTTTATTTTTATGATCAAGATTATCACCCTCCAAGCAAGTGGGACTCCTTCTATCTAAAGTTGACTCTTCTCCAGTCCCTTTTTCATCAAGTTTTATATTACTAAATAATGAATCAAGAGGAGTGACACCAATCATTTTAATATCTTCATCATTACTACGATAGAAACCGGGTGGAATCGCTTTTTCTAGAAATTCTCGCTTAGCTCTCAACCTAGCGGTCCTTTATTTACTTTCATTAATGGAGACATCGATAGCTTTAATAAACTAATTTATATCATGCTTGGATGGCAAAATTTTAGTTTCGAGGTTTTCCACACCATGAGCAATTCTATCCATGTTCCTAGCCAATTCATCAACTCTATTCAATTTTTCTTCTATCATAGTATTAAAATTCTTTTGCGAACTAATAAATTATTTAATATTACTTTCAAGATCAGAAGGAATCCTATTATTATTATAAGAATTACCATAAGGATTGCCATAATTATTAGAGAAATTTCCAGGAAACGGTCTAGCATTGAAATTACCCCTATAAGCATTATTGTTGAAATTATTTCTAGAGACAAAATTCACATCAATAGCATCATTATTTTGCTCATTCAAAGTAGAAAATGGCACAACATTAGGATCAATATGAGTATTTTTACTAGCGACCAATTTCAATAGAGCATCAATCTTATCACTCAAAGTATTAATTTCTTCAACAGAATTTACCTTCTTACCAGTTGGAGTTCGTTCAGTGTGCCATTGAGAATAATTTGCCATAATATTATAAAGAAGTTTTGTAGCTTCTCCCAATGTAATTTCCATAAAAGTACCACCTACGGCAGAGTCTAGCAAATTTCTAGAGACAAAGTTTAGTCCCACATAATTTTTTTGTATGATCATCCATAAATTCAAACCATGACTTGGGTAATTTCTTATCATTAATTTCATTCTCTCCCAAGATTGTGCAACATGTTCATGCTCAAGTTGCTTAAAATTCATAATTTGATTTCTTAAAGAAATAATCTTAGCGGGAGGAAAATACTTGGTAATAAAGGCATCCTTACACTTATCCCAAGAATCAATAATATTTCTAGGCAAGGATGAAAATCAAGTTTTAGCACGGTCTCGTAGTGAGAACGGAAATAATTTTAATTTGACAATATCATTATCCACATCTTTCTTCTTTTGCATATCACAAAGTTCAATGAAAGTATTTAGATGGGATGCAGCATCTTCATTAGGACTACCAGAAAATTGTTCTTTCATAACAAGATTAAGCAAGGCAGCATTAATGTCACATGACTCCGCACTAGTGGCGGGAGGAGCAATAGGAGTACTAATAAAATCATTATTATTAGTATTGGAAAAGTCACACAATTTTGTATTTTCTTGAGACATCGCGACAAAGCAAGCAAACTAGCAAACAAGCAAATATATTTTTTTGTGTTTTTGTAAAAAAAAATTAGAGGTGGGGGAGATGAAAATGAGAGGCAAATGCAAACGAAAGGTAAATAAAGTAAATTCAAGTGAATGATAATTTGTGCGAAGGTACTTGGTAATTTTGATGATTGATACGTCTCCGTCGTATCCACTTTTCCAAACACTTTTGATCTTGTTTTGGACTCTAATTTGCATGATTTGAATCAAACTAACCCGGACTGACGCTGTTTTCAGCAGAACTACCATGGTGTTGTTTTTTGTGCAGAAATAAAAGTTCTTGGCATTGGACGAAACTTTTTGGAGATTTTTAATGGAATAAATAAAAAATACTGGAGCCAAGATCCACTGGAGGGGGGCCACCTGCTGCCCACGAGGCACCAGGGCATGCCACCCCCCCCCCCCGGTGTGCCCTGGTGGCTTGTGGGGCCCACGTGGCTCCACTGACCCTAATCTCAGGCCTATAAATTCACAATTCTAGAGAAAAAAATAGGAGAAGAAGTTTCATCACGTTTTACAATACGGAGCCGCCGCCACCTCCTGTTCTTCATCGGGAGGCCAGATCTGGAGTCCGTTCGGGGCTTCGGAGAGGGGGATCTTCCGTCATCGGCATCATCAACCATCCTTCATCACCAGTTTCATGATGCTCACCATCGGGAGTGAGTAATTCCTTCGTAGGCTTGCTGGACGGTGATGAGTTGGATGAGATTTATCATGTAATCGAGTTAGTTTTGTTAGGGCTTGATCCCTAGTATCCACTATGTTCTGAGATTGATGTTGCTATGACTTTGCTATGCTTAATGCTTGTCACTAGGGCCCGAGTGCCATGATTTCAGATCTGAACCCTTTATGTTTTCATGAATATATTTGTGTTCTTGATCCGATCTTGCAAGTTATACGCACCTGCTACGTGTTATGATCCGCATACCCCAAGGTGACAATAATTGGGATTCTTTCCAGTGATTACCGTAGTTTGAGGAGTTCATGTATTCACTATGTGTTAATGCTTTGTTCCGGTACTCTATTAAAAGGAGGCCTTAATATTCCTTAGTTTCCTTATGGACCCCGCTGCCACGGGAGGGTAGGACAAAAGATGTCATGCAAGTTCTTATCGCAAGCACGTATGACTATATACGGAATACATGCCTACATTACATTGATGAATTGGAGCTAGTTCTGTGTCACCCTAGGTTATGACTGTTACATGATGGATGTTATCCAACATAATCACCGATCCAATGCCTACGAGTTTTTCACATATTGTTCTTTGCTAAGTTACTACTGTTGCTACTACTGTCACAATTGCTACTACTATTGCTGCTACCGTTACTATTACTGTTAGTATTATTGTTACTGCTATCAAACTACCATACTACTGTGCTACTGATCACTCTGCTGCAGATATTTAGTCTCCAGGTGTGGTTGAATTGACAACTCAACTGCTAATACTTGCAAATATTCTTTGGCTCCCCTTGTGTCGAATCAATAAATTTGGGTTGAATACTCTACCCTCGAAAACTGTTGCGATCCCCTATACTTGTGGGTTATCAAGACCTTTTTCTGGCACCATTGCCGGGGAGCATAGCTCTATTTGCTGAGTCACTTGGGATTTATATCTGTTGATCACTATGAAGAATCTGAAAGACGCTAAGACCAAGATCGTTCCCTCTAAGACGAGGGGAGGTAAGGAGCTGCCATCTAGCTCCGCACTTGATTCACCTTCTGTTTTGAGTAGACTTGCAACACCACCACCTGCTATTAATTCTGATATGTCGCAAGTTATTGATGATACTACTTCTGCTATGAATGATACTTATGATGATGCTAGTACTATGCTTGATAATGCCGTGCCACTTGGTGAATTTCTTGATGAACAACTTGCTAAAGCTAAAGAAATTGAGAATGTTGAAAATGCTGAAACTCTTGAGAATTATGACTCACCTATTATGCCTAGCTCTCCTACTAGAGTTGAATCACCTGATGAGCATGTCTTTTATAGGGAGACGGCTAGAGCCATCCTTGCTTGTAATGATAGAGATGAAGTTATAAAATTGCTTACTGAAATGAAAGAAAAATCTATGAAGGAGGGAATGAAATACAATCCTAAGTTTGCTACCTCTCCCATATTTGTTACTGATAAGGATTATGAATTCTCTGTCGATCCTGAGTTAATTACTTTGGTTGAATCTGATCCTTTCCATGGCTATGAAACTGAAACCGTTGTGGCACATCTTACTAAGTTAAATGATATAGCCACCCTATTTGCTCATGAGGAAAAAATTTGCTATTACTATATCCTTAAGTTGATTCCTTTCTAATTAAAGGGTGATGCTAAGAAATGGTTTAATACTCTTGCTCCTAGTTGTGTGCGTAGTCCCCAGGATATGATATATTACTTCTCTGAAAAATATTTTCCTGCTCATAAGAAACGAGCTGCTTTACATGAAATATTTAACTTTGTGCAAATTAAAGAAGAGAATCTCCCTCAAGCTTGGGGGAGGCTTCTCCAATTACTTAATGCTTTGCCTGATCATCCTCTTAAGAAGAATGAAATACTTGATATCTTTTATAATGGACTAACCGATGCTTCTAGGGACTACCTAGATAGTTGTGCTGGTTGTGTTTTCTGGGAACGAACTGTTGGGCAAGCTGAGAAACTATTGAATAATATATTGAAGAATGATAATGACTGGACACTTCCTGAACCACCGCCTAAGCCCACTCTGAGGAAGAGGGGTATTTTATTTCTCAGTCCTGAAGATATGCAAGAAGCAAAGAAATGTATGAAGGAAAAAGGTATTAAAGCTGAAGATGTTAAGAAGCTACCACCTATTGAAGAAATACATGGTCTTGACACACCGCCACAGGTAGTAGAGGTAAATTCTCTTATAAAATTTGATGAAGGTGATATTCCCTATAACAAACCTCCTAGTCAATGTTTGTATGAATTTGACAATTATATTATTAAGCAAGATCATTTCAATGCCAATGTTATGAAACAATTGAAACGAAATGCCTACATGATTGATTGCTTGAGTGACTTGTTGTTTAGAATTGCTAATGATGTCAAAGGTGTAGGTAAACATGCATCTATGGTTCAAACCCAGTTAGAACAATTTGCTAAATTTCAAAGTGAATTGCTCAATAAAATGAATAACAATATGAATGATCATGTTGTTAGAGTAATGACTAGAGGAGGTAGAATGACTCAGGAGCCACTTTATACTGAAGGTCACCCTAAAAGAATTGAACAAGACTCTCAAAGAATTAATGTTGATGCACCTAGTCCATCTAAAAAGAAAAAGAAAAAGAAAAATGATAGGACTTTGCATGCTTCTAGTGAACCTGAGGTAGAAAAACCCTCGGGAGATAGTAATGATGTTTCTATTTCCGACGCTAAGACACAATCTGGTAATGAACAATCACCTGATGATAATAATAATGATGATGCTCATGTGGATGCCCAACCAGATAATGATAAAGAACTTGATAATGATGTTGAAATAGAACCCGCTGTTGATCTTGATAACCCACCTCCTATAAATAAACGTTATGATAAAAGAGACTGCGTTGCTAGAAAACATGGTAAAGAAAGAGAACCATGGGTACAAGGGTCCGATATAGCAAAGAATTACAAATAATATGGGGTACAAGGGTCCGATATAGCAAAGAATTACATCGGCATGGCGATACTACGCCTGCTAAGGTAGCTCTATGCTAGCAGCGGAACAACTCATAGCAGAATAACTTCTAGCAGCGGAACAGCGACGACGGTGATGAACTCCACTCCGCAGGGACTCTGGCTGGGACGCATCCTAGAGCGCAACCTCGGGATCCTCGACAAACAATCAATCACGGCATGACTGTTGGTAGTGCCGTACTGACGAAGACTGGATAGCTTGTGTTGGAAGCTACCTGAGAGTAGCGTGCTGAGGAAGGCTGGATATCTTGCACTCGAAGCTTTTGCCGGGATAGCGTGTTGAAGAAGGCTGGGTACCGTACTTCAGAAGCTTTTCCCTTGGTTGCTTACTGAAGAAGATTCAGTGCCTTATGCTAGAACCTTTCCGCGGTGGCATACAGAAGAAGACAGAGTACCTTACGCTGGAAGCTATCCACATATCGTACTGAGGAAGACTGCGGAACCTTGCGTCGTAAGCTTCCCTGGTAGCGTGTGGAGGAAGATTGGGTTGCTTACTCCAGAAGCTTCTCTCCGTGATATGCGGACTGAATGCCAAACATATATATATATATATATATATATATATATATATATATATATATATATATATGCCCATGATATTCCTTTGACTGGAAATGTACTGTTGTCTTGCACACAAATTGTCTTCCAGCTGGTTTATTACGATTGTGATGGCTGCACACTGAGTCAGTGTTGATGCTGATAGTTATTCCAGAATATCATTTGTATTCAAACCGAATATTCTCAATATAATGCAGTCAGCTGAGAGTTTCATAATGTTTAGCTGAGCTTCAAAATATTTGAAATCCTTACTGATTCTTCGAGTCCGGTGTCGGTTGATGAGCAACTTTCATAAGGGGAAATAAGGTAACACCGAAGGCCCAAAGAAAGAAGCAAAAGAAACGACTCAAACAAAAACACACACAGCAATAAGATTACATACAAGCAACATCACGCTTCACAGCTATTCACCTCACTATGCATGCCTACTTAAGCACACAATTCTCGAGGGAACTCCGGTACTACGATCTAATATGCTGTGGCGGTGTGCACGAAAGTGGATCAGTGTGTGGAGCGGTTGGTGTAAACAGAGCTACACCAAGAGCAGGCTCAGCACCGGTTGCATCTTTACGGGCTTGGAGGTGAGGACGGACTCGGTGATCATGTAGCAAGACGCGGATGTCATGGCCACGTCATCATCAAGCGTACGGAAGGGAACCGTACTCGTCCAGGGAATGGGTGATAGGATAGGATAGCGGTGGAAAGAAAGGTCTGCAGGCATTGCCCTTTTCTGGTAACGAAGACCAGTAAGGGTTGTCAAAGCGGTGAGTTGGGTGGCAAGATCCGGGATAGAAGCTTGTCTATCGCTGAAGCTATGGGTGTGGCTGAAGAGAATATATTGGTGTGATACCTGTGCATCAATCCTGCAAGTGACCGACACCACTAGGTACCTTGGCATCACTCCGCTGGGACAGAGATGACACCAAACACCGAAAAGTAGGTATGCAAAGCTGGAGGGTGCAGGTAGTGGATCGAAACCGATGCCACCTACACTCACAAGATCAACCGTTAGTGACAAGATAATAAGTCTATATGCATGCTATGCGACAAACAAATGCAGCAATCAAATGCAGCAGGCTAACTAGACTCTATACTACCGGTTTCTAGCGCTCGCACGGACTAGGGCGTCCTACAGCTAGACCTGCTCTGATACCAAGCTCTGTGGCACCCCGGCTCAGAGGAACCGGACACCCCGTATTCCAGCCCAGAGATCAAGTCTTCTGAAATACAGCACTGCTTGGCATAGAAAAAATCAGCTCTTTATTACAAATAATATGGGGTACAAGGGCATAGAAAAAATCAGCTCTTTATTACAAATAATATGGCAATTACAGGTTAATAACAAGGATGAACATGATACTACTAGAACAACATGAGCATGGCATGTACATACAATTCAAGATATGAACATGATGATACTAGCACTAGTATGCAAGGGGGGGTCGACGTTTAAGGTCTCATGGACCAACTTACTCTGCTCGGAGGTTATCTCATAACCACCATAGGTATCAATCTTTCTTACCATCGTGATCATTACACGGTGACCTCATGATTAACCATCATCAAGAATACCATCGTGATCACCGTGTGACCACATAAAGATCAACCAACTTCTTTCCTCATGGAACCGGGGTTGTTATTATTCAGGTTAATATTACTATTGACCCATAGTGTGACCTACTACGAACTGTGTCCATAACCGAGGACGCGGCTATCGATAGATTATACACTCTGCAGAGGTTAGTACACTGTACCCACACTACGAAACTCATGGCCTCATGCTCCCATTCGGGTGGACCAACGACATTCCGACAAAACCAATCTATTGCATGACACTCTCCCGGCCACTCCGACAAACTCCCCTTTGGGCTATGTCCTGGGTGGCCCCGATGTCACCTCGTGACATCCGTCACCTTTGTGGCTGCCACCGTTGTGGCCAAACAAAACAAACTCGTCCCAAACGGGGACACCCGCGCGCAAACAACTCGGGCACACAAGGCTTATGGCCGCCTACCTGATCAGGGTAGCGCGCGCACATAACCTTCCCTAGTTGGAGGCACCGGCGAGAGGCATGACAATAGACCGAATCCGGGCCTCCCATAAGGCAAGTGTGGCTGCACTGGTTAGCTCGATTCGGTGGCACCATGACTCAGCCAATAGATTTGTTCAAGTTCGATTAATGTCAGGTTCAACTTGAATGGTGATGAGCTGAGTCACAATACAAAGCATAATGAAATAACAATGCATATGAGCATGACATCAGTGTAACCATGGATGGGCAACATAACCATTTAACAACATAACATCAACAAGGATAAATCATTTAGTCTACGGGATGCAAATGAGCATAGCATAACGATGATCATGAATATCCCAAGTATTTTCATATCAAACCCTAACTATTCATATGAGCATAGCATTATCACTAGCATCGGAAATGCTTACAAGAATGAAACATGATAATAATATCATTAGCAATTAGTCATTTCACTTACTAGATGAAAAATGGACATGGCATAAGCAAACAATTATTTAAAGGCATATTCGAAGCATTCAAAAATTATTAAATGAGCAAACAATTATTTAAATATTCAAGTGAAAACCATGGCTATTGCAATGCCATCATGCAAGTGGCTGTCGTGGCTTGCCTGGGGTTGATGGATTCACCGGGGAGAGGTGCGATGAACTAGCGGAAAGAATCACCGGAAAAGTTTCCCTCTCGACGGAGCTGTTTTAAGGGCAAGGGCAAAATGGTCATTTTCATAGTGTGATAACCTCATGAAAATGATACCATCGGAACGGGCTCGACGAACTGAGATCGTGGGCTTTGGAATCACCTGAATCGGAGTCACGGTTACGAAAATACGGCCGTTCGTACGTTAGGCAGAAATCGAATAAAAATCTATCCATTTCTGCTGCTAATGGGTGAACGTCCGCAAATTAACAGTTTCGGCCGGCCGCTGATAAACAGAAAGCGCACTTTAGAAAATACGCTTTCAGCATACGGAAAACGTATTCTCTGTCAAGGCAAAAGAAAAATACGCTTTCTCCAAGGGAAAATGTATTCTCCCGAGTACGCTTCCACTTGCCACGTCAGCGGGCCCGTGGGGTCAACGTGGGAGAGGCTTACAGGTGGGGCCACGGGGCCCACTGGCCAGCTGGCGGGGCGGTGTCGTCGCCTTCCTCTCGCCCGCGTCTGGCCGAAGCAGAGGCGAACTCCGGCGACGGCCCCCGGCGGCACGAGCCACCTCCGGCGGAGGTCCGGCTACGAAAATGCTCCCCGCGATGCGGCGCATCCAGAGAGCAGGTTTACGGCTGACGGGGAGGGCCGAGACGATGGCGACTTCGACGCCGGCGGACGGTGGCATCGGGCGCTGCTGGGGAGGGTGGTACGGTGGTGGAGAGGAGGGTCTGCGGCCATGGGGGGGGATCGGGGTGGCTAGGGGACCTCACTGGTGAGGTCAGGAGGGAGAGGAGAGCTCTGGTTGGCTCGAATTTGAGCGGCCAAAAGTGGCGAAGCTTCGGCCATGGAGGAGCAGGGGGCTCCGCGAGCTTGGTTGAGTAGCTGGGCGGGATTCTGGGGGAGCGGAGAGGCTATGGTTGAGCTCGAGGGGTCTCGGGACGGCTTATATAGCCGGGGAAGAGGGGCGCGGGCCGGATGCCGCCTTCACAGAATGGACGAGCTCCGGCGAGGGGGCCAGGCGCGCGTGCGAGCTCGGACGGCGACGGGAGAGAGACTGAGGAGTGGGGCAGCAACGCGGGATGGTAGAAAGAGCGGACGCGGGATGGCAGGGGAGGAGCACGCGCGGGCGGCCACAGTGCACGCGTGCCCATGGATTTGGCTCGGTCCGGCGAGCAACTAGCGGGGGAGGGCGGTTCGGGGAGGCGAGGGGAGCAGGGGAGGGGCTGCGGCGAGGAGAGGTGGCGCACGGAGGGCGCTCGGGCGGCGGCAGAGCGGGTCCAGCGAGCAGAGCACGCGCGCTGCGGGCAGAGCACGCGCCATGTGCCTGGTCACCGCGTGCACTGGCGCACGCGGGACTTTAGGGCCGCCCACACTGTGTCCAGAGTGTAGTCCATCGATGGTGGGACCTCCCTGAGGTGATGGATCGAAGAAAGTCACTGTGAGCTGATGGGAATGATCGACTGAAGTTTGTTGTTGCAAACTTAGGCATGAAGTAGTGGTCAAAATAGATGGGATAAGGGATAACCAGAATGTCTCAGGGGTTTAGGGTAGGAAGGAATACAATACTGTGAATTTTGAAAAGATTTGGACCAGTATTTAACATAGTTGCTTCACAACTGCAAAAACTGGTCCAGAAGCTAGATCATGAAGTAGCACTCACATGGATGCTTGGATTGATCTGAAATTTGGTGTAGGATGATGATTTTGGCATATGAAGGTACCATAAAAATTTCATACCAATTGGATGAATAAAAATGGTACTTCCTTCACACTGCTCCACACTGGACAGAAACTTGGGGGAATTTTGTGGAGAAAATGGCTTCGCAAAATGATGTTAATTTTGTCATGCTCAAATTATATAGGGATCCTTAGGTCCTGGATTAATTTCAGAATTTTTGAAGCAATATAAAATATATTTGCTTCACAACCTGAAATTATGACCAGAAACAAAGAGTTGAAGGTGTGCTCACATAGATAGTTGGATGAAGATTAAATTTGGTTTAGATTAATTATTTGATCATATAAATGATCTACCAAAATTTCAACTCATTTGGATAAGCCTAGCTAGTACTTCCTTCACAAAGCTTCTCTCTAGACAGAAACTTTGGAAATTTGTTGAGGAAGATTTACTAAGAAAATGAAGTTGAATTTTGCCATGTGGAAATTATTTGGATATGAAAGAGTGCCCAAACATTTTTAGGGCAATCAAGAAAAGATAAATAGCACTTCCTTCACAAAGTGCCATTTTAGACAGAATGGAAAATGAATATTCCTGAATTATTTTTGAACTAGGCAAGGATGGGTTTTGACATATTTGTGTAAGATATGATCCAAAGAATTTATGAGAATTTTGTGGGAATTTTGTGGAAGACATAAATATAGGTTGCTTCACAACCTAGAGCAAACAGGGTTATTCCTTTAATAGAAAAAGGAATATTCCCAAGAAATAAAAATTGGGGTTGGGCTAAGATGGAAATGACATGGCCTTGGGATAGATTTGAGAATGACAAGCCACTAGGAGGTGGCAGGAGAGAAGGTCTTCCCAGGTTTCAAGACCACACAGCCACCAAAAGGAACTTCCAAATAAAAAATTCGAAGAAATCCAAAAGAAAAAGAAAGGGCCAAAAATCGGGGTGTTACAAACCTACCCCCCTTACAAAAATCTCGTCCTTGAGATTTGGTTGCTCAGGGAACAAGTATGAATATTCTGACTTAAGGAAACCGTTTCCAACTCGGGTATCCTTTTTCCTTTATATGATGTTCCCACTGAATTTCATATGATCTGCTTACCATGCTCGGAGGTGGTTTGCTTCACCATACCCAACATTCTGATAGGTCTTCCTTGATAAGTTCATCCTTACTCTGACTTCAATTCTTTTATGTTTGTTGGCTTGTCTGATACTATCATAACTGGAATATGTCATCTTTTCATAAGTCCGGGAGTGATTTTCAATTGACGTGACACTCTTCGATCCAGCATCAATGGTATTCAATGGAGTTATGAACAAATTTCCTCGGTGGACACAAAACATTTATTCCTTGCATCGGGTTAGTCGAGTAGATGCATGTCCTCCGGGTTCAAAGCAATGCTGAGAATCATAATCGTTCTCTTGGCGGAATCTGACTGCTTGTAGGTAGTTCTAAACCTTGCTGACTTCTTTGTCTCAGATCCGTACCGACGATTCCGCTGTCACCTTGATATGAGGTCCTTACAAATAGAGTTGGCCCCTTGGGTGTGTGTTCATGGTGATCAATACGGAATCAGACTGTCTTGGGTATCCGTACCGTGTTGTTCGGGCAACGATTATCACCCCTGTATTGCCGGTCTTGCTCCTTCATTATTGTCTTCTTTTTCTGAAACTGTTTCCGAAAGAACTTGGCCTTATGTACCCTTAATCCTTCGTGTGACCATAGGTATTGTCAGGCGCAATATTCCTGCAAGCATACCTTATCCTTATCCTATGACAGTACCACAACTTTTAACTGGCAAGGTTATCATCTCTCGAGCTTTAACTGTAGGGCAATGATCATCCGAACCTTTGCATGAAATCGGCAAATAAATCAGTAGCCGCCAGAACGGTCTTTACAACTCAGATCTGGGACATTACTAAAATAACTCAACCATGGCTCACGACGGCTGAAAAGCAGCTCAGAGCATGAGGTAGTGTTGATAAGAAGAATATAGCAGTTCCCTAAGACGGCCAAAGAACAGCTCAGAGCATAGGGTCACTGCCACAAAAAGAAACTCAACAGCTGCCTGAGACGGCCAAAAAGCAGCTCAGAACACAGACCAGTTGTTGAAAAGAGAAATATAAAGGCGGCATCCACCCTGGACGGCCGAAAGCAGCTCAGAACACAGGTGTGGTGCCGTTACCAAAGAAAGGGAAGCAAGGGTTCATCAAGATCATATACCAGGTCCACGGTTATTTGTATAGAGCTCACTGTTGTGGTCCATCATACAAGCTGGTGACGAGGTTATTGATATCACTTTGTCGGTTGGGAGGAAGCTGGCCTTGATATCCACTGTCAAGATTTGTTGTCCCAAAGTTATCTTGCGTCATAGCTTGTCAGTCATTGCATCACACTAAGGGGTATACTGGCTTTCTTCCTCTTACATAATTCATGTGGTTGTCGGATTCTTGCCATGCTTGCATCATCGTACGAGTGGCAGCATGTTCACAATCTGTATGGAAGTACGTGTATCTGAGCATTTGATTCCCGAGGCAGACACTTGGCTCCTGACTAGCTCGTGTTTCTGACCCACTGTTGCGGATCTGATTCTTGAGGTGCACGGCCAACCCACTGTGCAATTGCTGGTACCAATGATTATGACTGTTGGTAGTGCCGTACTGACGAAGACTGGATAGCTTGTGTTGGAAGCTACCTGAGAGTAGCGTGCTGAGGAAGGCTGGATATCTTGCACTCGAAGCTTTTGCCGGGATAGCGTGCTGAAGAAGGCTGGGTACCGTACTTCTAAAGCTTTTCCCATGGTTGCTTACTGAAGAAGATTCAGTGCCTTATGCTGGAAGCTTTCCGCGGTGGCTTACAGAAGAAGATAGAGTACATTATGCTGGAAGCTATCCACATATCGTACTGAGGAAGACTGCGGAACCTTGCGTCGTAAGCTTCCCTGGTAGCGTGCGGAGGAAGACTGGGTTGCTTACTCCAGAAGCTTCTCTCCGTGATATGCGGACAGAATGCCATACACACACATATATATATATACAGCTGGTCTATTCTGCCAATATTGGCAGAATAGTTATTCTTCCCACACTCCGAACTGCACGCTCAACGCGAGGGCACTGCACTTTCTGAAGCAAAGATACTGCAATACACAGACTAGTGAACTTCTCGTCACAAAAAACTGCACGCGGTGTTTTTTCGGTACTGTTTTTGATCCAGTTTTTTAACCGTTTGTCAGAACAAGGCGTGTAATACACCGTTGGAAAAAGCTATGGATTAGGCGCAACTTCGCCATGTTGAATTTTTTTTGAGATTCCTCGCGGTTTAAGAGCAGTTTCGAAAACGGTGGGCGCCCGACGAGTGGCAGCGAGCGTATTTTCGCATTTTTTCGCAAACCGCTTGTCGGAATGAAGCAAATGATACGCCGTTGGAAAGATATCGTCGAGGCGTAACTTTTTCATATATATTACTTTCTCTAATTCCTTGCGGTTTAAGAGCAGTTTCAAATTTACTAAATCGCGGAATTCTATTTTTTCAATTTTTTGCAATTTTTCGGTACTGTTTTCCCTCCAGTTTTTTAACCGTTTGTCGAAACAAGGCGTGTGATATGCCGTTGGAAAGCTACGGACAAGGCGCAACTTTCATATGTAGAAATATTTTTGAGATTCCTTACGGTTTTAAATTAATTTTGAAAATGGTGCGGCGGACGACGGGTGACAGCGGCCGTTTTTTTCACGAATTTTTACAAACCGCTGGTCGGAATGATTCAAATGATATGCCGTTGGAAAGATATCGACGAGACGTAACCTTTTCATGTAGAACACCCTCTCTAATTCCTTACGGTTTAAGAGCAGTTTTGAAATTACCGAAATATGGACACTCTGTTTTTCGCGACACCAATATCGACGAGTGAACCGCATCGGACAGAAAACCACACTGCTTCAGACTGAAAACCGCACTGCATCAGACGGGCAAGCGAACTGCATGGATTTTTTTGTTTTTTCCTAACTTTTTTTATGACGAGAGTGGACCGCAGAGACAAGGGCAAGTGAACCACATCAAGGAAAAAGTGAACCGCGACACGAGTCTAAGTGAACCGTATGATCTTTTTTGTCTTTTATCTAACTTTTTTTTATAGGCTTATGTGGACCATATGGTCAAGGTTAGTGAACCGCGTGGTCAAGACTAGAGAACTGCATTTTTTTTTGGTTGGCGAAAGTGAACCACCTTTTTTTATCACAGTTAACTACATCAGATTGCAACAAGTTTTATGAATCCCATCCTTGAAAAATTGAGAAAAGAAATCTAATAATTACATTGGGTCTGTGCAAAAAGACACAAAGCGAGCTGCGTCCATGTAGTGCATCCTAATGGTGGTTAACTTTTCGTCTTTCAGTCTTTTTTTCACTGGACCGCTAGTGTTCATCGACTGCACTTCCTCCCATTGGATAATTGTGGCCTGAAAGGAACAAAAAAGTGAACTGCGTCCATAGTATGCTCTATTCCACCCACAATACAAAAATGCATACATCTCAGCAACCCAAAAGGAAAATGAAATATACATCCACTGAACTGCATAATTCACACGAAAAGTGCATGCTTCCATGAATGCAATGCCGCTACAGTGCTGCATCGCCCGAAAGTGTACTGCAGTGACACCGCACACATCCAATATCTGAAAAACAGGAAGAAAAACTCACGCAAAAACACCCCAGTCTGCAAGTGCACGAGCACTGAACCGCTTCAAGCACGCCTCCGAGCTGCACGTTCACGGTCGCCGAACTGCACGGGAGGATCAACAGAGCCGCACTGGGCGTGGCGCCAGTACAGGAAGGAGTGCACACAGTGGCAGCAGAACTGCATTGGGGCAGCAAATTAGTTGCACTGGGTGGACGGCACAACACATCCACACCCAGCCGAATTGCATCACGCACTGGAAAAAATCAGAAAAATAAACACATAAAACCGCACATTCATCTACAACCAAAAATAATTAGGAAAATGGATTTGCATCCGCACTGCACACAGACGAGCTCCCGCACTGCTCGCTGGATGAACTACTAAAAATATCCATGCGAACCGCCCCGGGGGCCGGGGGGAAATGCAAAACATTGAGCTTTTGAACTGGAATGCAAAACTTTTCTCCTGGACAAAACTGCACCAATCTGCATCAATTTTGTTCACATGAGGTATAATGCACGCAAAGCGTTGACGTACTGCGAGCTGCGTGCGCGCGGTTATTGGGCTGCATCCGCACAAGGAGAGAACTGCAGCACAGCGCCGGTTCTCTCATCGTCGGGAGGGAAAGAGGAGCTCGGGGAAGGCAGCCGAGGCCACGAGGAGTGCCATCTAAACTTCTTGCCAAACAGCCATCGAGGGAGGAGGTGGGAACTGCACGTCGCCTGCTGGAGCGCCACTGATGGGAGGCGGCGAACTGCAGCACCCATGCCACCGAACAGCATGACACGCATCGCGCCAGATCAGGATGCCCCGCTCGATGTTCTCCACAACAGATTAGGAGGGAGAGGTGAATGGGGCTGCTGGATTCAACGCCGATGGGCCGATGGTGGCGGTTCCGGCCACGGGCTCGCGGATCCGCCAGGCGGTCGACGGATTTTGGGAAGGGGGCGCCGGAGCTCGGGGGTGCCGACAGACTACAGTGCACTCCTCAACTGCAACCACGTCATAGAGCTCATCAGGGAGGAGGGGAGGCCCATGGTGGTGGGCACGTCATTGGGGAAGGGGATCCCGTGCCGTGGTTGCCTTGCCTGAAGGGGAGAAGACGGCGGCGGAGTTCGGGGTCGCCGAGGGTGGCCTCGCAGATTCGGACGAGGGGAGGTGGTGCGCTGGCCGACGGCGGGCTGGGACAGTAGAGCGTGGAGGTGGGAGAAGAGGCCGGGTGAGATCCTCGCCGCCGCTCCACCTCCCTCCACGCGCCCGGCTGGTGCTGGCGCCCTTGCCTGAATCCGGGCCAGGATGGATCCGAAGGTGGTGATGGGGGTTGGGGGAGGGAGGCGCGCCGGCCGGGAGTGAGAGGAGGTGGTGGGGTGGGGCGCCGGGGTGGTCGGGGCCATCCCCGTGGTCGCCGGCTGCTGGGCAGGTGGTGGCCAGCGGCGGGGCTGGAGGTAGGTGGTAGTGGGGTGGGGTGCCGTGGCTGCATAGTGGGAGGGAGGTTGGTGGAGGAGTGGGGCTCAGGGGAGAGTGTGGGTGGTGGTGGAAGGAGGGGTGGGTTTTTTCTACGTCGGTCAGTGCGGGTCGGGTGGGTGTGGGTTAGGTTGTTGGCAGAATAAGGCAGTGTTGGTAGAATAAGGTCTTAAGGGGGTTGGTAGAATAGACCCACCCTATATATATATATATATATATATATATATATATATATATATATATATATATATATATATATATATATATATATATATGCCCATGATATTTCTTTGACTGGAAATGTACTGTTGTCTTGCACACAAATTGTCTTCCAGCTGGTTTATTACGATTGTGATGGCTGCACACTGAGTCAGTCTTGATGCTGATAGTTATTCCAGAATATCATTTGTATTCAAACTGAATATTCTCAATATAATGCAGTCGGCTGAGAGTTTCATAATGTTTAGCTGAGCTTCAAAATATTTGAAATCCTTACTGATTCTTCGAGTCCGGTGTCGGTTGATGAGCAACTTTCATAAGGGGAAATAAGGTAACACCGAAGGCCCAAAGAAAGAAGCAAAAGAAACGACTCAAACAAAAACACACACAGCAATAAGATTACATACAAGCAACATCACGCTTCACAGCTATTCACCTCACTATGCATGCCTACTTAAGCACACAATTCTCGAGGGAACTCCGGTACTACGATCTAATATGCTGTGGCGGTGTGCACGAAAGTGGATCAGTGTGTGGAGCGGCTGGTGTAAACAGAGCTACACCAAGAGCTGGCTCAGCACCGGTTGCATCTTTACGGGCTTGGAGGTGAGGACGGACTCGGTGATCATGTAGCAAGACACGGATGTCATGGCCACGTCATCATCAAGCGTACAGAAGGGAACCGTACTCGTCCAGGGAATGGGTGATAGGATAGGATAGCGGTGGAAAGAAAGGTCTGCTGGCATTGCCCTTTTCTGGTAACGAAGACCAGTAAGGGTTGTCAAAGCGGTGAGTAGGGTGGCAAGATCCGGGATAGAAGCTTGTCTATCGCTGAAGCTATGGGTGTGGCTGAAGAGAATTTATTGGTGTGATACCTGTGCATCAATCCTACAAGTGACCGACACCACTAGGTACCTTGGCATCACTCCGCTGGGACAGAGATGACACTAAACACCGAAACGTAGGTATGCAAAGCTGGAGGGTGCAGGTAGTGGATCGAAACCGATGCCACCTACACTCACAAGATCAACCGTTAGTGACAAGATAATAAGTCTATATGCATGCTATGCGACAAACAAATGCAGCAATCAAATGCAGCAGGCTAACTAGACTCTATACTACCGGTTTCTAACGCTCGCACGGACTAGGGCATCCTACAGCTAGACCTGCTCTGATACCAAGCTCTGTGGCACCCCGGCTCAGAGGAACCGGACACCCCGTATTCCAGCCCAGAGATCAAGTCTTCTGAAATACAGCACTGCTTGGCATAGAAAAAATCAGCTCTTTATTACAAATAATATGGGGTACAAGGGCATAGAAAAAATCAGCTCTTTATTACAAATAATATGGCAATTACAGGTTAATAACAAGGATGAACATGATACTACTAGAACAACATGAGCATGGCATGTACATACAATTCAAGATATGAACATGATGATACTAGCACTAGTATGCAAGGGGGGGGGGTCGACGTTTAAGGTTTCATGGACCAACTTACTCTGCTCGAAGGTTATCTCGTAACCACCATAGGTATCAATCTTTCTTACCATCGTGATCATTACACGGTGACCTCATGATCAACCATCATCAAGAATACCATCGTGATCACCGTGTGACCACATAAAGATCAACCAACTTCTTTCCTCATGGAACCGGGGTTGTTATTATTCAGGTTAATATTACTATTGACCCATAGTGTGACCTACTACGAACTGTGTCCATAACCGAGGACGCGGCTATCGATAGATTATACACTCTGCAGAGGTTAGTACACTGTACCCACACTACGGAACTCATGGCCTCATGCTCCCATTCGGGTAGACCAACGACATTCCGACAAAACCAATCTATTGCATGACACTCTCCCGGCCACTCCGACAAACTCCCCTTTGGGCTATGTCCTGGGTGGCCCCGATGTCACCTCGTGACATCCGCCACCTTTGTGGCTGCCACCGTTGTGGCCAAACAAAACAAACTCGTCCCAAACGGGGACACCCGCGCGCAAACAACTCGGGCACACAAGGCTTATGGCCGCCTACCTGATCAGGGTAGCGCGTGCACATAACCTTCCCTAGTTGGAGGCACCGGCGAGAGGCATGACAATAGACCAAATCCGGGTCCCCCATAAGGCAAGTGTGGCTGCACTGGTTAGCTCGATTCGGTGGCACCATGACTCAGCCAACAGATTTGTTCAAGTTCGATTAATGTCAGGTTCAACTTGAATGGTGATGAGCTGAGTCACAATACAAAGCATAATGAAATAACAATGCATATGAGCATGACATCAGTGTAACCATGGATGGGCAACATAACCATTTAACAACATAACATCAACAAGGATAAATCATTTAGTCTACGGGATGCAAATGAGCATAGCATAACGATGATCATGAATATCCCAAGTATTTTCATATCAAACCCTAAATATTCATATGAGCATAGCATTATCACTAGCATCGGAAATGCTTAGAAGAATGAAACATGATAATAATACCATTAGCAATTAGTTATTTCACTTACTAGATGAAAAATGAACATGGCATAAGCATGGACATGGATTCACAGGCATATTCGAAGCATTCAAAAATTATTAAATGAGCAAACAATTATTTAAATATTCAAGTGGAAACCATGGCTATTGCAATGCCATCATGCAAGTGGCTGTCGTGGCTTGCCTGGGGTTGATGGATTCATCGGGGAGAGGTGCGATGAACTCGCGGAAAGAATCGCCGGAAAAGTGTCCCTCTCGGCGTAGCTGTTTTAAGGGCAAGGGCAAAATGGTCATTTTCACAGTGTGATAACCTCATGAAAATAATACCATCGGGACGGGCTCAACGAACTGAGATCGTGGGCTTCGGTATCACCTGAATCGGAGTCACGGTTGCGAAAATACGGCCGTTCGTTTGTTAGGCAGAAATCATATAAAAATATGTCCATTTCTGCTGCTAACGGGTGAACGTCCGCGAATTAACAGTTTCGGTCGGCCGCTGAAAAATAGAAAGCGCACTTTAGAAAATACGCTTTCAGCATACGGAAAACGTATTCTCTGTCAAGGCAAAAGAAAAATACGCTTTCTCCAAGGGAAAATGTATTCTCCCGAGTACGCTTCCACTTGCCACGTCAGCGGGCCCGTGGGGTCAACGCGAGAGAGGCTTACAGGTGGGGCCACGGGGCCCACTGGCCAGCTGGCGGGGCGGTGTCGTCGCCTTCCTCTCGCCCGCGTCTGGCCGAAGCAGAGGCGAACTCCGGCGACGGCCCCCGGCGGCACGAGCCACCTCCGGCGGAGGTCTGGCTACCAAAATACTCCCCGCGATACGGCACATCCATAGAGCAGGTTCAAGGCCGGCGGGGAGGGCCGAGATAATGGCGACTTCGACGCCGGCGGACGGTGGCATCGGGCGCTACTGGGGAGGGCGATACAGTGGCGGAGAGGAGGGTCTGCGGCCATGGGGAGGATCGGGGTGGCTAGGGGAGCTCACTGGTGAGGTCAGGAGGGAGAGGAGAGCTCCGGTTGGCTCGAATTTGAGCAGCCAGAAGCGGCGAAGCTTCGGCCATGGAGGAGCAGGGGGCTCCACGAGCTTGGTTGAGTAGCTGGGCGGGGTTCTGGGGGAGCGGAGAGGCTACGGTTGAGCTCGAGGGGTCTCGGGACGGCTTATATAGCCGGGGAAGAGGGGCGCGGGCCGGATGCCGCCTTCACCGAATGGATGAGCTCCGGCGAGGGGGCCAGGCGCGCGTGCGAGCTCGGACGGCGACGGGAGAGAGACTGAGGAGTGGGGCAGCAACGCGGGATGGTAGAAAGAGTGGACGCGGGATGGCAGGGGAGGAGCACGCGCGGGCGGCCACAGTGCACGCGTGCCCATGGATTTGGCTCGGTCCGGCGAGCAACTAGCGGGGGAGGGCGGTCCGGGGAGGCGAGGGGAGCAGGGGAGGGGCTGCGGCGAGGAGAGGTGGCGCACGGAGGGCGCTCGACGGCGGCACAGCGGGTCCAGCGAGCAGAGCACGCGCGCTGCGGGCAGAGCACGCACCCTGTGCCTAGTCACCGCATGCACTAGCGCACGCGGGACTTTAGGGCCGCCCACAGTGTGTCTAGAGTGTAGTCCATCGAAGATGGGACCTCCCTGAGGTGATGGATCGAAGAAAGTCACTGTGAGCTGATGGGAATGATCGACTGATGTTTGCTGTTGCAAACTTAGGCATGAATTAGTGGTCAAAATAGATGGGATAAGGGATAACCAGAATGTCTCAGGGGTTTAGGGTAGGAAGGAATACAATACTGTGAATTTTGAAAAGATTTGGACCAGTATTTAACATAGTTGCTTCACAACTGCAAAAACTGGTCCAGAAGCTAGATCATGAAGTAGAACTCACATGGATGCTTGGATTGATCTGAAATTTGGTATAGGATGATGATTTTGGCATATGAAGGTACCATAAAAATTTCATACCAATTGGATGAATAAAAATGGTACTTCCTTCACACTGCTCCACACTGGACAGAAACTTGGGGGAATTTTGTGGAGAAAATGGCTTCGCAAAATGATGTTAATTTTGTCATGCTCAAATTATATAGGGATCCTTAGGTCCTGGATTAATTTCAGAATTTTTGAAGCAATATAAAATATATTTGCTTCACAACCTGAAATTATGACCAGAAACAAAGAGTTGAAGGTGTGCTCACATAGATAGTTGGATGAATATGAAATTTGGGTTAGAGTAATTATTTGATCATATAAATGATTTACCAAAATTGCAACTCATTTGGATAAGCCTAACTACTACTTCCTTCACAAAGCTTCTCTCTAGACAGAAACTTTGGAAATTTGCTGAGGAAGATTTACTAGGCAAATGAAGTTGAATTTTGGCATGTGGCAATTATTTGGATATGAAAGAGTGCCCAAAAAATTTTAGGGTAATCAAGAGAAGATAAATAACACTTCCTTCACAAAGTGCCATTCTGGACAGAATGGAAAATGAATATTCCTGAATTATTTTTGAACTAGGCAAGGATGGGTTTTGACATATTTGTGGAAGATATGATCCAAAGAATTGATGAGAATTTTGTGGGAATTTTGTGGAAGACATAAATATAGGTTTCTTCACAACCTTGAGCAAACAGGGTTATTCCTTTAATAGAAAAAGGAATATTCCCAAGAAATAAAAATTGGGGTTGGGCTAAGATGGAAATGACATGGCCTTGGGATAGATTTGAGAATGACAAGCCACTAGGAAGTGGCAGGAGTGAAGGTCTTCCCAGGTTTCAAGACCACACAGCCACCAAAAGGAACTTCCAAATAAAAAATTCGAAGAAATCCAAAAGAAAAAGAAAGGGCCAAAAATCGGGGTGTTACAATGGGTTCAAAAACCAATGCCATTTCCTCCTAAACCATCTAAGAATTAGGATGAGGAAGAATTTGAACGCTTTGCTGAAAGGCTTAGGCCAGTCTTTTTGCGTTCTCGTTTGACTGATATTTTAAGGATGGCCCCTTATGCTAAATATATGAAAGACATTGTCACAAATAAAAGAAAGATACCTGAAGCTGAAATTTCTACCATGCTTGCAAATTATTCCTTTAAGTACGGAGTACCTAAGAAACTAGGAGATCCAGTAATACCAACTATACCATGCTCCATTAAGCGAAATTATGTCAAAACTGCTTTGTGTGATTTAGGAGCCGGTGTTAGTGTTATGCCCTTCTCTTTATATAAAAGACTTGATTTGAATAAACTCACTCCCACTGAAATATCATTGCAAATGGCTGACAAATCAACTGCAATACCTATCGGTGTTTGTGAGGATGTCCCCGTTGTAGTTGCAAATGTTACTATCCTAACATAATTTGTTATACTTGATATGCCCGAGGATGACAACATGTCGATTATTCTTGGTAGACCCTTTTTGAATACTGCAGGGGCTGTTATTGATTGCAACAAAAGCAAGGTCACTTTTCATATCAATGGTAATGAACATACGGTGCACTTTCCGAAGAAACAATTTCAAGTAAATGGTATTCATGTTATTGAAAAGACTCCGACAATTACTATTGGAAGTTTTCAACTCCCTCTTCCTACTGTCAAAAAGAAATATGAAACTCTTATTATTGGGGAGGTACACATCCCCGGTGAGGTAACCTAGTGTTTTTACGAAGGTTCTTCGGTTTCATGTTACTCGGAAATGGTTTGTTAATAAGACTCGATCAACCTAATTAATGGATTATTTTTGAGAGGCATGTGGTCGATGAATTTAGTAAGCACAACCTTCTGCACCCACTTTTTGTTTTCTGTTATTTTTAGTTAAATACAATAAAATGCCATGATTACCCTATTTTCTGAATTATCTGTGCAATAAAAAAGTGCTCAGAATGATCTGAAATTTTTACATGAATTTTTATAGAATATTTAAGAATTTTTGGAACTAAAAACATACCAGGGGGATGCCCCAGGTGCCCACGAGGCACCAGGGCGCGCCCTGGTGGCTTGTGGGCCCCATAGGGACCCCCTCACTTATCCCTTCAGCCCACTTCGTCTCTTACCTCTAGCAAAAATTCCTGGTTGCTCTCTCTCTCTCATGTTCTTGCTCCCAAACCTGAGATTTTCGATCTCTTTGCTCAGAGCTCCATTTCCGAAACTGTTTTGCGAGATTGCTACTTGGTATGTGACTCCTCCATTGCTCCAATTAGTTTTTGCTCTAATGGATTATATTTTGCATAATTAGCTGCTCTTGGTGCTACTGAAAATGAGCTTGCATGTTGAATTCTTTGAGTTCCAAGTAGTTTGAATGCTTGATATGGCCTCTAGACATCCATATGAGTAGTTGCTATCAATTTTGTGAAGTTTTCTTAACATCTTTTTGTGGCCCAAAATTTTTCAGAAATTTGTCCTTAGGAAAATGAACTTCTTTCGGAGGAGTTCTTCGAGGAGGAGGTCCTCTGAAGCGTCATCAAGTGAGAGCTCAGCACGCCAATCATATGAGGAACCAAGAGCAAGTTCGGTGAGAGGTGCCGAGGCAAAATCTTGTCGATGGCCCTGTGAGGAGTTCATGTTGGGTACATGGATTAAGGTGGAATTCGAACAATACATTTAGAACACTGAGCTTTCCGCCTTCGTCACAGATAAGCCTCCGCAGCATTACAACCTCACTCATTCATTCACTCAACATTTTGCGTATAATGCTCATAATTCTAGAGTTTCGTTTCATCTCTATAATAAATCCTATAGTATGTCTCTACAAGAATTATGTGATGCATGCAAAATTCGATATCGGGGTTCGTTAGATGAACCACCAAAACCTGACCATGAGTTGTTTCTTAATGGCCTTTGCAACGGTGAGGATAGGGGAGTTACGCAGGCCAGAATAATTAGCATTCACTTTCCAGCTATTCGGTATTTTGCACTTTTTAATGGTAAATGTGTTGTTGGTAACCAAGACTGCAGTGCACTTTGTGCCCCTGATCTGAGTCTCATTCATACAGCTTTGACTGGTAGCAAGCATTATAATCTTGGGGCTATTGTTGCACGTAGACTGCAGCATAACGCGGGTAATGGTGATATGTATGGAGGAATTTATGCCTCCCGCTTAGCTGCAAAGTTAGGGGTCTCTCCCAATTTCGATGATCCCCTCTTACCTTATAAATATTTGAACTTCTAAGCAATGCGAGAACATAAGTTTTTAAAACGTGACGCACATGGGTATGAATATAACTTAGTTTTTGATAAATATCGTTCTGTGTATGTTGCTTTGCCTGCTCCTGCCCTCTTTGATTTTCAGAACAAATGGAGATATTTTCTATCAGAGAGCGAGGTGCACGAGTACAATGCGATAGTTGAAGCTGTCCGTCGGGCAGAGGAGGCGGCTCAGAACGCCTCTACGAGCTACCACTTCGATTATTATCCAGGACAGCCATGGCAGTAGACCAAGCTAGGCAAAAGCCTAAGCTTGGGGGAGTACGTATTTGTCACCGACATTACACTCATGATCACACATTTCATTTCAGTTGTCGGTGTTCATACTTTTTCATTGTATGATCCATGTTAGTCTTATTTTCTCGCTTTCTTCTTGTGTGTTTGAAAAACTTTGAAAATCCAAAAACATTTCTCATTTCTTTTCGGTTTTTCTTTCTAGCTTAATTAGTTGTAGTACTAAAAGAAAATCCAAAAAGATTTCCCGTTTCTTCTTTTGCTTGTTGGGAGCTTTCCCGTGTAAATAGTTTTTCTCGTTTTTGTTTTGTCTTCTTTAATTTGCTTCCTTCAAGAAAAAACTAAAAACTCCAAAAATATTTCAGTGTGTTTCTCTGAAATTCTTTTCTTTTGTTGAGTCATTGTAAGGAGAAGACCACGATGAAAATGTTGAGTGGCTCTCGTATGCATTATTGTTGATCTAACAAAGAGCCCATATTACCTTGCCTTCTCCTTTGAACAAAATGTTTGCAGATTCCAGCTTAGTCCACGGCATTCTCGCGCTATTATTATATTCATATCAATCGGTTGTGCAAGTGAAAGGCAATAATGACGATGATTCGATGAAGTGACTGTGGCAAGGAAAAGCGGGTATGAACTCAACTTGTTTTTGTTTTTGTAAATATGTTTAATTCAGTATCCATGATTCAGCATATTATGATTAAACATGTTTATGATGACAATTAGAGATTATAGTTGCTCATGCCATGCTTAAGTAGCTAGGAGTGGATAATGATTTATCTTGGGAGTCAATATGCATTAAAATGACCATGATGTAGTATGATGATATGGTATCCTCCTCTGAATGTTTGGAGTGGCTTGACTTGGCACATGTTCACGCATGTAGTTGATTCAAAACCAACATGTCCTCCACGATATTTATGTTCATGGTGCTTATATCCTACTCATGCTAGTATTCAATGTTGATTATTCATAATGCATGATTATGACCATTTTCGCTCTGTAGCTGGTCGCTTCTCAACCTATTTGCTAGCCTTCACCTGTACTAAGCGGGAATACTACTTGTGCATCAAAACCCTTAAACCAAAGTAATTCCAGATGAGTCCACTGTATCTACCTATATGCGGTATTACCCTGCCGTTCTAAGTAAATTTGCATGTGCCATCTCTAAATACTCAAATGAACATCTGTTTTGTGTGCCAGTACCGCTCATGGAGCGACAGGGGGCGGTCAGTATCTTCCATGCTAAGCGGGTTATTCTCATGATGAGTGTTTATTCACTTGTCCTTGCATGAGAGGGGCTGGTAATTGGGATGCCCAGTCCCATGATTAAAATTGCAAAATAATAAAACAAACTCCCCCGGAAAGTTGTTGGTATGGAGGGCACCCGAGGATTCGGTTAGCCATGGCTTGTGTTTGTTGGTGGAGGGGGAGTAAACTTTACTTTACCGCTTGGGAACCGCCGCTAATGTGTTTAGCATGGAAGATATTGAAAACTCTCGGTCGTGACATTGACAGGAAAGGCATACCTCCCAAAATTATATTTATCTCTGATTTAAGCTTCGAGCTCTGGCACCTCTGCAAATTCATGCTTCCCTCTGCGAAGGGCCTATCTATTTACTTTTATGTTATTTTACTTTTATTGTTGAGTCACCACCTTCTCAAATAAGCACCAGTCCCGAGAGCACTATTGTCATTCTCATGCATTGTGTATAGTTAATGGTGTGTGCATCATGACTGGATCTCTTCTACCATGAATTACAATGTCCAGTCGCTGCTTGAACTTTGGAGGTGCTCGGCATTTATGTTTTGCAGTCAGAAAGGGCTAGCGAGATACCATATTGTCATATTATATCATGATTGTTTTGACAAAGTGTTGGCATTTCAGATACCTTATTATTGCTCGCTAGTTGATTATCCCATTGATATGAGTGAATATAATTTCTAAGAGTTATCATTTGCATGGCTAGTTATAATCTTTGCTGAAACCCTGGGTATTATTTAAGCATATATATAGATACAAGAACAAAAGAGTTCATAAAAGTTTTTCTTTATCACTTTCAGTTTGTCAACTGAATTGCTTGAGGACAAGCAATGAGTTAAGCTTGGGGGAGTTGATACGTCTCCGTCGTATCCACTTTTCCAAACACTTTTGCTCTTGTTTTGGACTCTAATTTACATGATTTGAATGAAACTAACCCGGACTGACGCTGTTTTCAGCAGAACTACCACGGTGTTGTTTTTTGTGCAGAAATAAAAGTTCTTGGAATTGGACAAAACTTTTTGGAGATTTTTTATGGAATAAATAAAAAAATACTGGAGCCAAGATCCACTGGAGGGGGGCCACCTGCTGCCCACGAGGCACCAGGGCGCGCCACCCCCCCCCCCCTGGCGCGCCCTGGTGGCTTGTGGGGCCCACATGGCTCCGCTGACCTCAGGCCTATAAATTGACAATTCCAGAGAAAAAAATAAGAGAAGAAGTTTCATCACGTTTTACGATACGGAGCCACCGCCACCTCCTGTTCTTCATCGGGAGGCTAGATCTGGAGTCCGTTCGGGACTCCGTAGAGGGGGATCTTCCGTCATCGGCATCATCAACCATCCTTCATCACCAATTTCATGATGCTCACCATCGGGAGTGAGTAATTCCTTCGTAGGCTTGCTGGACGGTGATGAGTTGGATGAGATTTATCATGTAATCGAGTTAGTTTTGTTAGGGCTTGATCCCTAGTATCCACTATGTTCTGAGATTGATGTTGCTATGACTTTGCTATGCTTAATGCTTGTCACCAGGGCCCGAGTGCCATGATTTCAGATCTGAACCCTTTATGTTTTCATGAATATATTTGTGTTCTTGATCCGATCTTGCAAGTTATATGCACCTGCTACGTGTTATGATCCGCATACCCCAAGGTGACAATAATTGGGATTCTTTCCGGTGATTACCGTAGTTTGAGGAGTTCATGTATTCACTATGTGTTAATGCTTTGTTCCGGTACTCTATTAAAAGGAGGCCTTAATATCCCTTAGTTTCCTTATGGACCCCGCTGCCACGGGAGGGTAGGACAAAAGATGTCATGCAAGTTCTTATCGCAAGCACGTATGACTATATACGGAATACATGCCTACATTACATTGATGAATTGGAGCTAGTTCTGTGTCGCCCTAGGTTATGACTGTTACATGATGGATGTTATCCAACATAATCACCGATCCAATGCCTACGAGTTTTTCACATATTATTCTTTGCTAAGTTACTACTGTTGCTACTACTGTCACAATTGCTACTACTATTGTTGCTACCGTTACTATTACTGTTACTATTATTGTTACTGCTATCAAACTACCATACTACTGTGCTACTGATCACTCTGCTGCGGATATTTAGTCTCCGGGTGTGGTTGAATTGACAACTCAACTGCTAATACTTGCAAATATTCTTTGGCTCCCCTTGTATCGAATCAATAAATTTGGGTTGAATACTCTACCCTCGAAAACTGTTGCGATCCCCTATACTTGTGCGTTATCAATGATGTCTCCCCGGCAACGGCGCCAGAAATTCTTCCTGCTACTTGTAGTCTGCGTTGGTATTTCCCCGAAGAGGAGAGGATGATGCAGTACACTAGAGATAAGTATTTCCCTCAGTTAATAACCAAGGTTATCAATCCAGTAGGAGAACCAAGCAAAATTCTGTTAAGCGCACCTGCACACACAAGAGCAAACACTTGCACCCAACGCAAATAAGAGGGTTGTCAATCCTCTTAGCGGTTACTTGCAAGGATTAAATCTTATCGAGGTAAATAGATAAACTAAAATGCTAATTAAAATAAAAGTAAATAAATTGCAGCAAGGTATTTTTTGGTTTTTTATATGATAAAGATAGACCCGGGGGCCATAGTTTTCACTAGAGGCTTCTCTCTCGAGCACAGAAACATACGGTGGGTAAACAAATTACTGTTGGGCAATTGACAGAATAGCAAATAATTATGACGGATTCATGGCAATGATCATGTATATAGGCTCATGTCGGAGACAAGTAGACCGACTCCTGCCTGCATCTACTACTATTACTCCACTCATCGACCGCTATCCAGCATGCATCTTGAGTATTAAGTTAATAAAAACATAGTAACGCCTTAAGCAAGATGACATGATGTAGAGAAGAAAATTCAAGCAATATGAATAAACCCCATCTTTTTATCCTTAATGGCAACAATACAAATACGTGTCATGTCCCCTTCTGTCACTGGGATTGAGCACCGCAAGATTGAACCCATCACAAAGCACCTCTCCCATTGCAAGATAAATCAATCTAGTAGGCCAAACCAAATCGATAGATCGAAGAGAAATACAAAGCTATAACAATTATGCATAAAAGAGTTCAGAGAAGACTCGGATATTTCTCATGAATAATCTGATCATAAACTCACAATTCATCGGATCCCAACAAACACACCGCAAAAGAAGATTACATCGGATAGAACTCCAAGAACATCAAGGAGAACATTGTATTGAAGATCAAAGAGAGAGAAGAAGCCATCTAGCTACTAGCTATGGACCCGTAGGTCTATGGTAAACTACTCACACATCATCGGAAGGGTGGCAAGGTTGATGTAGAAGCCCTCCGTTTTCGATTCCCCCTCCGGCAGAGTACCGGAAAAGGCCTCCAGATGGTATCGCGGAAGAATAGAGGCTTGCGGCGGCGGAAAGGTTTTTTCTTCTGGCTCTCTGGGGGTTCCCCAATATTTGTGAATTTATAGAAGTGGAATTAGGTCAAACGAAGTCACGTGGGCCTCCCGGGGCGCGCTCTGTTGCCTTGTGAAGCCTCTGTGAGGCTTCTGGCCTCCTCCTGGAGATTCCAAGGTTTCTCTTGTCTAGAGAAAAATCTCCAAAACGTTTCGTTGCATTTGGACTTCATTTGGTACTATTTTTCTAAAAAGCCAAAAACAAGCAGAAAACAGCAACTGGCACTGGGCACTAGGTTAATAGGTTAGTCCCAAAAACTGATATATAATTGCATATAAAAACATCCAAGATTGATACTATAATAGCATGGAACAATCAAAAATTATAGATACGTTGGAGACATATCACCTGTTCACCAGCCCGAAGAAGCTGGACGGCATCGGCTCCTGCGGCCAGAGGTTGATGCAAAGATCTTCCATCACTGGCCGGGCTGATCGGAACAGCTCGGCCAGCTGCTTCATCTGATTGTTCAGAAGAAGCGGATGCTCTGGCGCCTGGAACTGTGCCCAAAAGGTTTTCTCCGTGGAATCCTCAGGAACAGCGGCAAAGTAGGCACCGACATGCGAAGCGCTCCGTGGCAGGTCCCTGAAGGCTTCTGAAGAACGCCAGACTTGCGTAAGATGAGCAAATCGGTGGTCACCAAAAATGCAGCGAAGCAGGTATGGCTTACCAGCGGCGATCTACTTCACCTGTTGAAGCACTTCGCGATCCGCCCTGTCCTAGGTCGTGGCCTCTTTGCAGGCCGAGCTCGCTGATTCGAGCTTGGAGGCCAATTTGTTCTTTTCTTCCTAGAGGGCGTCGCGCTGCTTGTACAACCCCTCCAGGTTTCCTTCAACCTTCACGACCCTGGCCGCGTGCTTTGCACCGGCCTCTATTTCTCTGGCCAGCATGTCGCTGGCCTGCTTCGCCGCGGCCTTCTGCTGATCGACTCCCTGCCGAGCTCTTTTCAGCTCGGCCCGGAGTTTCTCAAGCTCCGAGGAGGCAGCTGTAATACATTACAACACGCTTTAGAGCTCAAAGCAACTGCATCATAACTACAAATATAACATTAAGGTGTTTTGGGGCCTTTGATTACCTTGGGCTTGCTCCATCTGCTTCTTAAACAGATCCGCGTCCTTCTCGGACCAGTCGAGCTTATGGTTCAGTTCCTCCAACTCCCTCGAGGTGGACACTGCAACCGAGGCCGAAACCTACAAATGGCATTGTTAGCTTCCTCTGACGAATCGATCCTCGGCCTTGTGCGTCTGACCAGGGTCTCAGGGGCTACTGTCTATTTGCTTTATTAAACTACCTTTCCCTATAATCCCCGCGCAAGATTATCAAATCTAACTCAGGGCTTGGGGGCTACTGTGGTTATACACTTGTAAAAAGTGCTTACAGTAGTAATCATCTTTGGACAAATTGCATTTTATTTATCTTCTAGAGACTATTGGACATATCTATTGCTAATAGTTCTACGCTTTGATGTAATTTCAAAACATGATTAAAGCTTACCTTAAAGCCCTCATAGAGGCCCTTGAAGGCCTCTCTTATACCGGCCTCTGCGGACCGGTAGTTCTTTAGCGCCGCGCCCAGAAGGACGCGGTGCTCGGCAATGATAGAGGAGCCCGTCAGGACCACCTCCATCTCTTCGGTCCATCCCGTAGACACCTGCCCTCCAGCAGGTCGGGATGGATGGGCCACCTCAGCCCTCTCCATTGACGGAGGAGTCGCCGTCGTGGTCGGCTGTCGAGGTGGCTCTGGGTCAACGGGAGCCGAGATTATCGGCTATTCCCGCTCTTCCCCTCCCTTCGAGGAGGGAATCTACTCCGGTGCCCCTTTGGAGGCCGAGGCTTCGGCCTCGGCCATGGAGACATCGGCACCGCCCCCTGTGATAGGTACTGGTGGGGTCGGCTGAGAAGTCGCCTCCCCCAGCCTGTCGTGGGCAGCAGGGGAGGGGTGATGTTCCTCTAAGGCACTGGGTGGAGGTAGCCCGCTCGACGACTCCTTGTTGCTAAGACGGGAGCGTTGTGGGCTGTAACGGGGTGATCGACCAAATTAGATCTACAGAGGGAAGGATTAGAGCAAGTACAACGTGCAAGGAAGTAAAGAGTAAATTATGTACCTCCTCGGCGGGGGTCTCTCCCTGCGTGGCCCGAAGAGGTCATCCTCTGACTCGGAGGGGACGACCTCGGCCTCGGAAGGGGCCTTGTTGGGGGCGGCGTCGGCGGCCTTTATAAGGCGCCTTCGCATCCGAGGCACATTAGCCCCCGCGATGTCCTCGGACGCTGCCCTCTTCCTCTTCAGGGAAGAAGCACTCTCCTCCCCCTCATCTCCTCCCTCTTTCTTCTCCTCGTCAGAGGAGAGAGCTTGGACTTCCTCAGACTTAGCGTTCGAGGGATCTCGGATCCGAAGACCCGTCCTCTTCTTCCCCAGCTCCTTCTTCGCCTTTGCGGGAGATTTTTGGGGGAACTACGGCCAGGAGGGCCTGTAGTTCGGGGGTCCGGACGTCTTCGGGGAGCGGCGCCGAGCACTTGATGAGCGTTGCCTTTTGCGCCCATCTCTGATTACAATAGAGAAACATTCAGATGAATACAGTAAAAAGAATCTTACTGAGAATCAGATGATTATACCTCGGACGGGGCATGGGTGGCGTTGTAGCCGCTGTCGTGCCCGGCCTCGGGAAATAGATTTTGGGACGGCTTGAAGAGAGCCGTCCACATCCCATCTAGGGTAGTGCGGAAGAAATGATGCACTGTTGGTGCGTCCTCGGGCTTGTTTAGCCACATGGGGCGAGCCCGAAGCTGGAGTGGGAGGATGCGGCGATTGAGCATCACATCCACCACCTCCGGCAGCTTGAACTTCTTCTACAGAAACTGGATCCTCTCCTGGAGAGAGGTGACTTCGTCCGGGCTGCCCCACTCCAGGCCCTACTTCTGCCAGGACACCAACTTCCTCGGAGGCATTCCTGTGAAGGCGGGGACCTCGGCCTGACCCGCAACGAGCGGCTCAGTGATGTAGAACCACTCGCGCTGCCAGAGCTTCACGGTCTCGATGAAGGTGCCCTCCAGCCACTCCGGCTTCGGGAGTTTGCTGATCATGGCACCCCCACATTCGGCCAGCTCGGCACCGCTGCTCTTCGGCTTCACGCAGAATGTCTTCAGCCATAGGCCGAAGTGGGGTTCCACGCGTAAGAACGCTTCGCAGACGATGATGAAGGTGGTGAGATGCAGAATGGAATTTGGGGCTAGATTGTGGAAATCTAGGCCGTAGAAGAAAAGGATCCCCCGCACAATGGGTGCAGGGGAATCCCAGACCTCGGATGAGGTGAGGGGTGAAGATGACTCGCTCCCCTTGCTTGGGCGTGGGGACGCGCTGGCCTGGCTCAGGGGCCCTGTAGACGGCGTCGGCGGGGATGTACCCCGCCAGTCGGAGCTCCTCGATGGTGGTGTCGGTCACCTTGGAGGCCACCCAACTTCCCTTCAGATCCGCGTCGGCCATTGTTGTGGAACGCGGAGGATTGGAGAGAGCTTTAGGCTTGGAAAGGGGATCGAGAGTGCGAGAGCTTGGAGCGTTTGAGCGTTGGAGCGGCAGGAGAGCGTGGGAAGATAGATTCACCACCCCCTACTCTTTATAAGTCAGTAAAAAGGCGAAGCGTCCTTCCATTGTGCCGTAAAAATCGCCACGTTTCGGCCTATTGTGCCGTTGTGGCTGCATGGGGTGAAACAATTGATTGATGATATCCCCTAAAATGCGGGGCACGATCTCTGTTTTGATGAGACGTGCCAATGAGAGGGTTACCTTGAACCACGATTCAAATAAGTAATGACTGATGTACATGATGTCATGGGTCATGACGTTTCGGTAAAGTTGTCAGTAATTGACCGCCGAACACATTTGCGCTGCTAGTCTTCGGGGCTAAGCAAGCCATGTACTTCGGATGGATGAAGATATATTGTTGGTGACACATGGCCGGCTGGCCTCGTCTCCTATTTAGATGGGTGACGTTTTCCAATTGGGGATTAATGAGCCACAGACAACTATTTAATGCAAGGCATGGTAAGGAACTTGCCTGCTAAACCGAAGACATTTATCTGAAGAAGATTGCTATCCTCGGCTTTGAAGACATGTTTGGGGGCTACTGACGGTGTCCTGGATTAGGGGGTCCCGGCCTAGTCGATCTAGTCCATGGGCCGGACTCAAGGCCCGTCAAAGAGCAAGGACTCCGGAAGCTTCCAGATTGAAGAACCAACATATCGGGCCTCACCGAAGACTTGGCGTGCACCCCAAGGATATGAGATTCGGCATATAATCCCTAGATTGTAAAAGACCATGTGTAACCCTAGATGTCCCTGGTGCCTATATGAACCAGAGGTTTTAGTCCGTAGAGGCAGAGATACACACATCATCCCCTAGGATTAGACCACAACTTACGATCTCGAGGTAGATCAACTATGTACCTTGATACATCCATAATATAAACAAGAGCAGGACGTAGGGTTTTACCTCCTTAGAGAGGGCCTGAACCTGGGTAAATCTCTGTGTCCCTCGTCTCCTGTTAACCATTGATCCGATCTCATAGCTCGGGCCCCCCTACCCGAGATCTGCCTGTTTTGACACCGACAGCCAAGCCAGCCGAGGTCGGTCATGGCGGCCGGCTTCGGGCAAGGGGCTCCGGGCACGGAATCGTTCGGTAAAAGATGGGAGTAGGGGCGCGAGCTTTCTGCGACGAAGACACAGAGGTCGGGTAGGTCAATGGTGGCTCGGAGCGGCCGAATTTAGGAGGGGAAGAGCGACGGCCGTGGCGGAGGTAGAGGTCCCGGGGGTCATCTACAGGCGGCCCCAGGCCCGAATAACTGCGCAGGTCAGAGGTGAGGTGCCCGAGGGAGATCATAGACATGCTCATACTGCTCGATCTGGCCTCCGGTCGCGGTGGCTAGCAACGACGTCCTCGGTAGAAGCTTTGGGCACTCTTAGGCATACTTCGAACAATTGGTATAGGGCACGAGGAGGCTTGGGGAGTAGGACAAATTGACCAGGGGATCACCTTGACCAGGAAACGCTCGTCGGGATCGTTTGAGGGGTACGGGAGCATCGACTCCGATGATAGCTGCGGGCGGCGGTGTTATGCCGGAACCGTGGCTTCCCCGTCCATGGCATCGCCGTGCGCCTCCATCTGCCTTGACCTCTGCCCCTCCGCCAGACCACAAGAGCCTCCCGTTGTGGTCCTCACACGCAGGCGCTCCCACCCCTCGTCGGCGACGGCCACCGACCGAGCCGCCAAGCCTCGCCATGACCATGTGTGGATCAGTGTTGACCCTGATAGTGGGTCTCATGACCCACATGTCAGGGAGAGAGAGAGGGGCTGTGAGACAAAAGGTTTTATTTTCATTTTTATTATTTTGGTTAGGTCCACCTTTAAGTGATAGAAAGGGATGAGAGAGAGTCTTTTCTATTTTTTGTTTTTTCAAGTATGTCCCCACATGTAAGTGTGTCAGAGAGAGGGGGTGAGAGAAAGAGTTTTTTTCCTTTTATTTTTAGAGTGGGTCCCGCATGTCAATGACATAAGGAGGCAGTGGCAACAATGTCCAGAAAACGTCAAGAAAATGGTCGAAGCCCTTTGACCGGACGGAAACGGCACGGAAGGGTATTTCTATAAGGGAAACTAACAGCAGAGGGGCAAATTTGAGCACACTTCGAAATTAGGGGTGAATCTGAGTAGTGGGTTCGAGTTAAGGGCACAAATGTAAATGTCCTAATAACAAATGTTGGTACCACTCCCTCCCTCCCTTGTGAGCTTGAAGTAGTCATCATGTGTCTGCACTCCCTCCACAATGCGCAAAAACAATGGTTTGCACATACAAAAACGGCGACGAAACCATGGATCATCCGGGAAAGTTGGGTCCGGAGCAAAGTAGTCTTTGTGCAGTAGCCGTGCTCCGGAGACTCTATCCCGATTGATCACTCTTCTCCATTTGATTGAGCCCTTGAAGTTGAGGGTATGCTCCACCTGCCGGCCCATTTTCTCTTGCATGCTCATGAGCATGATCATGTCCACTTCTTTGTCCGAATTCGACGAAACGAAGAACTCATCTTCAATCATTTTACCAAGCTCCGTCGGTCCATACTCCTCGTCCGACGAAGCATCGAAATTCATCGTTTCCCTATGAATAAATCACAAAAAACCAGGCCGGACAATTTGTCGAACACATAGAGCGCAAGGGGCAGGCCGATAATTGTCGAATGTACCACGATGGCGTCTGGGACGGCGATGATGTCCGCGACGATGAGCACGGGACAGAGGACTGCTATGCCAGTGCTAGCGGCGCTGGGGATCGAAACGGCTACGGAGCAAGGGTAGCGGTGGAGCTGCGAGACGTCCGGCGCGGAGGAGGAAGAAGAGAGGAGAGAGCAAATGGATCCGGTAGGTCAAGGAGGTGGATTTGGTGCAATTTGTGGGTGGGTAGGCCTGTCGGATCCGACGTGGCAGACGCGCCCTGGCATCCCCATATCCGCCCTACATTTGAGCTGGATATGAGGGGTGCCGGTCGGCCCGGGCATTTGAGGCGCCCGTCTAGGTCGGGTTTTTATGACCAGTCAGTGACCGGGGCGTCCGCCCAGGCGGGGAGGGGGGGTGGTGTGTGAGGCGCCCGGCTGTAGATGCTCTTAGGACCGTGGGAAAAGATGAAGAGTATCCACTTGTCGATAACAGTGGTGGATATTTTTTTCCTAACTTTTTGAAATAGAGTTTTCTTGAAGCGCGACATCATAACTTATTTCATTGCAATTTTTTTTGAATACACATGAGTATGCGTACTACTCCTTCTATTCCATAATGTAGTGCGCTTGCGCTTTTTGAGATTTAAGTTTGACCATAAATTTAACCAACGTGGGCGACTGCGGCGGGAGCAAAAATTATACCATTGAATTCGTATTTGAAATAAGTTTTCAACGGTATAATTTTTGCTCCTGCCGCAGTCGCCCACGTTGGTTAAATTTATGATCAAACTTAAATCTCGAAAAACGCGGGCGCACTACATTATGGAATGGAGGGAGTATATATTAAAGAAGAGGATGGAGAAAGAACCCCTCCAAATTGATGAGTATTTTGTTGAACTTGCAACTTCTAGAATAGAGCTGGATTTTAAGAAGCGGAGCAGTCCAAAACGATCTCTAAGGTTCAACGGACTCTATCCACGAAATCCTATCGAATCGGATTTTGCGATTGGCACGCGCGTTGACTTTTGAGGTTACACGTTGTGCAGTTTTTTTTAGCCGTACACGTTGTACAGTTGAACATGGTCGCACGTCTCGGGGCCTGCAGCACACGCGCACCACGAGTGTCGTGGTGTTCTCGCGGGGGGTGCCGCGTCACGGCAGATGCCATGGGATGGCTTGAAGAGGTGAGGGCAAGGCTACGGTGGAGATCCGGGACGGGTTTGGGCAACTGTACACGGTGGTTTACCCAGGTTCGGGGCCCTCCGTGGGAGGTAACGCCCCTACTCCTGCATGTCTGATGTATATGTGGAGTATATGGTAGTACATGGTCGCTCCTGGAGCTGTTTGGAGGAGGAAGAAGGAAGCGTTGGGCTCTCCACTTCTCCTATGAGTGTGTGTGAGAATGAGGGAGAGTGAGAGCATGGCTGTGAGTGAGCATGCCCACGAGAGAGCTCCCTGGGTCACCTTATAAAGGGGTGCCCAGGGGAAAAGAGGTGGCCCACATGGCCTAACTACACTATTTGAGGTGACACATGACATATGAACAGTGCCTGCTGCTCATCTACAGTGCTCCACTGTAGAGCATGGCCGTCTCGTCCACGCAGTCCGACGGGACGTTGTGGTTGACTTCGTGTGACAGGACAGCTGGCTCCAGGTGGCCAGCCGAACGGGTTGCAGGGTGGCCAGCCGGACGGGTTGCAGGGTTGCCAGCCGGACGAGTTGCAGGGTTGCCAGCCGAACGGGTTGCAGGGTGGCCAGCCGGACAAGTTGCAGGGTGGCCAGCCGGACGAGTTGCAGGGTTGCCAGCCGGCCGAGTTGCAGGGTGGCCAGCCGGACGGGTTGCAGGGTTGCCAGCCGGCCGTCTTCCGGGGTCAAGGCAGCCGGCCGTCTTCCGGGCTCAAGCCAGCCGGCCCTCTTCCAGGCTCAAGCCAGCCGGCCGTGTTCCGGGCTCAAGCCAGCCGGCCATCTTCCGGGCTCAAGCCAGCCGGCCGTCTTCCGGTCTCAAGCCAGCCGGCCGTCTTCCGGGCTCAAGCCAGCCGACCGTCTTCCGGGCTCAAGCCAGCCGGCCGTGTTCCGAGCTCAAGCCAGCCGACCGTCTTCCGGCCAGCCAGGAGCCGCTCCCCTGGCAAAGTTTCGAAATGGTGACTTGTCCTCTTGAGCCTACCCGGGGGTCATCCCCCCGACAACGAGCGACACACGCGCCATATTTTCAAAGAGGAGGTTAGGGCATCTCTAACGGCGACTCGCAAACCGCCGAATACGTTCGGATCACGCTGTTCGGATCGCGAAAGCCATTAAACGTGGACATGTATCGATTTGCAGAACTGTTCAGACGCATTTTCTCATGCAAACCGGAGACAAACGTGGGGCTTTGCGGGAGTCCGGACCGCTACCACGCCCGTTTCTGACCGCCCTGGCACACCCAAACCTCCCACCCACTCCTCCCGCGCTTTCCTTCCGATGCACGCGCCGCTTACCGCGCTGCATTCATGTCGGCCCAGAGCACGCAGCGGTCGGCATTGATGCCGCGATGTGACCGGAGGGAGGGCGGCGCTGACCGAACCGACCTCTCGGGAGCCTCCACTTCAATGCGAACGCAGCTTCCCGAGGAACCAACTCCGGCCGCTGCGTCGCATTGAAGCGGCTAACCGGCCCTTCGCATGGACCTGGCCGCGGCTATATAAGCCCGCGCTCCGGCGCCGTCCACATCGCAATCTATCCTCCTCCTCCTTCTCCTCCTCCCCTTTCCCCGCTCATCTCCCTCCACAACTCCGGTGATGGGCAAGTCGTGGGCGTTGGCGCCAGCAGGCGGCGGTTCCGGGGCGGGCTCAGGAGGATCGTGACGCCGCCGCCCTCGAACTCCGAGGCCGTCGTCCTCATCGGCGGGCAGCTCCTCGACGAAGGCGGAGATCGTCATTGTTGGGGAATGTTGCATGGGAAACAAAAAATTTCCTACGCACACACAAGATCTATCCATGGTGATGAGCATCTACGAGAGGGAGAGTGAATCTACATACCCTTGTAGATCGCTAAGCGGAAGCGTTAAGAAACGCGGTTGATGTAGTCGAACGTCTCCGCGATCCAAATCGCAAGTCGTCCCTCGAACCGATCACGAACTAGTGCCGAACGGACGGCACCTCCGCGTTCAACACACGTACGGCTTGATGACGCCTTCACCTCCTCCATCCAGCGAGCGATGGTGAAGTAGTAGATGAGTTCCGGCAGCACGACGGCGTGGTGATGGTGGTGAGGAACAATCTCTGCAGGGCTTCGCCAAGCGCTACGGAGATTATGACGTAGGAACTAGAGGGTTAGGGTTGCCGCACACGGCTTGGGGAAATCTTGATGTGTTCCGGGTGCTAGCCCTGCCCCTCTATTTATATGTTGAGCCCTGGGGTCGAAACTTGGAGAAAGAGCCTCCTCAAAGTCGGTTTGGCCCGCAAGGCAAGAGTCCTGCTCGGACTCCAGGACCAGACGCCAGGGTCCTCGGCGTCTGGCCCCAGACGCCAGGGTCCCTGGCGTCTGGCCCCTGGCCTCCGCAAAACTTCCTTTTGCACCTTACTAAAGCCTCGTGGGCTTTACCCCTTGGCCCAAATAAAGTGTTCTCGTACCCGAACATTTCGGGAAACATCCGAAACTCCTTCCGGTGAATTCCGGAACCCTTCCGGAGACCAAACACTATTATCCCATATATCAATCTTTACCTCCGGACTATTCCAGAGCTCCTCGTCATGTCCGGGATCTCATCCGGGACTCCGAACAACTTTCGGTCACCAACATAACAACTCAACTATACTTATATCGTCACCAAACGTTAAGTGTGTAGACCCTGCGGGTTCGAGAACTATGTAGACATGACCGAGACACCTCTATGGTCAATAACCAATAGCGGGACCTGGATGCCCATATTGGCTCCTACATATTCTACGAAGATCTTTATCGGTTGAACCTCTATGTCAAGGATTCAGTTAATCCCGTATGATGTTCCCTTTGTTTATCGGTATGTTACTTGCCCGAGATTCGATCGTCGGTATCTCTATACCTAGTTCAATCTCGTTACCGGCAAGTCTCTTTACTCGTTCCGTAATACAAGATCCCGTGGCTAACACTTTAGTCACATTGCTTGCAAGGCTTATAGTGATGTTGTATTACCGAGTGGGCCCTGAGATACCTCTCCGTCACACGGAGTAACAAATCCCAGTCTTGATCCATGCCAATTCAATAGACACCCTCGGAGATACCTGTAGAGCATCTTTATAGTCACCCAGTTACGTTGCGACGTTTGATACACACAAGGTATTCCTCCGGTGTCAGTGAGTTGCATGATCTCATGGTCAAAGGAACAGATACTTGACATGCAGAAAACAATAGCAATAAACTGACACGATCATATGCTACGTTTACAGTTTGGGTCTTGTCCATCACATCATTCTCCTAATGATGTGATCCCGTTATCAAATGACATCTCATGTCCATGGCTAGGAAACCTTCACCATCTTTTGATCAACGAGCTAGTCAACTAGAGGCTTACTAGGGACACAGTGTTGTCTATGTACCCACACATGTATTTGAGTTTCCAATCAATACAATTATAGCATGGATAATAAACGATTATCATGAACAAGGAAATATAATAATAACCAATTTATTATTGCCTCTAGGGCATATTTCCAACAGTCTCCCACTTGCACTAGAGTCAATAATCTAGTTCACATCACTATGTGATTTACATTGTTCTAACACCCAATGAGTTTCGGGGTTCGATCATGCTTTGCATGTGAGAGAGGTCTTTAGTCAACGGGTCTGCGACATTCAGATCCGTGTGTACTTTACAAATCTCTATGTCATACTGTAGACACTGCTACCACACTCCACTTGGAGCTATTCCAAATGGCTGTTCCACTATATGTATCCTGACTGCTACTCAGAGTCGTCCGGATAGGTGTCAAAGCTTGCATCGACGTAACCCTTTACGACGAACTCTTCATCACCTCCATAATCGAGAAATATTTCCTTAGTCCTTTTCAGGTACTTCAGGATATTCTTGACCGCCGTCCAGTGTTCCATTCCTGGATCACTTTGAAACCTTCCGACCATACTTATGGCAAGGCTGACTTCAGGTCTTGTGCACAGGATTGCATACATGATAGAGCCTATGGCTGAAGCATAGGGGATGACACTCATCTTTTCTCTATCTTCTGCAGTCACTGGGCATTGAGTCTTACTCAACTTCACACCTTGCAATACAGGCAAGAACCCCTTCTTGGACTGATCCATTTTGAACTTCTTCAAAACTTTGTCAAGGTATGTGCTTTGTGAAAGTCCTATCAAGCATCGTGATCTATCTCTATAGATCTTGATGCCTAATATGAAAGCAGCTTCTCCTAGGTCCTTCATTGAAAAACTCTTGTTCAAATATTCCTTCACGCTTTCCAACATTACTATATTGTTTCCAATCAGTAATATGTCATCCACATATAATATTAGAAACGCTATAGAGCTCCCACTCACTTTCTTGTAAATACAAGCTTCTCCGTAAACTTGTATAAACTCGAACGCTTTGATCACCTCATCAAAGCGAAGATTCCAACTCCGAGATGCTTGCACCAGTCCATAAATGGATCGCTGGAGTTTGCAAACTTTGTCAGCATTCTCTGGATCGACAAAACCTTCTGGTTGCATCATATACAACTCTTCCTTAAGGAAACCGTTAAGGAACGCTGTTTTGACATCCATCTGCCAAATTTCATAATCGAAAAAGGCAGCTATTGCTAACATGATTCTGACGGACTTAAGCATCGCTACGGGTGAGAAGGTCTCATTGTAGTCAACTCCTTGAACTTGTGAAAAACCCTTTGCCACAAGTCGAGCTTTATAGACGGTGACATTACCGTCCGCGTCCGTCTTCCTCTTAAAGATCCATTTGTTCTGAATGGCCTTACGCCCTTCAGGTAATACTTCCAAAGTCCACACTTTGTTTTCATACATGGATCCCATCTCGGATTTCATGGCCTCTAACCACTTCTCGGAATCCGGGCCCATCATCGCTTCTCCATAGCTCGTAGGTTCATCGTTGTCCAACAACATGACTTCTAAGACAGGGTTGCCGTACCACTCAGGAGCAGTACGCGTCCTTGTCGACCTACGAGGTTCGATATCAACTTGATCCAAAGCTTCATGATCATCATCATTAACTTCCTCTTCAGCTGATGTAGGCTCTACAGAAACATCTTTCTGTGCTGCGCTACTCTCAGGTTGAAGTAAAGGTTCAACAACCTCATCAAGTTCTATCTTCCTCCCACTCAATTCTTTCGAGAGAAACTCTTTCTCAAGAAACGTTCCGTTTTTAGCGACAAACACTTTGCCTTCGGATCTGAGGTAGAAGGTATACCCAACTGTCTCTTTTGGGTATCCTATGAAGACGCATTTCTCCGCTTTGGGTTCCAGCTTTTCAGGCTGAAGCTTTTTGACATAAGCATCACATCCCCAAACTTTAAGAAACGGCAGCTTTGGCTTCTTGCCAAACCAAAGTTCATATGGCGTCGTCTCAACGGATTTCGATGGTGCCCTATTTAAAGTGAATGCAGTTGTCTCTAATGCATAACCCCAAAACGATAGTGGCAAATCGGCAAGAGACATCATAGATCGCACCATATCTAATAGAGCACAATTACGACATTCGGACACACCATCACACTATGGTGTTCCAGGTGGCGTGAGTTGTGAAACAATTCCACATTGTCTTAAGTGACTGCCAAACTCATAACTCAGATATTCTCCTCCTCGATCAGATCGTAGGAATTTAATCTTCTTGCTACGATGATTCTCAACTTCACTCTGAAATTGTTTGAACTTTTCAAATGTTTCAGACTTGTGTTTCATTAAGTAAATATACCCATATCTACTTAAGTCATCAGTGAAGGTGAGAAAGTAACGATAACCACCGCGCGCCTCAATGCTCATCGGACCGCACACATCAGTATGTATGATTTCCAATAAGTCACTTGCCCGTTCCATTGTTCCAGAGAACGGCGTTTTAGTCATCTTGCCCATGAGGCATGGCTCACATGTGTCAAGTGATTCAAAATCAAGTGACTCCAAAAGTCCATCAGCATGGAGCTTCCTCATGCGTTTTACGCTAATATGACCTATACGGCAGTGCCACAAGAAAGTGGTATTATCATTATCAATCCTACATCTTTTGGCATCAATGTTATGAACATGTGTATCATTACTATCGAGATTCAATAAGAATAAACCCCTTACATTGGGTGCATGACCATAAAAGATATTACTCATATAAATAGAACAACCATTATTCTCTGATTTAAATGAGTAACCGTCTCGCAATAAACAAGATCCAGATATAATGTTCATGCTTAACGCAGGCACTAAATAACAATTATTCAGGTTCATCACTAATCCCGATGGTAATCGAAGAGCGAGCGTGCCGACGGCGATCACATCAACCTTGGAACCATTTCCCACGCGCATCGTCACTTCGTCCTTTGCCAGCCTCTGTCTATTCCGCAGTTCCTGTTTTGAGTTGCAAATATGAACAACCGCACCGGTATCAAATACCCAGGCACTACAATGAGAGTTGGTAAGGTACACATCAATAACATGTATATCATATATACCTTGTTTGTTGTTGGCCGCCTTCTTGTCAGCCAAATACTTGGGGCAGTTCCGCTTCTAGTGTCCAGTTCCCTTGCAATGAAAACACTCAGTTTCTGGTTTGGGTCCAGCCTTGGGTTTCTTCACGGGAGGAGCAACTGCTTTGCCACTCTTCTTGGAGTTACCCTTCTTACCCTTGCCATTTTTCTTGAAACTAGTGGTTTTATTGACCATCAACACTTGATGCTCCTTCTGAATTTCAGACTCAGCGACTTTCAGCATCGCAAACAGCTCGGCGACTGACTTATTCATCCCGTGCATGTTATAGTTCAACACGAAGCTCTTGTAGCTAGGTGGCAATGATTGAAGAACTCTGTCAGTGATAGCCTCTGGCGGAAGGGGCATCCCCAATTCAGCCAGACGGGTGGAGTACCCAGACATTCTGAGTACGTGATCCCTGATAGACCCGTTCTCCTCCATCTTGCAAGCATAGAACTTATCGGAGATCTCATATCTCTCGATCCGGGCATTCTTCCGAAAGATAAACTTCAACTCCTGGAACATCTCATATGCTCCATGACGTTCAAAACGTCTTTGAAGTCCCGGTTCTAAGCCATACAATATTGCACATTGAACTATTGAGTAATCTTCAGAACGAGCCTGCCAGGTGTTCACAACGTCTAGAGACTCAACTGGAGCGGGTGGATCACCAAGCGGTGCATCAAGGACATAAGCCTTCTGGGAAGCCGTAAGGATAATCCTTAGATTACGGGCCCAGTCCACAAAGTTACTTCCATCATCTTTCAACTTAGCTTCCTCTAGGAACGCATTAAAATTCAGGGGTGCTACTGCGCGAGCCATGATCTACAACATAAATATAGCAAAGACAACTTAGACTATTGTTCTAGATAATGAGTTTAGTTAATTATATTAAAAAACTCCCACTCAAATTGACATCCCTCCGGTCATTCGAGCGTAACATGATCCAAATCCACCAACTCAAGTCCGATCATCACGTGAGTTGAGGTGGTTTCAATGGTGAACATCTTCATGTTGATCATATCTACTATATGACTCATGTTCGACCTTTCGGTCTCTTGTGTTCCGAGGCCATGTCTGTACATGCTAGGCTCATCAAGTTTAACCCGAGTGTTCTGCACGTGCAACATGGCTTACACCCGTTGTATGTGAACGTAGAGTCTATCACACCCGATCATCACGGCGTGTCTCGAAAGGACAAACTTTCGCAACGGTGCACACTCGGGGAGAACACAATTTATCTTGAAATTTAAGTGAGGGATCACCTTATAATGCTACCGTCGTCCTAAGCAAAATAAGATGCATAAAAGGATTAACATCACATGCAAATCATAAGTGACATGATATGGCCATGAACTCGTGCTTTTGATCTCCATCTCCAAAGCACCGGCATGATCTCCATCGTCACCGGCATGACACCATGATCTCCATCATCTTGATCTCCATCAACGTGTCGCCATGAGGTTGTCGCGCCGACTGTTGCTTCCACGACTATTGCTAACTCATAGCGATAAAGTAAAGCAAAACGGCGAAAATAATTAAAGACAACTCTATGGCTCCTGCCAGTTGCCGTACTCATCGACATGCAAGTCGTGATATTCTATACAACACATGATCATCTCATACATCACATATATCTCATCATGTAATTGGCCATATCACATCACAACATACCCTGCAAAAACAAGTTAGACGTCCTCTAATTGTTGTTGCAAATTTTACGTGGCTGCTACGGGTTTGCAAGAACCGTTCTTACCTACGCAAAACCACAACGTGGTGTAGTGATTGCTTTTTGATCTTCTAAAAGAACCCTCTTCATTGAAATTGATTCAACTAAAGTGAGAGAGACAGACACCCGCTAGCCATCTTTATGCAACGAAGTTACTTGTCAGTTGAAGGAACCTGTCTCGCGTAAGCGTACGCGTAATGTCGGTCCGGGCCGCTTCATCTCACAATACCGCCGAATCAAGTATCAACTAGTAACGGCAAGCAATATGTATACACCCACGCCCACAACTCGTTTGTGTTCTACTCGAGATCTCATCTACGCATAGACCTAGCTCGGATGCCACTGTTGGCGAACGTTGCATGGGAAACAAAAAATTTCCTATGCACACACAAGATCTATCCATGGTGATGAGCATCTACGATAGGGAGAGTGAATCTACATACCCTTGTAGATCGCTAAGCGGAAGCGTTAAGAAACGCGGTTGATGTAGTCGAACGTCTCCGCGATCCAAATCGCAAGTCGTCCCTCGAACCGATCACGAACTAGTGCCGAACGGATGGCACCTCCGCGTTCAACACACGTACGGCTTGATGACGCCTTCACCTCCTCGATCCAGCGAGCGATGGTGAAGTAGTAGATGAGTTCCGGCAGCACGACGGCGTGGTGATGGTGGTGAGGAACAATCTCTGCAGGGCTTCGCCAAGCGCTACGGAGATTATGACGTAGGAACTAGAGGGTTAGGGTTGCCGCACACGGCTTGGGGAAATCTTGATGTGTTCCGGGTGCTAGCCCTGCCCCTCTATTTATATGTTGAGCCCTGGGGTCGAAACTTGGAGAAAGAGCCTCCTCAAAGTCGGTTTGGCCCGCAAGGCAAGAGTCCTGCTCGGACTCCAGGACCAGACGCCAGGGTCCTCGGCGTCTGGCCCCAGACGCCAGGGTCCCTGGCGTCTGGCCCCTGGCCTCCGCAAAACTTCCTTTTGCACCTTCCTAAAGCCTCGTGGGCTTTACCCCTTGGCCCAAATAAAGTGTTCTCGTACCCGAACATTTCGGGAAACATCCGAAACTCCTTCCGGTGAATTCCGGAACCCTTCCGGAGACCAAACACTATTATCCCATATATCAATCTTTACCTCCGGACTATTCCAGAGCTCCTCGTCATGTCCGGGATCTCATCCGGGACTCCGAACAACTTTCGGTCACCAACATAACAACTCAACTATACTTATATCGTCACCAAACGTTAAGTGTGTAGACCCTGCGGGTTCGAGAACTATGTAGACATGACCGAGACACCTCTACGGTCAATAACCAATAGTGGGACCTGGATGCCCATATTGGCTCCTACATATTCTACGAAGATCTTTATCGGTTGAACCTCTATGTCAAGGATTCAGTTAATCCCGTATGATGTTCCCTTTGTTTATCGGTATGTTACTTGCCCGAGATTCGATCGTCGGTATCTCTATACCTAGTTCAATCTCGTTACCGGCAAGTCTCTTTACTCGTTCCGTAATACAAGATCCCGTGGCTAACACTTTAGTCACATTGCTTGCAAGGCTTATAGTGATGTTGTATTACCGAGTGGGCCCTGAGATACCTCTCCATCACACGGAGTAACAAATCCCAGTCTTGATCCATGCCAATTCAACAGACACCCTCGGAGATACCTGTAGAGTATCTTTATAGTCACCCAGTTACGTTGCGACGTTTGATACACACAAGGTATTCCTCCGGTGTCAGTGAGTTGCATGATCTCATGGTCAAAGGAACAGATACTTGACATGCAGAAAACAATAGCAATAAACTGACACGATCATATGCTACGTTTACAGTTTGGGTCTTGTCCATCACATCATTCTCCTAATGATGTGATCCCGCTATCAAATGACATCTCATGTCCATGGCTAGGAAACCTTCACCATCTTTTGATCAACGAGCTAGTCAACTAGAGGCTTACTAGGGACACAGTGTTGTCTATGTACCCACACATGTATTTGAGTTTCCAATCAATACAATTATAGCATGGATAATAAACGATTATCATGAACAAGGAAATATAATAATAACCAATTTATTATTGCCTCTAGGGCATATTTCCAACAGTCATCTCCTCCGGCGTCGAGGAGGACCAGCCGCCGCAGCAGCAGCAATCCACGCTGGTGGTGCCGGGCCAGGTCTATGCCGCCACCGATGCGGAGTTCGAGGAGCAGATGAAGTTGATGCTCCGTCACTCCGTGATCCACCCCAACGGCCCGGCTCCGCCACCGGGGACGCTCCTCCCCGTGAAGCCGGAGCCAGCATCCCCTCCGCGCTCTCTGCTGCGCAGTCGCGACGTCCAAATCGGACGCCGCGTAAAGGAAGAGCGGCTCTCGCCGCCGCCCCAGCGTGTCAAGGAGGAGCTCTCTCACCGCCACCCCGGCGCTTTGTCAAGGAGGAGAGCCGCTCGGCGCCGCCTAGGTGTGTCGTCAAGGAGGAGCGCCGCGCGCCGCCGCCCCTGCCCAATGCAATCACGGGGAAAGCGCGCGGTCGCATTCTCCACTACCTCGGCAGCGGCGGGAGCGGCGGTAGCTGTTAGTCGTCCCGGAGCGCCATGACGGCGCAAGAGTACGCCGATGGGGAGCGGCGCCGACGGGACAGGCGCAACGCCGCGCGCCAGTCCAAGTTCACGGACTCCATGTCCCGCCGCCACACATCGCGGCGGACTCGGACCTGACGTACGCCTGGGCCATGGACCGCTCCGTGACGACGACGGAGACGGCCAAGTGCCATCTCCGCTGCCTCGACGGGGAGATGGCCAGGTACGGCGAGGAATGGTCTCTCAGCGAGATCGACGCCGCCAACGATGCCTCCTCCAACGACCGCCGCCCTCTCCCCCAGCCCATGTCCTCGGTGGCCACGGCCGCATTGCGCATGGCGCAGGAGGAAGCGGAGAGAATCATCCACGAGCGTCAGGCGGCCGCCGGGAAGCCCTGCCGTGACACCGCCATCTTCCACCGCCCGAAGCCCGACGACGATGACTCTGATGCCGGATCGGGCGACGATGACGGAGGAGGAGCCGCCGGCCAGCCCGACATGGCCTACGAGGTCACTGTCAAGTATATGATAGTTTAGAGTTTATTTTAAGGTTTTTAAGTTCGCCGGACGAAATATCGTCCGGTTTTATGTAGACATTATCATAGTTTCAATGAAATCCACCGTGTTTATATCAAAATTCGCCCGGTTTGATCGAATTTCGTCGGGTTGGTTCGAATTGTTGCCAAAATATATGCGGCTACGGTTGGATGGCGCTTCCTGCATCCGTGTCCGTGGACTGGTCCCCCCTGTTTGCAGACGAATGCGGGAGGAAATTTGTGGGTTGAGTTGGAGATGCCCTTGCCAGCTAGATCTGCATGCAGTTACGACGCGTTACGGCCCATCAGAGATCACACATAGCATACTTGACTGGCACTGCATCTTTCACCGCATAAGGCTGGTCATAGTGGGAGTAATTTAGCTAAGAACATAGCGCATTTCAAGACAAGTTTACTTATGTGGCATGTAGTTAATGAAGAGAGAGGTGTTTGGAGTAACATAATATGTATAGTAACATAACGCAACCCAAAGCAAAATGAGTCTACAATCTAATCAATGCAATCATCTATGCTACTACTTCTATGTTACTTTGCACAATGAAGGTAGTATCATAGACTAGTGTCATATGCATGACACTAGTCTAAGTTACTCCCCACTATGACAAGCCTAAAGGGCATCTCCAAGGCTGACCTGCAAACCGCCCGCATTCGTCCGGACCGCGCTATCCGGACCGCGGAAGCCATCCAACATCGACCTGTATCGGTCCGCGGCGCGGTCCGGACGCGATTTCTCCCGCAAACAGGAGACAAAAGTGGGGGAGGTTTGCGGGAGTACGGACCGCTCCCAAGCCCGCTTCTGACCGCCCTGGCCCACCAAAAACCCCTCCACCCTCCCGCGCGTTTCAGTCAGCGCCGCTCCAGAGCGTCAGCGCCCGCATTCATGCCCGACTAGAGCGGACGCGACCGCTCACTAGCGCCGGCATTGAAGCGGCACGCCGACCGAGAGAGCACTGCTCGCGCCGCTTCCCAGTGCAGGCGACTACCGCGCGTTCAAACCACACGACGGCCGCCCGTCCGTCCGTCTGCCGCCCGCATTGATGGCACGCGGTTGCCGAGGCGTCTCCTCCGGTGCCACCCGTCCGTCCCTCTGCTGCCCACCATTGCTATAAAAGCCGGTACCCCGGCCATAGCCGCTGTCATCCACCTCTGATCCCCCTCCGCAGCACTCCCACCATGGATCCCTCCCCCACAAAAGCTCTCTAGGACGGGCTGACGTCGGACCAGAAGAAGGAGATGGCCGCCATTGCTGGCGGCTGGCTGGCCGGCAGGCAGCCGGAGGACGACGACGTCCCAATGGAGGACGCCGCCGACGACAGGCCGACGCTGCCCTCATCCTCCGCGCCACCCTCCTCCTCCTCCGCGCCACCCTCGCCGGTGCATTGCACCTTGACCATCGGCGAGGCCCGTGCCCATTACATGGACATGGTGCGGGAGGAGCAGTTCCGGAAGGCGCAGGCCGACGCCGCCTACAACCACCGCGCCCTCAAGGAGCACCTGCAAGCGGAGGAGGAGCTCGACGCCGGCAGGGCGGTGGCGCCGGACGCGGACCTGGCAGAGCAAGAGGCGCTGCTCCAGTCCTACCGCTCCGCCCGCGAGATCCGCCTTGCCCGCTAGCGGTCCCGGCAGCGGGTGGCGGAGGTGGCGGCCGCGTCCAAGGAGTGCGACGAGGCGGGCGAGGCGCTGTTCGGCGACACCTACAACGACGAGGACAACACCGAGGCCGCGCCCCGCCGCCACGACCACGAAGCCAGCACGTCCGCGGGCACCAGCGGCAGCGAGGAAGAGTAGTGCACGGGGGGTCGCCGCCGCTCAGGTCCTAGGAAGGCCACCACTCCTCCCCTCCCGTCGATGCCAAGCTTGGTGGGCTCAACATCGACGACCTATTAGTCGCTTGGCGGCGACGTGGAGGCGGACATTTGCTCTTGCCGGGTCTCCGGAGAAGGAGGTTACGGAGGCGGAGCTGGAAAAGGCGAAGCTTCGATTCTCTGGGTTCATGGCCGGACACGGGGAACGGGCGCCGGCGACCATTTAGATTAGGTACTATTATACCTCTAGAGCCGGACTAGCACCGCTTTGATGTAAATGTAATGAATTCCACAAATTTGGTGGTTTTGACTTTTTGGCTTGGAAGAAAGAAAAGCGAAAAACGCTCCGGCGATCTCGGAGGCGTTTCGGCGGCGACGCCGGAGAGTGAGATGAGAGTTGAGATGCCGGATCCGGTGGGCTCGAGGGCCACCCCAGAGGCGGGTTTGATGTGCTGCGCGCTCCAGCTGGAGTGGGCTAGCCTGCGGGAGAAGGCCATCCGTGTTCTCCGTTCTTCGAGGGATCCCGGTGTGTGCCTGAAGGAGATGAGGCGGAGAGCAACTAGTCTGCTGGAGAGGAGGCCGGGGGAGATGCGCGTGGATCCAGTAATGGAGATCAAGGTTGAGGCACGGTTACCGCAAGGAAGGGAGAAGGAATTGTATGGGGATTTTGATCTGGATGTGAAGCCGGCTGCGGATGCGGCGGCGCCCATACCTGCGGCTAAAGAGAAGAATCCGGAGGCAGTGCTAGGGATCGCTGGTTCCGAGCCAGGGGTCCAGACCGCAGCCAAGGTTGCACACAAGCTGATGGCTGCCCCTATTGTAGGGGTTCAGGGATTGGACGAAATTCAGAGAAACAAGGGTGGGATCGGTTCTGTTCTGGAAAGCAGAGTTTCAGATAATATCACAGTGCACCACATGGTTGTAGTTCAGAGAAAGATGTCTGGAAAAAGCATTGAAGTGGAGATCAATATACATCAGCATGCTACAGATTTTTGGCATGAACCAATTGAAGAGGGATCTAGCTCTGATCTGACACCAAGAAAAAGTGAGAAATTCTGCAATTGTAAGGAACAGGAGGATTTGGAGGCTGGACCAGACCATTTTTCCATTGAATTGTATCCAGATCGCAAGAAGTATGTAAAAGGAAAAACCGAGTTGGCATGGCAGTATGATGGAAATTATATGAAGGTGGACCTATCTAGTGTTTGTAGTGATCATGAAGGCCAAGTCAGAGAGGAGCCTGATCCCGGGGGTACTTTATCTGATCCTAGAGACCAGTCCATCGTGGGGGAGCAAATTGGATCAAACGATGGTGTTCAGGACGCTGAAGAAGCAGTTGCTGATGAATTAGTTCAGAGCTTATCTCAAAAGTCTCATGTTAACTGCCAGCTACATGTGGGTGCCTGTTGTTGTACTAATATATCTGCAAGTAACCACCTCATGGGGCGTATCATAGCTCCTGTGACTTTGTCCTGTGGGCTTGGGACAGATACCGCAGCGGCGCTCCCTGTGGCTGCCGTAATGCCGCTGGTCCCTGCTGCAACTGTCCCTACTACATCACTAACAGTGGCAGAGTGGGCTAACCCAGCAATGGGTGTGGATGCCTGTGCGTCCAGGGAGGAGGATGGCCAGCCAAATGCTCATACAGCTGGGCATAAGGAGGTGGAGCCACAAGGTTCAGAGAAGTTTTCAGAGGATCAAAAGAAAGAAAATGCAGGTAAATATTCAGGTACAGAGATACTGCAGGGCAAAGGCAAAGTGTGTGAAAAGGGTGGTGTCACGGCCACCTCTGCCCTCGGTAAGAGGGGTGACCGTAGTGATGTGGGCAGAAACATTCAGCCAGAGGACAGTACAGGGGAAGAGACAGAAAGGAACAAGAAGAAGAAAGGGGCAAAGACAGGTGGACAGGGAGATGCCAAGGATGGTACAGGTGGTTCGGAAGCGACCGGCCCTGGGGCTGCCGGCAAACTAACGGGCGCCAAAGGCGGTGCCCGTCAGGAGCCATGACAGTCCTAAGTTGGAACTGCCGGGGCTTGGGGCAACCCCGGACAGTTCAGGAACTCGTGTGCCTAGTGCACACGTACAAGCCTAAGCTTGTGTTCTTATCAGAAACTCGGCAAAGCAATTCTTATGTCAATAAGTTGAGATGGAGGTTAGGTCTCAAGCATTGTATAGCGCAGCCCGGCGTTGGCAAAAGTGCCGGTATTGCGCTCTTTTATGATGAAAGTGTCGAAGTAATAAAGCTTGCCGTTGGCCCGAGGTACATTGATGTTTTAATTCGTTTACATTCCAGTGATATGCAATGGCGTGGTACCTTTATTTATGGTGAACCTAGAGCTCATGAAAGGCACAATATGTGGGAAGTTTTGAGAAGAATTAAGTGTTGGAAATATGCCCTAGAGGCAATAATAAATTGGTTATTATTATATTTCCTTGTTCATGATAATCGTTTATTATCCATGCTATAATTGTATTGATTGGAAACTCAAATACATGTGTGGGTACATAGACAACATTGTGTCCCTAGTAAGCCTCTAGTTGACTAGCTTGTTGATCAAAGATGGTTAAGGTTTCCTAGCCATGGACATGAGATGTCATTTGATAACGGGATCACATCATTAGGAGAATGATGTGATGGACAAGACCCAAACTGTAAACGTAGCATTTGATCGTGTCAGTTTATTGCTATTGTTTTCTGCATGTCAAGTATCTGTTCCTTTGACCATGAGATCATGCAACTCACTGACACCGGAGGAATACCTTGTGTGTATCAAACGTCGCAACGTAACTGGGTGACTATAAAGGTGCTCTACAGGTATCTCCGAGGGTGTCTGTTGGGTTGGCATGGATCAAGACTGGGATTTGTTACTCCGTATGACGGAGAGGTATCTCAGGGCCCACTCGGTAATACAACATCACAATGAGCCTTGCAAGCAATGTGACTAAAGTGTTAGCCACGAGATCTTGTATTACGGAACGAGTAAAGAGACTTGCCGGTAACGAGATTGAACTAGGTATAGAGATACCGACGATCGAATCTCGGGCAAGTAACATACCGAAGAACAAAGGGAACAGCATACGGGATTAACTGAATCCTTGACATAGAGGTTCGACCGATAAAGATCTTCGTAGAATATGTAGGAGCCAATATGGGCATCCAGGTCCCGCTATTGGTTATTGGCCGTAGAGGTGTCTCGGTCATGTCTACATAGTTCTCGAACCCGCAGGGTCTACACACTTAACGTTTGGTGACGATTAGTATAATTGAGTTATTATGTTGGTGACCGAAAGTTGTTCGGAGTCCCGGATAAGATCCCGGACATGACGAGGATCTCCGGAATAGTCCGGAGGTAAAGATTGATATATGTGATAATAGTGTTTTGATCTCCGGAAGAGTTCCGAAGTTCACCGGAAGGGGTTCCGGATGTTTACCGAAGTGTTCGGGTGCAGCAACACTTTATATGAGCCAAAGGGATAAAGCCCACAAGGTATTGGAAAGTGCAAAAGTAGTTTTGCTGCCGCGTAAGCGGTACTACCGCTTGGTGAAGTGGTACTACCGCCCGAGCGGTACTACCGCTTGTGTGAAGCGGTACTACCGCCCAAGCGGTACTACCGCTTGTGTGAAGCGGTACTACCGCTTGTGCGCGGCTGTGCACGGTTCGGCAGGGATCCGAGTTGGACTCTTTCCCTGCGGGCCAAACCGACCTTGTGCGGGCAAAACCGACCTAGAGGAGGCTTTTACTCCAAGTTTAGACCCCAAGGCTCAACATATAAATAGAGGGGCAGGGCTAGCACACGGGACACATCAGGATTTCCCAAGCTGTGTGCCGGCAACCCTAGCCCTCTAGTTCCTCCGTCATAATCTCCGTAGCGCTTGGCGAAGCCCTGCAGAGATTGTTCCTCACCACCATCACCACGCCGTCGTGCTGCTGGAACTCAACCACTACTTCATCATCGCTCGCTGGATCGAGGAGGTGAAGGCGTCATCAAGCCGTACGTGTGTTGAACGCGGAGGTGCCGTCCGTTCGGCGCTAGTTCGTGATCGGATCGAGGGACGACTTGCGATTTGGATCGCGGAGACGTTCGACTACATCAACCGCGTTTATTAAACGCTTCCGCTTAGCGATCTACAAGGGTATGTAGATTCACTCTTCCTCTCGTAGATGCTCATCACCATGGATAGATCTTGTGTGTGCGTAGGAAAATTTTTGTTTCCCATGCAACGTTCCCCAACAGTGGCATCTGAGCTAGGTCTATGCGTAGATGAGATCTCGAGTAGAACACAAACGAGTTGTGGGCGTGGGTGTATACATATTGCTTGCCGTTACTAGTTGATATTTGATTCGGCGGTACTGTGAGATGAAGCGGCCCGGACCGACATTACGCGTACACTTACGCGAGACAGGTTCCTTCAACTAACATGTAACTTCGTTGCATAAAGATGGCTAGCGGGTGTCTGTCTCTCTCACTTTAGTTGAATCGATTTCAATGAAGAGGGTTCTTTTAGAAGATCAAAAAGCAATCACTACACCACGTTGTGGTTTTGCGTAGGTAAGAACGGTTCTTGCAAACCCGTAGCAGCCACGTAAAATTTGCAACAACAATTAGAGGACGTCTAACTTGTTTTTGCAGGGTATGTTGTGATGTGATATGGCCAATTACATGATGAGATATATGTGATGTATGAGATGATCATGTTTTGTATAGAATATCACGACTTGCATGTCGATGAGTACGGCAACTGGCAGGAGCCATAGAGTTGTCTTTAATTATTGTATGACCTGCGTGTCAATCATTAAGCGCTATGTAATGCTTTACTTTATCGCTAAACGTTAGCTATAGTCGTGGAAGCAACAGTCGGCGCGACAACCTTATGGCGACACGTTGATGGAGATCATGGTGTCATGCCGGTGACGATGGAGATCATGCCGGTGCTTTGGAGATGGAGATCAAAAGCACAAGTTCATGGCCATATCATGTCACTTATGATTTGCATGTGATGTTAATCCTTTTATGCATCTTATTTTGCTTAGGACGACGGTAGCATTATAAGGTGATCCCTCACTTAAATTTCAAGATAAATTGTGTTCTCCCCAAGTGTGCACCGTTGCGAAAGTTCGTCGTTTCGAGACACGCCGTGATGATCGGGTGTGATAGACTCTACGTTCGCATACAACGGGTGCAAGCCATGTTGCACGTGCGGAACACTCGGGTTAAACTTGACGAGCCTAGCATGTACAGACATGGCCTCGGAACACAAGAGACCGAAAGGTCGAACATGAGTCATATAGTAGATATGATCAACATGAAGATGTTCACCATTGAAACCACCTCAACTCACGTGATGATCGGACTTGAGTTGGTGGATTTGGATCATGTTACACTCGAATGATCGGAGGGATGTCAATTTGAGTGGGAGTTTTTAAGTAATATGATTAACTAAACTCATTATCTAAGAACAATAGTCTAAGTTGTCTTTGCTATATTTATGTTGTAGATCATGGCTCGCGCAGTAGCACCCCTGAATTTTAATGCGTTCCTAGAGAAAGCTAAGTTGAAAGATGATGGAAGTAACTTTGTGGACTGGGCCCGTAATCTAAGGATTATCCTTACGGCTTCCCAGAAGGCTTATGTCCTTGATGCACCGCTTGGTGATCCACCCGCTCCAGTTGAGTCTCTAGACGTTGTGAACGCCTGGCAGGCTCGTTCTGATGATTACTCAATAGTTCAATGTGCAATGTTGTATGGCTTAGAACCGGGACTTCAAAGACGTTTTGAACGTCATGGAGCATATGAGATGTTCCAGGAATTGAAGTTTATCTTTCAGAAGAATGCCCGGATCGAGAGATATGAGATCTCCGATAAGTTCTATGCTTGCAAGATGGAGGAGAACGGGTCTATCAGTGATCACGTGCTCAGAATGTCTGGGTACTCCACCCGTCTGGCTGAGTTAGGGATGCCCCTTCCGCCAGAGGCTATCACTGACAGAGTTCTTCAATCATTGCCACCTAGCTACAAGAGCTTCGTGTTGAACTATAACATGCACGGGATGAACAAGTCAGTCGCCGAGCTGTTTGCGATGCTGAAAGCCGCTGAGTCTGAAATTCAGAAGGAGCATCAAGTGTTGATGGTCAATAAAACCACTAGTTTCAAGAAAAATGGCAAGGGTAAGAAGGGTAACTCCAAGAAGAGTGGCAAAGCAGTTGCTCCTCTCGTGAAGAAACCCAAGGCTGGACCCAAACCAGAAACTGTGTGTTTTCATTGCAAGGGAACTGGACACTGGAAGCGGAATTGCCCCAAGTATTTGGCTGACAAGAAGGCGGCCAACAACAAACAAGGTATATATGATATACATGTTATTGATGTGTACCTTACCAACTCTCGTTGTAGTGCCTGGGTATTTGATACCGGTGCGGTTGCTCATATTTGCAACTCAAAACAGGAACTGCGGAATAGACGGAGGCTGGCAAAGGACGAAGTGACGATGCGCGTGGGAAATGGTTCCAAGGTTGATGTGATCGCCGTCGGCACGCTCGCTCTTCGATTACCGTCGGGATTAGTGATGAACCTAAATAAGTGTTATTTGGTGCCTGCGTTAAGCATGAACATTATATCTGGATCTTGTTTATTGCGAGACGGTTACTCATTTAAATCAGAGAATAATGGTTGTTCTATTTATATGAGTAATATCTTTTATGGTCATGCACCCGATGTGAGGGGTTTATTCTTATTTAATCTCGATAGTAATGATACACATGTTCATAACATTGATGCCAAAATATGTAGAATTGATAATGATAATACCACTTTCTTGTGGCACTGCCGTTTAGGTCATATTGGCGTAAAACGCATGAGGAAGCTCCATGCCGATGGACTTTTGGAGTCACTTGATTTTGAATCACTTGACACATGTGAACCATGCCTCATGGGCAAGATGACTAAAACGCCGTTCTCTGGAATAATGGAACGGGCAAGTGACTTATTGGAAATCATACATACTGATGTGTGCGGTCCAATGAGTATTGAGGCGCGCGGTGGTTATCGTTACTTTCTCACCTTCACTGATGACTTAAGTAGATATGGGTATATTTACTTAATGAAACACAAGTCTGAAACATTTGAAAAGTTCAAACAATTTCAGAGTGAAGTTGAGAATCATCGTAACAAGAAGATTAAATTCCTACGATCTGATCGAGGAGGAGAATATCTGAGTTATGAGTTTGGCAGTCACTTAAGACAGTGTGGAATTGTTTCACAATTGACACCGCCTGGAACACCACAGCGTAATGGTGTGTCCGAACGTCGTAATCGAACCTTATTAGATATGGTGCGATCTATGATGTCTCTTGCCGATTTGCCACTATCGTTTTGGGGTTATGCATTAGAGACAGCTGCATTCACTTTAAATAGGGCACCATCGAAATCCGTTGAGACGACGCCATATGAACTTTGGTTTGGCAAGAAGCCAAAACTGTCGTTTCTTAAAGTTTGGGGATGTGATGCTTATGTCAAAAAGCTTCAGCCTGAAAAGCTGGAACCCAAAGCGGAGAAATGCGTCTTCATAGGATACCCAAAAGAGACAATTGGGTATACCTTCTACCTCAGATCCGAGGGCAAAGTGTTTGTCGCTAAAACGGAACATTTCTTGAGAAAGAGTTTCTCTCGAAAGAATTGAGTGGGAGGAAGATAGAACTTGATGAGGTTGTTGAACCTTTACTTCAACCTGAGAGTAGCGCAGCGCAGAAAGTTGTTTCTGTGGAGCCTACATTAGCTGAAGAGGAAGTTAATGATGATGATCATGAAGCTTTGGATCAAGTTGCTATCGAACCTCGTAGGTCGACAAGGACGCGTACTGCTCCCGAGTAGTACGGCAACCCTGTCTTAAAAGTCATGTTGTTAGACAACGATGAACCTACGAGCTATGGAGAAGCGATGATGGGCCCGGATTCCGAGAAGTGGTTAGAGGCCATGAAATCCGAGATGGGATCCATGTATGAAAACAAAGTATGGACTTTGGAAGTATTACCTGAAGGGCGTAAGGCCATTCAGAACAAATGGATCTTTAAGAGGAAGACGGACGCGGACGGTAATGTCACCGTCTATAAAGCTCGACTTGTGGCAAAGGGTTTTTCACAAGTTCAAGGAGTTGACTACAATGAGACCTTCTCACCCGTAGCGATGCTTAAGTCCGTCAGAATCATGTTAGCAATAGCTGCCTTTTTCGATTATGAAATTTGGCAGATGGATGTCAAAACAGCGTTCCTTAACGGTTTCCTTAAGGAAGAGTTGTATATGATGCAACCAGAAGGTTTTGTCGATCCAGAGAATGCTGACAAAGTTTGCAAACTCCAGCGATCCATTTATGGACTGGTGCAAGCATCTCGGAGTTGGAATCTTCGTTTTGATGAGGTGATCAAAGCGTTCGAGTTTATACAAGTTTACGGAGAAGCTTGTATTTACAAGAAAGTGAGTGGGAGCTCTATAGCGTTTCTAATATTATATGTGGATGACATATTACTGATTGGAAACAATATAGAAATGCTGGAAAGCGTAAAGGAATATTTGAACAAGAGTTTTTCAATGAAGGACCTAGGAGAAGCTGCTTTCATATTAGGCATCAAGATCTATAGAGATAGATCGAGACGCTTAATAGGACTTTCACAAAGCACATACCTTGATAAGATTTTGAAGAAGTTCAAAATGGATCAGTCCAAGAAGGGGTTCTTGCCTGTTTTGCAAGGTGTGAAGTTGAGTAAGACTCAATGCCCAGTGACTGCAGAAGATAGAGAAAAGATGAGTGTCATCCCCTATGCTTCAGCCATAGGCTCTATCATGTATGCAATGCTGTGCACAAGACCTGAAGTCAGCCTTGCCATAAGTATGGTCGGAAGGTTTCAAGGTGATCCAGGAATGGAACACTGGACGGCGGTCAAGAATATCCTGAAGTACCTGAAAAGGACTAAGGACATGTTTCTCGTTTATGGAGGTGATCAAGAGCTCGTCGTAAAGGGTTACGTCGATGCAAGCTTTGACACTGATCCGGATGACTCTAAGTCGCAAACCGGATACGTATTTATTCTTAATGGGGGTGCGGTTAGCTGGTGCAGTTCCAAGCAAGCGTGGTAGCTGATTCTACATGCGAAGCGGAGTACATCGCTGCCTCGGAGGCGGCGAAGGAAGGTGTCTGGATGAAGGAGTTCATGACAGATCTTGGAGTAGTGCCTAGTGCACTTGACCCAATGACTCTGTTTTGTGATAATACTGGTGCCATTGCTCTAGCCAAGGAACCAAGATTTCACAAGAGGACCAGACACATAAAGCGACGTTTCAATTCCATCCGCGATTACATCAAGGAGGACGACATAAATATTTGCAAAGTACACACGGATCTAAATGTTGCAGATCCGTTGACTAAACCTCTTCCAAGGGCTAAACATGAACAACACCAGAACTGCATGGGTGTTCGATTCATTACAATGTAAATCACATAGTGATGTGAACTAGATTATTGACTCTAGTGCAAGTGGGAGACTGTTGGAAATATGCCCTAGAGGCAATAATAAATTGGTTATTATTATATTTCCTTGTTCATGATAATCGTTTATTATCCATGCTATAATTGTATTGATTGGAAACTCAAATACATGTGTGGGTACATAGACAACATTGTGTCCCTAGTAAGCCTCTAGTTGACTAGCTTGTTGATCAAAGATGGTTAAGGTTTCCTAGCCATGGACATGAGATGTCATTTGATAACGGGATCACATCATTAGGAGAATGATGTGATGGACAAGACCCAAACTGTAAACGTAGCATTTGATCGTGTCAGTTTATTGCTATTGTTTTCTGCATGTCAAGTATCTGTTCCTTTGACCATGAGATCATGCAACTCACTGACACCGGAGGAATACCTTGTGTGTATCAAACGTCGCAACGTAACTGGGTGACTATAAAGGTGCTCTACAGGTATCTCCGAGGGTGTCTGTTGGGTTGGCATGGATCAAGACTGGGATTTGTTACTCCGTATGACGGAGAGGTATCTCAGGGCCCACTCGGTAATACAACATCACAATGAGCCTTGCAAGCAATGTGACTAAAGTGTTAGCCACGAGATCTTGTATTACGGAACGAGTAAAGAGACTTGCCGGTAACGAGATTGAACTAGGTATAGAGATACCGACGATCGAATCTCGGGCAAGTAACATACCGAAGAACAAAGGGAACAGCATACGGGATTAACTGAATCCTTGACATAGAGGTTCGACCGATAAAGATCTTCGTAGAATATGTAGGAGCCAATATGGGCATCCAGGTCCCGCTATTGGTTATTGGCCGTAGAGGTGTCTCGGTCATGTCTACATAGTTCTCGAACCCGCAGGGTCTACACACTTAACGTTTGGTGACGATTAGTATAATTGAGTTATTATGTTGGTGACCGAAAGTTGTTCGGAGTCCCGGATAAGATCCCGGACATGACGAGGATCTCCGGAATAGTCCGGAGGTAAAGATTGATATATGTGATAATAGTGTTTTGATCTCCGGAAGAGTTCCGAAGTTCACCGGAAGGGGCTCCGGATGTTTACCGAAGTGTTCGGGTGCAGCAACACTTTATATGAGCCAAAGGGATAAAGCCCACAAGGTATTGGAAAGTGCAAAAGTAGTTTTGCTGCCGCGTAAGCGGTACTACCGCTTGGTGAAGCGGTACTACCGCCCGAGCGGTACTACCGCTTGTGTGAAGCGGTACTACCGCCCAAGCGGTACTACCGCTTGTGTGAAGCGGTACTACCGCTTGTGCGCGGCTGTGCACGGTTCGGCAGGGATCCGAGTTGGACTCTTTCCCTGCGGGCCAAACCGACCTTGTGCGGGCAAAACCGACCTAGAGGAGGCTTTTACTCCAAGTTTAGACCCCAAGGCTCAACATATAAATAGAGGGGCAGGGCTAGCACACGGGACACATCAGGATTTCCCAAGCCGTGTGCCGGCAACCCTAGCCCTCTAGTTCCTCCGTCATAATCTCCGTAGCGCTTGGCGAAGCCCTGCAGAGATTGTTCCTCACCACCATCACCACGCCGTCGTGCTGCTGGAACTCAACCACTACTTCATCATCGCTCGCTGGATCGAGGAGGTGAAGGCGTCATCAAGCCGTACGTGTGTTGAACGCGGAGGTGCCGTCCGTTCGGCGCTAGTTCGTGATCGGATCGAGGGACGACTTGCGATTTGGATCGCGGAGACGTTCGACTACATCAACCGCGTTTATTAAACGCTTCCGCTTAGCGATCTACAAGGGTATGTAGATTCACTCTTCCTCTCGTAGATGCTCATCACCATGGATAGATCTTGTGTGTGCGTAGGAAAATTTTTGTTTCCCATGCAACGTTCCCCAACATTAAGGGCCAGTCTAACGCACCATGGCTGATGGTCGGAGACTTCAACGAGACGATGTGGCAATCGGAACATCTCTCGGCCTCAAAAAGGTCGGAAAAGTACATGGAGAACTTTAGAAGAGTGCTCTCGGATTGCAACCTATTCGATCTTGGGTACAAGGGCCCCATCTGGACATACAACAACAAACAGGGAGGAAGGAAAAATGTAAGGGCCAGGTTGGACAGGGGGGTCGCATCACCTGATTGGACTGAAAAGTTCAGAAATGCCTCAGTGGAACACATCTGTAGCTCGAGGTCAGATCATTTTCCTGTCCTCGTGCGGTTGGGAGGCCGGAAGGAATGGCGACCTGTGAAGGAGAGTGGGCAGAAACAAAAATCCAAGCCTTTTAGATACGAGCAAATGTGGGAACGGGTTACCTCTCTGCAGAACACCATCACGGATGGATGGAACGACCTGGGCTCAGTGGAAAACTTTCAGGGAGTGGGTACAAAGATTAAACATATGCAACAAGTCCTAAAGGCGTGGGCTGATAGGGATTTTGGATCAGTGATTAAGAAAACTGCAGAACTTAGAAGCAAACTCAGTATCCTATGGAGTTCCCCTTTTTCACCTACGCGAGATAGAGAAATTCAGAAATGTTCAGAGGAACTCGATGAGGTGCTGCTCAGAGAAGAGCTCATGTGGAGACAGAGGTCGAGAGCTACCTATTTGCGTGAAGGGGATCGCAACACAAAATGGTTCCAAAGGAAAGCAACTTGGAGGAAAAAGAAAAACGAGATAACTAAGCTAAAGGACAGCAGCGGGGTCTGGAAGGAAGATAGCAAAGCGATCAGTGAAATGACAAGGGAGTTTTTCCAGAAACTTTACGACAGAGAGAGAGATGTGGAGCCACATGAATTACTGGACCTTGTTGAAAAGAGGGTCACGGACAACATAAACAGCAGATTAACAAGAGCGTTCACGGTGGAGGAGATCAGTGACTCGCTTTTCCAGATAGGCCCGCTCAAAGCGCCGGGACCGGATGGGTTCCCCGCCCAGTTTTACCAGCGGAATTGGGATGTGTTGAGAGAAGATGTTGTAAAAGGAGTGATGGATTTTTTTGAGAGGGAGATATTGCCGGAAGGGATTAATGATACAATGATAGTCCTCATCCCAAAAGGAAAGGACCCTCAGTCTTTGAAGGATTATCGTCCAATTAGTTTATGCAATGTCATATATAAAGTGATATCCAAGTGCCTCGTCAACCGCCTCCGGCCTTTTTTGGATGACATCATTTCCGAGACGCAAAGTGCGTTTATCCCAGGGCGTTTGATCACGGATAATGCCACCATTGCCTTTGAGTGTTTTCATAAGATCCAACACAGCGTTAGCAGACACAACACCCACTGTGCATATAAACTTGACTTGGCGAAAGCGTATGATAGAGTGGACTGGAACTTCTTGGAGGGGGTCTTGCAAAAAACTGGTTTTGATCTGAAATGGATTTCATGGATTATGCACTGTGTCAGGTCGGTCAGTTATTCAGTCAGATGTAATGGGGAGTTACTGGAACCTTTTATCCCGTCAAGAGGTTTACGGCAAGGTGACCCGCTTAGCCCTTATCTCTTTCTTTTTGTTGCCGATGGCCTAGTGACACTCATGAAGAAGGAGACCAAGGCGGGAAACCTGACACCCATCAAAATTGCTAGAAATAGCCCAGGCATATCAAACCTCTTGTTTGCCGATGATAGTTTGATTTTTTTCAAGGCCACAGTGGAGGAAGCTGTAACAATGAAAAGGGTTTTATCCACTTTCCAGAGATGTATGGGTCAGTTGCTGAGTGAGAGTAAATGTTCTTTGCTATTTAGCGAACAGTGCCCCGAGGAAGTTAGAGATAGCATAAAAGAGACCCTGGGAGTGGTGTCATCATCTTTTGAGAGTAAGTACTTGGGACTACCAACTCCAGAAGGAAGAATGAAGGATGAGGATTTCCAGCCAATCATGGATAGATTCAGGAAAAGATGCAGTGATTGGTCAGAGAAATTCATGGCATATGCTGCAAAAGAAGTTCATGTCAAATCGGTTGTCCAGGCACTCCCATGCTTCACCATGGGTGTCTTTCTATTATCCAAAGGTTTTTGCGAAAAGTACGAGAAGATGATCAGAAACTTCTGGTGGGGTGATGAGGAGGGTCACCGGAAGGTCCACTGGATGTCATGGGAGCATATGATTCGACCTAAGCGTGCGGGAGGAATTGGCTTCAGAGATATGCATCTTTTCAACTTAGCACTCCTAGCAAAGCAGGGTTGGAGGCTGATCCAAAAGCCAGACAGTCTATGTGCAAGAGTGCTTAAGTCTAAGTATTACCCTCACGGGAATCTGCTGGACACGGTTTTCTCTTCGGATGCATCACCCGTGTGGAGGGGCATTGAGGCGGGGCTAGAGTTACTGAAAAAAGGAATTATTTGGAGGGTGGGGGATGGAAGAAAGATTCAAATTCAGCGAGATCAATGGATTCCACGCAAGGAGGGGTTGAAGACGGCTTCTTTCAAGAGGCGCTCGCGTCTCCGGTGGGTAAACCAGCTCATCCTCCCGGACAGGAAAGAATGGAACGTGGAACTCATAAATCAAATTTTCCAAGAGTTTGATGCTCATGAAATCTGCAAGATCCCCATAGCAAAATCGGAAGTGGAGGATTGCATTGCCTGGCACCCTGAAAAGAATGGAATATTCACAGTAAGAAGCGCCTAAAAATTGGCTTATGCTGGTCAAGGGCAGCTTAGTCAGATTCCATCTAGCTCTACAAGGGAGGCAAATGATCGGAGTATTTGGGACCTCGTATGGAAAGCTAGGGTCCCTCCGAAAGTTAGAATCTTTGGGTGGAGGATTGCAACTAACACCCTCGCTACAAAGCAGAACAAATTTAGACGTACCCTTGCTCTTGATCCTACGTGCAACATCTGCGGAAATGGAGTGGAAAATGAATTCCATGCAGTAGTTGAATGCACTAGGAGCAGGGCTCTAAGACATGAGATGAGAGAGTTCTGGGCTCTCCCCTACGAGCTAGCATTCAGGTATACTGGCACGGACTGGCTGCAGCATCTACTCGGCACTTGCTCCGAAGACATGCAGGCGAAGATCCTTCTTTTACTCTGGAGATGTTGGCACCTGCGAGATGATTGCGTACATGGCAAAGGAAATGAGCTGATTCGTCATTCTGTTAACTTCCTGGTCCAGTACGAGGAGGAACTGAATAAGGCTGCCCTTGACGTGATATCAGAGAAAGGCAAAGAGCAGATTACACTGGAAAATGTTGCGCCATGCAAACCTGTAAGGCAACGCATGCTTTGGGCAGCGCCAACCTCGGGGATAGCAAAAATTAATTCAGACGCTGGCTTCAACCTAGACAGTGGTCAGGGTTGGGCAGGCGCTGTTGCCAGAGACCACCGAGGCTACGTCTTCTTGTCGGCTGGAAGCCTGCTACCTGTCTCGGCGAGCGTGGAGGAAGCCGAGGCAAGGGCTGCTCTGTTTGGGTTACAATCGCTGGCCAATGTCTATAATGGACCGATCGAATTGGAGCTGGACTGCAAATCAGTTGCTGAATATTTAAATACGGAGGAGGCGTGCTTGGCCCCTTGCTATGCAGTGATACAGGATATTAAGCAACTGCTTGAGGGGTTCGCCTCATACAAAGTGTGTTTTGCTGGAAGAAAGAGCAATGGATTGGCTCATGAGCTGGCGATTGAGGCGAGGATGCAAGGAAATTTTCGGATTATTGCAGGAGTCCCTGATAGACTTAGAGAGTTGATGCAGTCTGAATACTGCCCCGTTACTTGAGTTTGTAACTCTTGTTTCTCAAAAACAAAAAAAATGTAATGAATTCCGTCATGTTTATATGAAATCCAGACGTGTTTGTACGAAATCCGGCACGAAATCCGGACGTGTTTGCACGAATTTCATCCGGTTTGTTGAAAAAGAGTTTGAAATGTATGCGGCTAGCGTTGGATGGCGTCCTCCCGCATCCGTGTCCGCGGACTGGTCCCCCTGTCCGCGGACGGATGTGGGAGGAAATTTGCGGGTTGCCGTTGGGGATGCCCTAAGAGCATCTACAGCCGCATATGGCAAATCCGGCCCCTCAAACGCCCGCGGACGCGCCCGGGCGCGTCCGCAGGCAGTGACCGGGCACGCCTCAAATTTCACTAGTTGCATCCGGACATCTCATACTAGATTCTTAAATCCATACAAAGACATGCAAAGGAAGTAAACCTACGTACTACGTCGATCCTAGCTACTCCTCGTCGGAGATCACGACGATCTCCGTGCCCGGCTCCGGCAGCATGGGCGGCAGCTGCAGCTCCGGCTCCTCCGGCTGCTCCGCTCCGGCCTCCTCCTCCTCTATCTCTGCGTCGAGTTCGGCGAAGAGCGCGTCCGACGCCGCCCGCTCCTACCGGAGGAACGCCCGGTTGGCCTCCACATAGGCCTCATCCTGGATGGACTCCAGGATGGCCTGCTGCTCCGCCATCTCGTCCGATTGGGCGACGGTGAACTCCGCCTCCGCCTGATCCATGTTGAAGCCCGGCAGCTCCGGCTCCTCCGCCTCCTCCGCGTCCTCCACCTCCATCGGCTCCGGCTGCTCCTCCTCTCCCTCCGGCTGCTCCGGCTGCTCGTCCTCCTCCTCCGGCCCCGGCGAGTCCGGAGGCAGCCCGGCAGCGATGCAGGCGGCGCGCGCGGCTTGTCTCGCCCGGATCTCCTGCTGGATCTCGTACCGGCGCTCTGGCGTGAGCATTGCGTAGTACGTGATCTTCCTCCGGACCATGGCGGAGCGCCGGAGCGTGGGCAGAGCGCCGGAGCGGGAGGGGGAGGAGGTGGATGGGCTCGGACTGGCGGCGCGGAGAGGGGGGAGGTGGATGGGCTAGGGTTGCGGGACGCCAGTCCGCTTAAATAGGCGGATTTGGTCTCGGGCGGCGAGCCGGAGCGGCGCTACGCGGCGTTCACACCGCGGCGACGGACGCGGCGTCCGTCGGACCGCTGGGTTTCCGGGCGTTTTCGTGTGGGACCCCGCCGTCAGTCCGACATAACGGGCGTGCCCGGGCGCCCCATATCCGCCCCATATTTGAGCTGGATATGAGGAGTGCCGGTCAGCCCGGACGTTTGAGGCCCGTTTGAGGCGCGCGGCTGGGTCGAAAAATCGTGACCGGCCGGCTCGCCCGGACGTATGAGGCGGGTTTGATGCGCCCGGCTGTAGATGCTCTAAAGCCCTCTTTGGTTAGACGCATCGCATGGCCGAGATCTGAAGTGCAGCGATCGATCAAGCCAGCACTTGCCCAAAGAATGCGCATGCGTGCCACCGCGGCATCCCTCAGCCGGTGCCACGCGCCGCCCACGGACGGCCTTCGAAGCAATTGCTCCCATCTCCATAGCACCACCATCGACCGGGGCGGACGCCGGCGCCGTCAACCTGTTCTCGAAATCTTGCAACGTACTACTACTCCAAAATTAAACAGGGAAAAACGTCATGCCACCCACGATCCACGAGACGGTACGCCGTACGCCGCTTTCTCCTTTTCCGGTCCCATAGTCCCCGGAGCCGCCAGCCTTTTCGGCACAAACGCGTGCAAAAACCCGAACGTTTCCCCGCGCGGCGCCGGTGATCCAGGAAGCAACCGCCCCACACCCACTAGTCAACGCGCGCGCGGACATACGCATGCGGCGACGCCACCTGACGACGCCAGGCGGGCGGCGGCTCACGGCCAGAATCTCCGGGAAATTACAAGGAGGGCGAGCGCGCGCTCTGGTTGGGCGACGGTGGGATGCCGCGCGGGGCGGGGACAACGCGGTCACCGCGGCCCGCGGCCCCTGCCGGTCACGTACAGCCGCGCCGACCGGATCGATCACCGGACTACTCGACTCGATCAATGGGGTCACCCACTCCACCCGGCCGCGATTCTGAAACGGATGTCGACGGATCGGCGGATGACGATCGCCGGCACATGAGCAGACGCGCGGCCTCCCGGCAGCCTCACGTCGATCTTGGACATAATATTATTGTTTTTTCTTCATGTGACCACAGGATGAATGGATGCGGTGAACGGCAATCGCGCATACGAGTATATGGACAAGCAGTCCCGCCATTTGTGTATCATACACCTCCCGTCGGGATCAAAATCTGTGATCGATCGATGTGGGACAGAGTTGCTTCATTTGGTTATTCAAATTTTGGTTTAGTTAATTAACACTCGGACGCTTCATTAGCAGGTAGGGATACACCATGCTACCATGCCGTGTACCCTTTTTTTTTTTTTTTGCGAGAACCATGCCGTGTACCTGGAGCCAACAGTCAAGTACTTTGAACCTTCTTTTTTAGTAGAACTCAAGTACTTTGAACCAGGAAGGAAGAGCGGTAATCAGGGCCAGTGGTTGCTTGCGTGGCGTATGATTTAGCAGCTTCATTTGCGAGCACACACGTGGATCTGCCTCTGCAAAGGCTGGATAGAAAGCAACGAAGCACCATGGTATTGGCCCCCATGGCAATCATTGGTGTATGCCTTTGAATCTAGCGTTGGACATAAACACGCCTGCTGATTGAGAACATCACACTAACGCATGAGCTATCGCAATTGAAATGCGGTCGCGGCACACATAGCTGTTCGCCTCTCTTTTATTCCTCTTCTGAAGGAGACGCACAAATGGCTGCATATTTCCCCGCGTGTTTTGGAAAAGATAAAAAACCATCCAGAAGCGAAAAGGCAACCACTTCGTGGAATACAACTTTCTGATACCACGATATTTGACAAATGTCGAGAAATGAAACACCAAGAGAAAGAAAAATCGGCGGTCTTGCAGTCGAACCGAATGATCAAACTCCGACTTTTCTTATCCATCTTCAATTATGCAACAAATTAATGTAGATGATCTGCGAATCGACATCCGGATAAGACACGCAATACACTCTCTTTAACGTGCGGCCAAGCCTGATTCCCCGTGATTCCTTGATTTTTTTTTTAAAAAAAGAAACAAGAACCTTTCTTTTGAAACTGGGAAGAAAAAAAAGAGCTTGATGAAGTCAAATTGAGGTTGAGTCTGGGTCGGGTCATCAGAAACCATTCCTCCTCCCCCATAACTCCCTGAGCACCCGAGACGCCAAGCCGAGCTCCGATAAAAGCCTGCGCTCTCCCTGCCCCCCACCTAACGTTCTCCGGTTCTCCCAGCCTCCAGTCCACCCCGCCACGCACGCGCGCGTGCTCTAGCTCGCTCTCGAGCCCTCGCTGCTCCTGCGTCTTCTTGACCTTTCCACCCGCCGAGAGGTGCCGGCAGGTCGGCGAACCAGCGCCGCGAGCGCGCTCTAGCTCGCTCTCGCTCTCGAGTCCTAGCTGCTCCTGCGTCTTGGCCTTTCCGCCCGCCGAGAGGTGCCGGCAGGTCGGCGAACCCGCGCACCGCGCCGGCATGGCGGCGTCGGAGGGGGCAATGCGGATGGGCAAGTACGAGATGGGGCGGACGCTCGGGGAGGGGCACTTCGGCAAGGTGAGGCTGGCGCGGCACGCCGACAACGGCCGCGCCTTCGCCATCAAGATCCTCGACCGCCAGCGCATCCTCGCCATGAAGATCGACGAGCAGGTGCGCGCCCCCTCCGCCCAATCGATTTCTTTCGTCTTGCTCTCGCGCGGTTTGGGTGCTCACCGTGGTTGCTTGCGGCGGCCCATGCAGATAAAGACGGAGATCGCGACGCTGAAGCTGCTCAAACACCCCAACGTCGTCCGGCTCTACGAGGTAAGAGTTCACGCCTTCTCCCCCAAAAATTTTCCTCCGCAGACTGTTCGGTCAATTCGTTGTCTTTTTTCTTCTGTTTACTTCCCGTTGAAATGTTCTTGGGGAGAGCATGGCCGAAGGCGCAATGGGTTGGGTCCTTGGGTGGTTGGGTGGGAGTAAATGGGGCCAATCGCGTGATCGGCTCGTCGCAGCTACACACTGTGCCTCTGTGCGCCATTGAAGTTGCCGTCTGAACCTCCAAAGCTGCGGCGGGTTCCAATTATTTTATCTCAACTTATTTTGGCTGCGGGGACGATAGGTAGAAGACGCACCGAGCAACCCAGTAGTTTTTTTTTTTTTGAGAAACAGCAACCCAGTAGGTAGTCCGCTTTCAATAACCGCCCACATGCGCGGTTAAAAATGGCTTCTTTCCTTTTTCTCGCCTGCGACATCGGTGTAAAAGAAATGAATGCCCAAGGTGACTAGCCAGCCAGCCAGACAATGAATTTTCTACCCCAGCCGGAGCAGGAAAGGGCAAGAGCCCTGTCGCTCTCGTGTTACACGCCACCAATAAATTTCTGCCTTGTATTTTCTTCGAGTATTATACTAGGGCGAGCATTATTTTTCTGCCCTGTGTGTATTATACTAGTGCGACCATTGAGATTGGCCAAGATCCAGCGTAGTTACGTGCAACGAGAAAACAAAACACTGGCTGTCACATCTGTTGACGTCCATGGTCCATTGGGCATTATGATACTAGTCAAGATCATGCTAACCTGACCGGACGTCTGCGTGCCATCTCAGCCGTGGGATCCGGGGATCCGGCGGCCGCCGTCGGTCCACCGCGGCGACGGCGATCAGATCAGGACGGCCTTGTGTTATGTTAACATTAACAATAACTGAAGCAACCCGGAAGCCACCAAACGGGTGCTCCCAAAACGGAACACAATCATTGAGCGAGGAGGCGTGTAGTTTATCGTTTATGCGTTTCAGGCAACTTCTTGGCCCTGCAACGCCATCATCACATACTGCAAAATGCAATGCAGAGAGAGGATAAGAACCAAACCAAAGCGGCTAGATGATAGGATTGCAATCGGGAGATAAGTACCAAATGGGCTAGACAAAAGTAATTTTATAGGGGTAACTTGGAAAAGGAAGGCTTGTTGGGGGAATACTAGACCGTTTCTTTTGAGTGTTTGGCTCACCGACTGATTGCTTTAGTGGATAAACTCCAGCTCCATCCATGTTAGGCTTGCTCCTTGGCTTCCTGCAATCAGAAAGAACGGTTGGGAAAGCGATGCCTGCACGCTGAAGCAACCATTAGAAAATTTGGTCCCCTGAAACGTAGAATTGCACCCAACATCCAGGAAAGTATTCATTCATTAACGACAAAAACCGCAATCTCCAAATTTGATCCCTAAACAATCTCCAGATTATATTCTTCATTAATGACAAAAGTGCAAATGAGCAATCTATTGGAGATGCAGTACCAGCCAAGAAAGCTGAGGCCATCATCCTCCATTGAAAATCTGATTTCCTGAAACATAAAATTGCGCGGAAAAACATAAATCATAGTACCAATTTTATTTTAAAGAGGTTAAGCAATCAGGCATTTCTGTAAAAATTATCCACGCCCACTTTATCCTTGGCCAGCCTGAGTGTGTTACAATTTCACCCCTTCTTCTGCAGGTCGCCGCGAGCAAGACCAAGATATACATGGTCCTCGAGTACGTAAACGGAGGAGAGCTATTTGAGAAAATCGTAAGGATTCTTCTCATATGCTCCCACTGTGCTAAGTATGCTTCACATGCATCTATCTCTAACACTCCCTAATGCATGGCAGGCACTAAAGGGCAAGCTCTCAGAGAAGGAAGGGAGGAAACTATTCCAGCAACTAATGGATGCTGTAAGCTACTGCCATGAGAGGGGAGTTTATCATAGGGACCTTAAGGTAAGTAACTACTGAGAGTTTCCACCTTTTGTTCTGAACTACGAATGGATACGTGATTAAGACCTGACATTCTTCCGCACCTTCTGTAGCCCGAGAATGTCCTGGTTGATGCGAAAGGGAACATAAAGGTCTCTGATTTTGGACTAAGTGCCCTTCCACAGCATCAACGGGTATGGTATTTTTCCTTTTATATGTAGCTGAATCATTCCCCTGGTGTCTAAAACAAAGCCCCATTTTCAGAAAGATGGATTACTGCATACCACGTGTGGCAGCCCTAACTACATAGCCCCTGAGGTAAGGACTAAGCATTATTTCTTCTGGCTCTGAACCTAATACTGGTTCATGATTCTTCTGCTTACTCCATAAGAAGGATGGAATTTCTGATAGTAGTGTATGTATGTAGGTCCTTCTCAACAAAGGTTATGATGGCTCCATGTCAGACGTATGGTCCTGTGGTGTTATCCTATATGTGATGCTTACAGGGAATCTTCCGTTCGATGACGAAAATATGGTTGTCCTTTATCAGAAGGTATGAAGCAAAGAATCAAGGCCCACGTTAGCAAAATGTCCTCTCTTTTTTGCTGCGGCCATATCTCACAGTGTGATATTATTCTCAGATTCTGAAAGGGGATTATCGTATTCCTAAATGGCTTTCGCCAGGAGCCCAAGATATACTGCGAAAACTCCTGGATCCGAACCCTATTACCCGCCTTGGCATGGACGGAATAAGGGCGCACGATTGGTTCAATCAAAGTTATACTCCAGCACTGCCTTTTGATGATGATGACGATAATTACGTTGGTGATCACAACTCCCACATGACCAAGGTAGCCTATGTGATGTGCACTGATATTTGCTGTATAATCGCATGGTTTAAAATTTTAACCGAGTGACAAAGACTGAACTTCATCTGGTTTTTTTGAAGCACAATGGCATTCAAGACAACCCCGCAATCAACCAGATGAATGCTTTTCAACTCATCGGAATGTCCTCGTGCCTTGATTTATCTGGGTTTTTTGAGAAAGAAGTGAGTCCAATATTTGTTTCTTCATCTCATTTGTTAGTGTATGTTCATGCATTTTACTTCCTCAAAATTACTACCAAAGGGTCTAAGCTAGATACAATCCAAACCCATACATCCAATAGGATATTACTTGGAAGGGCCACATTTGAGATAATAAGTACAGCAAACAACAAAAATGTTAGGCAATGTAAGAAAATAATAGCAGACAGGAACCAGTGACTGAAAAAGCCACTGATTGTTGTCATAATTATGTACATGTCCTCACTGCACATCTGCTATGCCAATATTATGGGGTTATTAAATGTCCTTCATTGTAGTAGTGACCCTCCACTAAACTCAGATGCGTGACTTCGTTGCAGGATGTCTCAGAAAGAAAAACCAGATTTGCATCAAACTATCCCCCTACTTATCTATTTGAGAAGATAGAGAGCAATGTCATAAATATGGGCTTCCAAGTACAGAAGAACAATGGCAAGGTCAGTGACCTCAGATGTGTCTATGGACTAAGAACTGCATCATGTGAAAACTCATTGTTTCAATGGATTGTGTACAAACTTTGTTTTCTTCAGTCAGTGATGTTGACAGCTATTATCATGTTCTACAGCTAAAAGTGATCCAAGAGCGCAAGGGACCAACAAATCCAAGAGGGCATGGATCATTATTAATTTCTGCTGAGGTACTTTTATCATATTAAATATGTCACAGTTAAAAATACAGATTAATGCAAAAAAAAGTAACTATCCAATACAGCTTCCATTTCATGGCGCAATGTGTTCCTGTTAGATATTGCTGCATCTTAACATAGTTGCGCTGTGATGCCAGGTGTTTGAGATCAATGAATCTCTTTATGTTGTTGAGCTCAAAAGGTCATGTGGAGACTGCTCCCTATACAGACAGGTAGGGTTACTTCCCTTGCTGAGTCCGTTTTAAATAATTTATTTATTTCTTGATCATTTCAGTCACAGCACAACATCCAAATTACAATTTATAACCTATGACATTCTTGCTGCAGCTGTGTGCAACGCTCTCAGACGACTTGGGAATATGCAAAAGCCAGCAACTTCTGAAGAATGACTCCATAAGACAAGAGCTTTATCGATTTAATAGTAGCTTTTGATAAAAGGGCCCCCTACCCTTTTTGTAGCAAGAGAGCCTACTAGGTAAAAGGATCCTCCCTTTTAAACAAGAGGACCCACCAGGCCACCACTAGGTACCATGTATGACACATTTTTGTAAAACCAAGTTGTAGATATACAAGTTACACCATTCAAATACCAAATACTGACCACCCAAGGAAAAAAAGATTTCTCTTGGATGGTTCATGATAATTTTATTTTTATTACGTTGGGCTACCCTTCTTGGGCAGATTTGCTACTGACTATGTATGAAATATGATGTAAACAGTTGAAGTGTACATATAAGAATTACCTGATCTTTGTTTCCCCTCTTAAGTTTGATGTATACTGGAAGGCAGATCTTCTGTCCAAATCCTTCAGCTCATAAATGTCTTCTATGACTTTCGGAAGAATATATATGATAGAAGATTGTTATTCTAGTACAGTTCTTTCAGATGCATGCTCAAGTATAAGAATATCTAGCAACCTTAAACTTCAGATTACTAGCAGGGTACGAACAAACAATTGCTACACCAGAAGTTCTTCTGGTACAAAAGGTTGTAAGTTTACCAGTAATCGTTACATGAGCACTGCCCTTCACTAAAATGGTGGAAACGGTTCCGGTCTCTAACAATCAACTTGCGACCATATACCAAGGATATAAGCTTAATCGCTGAATGGCAGTCTTCACAAGCTCTGAGGTTCTTTGTTATTCGAAGAGTTGACCCTGGAGGGGTGGTCAGCAGCCCAAAAGCAATGGCAAGCTTCTCGCTATGTTCAGCCAGTGCCCGCTTCTTAGATTGCTCATCAATATCTTGCAATACCAAGCTTGTCATTGGCCTATATCCTGCTTGTATTAACCGGTCAATCATCTCTTCCAACATTTTGTAGATCTCCTCAATCCTTGGATGCGATCTATCACCGGAAACAAACTCGTGAACTGTGTTCCCCCATTCGATCGAACTTCTTCCAGGAACCCTCTGAATGTTCTCCCTCTTGATCATCTTTCTCATTTCTGCAACACCTTCCCATGAGTTTGCTTGTGCATATATGTTTGACAGCAACACATAGTGTCCATCTGCAAGAGGATCCAATACTTTCAATTTGGCCATAGCTTCCTCTGCAATCTCTACATTCTTATGGATGCGACAGGCGCCAAGAAGTGCTCTCCAAATAATTGCATCCGGCTCGAAAGGCATGCTCCTGATAAGCTGCATTGCCTCCTCAACATGGCCTGCACGCCCCAAAAGATCGACCATGCATCCGTAGTGCTCAACCCTTGGCACCACATCATGAACGTCCGTCATTGAGCTGAAATACTTCTTGCCATCACTCACTAGACCAACATGAGTGCACGCTATAAGAACTCCAATGAAGGTGATCTCATTTGGTTGCAGTCCTTCTGATAACATCTCTGAGAACAAACTTAGAGCATCATGGCCAAGTCCATGATTAGCCAGTCCAATGATCATTGAGCTCCAAGTAAGCACGTCCATCACAGGCATAGCGCAGAACACTTTCAGTGAATTCTCAATGTCACCGCACTTTGCATACATGTCGACCAGAGCAGTACCGAGCTTCATGTCTACCTCAACTCTGTTGCTCTCGACAAACCGGTGCACCTCTGCACCAATGGCCAGTGCCCCCATGTCGCTGCATGCCGAGAGCACGCTCACCATGGTGATGCAGTCTGGAGCAATACGCGCCGCTCGCATCTTCCTCCAAAGCTCCAGGGCCTCCTTGGACCGACGGCCCTTGGCGTACGCTGAGATCATCGAGCTCCACGAGAAAGCGTCCCTGTCGCTCGTCGCGTCGAATATCTCCCTCGCCATGCCGACATCCCCTCTCACGGCGTACCCGTGGATCATCGTGTTCCAGGACACCAGGTCCCTGTCCTGCATTCCGTCGAACACCTTCCTCGCCTCCGCGACCTCGCCGCGCGCGACGTAGGCCGCGAGCATGACGTTGCAGAGGAACACGTCCCGGCGGGGCGCCTCGTCGAACGCGGCGCGCGCGAGCTCCGCGCGGCCCGACTTGGCGTACATCTCGACGAGCGCGGTGCGGACGAAGAGGTCGGCGGCGGCGAAGCCGGACCTGACAGCGCGCGCGTGGAGCGAGGCGCCGAGCGGCCGGGTCGCGGCGGACGAGGCGAGCGCGGCGGAGGCGGCGCAGGCCTGGAGGGCGAGGGAGAGGGAGAAGGAGTTGGCGAGGAGGCGGGGCGCGCGTGGGAGGAGCCCGCGGAGGACGAGGAGGGCCTTCAGCGGGAGCGAGGCGCGGAGGTAGGCGCGCATGACGGTGCTGACGACGAACGGGTCCGCGTCCGCCGACTTGACGAGCCGCGCGTGCGCCGCCAGGTGCTCCGGCCGCGGCGCGGCCGCCGCGCCCCCTCGCGCGCGCATCGCCGAGAGCTTGCTTGAAGCGTTCGAGTTCGGCTGTCGGCGGGTGCACGAGCAGCACGCTGTGACGGCTCGGCGAGCGCGTCTCGGCCGTGCGATCGGCGGAGGCTAGATCTGACGGCCAGGAAGCTGCCAGCGAGGCCCGCCGCGCGTAGCAAATACGTGGAGCGGCCGTGGCTGCTCGTGCTTCGTTCGAGCGCTGCGCCTACCGCGACCAACCTGACCGGCCAGCCGCCCCGCCGTCCACCGCCGCAGCTTGTCCGGCGCGATCGCGCGAGGAAGCAAGGGAGAGAGATGAGGAGCAGCGAGGCCATGGAGCTCCTGGGCTTCGCTCCCTACTCCCGCCCGTCCCCTTCCGAGGTATCCATCTCCCCAATTCCGCCCCGCTCCTCCCTGCCTCGCTGCTCCCCCCGCGAATCTCCAACCGCGGGTCATCTCAGGATGGTAGTCTAGCTTTGTCCGGCTAGTTCTTGCTCCGACGAGCTAATCTGTTTGCTATTTCTGGTGGATTTTGGCGAAACGTGGGTGCCAATCTCCGAAATTTGAGTTTATATACTCTGAATCTTTTGTTCCAGGTGAAGGCTGCGTATAGGAGAATGGTCATGGAGTCCCATCCCGATCGTGTACCGATGGATCAGAAGCCTCAAGCGGAGTCAAAATTCAAGCAGGTCAGGTAATCAGTCGTTGTGAAGAAATTCAGGCATCATGATGTTTGTTACTGTATTTGCATGTTCCTTGTTCATGGTGTTATTCAGGCATGAAAGGCAACTAGACGAGTATTCAGCTTGATCATGCTGATTTTTCAAGCAACCTTTACCATGCTAATTGCTCTTCCATAATTGGATCATTGATGTCAAAATGAGCATAGATGTGATCTTAATGTACTTACTGAGCTTTAGAATGCTTGTATAGCTTTTGGAATTACCATGCTAATTGCTCTTCCACAATTAAATTGTTGATGTCAAAATGAGCATAGATGTGATCTTAATGTAGTTCCTGAGCTTTAGGTGACCTGTTCAGCTTATGGACATAGTATATTTGGCATTCCCGAGCATGCAAGAGAGTTTCTGCAAATTTGAATGTGCTAACACTCATACTTTTTCCAGTTGAGTGAATATTAAATTTGAATGTGGTTTTCCATACGAGGATCGCAATCAATTTCCTGAATTTGATTTCTTTCCCACAATTGTAATCTATAAAGCTTAATTGTGTTTGTGTTTTGCAGATAGTAGAAGCATATTCTTGTTTGAAGGATGGTATGTTATTCACTTTGATAACCAGCCTTTGTTTTTCCTTTATCATTTGGCACCTAAGTTGCAATTGGTTTGACTGATGGGATTATGGTATGCTCGTTGCGGTTTGCAGGTCGAAGATTTGGGAACAGAATGGAAGGTAAATTTGGTTTCAGAATGCAGATTTGTTGTTTCCTCCATCTTTGTGGCTGATGAGATGATCATGCGTGAAATGCAGTACATGTGATGAGGTCTGGTGTTCCAACGGGATACGGAAGATCGAACAAGATATTGGTTAAAGCCCCCTTTCTGCTCATAATTTGTGCCGCAGTTTCATTTGGTTCCTACAGCGCTTCGAGGTAACCATACTTACATTTTTATTTTCAAGAGAACACATTAAGATCTACATTCTTATTGCTGATTGAGAAATCCATTTTGGTTTCATGAAGGGCATACCAGCGGCAAAAGGAAGTTTGTTCCTCTCAGAACCCTTTTCTTCCATAGTGGAAACTCATTGTACCGTCGATATCCATATATATAAGCTAATACTAGAAGAGAAAATCTGTGTGTTGCAATTTGAGATGCAAAACAATCTCTGCACTGAATAAAAGCATCAATCACTGCTTGTGATTTCGAAGAAAAGAGGCATGGTTTGCAGATATTCAGTTTGGCTCTAGGGAGCATATGCTCCTGCGCCCCAAAATTAAATTTACAAATATGAAAAAAAATACAAAACAATTCAGACATGTAAATATTCATGTCCAAATGTCATTTGCAAATTTTTACTACGAAAGCCCAAGCATTGCAACCTGTAAAAATAAGTTGAGTGCCATTTTTTTTTGGCATTTCTAGAGCCATGACTTGTCTTTTCAACTGGCAAAACACAAACACAATTGTTCCTTTTTGCATGAAAATTGTCAGGAACACATCAAACACAATACTGACCATGTACAAAAAAATAGATTTTCTTAGAAAATTTGGTCACTGTTTGTTTTCGCGCCAGGAGCCAACACTGCTGGATCATATAAATTTCTTCATTCATGTACAGCCTCTACTAAAGACATTCGATCTATGCCAAAAAAAATCAGTTTAGTAGAGGGCATTACAATCTTGACAAGAACACAGGGGTATAATTGTCAAAGTTTGTCATGTTGAAGCCCTTTTGGTATCTTTTTACATGATGACAGCTCGCTATAAAAGGCATGAACAAGATGACAATCATCACAGGCAATGCAATTCACAACATCAAACCCAGCATCACTAGCAGAAGCAAAAACTAAAAGATAATTTACATTGACCACAGAAGGTAATTGTCATCATGGTTATTACAAGACACCCCAGCATCCCGATGTATGGGACGACGCCCAACCTTTCCTCAGCAGGGAAAGGCAACAAAAGGAAGCCTTGGAGTTAACTATGCTGAAGGCATTTCAAATGACAAAGTTTGGCAAGCACCGGACGAGTATCTACACACAGCATGACAAGTTTGGCAAGGCAGTTAACTATACTGAAGGCATATTTCAAATGCAACTTCAGACTATTGCCATGTGCCACGAGCCATAGCAATGGTACCTTTTGATTAAGTTCCCAGTACAACCACGATTGTTAATCGAACCACCCACATGATCTAACAATCCATGAATTTTAAGATGACTTACAAGTGAGCTTCTATTCTGGTGCTTCGTTGAACACCTTGAATAGCAACTGCTTCAGGAGCCACCACGGCAGGCTAGCTCAAAATCAACTCCTGATATGCCTTATGCCCACTGGGGAAGAACAGGTCATAACCTCTAAAACCAGGCACTGTTGCACTACCTGGACAAAAGATCATAACCCTTCTGTATCCCTCCGTGTCTTCGGTTGCAAAAAACAACTAACTGACAGAAGTACCATTCTAGTAATAATAGTGAAACCTGAGCTGATGCACCAACTTTAAACTACCCGCAATATCATTCTGAAACGGAAATATTGGCAGAAAGTAGACCAGGCCACCATATCAGTTCTAACCTCACCAGACCACAGCCTTTCGAGAGTTTGTACCAACTACCAGAACTCAAATTGTCCATCCAATATGAGCAGAGAAATGTACCAAAAGCTAGGATTTTCCACTAGCATCTGATGTAGTATCAGTCACTATCACGTTCAATGAGAGCGGCTGCCAGCCTGAAGAGTGAGGAACGAACCACTTCATTTTATCGGTTGCGATATATAAAACCTGAAGAACTTCACCAAGGGAAAGCCGTTTCAAGCATGTTTTCTTCAAGAGAGTTGCAGCGTGGTACCTAGAAACGCATAAAAAAATTAAAACAGTTTAACCACACAGTCAAGAAAAATATAGAAATAATCAACACATATTACTGGGTGTGGGATCTCACCTTGATTGAGAGTTCTTTATCGCAGAACATCCAGGGGCAGTAGATATGTACCTATGAACAGCATCTAGAGTCTCTTTTGAGTGTCTTGCATTGGTATCCATTATATTCACGCATTTCCAGAGATTTTCATCTTTTCCCAGAAAGAATGACACAAGTTCTAACTTTTTCGTTACAATGGCTTGATGCTGAATGGCAACTTCAAGAGCCTTCTTAACATCAAATTGTGGTAGATTAGCACCTCCATAACGTACGCAATCTGATATATGCTGTTCGGTTGGTGCAAGCTTCTCAGTCTTCAGTACTTCCAAAGCACTTAAGATATTTCTTATAAGAATTTGAGAGTCAGAAGATGGCTGCGGACATCCAGCGTTTGCACCCCATTGTTCAGCATTTTGCATGTTGCTGGACATATTAGGTGGAGTTGGATGTCTGTAACTATAATTAATGTAAGGAGGCTGAGCAGCACCAGAATAGTTTGGATGGTAGCTGACATTGGAACCTTGGTTGTCATGACCCCCTATGGGGTATCCAGAAATATTCAGCCGACTCATATCAGGATAATTAACTGGCGGGACATGATAGGGGGAAGGAGGAGCACTTGGCCAGGACTGCAATGGTGCAGTGGGAACACCAGTATGCCCAGCTTGTGGAGCTTGTGGTGGACATGAACTACTTCTATGTAAATTTGATGTGTGAAAATTACCAGGTCCACTGTGAGGACGAGGAGTCACTGGATTATGTGGTTTTGGCGGCTGAGAGGATTGGTTCTGGTGTTTTGGATGATTATGGCCACTACCATTGCCAGAATCAGGAGCACCATTTTTTGGTGCAGATTCAGTTGACACACCAGACTTCTTACCACTAAAATAGTCATGAGGAACACTCTTTTGATGGGAATTAGTGGGTTTTGCAGGCTTTTTAGGCAGGAAAAGGGGTGGGTTTTTAGGTATACTTGTCTGGTTCACCTTTGCCCTACTCTGGGGTTCAGGACTTGATGAAGAACTGGATGATGGTGTAGAAGTCTGACTTGGTTGGTTAGCAGTGCTTCCTTTGGAATTATCAGCAACTCCATCAACTGAATTTTCCTTTTTGCCTGCTGGTTTAGATGCATTGTCTGTCTGATTTTTTCGAGGTTGCTTCACTTTGGATTGCTTATCTACCTTCCCATTACCACCATTTTGATAATCACGCTGAGAAGAATTCTGTACTTGGGGGTTAGTATCTTGAGCCGCGGCTGAAGAATTTGGAACAGTGTTCCTTGACGTATCCAAATCATCCTTATTGCCACTTGATGCGCTGCTTATGTATGGTGACACTGCTAATGGTGGTTCTCCAGCCACAAGGCTTCTCCAGAGCCAAACACTCTTTGCTGCGGCAGTAAGCGTTTGAGACACATTTGGAGGTTGTGCTAAAAGAATATTGTACCGCCTCATCTTAAGCTTATGAAGGGCATTAGAGAAATCCCGATCACCAGAGATTAGCAGATAATTTGCTGGCGGAGGGTTGTCAATAGCCCAGAACAGCATGTCAACCAAGATCTTCTTATCACTTGCATCTTTAATGCCTGCAATGGTTGGTAAACAATGAAAATAAATAAGGATCTGAGAGACGAGAATGGTAACTAATCATCACAACTCACTCATTCAATGAAGAACTCAGCTTTCTCTCACTACTTCTTATAGGAGTAAACAGTCTCAATGCTAGTAATAAACCTTTATGGCCTTAATTATTTGGATGTCAAAGATAAATCCCAAGAAAAAATGAAATAAAATATAGTTTCTGAGTAACATAAAAGCCGAATCCACTTTTCAGGTATACACTAGTCACTTGGAAATGTATTGCATTGAGCGCCAATGCTGGTCTCTGATTTTCTAATGCCCAATCTAAGTATTTACTAATATACCAAGGGAAGCTTACAAAAGTTTGGCCTGCACATACATAAAAACGAAAATATATTGTTCTGAGCAATAATCAGTTGCATATTCTCTAACAAATTCAAAATAAACCCTGCAAATGATCTCTGACAACTGGACAATTCCACCCAGGAGTTACTGTGATGGAGTTTTCTAGCCAGTTTTATCCCATGAGACAGATATCGATTTTGAGGCGTACAAAAACTAACAGAACTTCAGAAAAAGCCTGCAACGGAAGCTTCACCATTGATGTCCACAATAGCACAGGAAGAATTCAAGGGTCGACAGAATAAGACAGACATGTCTCTCCTTTTTTAGACCACTGCACTTTGGGTAGAAACAACTTAGTTTACTATAGAAGAAATCAAAAGAAAAAACGCACGACTACTAGAACTTCCCATATCGTATCCCGATCCAAACCCTATGATTCCACTATCATCCTTTAGTATTTGCGACAGATCCATCGAGTATACCAACCATCGAAGCGGCGCAACCCACATGCATTGGCGAGAGGTGAACGGACCATCACGCCACGAGTGGTTAGATAAGAAGAGCAGAGCGGGGTGGTTGGGGATTTGGGAGAAAGAGGGGCAAAGGGACGCGGGGGGGGGGGGGGGGGGGGGGGGGGGGGGGGTCCGTACCGGCGGGGACGTGGTGGAGGGAGACGCCGGTGCTGGAGAGGGCGTGCTGGACGTTGTGGGCGATGCCGCTGGTGTCCCCGTAGGCGGAGACGGAGATGGGGCCGACGTAGCCAGCGGTGGCGAGGGCGGAGCTCATGTTCTGGACGATGAGGTGGGGATCGCAGTTGCGGGGTACGGCGCAGTTCTCGATGTCCCACCACACCGACGTCTTGGCCGCTGCGTACTCCCCCATCGCCGCCCCCGACAACCCCTGCTAACCCCTGCGTCTCGCCGTCCGAGACCGGAGAGGTGGTGTTTGGGGACTTGGGTGGGTAGTGGAGGGTGTTTTTTATGGTTTGCGACGGCGGCGGCGTCGAGGTGGACTCGGAAACTGCCGTCCCACTTGGCACCGAGATTTTAGGCAAGGATCGGTACCCAGATTTACATCGGATTTAAAGTAATGATAACGTCCGTGCATTGAGAAGGAGCAATAAATTTAGACATGCTCCTTTCCCTAATAAAGAAAAAAAGAAACCTAGGGGCATTTCTAGCCGATCACTTGAAAAATAGAGGAGTAAAACGTCGAGTAAAGTTAGTGGAGTAAAATTTTACTCCATTAACGGTGGCTGGACCTAGCCGATCTCCTAAACTTAGTGAGTAAAAAAAAATCCTTCGAGTAAAGTTAGCATCTTTGTCGGGGGGATGACCCCGGGTAGGCTCAAGGAGAGGAGAGCAACGAGAACAACATCAGATAGGGTGAAAAAAAAAAACCCTTGCCCCCGCGCCGTCCCCCCCCCCCCCCCCCCCCCGCGGGCGGCTCGGGCGGCGGCGCCAGATCCCGCCGCGGGCGACCTCCCCTTCCTCTCCCCGCCTTCGCCGCCGGCCGGAGCCGCCAGGGCAAAGCCCCTCGCGGTGGCTGGCGGCGGGGGCTCTCCTCTCCTCGTCTTGGTAGTGGTGGGCGCGGGGCTGCCATCCTGGGCGGTGGCGTCGGGCGTGCACGGGGTCCGACGGCGTGGCGGCGCGCGGCGGTGCGGCGGCGTTGGGGAGGGTGCCTGGCCGCGCGGCGGCTGTGCCCCGTGGTGGCGGCTGGGGTCCGGCTTCGGGCCTTCGGCGGCTGCGGGTGGGTTCCTATCTTCCCCGTCGCGGGCGCGCGGCGGTGTTCCTCGGGCAGCGGCGGTGCAGCTCCGGATGGTGAGGAGGCGGCAGCGCAGCCACTTGGCTGCGGGCTAGCGCGGCGGCTGGCGGCGGCGCCCTCCTGGCCCAGATCTGGGCCCTTTTGGGCCCCATCTGGGTCTAGGCGGGCCTGGCTCAGATTCGTCTGCGACGGCTCCGGCGGACGGAGGTGCGGCTCGTGCGGGGGGTTGCGGAAACGGCGGCGCGCCCACTGCAGCGCGGTGACGGGAGCTTCACGAGCCCCTTTCGGGCTCGGCCGAGCCGTGCGGCCTGGTGTGCTCCTCTTGCTGCGTCCGGTCGGTGACCACCGATGGCGGTGGAGGTTGTCCCCTCCCGCATGGCTGCTGATTCTGCCGCTCCTCGTTCCCGGTTGTTCCCTCTCGGACCCGTCGGTCCCGCTTCGCTTTCCATGGTGAGACGGCGGTGGTGATTCCAAGACCGTGGTGGCGCATGTTGGTGGGACAAGTTTGGTGGAGCGCGACGGATCGGCCGGGGTTGTGGTTGTTTGGCGGACGGGAGAAATCCCCGTCGGCTTGGCCGGCACCGACGCGGTGACGCCGGCGGGAGCCACCGTTCCTTCCTGAAGGGTGTCGGGTATTCCCCTTCCCCACGCCCCTCCGCGTACCGGGGGAAACCCTAGGACTTGTCCGGGCAGCAGTGTCGGCATCGTCGCGTTCCTTCCTGAAGGTGTTGCTTGGTATGCGGCGGTCCGAAGTGCTAGGAGCGTGGTGGAAATTCTCCGGCGGGCGCAGCGGTTGCGGGTCATCATCGTTTTCGTCGATCCGACTCTGTTGTCATTAGTTTCTTTTTCTTTCTCTTTTATTTCTTTTGGGCGTGCTTGTGCTGTTTGCCTCAGCAGTGGACTCTCAGATGTATCAGGTGGTTGCTATATCTATATAGCGGGGCGAAAGCCTTTTTCGGCTCAAGGAGACAAGTCACCGTTTCGAAACTTTGCCAGGGGAGCAGCCCCTGGCATGCTGCCGCCTGGCCGGTTGCCGGCTGCCAGCCCGCCCGGCTCGGGGCCATCCGGCTGCTCCAGCTGGCTCCCCATCCAGCTGCTCACCGTCCGGCTGCTCCAGTTGGCCTGCTGCACGAAGTCAACCACAATGTCCCGTCAGACCTGCGCGGACGAGACGGCCATGCTCTACAGTGCAACACTGTTGGTGAATGAAAGACACTGTTCATACATCATATGTCACCTTAAATAGTGTATAGTTGGCCATGTGGCCACCCCTTGTCCCCTGGGCACCCCTTTATAAGGTGCACCAGGGAGGAGCTCCACTCCATGCTCTCGTTCTCTCACTCTCACTCTCCCTCGTTCTCACAAACACTCACAGGAGAAGTGGAGAGCCCAGCGCTCTCTTCTTCCTCCTCCAAACAGCTTCAGGAGCAACCATGTACTACCATATACACTCCATATACATCAGATATGCAGGAGTAGGGGTGTTACCTCCCCCGGAGGGCCCCGAACCTGGGTAAACCACCGTGTACAGTTGCCCAATCCCGTCCCGGATCTCCACCGTAGCCTTGCCGCCCCACACTTTCAGCCATCCCATGGCATCTGCCGTGAGAAAACCACGACAGTTAGCGCCCACCGTGGGGCTAGCTGCCGTTGGAATCGCGGTCCGGGCGGGACCCTCTTCGTCACCACCACCGCGACGCCGGCCATCCGTCGCGGCTCTCGCATTGCTCCGCCCGCGCTCGCCTCGCTCGGCCTCCGTCCACGCCCCCGCGTTGCGCGCCTGGCCTCCGCGCCTGGCTCCCTCTGGTTCCCTCGCGCCGCCACCCGCAAGAGCGGTCGCGTGCCCAAGCCCTCGCCCGCTCCAGCCACCCTCCGGCCACTTCTCCACGGCGCTCCAAGCTCTCCCACCGCAAGACTTGCGCTTGCATCCATGGCCGCGGCAGCCATCTCCCTCTGCAGCTCGAGCTGCGTCGGTCCGAGCCGGAAGCCCGAATCTCGCCCCGCCCTCCCGCTCGCCTCCTCTTCTGCCTTCCGCCACGAGGCGCTCGAGCTCGAGGACGGGGACTCGGCTCCGCCTGGCTCTCCTCCCCCGCGCGCCGCCCCGTCCGCACACACCTCCACCCCCCAATCCCCACCCGAGCCCCGCCGCTGCGGCCTCCTCTGCTCGCTCCTCTCCTTCGCCGCCTCGCACGCAGCCAGCGCAGCCGGGGGAGAGCCCCACGCTCGTTCCTTTCTCCCCCGCACAGCTCCCTTGATTCCAGCCAGCCTCGTCGCGCTCCTCCTCCTGCGCGCGCGCCTGCGGCCGTGCCCCTCTGCCTGCGTGCCCGCTGGCCCAGGCCGGCTCCCGCGTCTCAGCCGCGCGCCACGCATGCCGGCTCGCTGCCCCGCCACGCGCGACCCGCCCGCGCCCGCACCCTCGTGCGCCCGCGTCCGCGTCCGCCCTCGCGCGCACACGCACTCGCCACGTCCTCGCGCCGTCTGGCCACGCCCGGCCGTCCCCGCCTGCTGGCTCCTCCGCGTCCGGCCGTCCCCGCCTGCTGGCTCCTCCGCGCCCGCCATGATAAAGGTTTATTATTCATGCTAGAATTGTATTGACCGGAAACTTAAATACATGTGTGAATACATAAACAAATACTGTGTCCCTAGTGAGCCTCTACTAGACTAGCTCGTTGATCAAAGATGGTTAAGGTTTCCTAACCATAGACATGAGTTGTCATTTGATAACGGGATCACATCATTAGGAGAATGATGTGATGGACAAGACCCATCTATTAGCTTAGCATATCATCATTCTGTTTATTGCTACTGCTTTCTTGAATGTCAAATACATGTTCCTCTGACCATGAGATCATGCAACTCCCGGATACCGGAGGAATACCTTGTGTGCTATCAAACGTCACAACGTAACTGGGTGATCATAAAGATGCTCTACAGGTATCTCCGAAGGTGTCTGTTGAGTTGGCATGGATCGAGACTGGGATTTGTCACTCCGTGTTTCGGAGAGGTATCTCTGGGCCCTCTCGGTAATGCACATCATAAGAAGCTTGCAAGCAAAGTGACTAAGGAGTTAGTTACGGGATGATGTATTACGGAACGAGTAAAGAGACTTTCCGGTAACGAGATTGAACTAGGTATGGAGATACCGACGATCGAATCTCGGGCAAGTAACATACCGACGGACAAAGGGAATTACGTATGTTGTCATTGCGGTTCGACCGGTAAGATCTTCGTGGAATATGTAGGAACCAATATGGGCATCCAGGTTCCGCTATTGATTATTGACCGGAGAGGCGTCTCGGTCATGTCTACATCATTCCGGAACCCGTAGGGTCCGCACGCTTAACGTTCGTTGACGATATAGTGTTATATGAGTTATGTGAATTGGTAACCGAATGTTGTTCGGAGTCCTGGATGAGATCCTGGACGTCACGAGGAGTCTCGGAATGGTCGAGAGGTAAAGATTTATATATGGGAAGTCATATTTTGGGTTCCGTAAAAAGGTGCAGTTTTTTCGGTATTGTACCGGGAAGCTTCCAGAAGGTTCCGGAGGATTCCGGAGGGGTCCGGAAGTCCACAAGTGGGTCCACCACATCCCAAGGGCTGGCATGGGCTAAGGGGAGGCGCCCTGGCCTTATTGGGCCAGGCGCACCAAGTCCTCAAAAGCTCACGCAGCTAGGGAAGAAAAAAAGGAGAGTCCTAGTAAGAATAGGATTGGGCTTTGGAGTCCAAGTCCACGTGTGTACTATTCACATGGTACTGTTCACGTGGTACTGTTCACGTGGCACTATTCCTTCTACTCCAAGCCCCTACACATATATAAATAGAGGAGAGGGGGCGCCCCAAAGAAGCCACAACATTGTCTTAGCCGTGTGCGGCGCCCCCCTCCACAGTTCCGTCCCTCGGTCATATTTTCGCAGTACTTGGGCGAAGCCCTGCGGAGATAGCATCACCATCACCGTCACCACGCCGTCGTGCTGCCGAAACTCATCCACTACCTCGCCGTCTTGCTGGATCAAGAAGTCGAGGACGTCACCGAGCTGAACGTGTGCTGAACGCGGAGGTGCCGTACGTTCGGTGCTCGTTCGGTTGGATCGTGAAGTTGTTCGACGACATCAACCGCGTTGTTCTAACGCTTCCGCTTACGGTCTACGAGGGTACATAGACACACTCCCCCTCTCGTAGCTATGCATCTCCATGGATAGATCTTGCGTGCGCGTAGAAAATTTTTGTTTTCCATGCAACGTTCCCCAACACTAGCCGCCTTTGCCCGCGGCCGGGTGCTCCGCCCTGCCTAGCCGCCTCTGCCCGTGGTCGGGTGCTCAGCTCCCTCCGCGCGCCCGTGCCCTCCTCCGTCTGCGCCCGCCAGCGTCGGCCGGCCTCCCGCTCCGCGTCCGGCTCCACCGCGCGCGCCCCCGGCCGGCTCCCGCGCGCCCTGGCCGGCTCCCGCTCCCGCTTCGCCGACTCCACCCCCGCGCGCGCCGGCTGCCACCGCCCGCCCGCCGGCTCGCCGCTCCAGCCGGCTCCGGCTGGCCGCCCTGCTCCCCCGACTCCGGCTACGCCCGGCGTGCCCCTGCCGGCTCCTGCTCCCCACCTGCCATGGCCGGCTGCCCACGCGGGGAAAGAGAAAGAAAAAGGAAGGGTCGGCTGCCCAGGTGAAAAAATGAGAAAAAAAAGACGGGGCCGACTATGCCCGCCTGCCCGCGTCGCCATCTGGGCGGCTAGCCTGCCTGCCCGCTCCGACACCTGGCCGGCTGCGCCAGGCCGGCTGGGGAGCCGGCCCGGCGGCCTGCCCGCTTCGACTCCCGGCCGGTCGGGCCCGACCGGCTGGGGCGCCCCTCGATCGCCCGAAGGCTCGGGCCGCGTGACGGAGGTCACCTCCGCCCCGTCTACAATCAATGTGAGCTCCCATCCGCATATCGTTACACAGCGCACAAAACGGATAACCCCGAGCGACCCTCGGGGACCACCTCCGCATTTTTCCAGTTGCTTCGCTATTCAGTCCGGCGCCGGTTAATTTCGGCCCGGAGGCTGGCCGGCTGGCTCGAAACGTTCTTCCCGCAGACGGCTTAGTAGTGTGAACGGTACCGACGGCCTACTCTTAGTCCTGGCCACAGACTGGCTCCCGGCTGTCCGGCTGACGAGAGCAAAGGCTGGAGGTCACCTCACATGAAAAACGTCCGGGAAGAAAACGGCTTGGGCGACCCGGTCGTTTCCTTTTCGAGTATCTACTCGGTCGAATCTGCTTCCAGAGTTCAAGTACTGTACGCTCCACTCCGCGGCCCACTCTTCGCCTCAGCTACATACCGGCTCCCGGCTGTCCAGCTGGCAAGAGCAAAAGCCAAAGAGTGGAGAGGACATGGAAAAGACTGAAGGGGGCTCGGACGAAACCGAGTCGGCACGCTCTGCATAAAACTTGCACTGCCAAAACCAAACATTCGATATATCTGCGCTGGCTAACATTGTCTTCTGCATGATCATTTTCGTGGGGAACCCCCCCTCCTCGCCCGGAGGCTCGGAGGCTACACCCAGTGGGTGCGCCGGCGCGCCCCGCTGGGAAAACTCCTCGTCGGCTGCAGGCCCGCCGCCGGCCGCCGCCGAAATCCTCGATGCCACTGTCTACTCCATCAACAGCGAAGACCCTCCGCCCGACCCTTCGAGTCGCCCGGAGGCTACACCCAGTGGGTGCGCTGGCGCGCCTCCACTGGAGAGACAACAAAGCTCCGCGCCCACCAGCCGGCGGACCCCGCTCCGCGCCCGGCGGCGCCTCGCGCCCACTTGCCGGCGGCGCCTCACGCCCACCTGCCGGCGGACCCCGCTCCGCGCCCGGCGGCGTGATGACCCACAAGTATAGGGGATCAATCGTAGTCCTTTCGATAAGTAAGAGTGTCGAACCCAACGAGGAGCAGAAGGAAATGACAAGCAGTTTTCAGCAAGGTATTTTCTGCAAGCACTGAAATTATCGGTAACGAGTAGTTTGATAGCAAGATAATTTGTAGCAAGTGACAAGTAGCAATAGTAACAAAGAGTGCAACAAGGTGGCCCAATCCTTTTATAGCAAAGGACAAGCCGGAACGATCTCTTATAGTAAGCAAAGCATTCTCGAGGACACATGGGAATTTCATCTAGTCACTTTCATCATGTTGGTTTGATTCGCGTTCGCTACTTTGATAATTTGATATGTGGGTGGACCGGTGCTTGGGTGCTGTTCTTACTTGAACAAGCCTCCCACTTATGATTACCCCCTCTCGCAAGCATCCGCAACTACGAAAGAAGAATTAAGATAACTCTAACCATAGCATTAAACATATGGATCCAAATCAGCCCCTTACGGAATAGCGCATAAACTAGGGTTTAAGCTTCTGTCACTCTACTAACCCATCATCTAATTACTACTCCACAATGCATTCCCTTAGGCCCAAAGATGGTGAAGTGTCATGTAGTCGACGTTCACACGACACCACTAAGAGAATCAACAACATACATATCATCAAAATATCGAACGAATACCAAATTCACATGATTACTTATGACAAGACTTCTCCCATGTCCTCAAGAACAAAAGTAACTACTCACAAATCATAATCATAATCATGTTCAAGATCATAGGGGTATTTAATAGCATATTAGATCTGAACATATAATCTTCCACCAAATAAACCAACTAGCATTAACTACAAGATGTAATCAACACTACTAGCAACCCACAGGTACCAATCTGAGGTTTTGAGACAAAGATTGAATACAAGAGACGAACTAGGGTTTGAGATGAGATGGTGCTGGTGAAGATGTTGATGAAGATTGGTCCTCCCACGATGAGAGGATCGTTGGTGATGTCGATGGCGACGATTTCCCCCTCCCGGAGGGAAGTATCCCCGGCAGAATCTCTCCGCCGGAGAGCAAAAGTGCTCCTGCCCAAGTTCCGCCTCGAGACGGCGGCGCACCGTCCCAAAAGTCTTCTCTCTATTTTTTTCTAGGGCAAATGGACTTATATACCAGAAAATGGGGGCCGGAGGCTGGCCAGGGGCCCCACGAGCCACCAGGGCGCGCCTGGGGGGGTGGCACGCCCTGGTGCCTCGTGGGCACCTGGGTGGCCCCCTCTGGTACTTCTTGATTCCAGTATTTTTTATTTATTCAAAAATAATTCTTCGTGAAATTTCAGCTCATTTGGAGATGTGCAGAATAGGTATCTCTGACATAGCTTTTTCATGTCCAGAATTCTAGCTGCCGGCAATCTTCCTCCTTGTGTAAATCTTGCATATTAAGAGAGAAAAGGCATTAGAATTGTTCCACAAAGTGTTATATTGATTAAAAACACTATAAATAGCAGTAGGAAAACATGATGCAAAATGGACGTATCAACTCCCCCAAGCTTAGACCTCGCTTGTCCTCAAGCGAAAGCCGATATCGATAATCATGTCCACATGTTTAGAGAGAGAGGTGTCGATAAAAACAAAATATGGACATAGTAGCATCATGATCATTATTACAACAGCAATATTTATTATCATAAAACTTCTCATGAGCAAGTAACAATTCATCACAACAACGAAGTATAAGGCATAAACTTTCTTGAAAACTAACAAACTATGTTCTCAGTCAACAATGCAATTGCAATTCATCATATTTTCAGGAAGGGTCTCATGTAGGAGCTTTTTAGCAAGTCCACATACTCAACCATCATTTAGTCTTCTATGATTGCTAACACTCATGACATATATATGGAGCAAAAAGTTTCAGCCAGACACATAGAAAGATAGGGGCTTATAATTTCGCCTTCCAACTTATTCATCTCAAGGGTGATGTCAACAATAATAACTCATGATCACTCATATCCAACCGGATATATATGCCTAGATCTTTCCCCATCACACGATGCTTGCAAAGGAGAAAAATAAAAAGGAATAGAGGAGAACACTATTGACTCTTGCATAAAAAGTAAATACATAAAAGTAAAAGATAGGCCCTTCGCAGAGGGAAGCAAAGGTTGTCATGCACTTTTTGTTGTTGGATGCACAAGCTCTTAATGCAAAGGAACGTCACTTTATATTGCCCCTTATGATAGCAACCTTTATTATGCAGTCCGTCGCTTTTATTTCTTTGCCATCACAAGTTCGTACAAAGCTTATTTTCCCTTACAATAAAAGTTTCATACATATTTAGAGGCAATTTTTATTGCTTTTTGCATCGATGACAACTTACTTGAAGGATCTTATTCAATCCATAGGTAGATATAGTGGACTCTCATGACAAGAAACTGGGTCTAAGGGTTTTGGATGCACAACTAGTATCTCTACTTGGTGCGGATTTTTGGCTAGCAAAGATATTGAGCAAGCACCACATGTTGGAGGATCTATAACAATATAACTTCTATGTGAATATGAGCAAACATAATTCATTATGTTGTCTTCCTTGTCCAACGTCAACAATTTGACATAAAATACTTAATGGGGGCTCACAATCATAAAAGATGTCCAAGATAGTATATTTGCATGTGAATCTTCTCTTTCCTATTAATTTTTTCATGAATTGCATCATTGACCAATGCTATGTTTGTTAACTTCCAATAAATTTTACAACTTATACTTTTCTTTATGTGATGTCATTACTTTCCATAAGATTAGCATATGATCTTTTTCATTATTTTCATTGCTAGGATTGAAACATAAAAGTAAAGAGGCAAAAACTCAAACTACTCTTCATTATATAACTCTCAACTCGATTATATAGATAGATAGATCATGAAACTAGCACTCGAAAATAGATCATGCTAAACTTTTATTCAACTAGATCACGAAATAACTAAGGGTTGAACTAAAAATAGGTAAAGATGATAAAAGTGATGGTGATACGATACCGGGGCGCCTCCCCCAAGCTTGGCACAAGCCAAGGGGAGTGCCCATACCCATGTACTCAAGTTTCCTTCTTCGGTGATGGTGGTGGTGATGAAGTGGTGGGCTTGTCCTTCAGTTTCCGCTTCAGAACATAGTTTTCTTCCTTCAACTTGCTAATTTCTTGCTCAAGCTCCACTATCTTCTCACACAATGCATTCTTGTTTTCCTGTAGAAGATGGAAAGGGATAAATTGGATCTTAGATTTGTTTACTGTGTTTGGGAGGCTCGACTTCTTGAACTCCACATGCATATCTCCCGATTGAGGTAGAGGGGCATCTTCTTCATCCGAGCTCGCGTCTTCCGTTCCCTTCATGCTGGCATCTCGCTCCTCCTCCGCGGACCATCCGTAGGGGTCTATATCCCCATAGATCCTTGGATGCGCAACGTAGTTTGATACGAAGCTCTCTCCATTCGAGTCTTGAGACGACATACTTTTGGATCTGTCAGAAAAATAGTACGAAACAAGAACAAAGGAGATTTCTGCGATACGGTGGTCAAAACGTCCTGGAGTATATATAATGAATTTTTATCTTGCAAAACAAGTAATCCAGGAGAAAACGGAGTAGGGAAGGCTCACGAGGGGCCCACGAGCCACTAGGGTGCGCCTGGGGGGGTGGCGCGCCCTGGTGCCTCGTGGGCACCAGGTGGGTCCCCTCGGCTGTTTCTTATTTTTGTATTTTTTCTAATATTCCAAAACTGACAAAAAATATTTTTATGGAATTTTTGGAGTCGGTTTACTTACCGTATCACGTACCTCTTCCTTTTTAGGGTTCTGGAGCGTTCCGGAAGGTCTCTCTTATGTATTCCTCCGGTGTAATTGTTTCAATAATATTAGTTTCAACATTAATGGGAGTACCTGAAATATAATGCTTAATTCTTTGCCCATTCACCACTCTCGGATTAGTGCCTTCGGAGTTGTTTATTTTGATGGCTCCGGAGCGATAAACTTCTTCGATGATATACGGTCCTTCCCATTTAGAGTGAAGTTTTCCTGCAAAGAATCTCAAACGAGAATTATACAATAGAACTTGCTCACCCACTTTGAATTCCTGTTTTTGAATTATTCTATCATGCCATCTTTTAACTTTTTCTTTAAACAATTTGGCATTTTCATAAGCTTGGGTTCTCCATTCATCTAGTGAGCTAATATCAAATAACCTCTTTTCACCGGCAAGTTTAAAATCATAATTGAGTTCTTTAATTGCCCAATATGCTTTATGTTCTAACTCAAGAGGTAAATGACATGCTTTTCCATAAACCATTTTATAAGGAGACATACCCATATGATTTTTATAAGCAGTTCTATAAGCCCATAATGCATCATCAAGTTTCTTTGACCAATTCTTTCTAGATCTATTGACGGTTTTTTGCAAAATTAATTTTATTTCTCTATTGCTCAATTCAACTTGACCACTAGATTGAGGGTGATAGGGAGATGCAATTCTATGATTGACATCATATTTAGCAAGCAATTTACGGAATGCACCATGAATAAAATGTGAACCACCATCATTCATTAAATATCTAGGGACTCCAAACCTTGGGAAAATAACTTCTTTAAGCATTTTAATAGAAGTGTTATGATCAACACTACTAGTTGGAATAGCTTCTACCCACTTAGTAACGTAATCAACAACAACTAAAATATGAGTGTACCCATTGGATTTAGGAAAAGGTCCCATATAATCAAATCCCCAAACATCAAACGGTTCAATAGCAAGTGAATAATTCATAGGCATTTCCTGACGTCTACCAACATTACCAATTCTTTGACATTCATCACAAGATAAGACAAACTTACGTGCATCCTTGAAAAGAGTAGGCCAATAAAAAACCAGATTGTAATACCTTATGTGCAGTTCTATCTCCCGCATGGTGTCCTCCGTAAGCCTCGGAATGACACTTCCGTAGGATTTGTTCCTGTTCATACTCAGGTATACAACGTCTAATAATACCATCTACTCCTTCTTTATAAAGGTGTGGTTCATCCCAAAAGTAATGTCTTAAATCATAGAAGAACTTTTTCTTTTGTTGGTGTGTGAAACTAGTTGGTATGTATTTAGCAACAATGTAATTAGCATAGTCTGCATACCAAGGAGTATTACGAGAAGCATTTATGACAGCTAATTGTTCATCGGGAAAATCATCATTAATAGGAAGTGGGTCATCAAGAACATATTCCATTCTAGACAAATTATCTGCTACGGGATTCTCAGTTCCCTTTCTATCAATAATATGCAAGTCAAATTCTTGTAGCAATAGAACCCACCTAATGAGTCTAGGTTTAGCATCCTTCTTTTCCATAAGATATTTAATAGCAGCATGATCAGTGTGAACAGTTACTTTAGAATCAACTATGTAAGATCTGAATTTATCACATGCAAACACAACTGCTAAAATTCTTTCTCAGTAGTAGCATAATTTCTTTGGGCATTGTCTAGAGTTTTATTGGCATAATGGATAACATTTAATTTCTTATCAACTCTCTATCCTAGAACAGCACCAACAGCATAATCACTAGCATCACACATAATTTCAAAAGGCAAGTTCCAATCAGGTGGTTGAACAATAGGTGCAGTGGTTAAGGCTTTCTTAAGCGTTTCAAAGGCTTCTAGACAATCATCATCGAAAACAAATGGAACATCTTTTTGCAAAAGATTGGTAAGAGGCCTAGAGATTTTAGAGAAGTCTTTAATAAACCTTCTATAGAAACCAGCATGACCTAGGAAACTTCTTATACCTTTAATATCTTTAGGACATGGCATTTTCTCAATAGCATCAACCTTAGCTTTATCAACTTCAATACCTCTTTCAGAAATTTTATGCCCCAAGACAATACCTTCATTCACCATAAAGTGGCACTTCTCCCAATTCAAGACAAGATTAGTTTCTTCACATCTCTGCAAAACTCGATCAAGGTTGCTTAAGCAATCATCAAAAGAAGTTCCGTAAATGGAGAAATCATCCATGAAAACCTCAACAATCTTTTCACAAAAGTCAGAGAATATAGCAGTCATACATCTTTGAAAGGTAGCGGGTGCATTGCATAAACCAAAAGGCATACGTCTATAAGCATAAGTTCCAAAGGGACAAGTAAAGGTGGTTTTCTCTTGATCGGATTGTGAGACGGGTATTTGAGAAAAACCAGAATAGCCATCAAGAAAGCAAAAGTGTGTATGCTTAGACAATCTTTCTAACATTTGATCAATAAAAGGTAAGGGGTAATGATCTTTTCTAGTAGCTTTGTTTAATTTTCTAAAATCAATTACCATCCTATAACCAGTTACAATTCTTTGTGGAATGAGTTCATTTTTATCATTAGGAACAATGGTGATACCTCCTTTCTTAGGGACACAATGAACGGGACTTACCCATCTACTATCAGCTATGGGATAGATTATACCTGCTTCCGGAAGCTTTAATATTTCGGTTCTTACCACCTCTTTCATCTTAGGATTTAATCGTCGTTGGTGGTCGACAACTGGTTTAGCATCAGGCTCCATATTAATTTTGTGCTGACATAGAGTGGGACTAATGCCCTTAAGATCATCAAGAGTATATCCAATAGCAGCTCGGTGCTTCCTCAGAGTTTTCAGTAATCTCTTTTCTTCATGCTCTGAAAGGTTAGCACTAATAATAACAGGATATATCTTCTTTTCATCAAGGTAAGCATATTTCAATGTATTAGGCAATTGCTTTAATTCAAATACAGGATCACCCTTAGGTGGAGGAGGGCTTCCAAGAGTTTCAACAGGCAAATTATGTTTAAGGATAGGTGGTTGATCAAAGAACATCTTATCTATTTCATTTCTTTCATTCATATGCATATCATTTTCATGGTCTAGCAAATATTGTTCTAACGGATCAGTAGGAGGTACGACAATAGAAGCAAGACCAATAATTTCATCTTTACTAGGCAATTCTTTATCATGAGGTTGTCTACGAAACTTGGAGAAATTAAACTCATGAGACATACCACCAAAATCAACACTAACAATTTCTTTAGCGCAATCAATCTTAGCATTAACATTGTTCAAGAAAGGTCTACCAAATATAATGGGACAAAAATCATCTTGTGGAGAACCGAGGACTAGAAAATCAGTAGGGTATTTTATTTTTCCACACAAGACTTCAACATCTCTAACGATCCCAAGCGGTATAATGGTATCTCTGTTTGCAAGCTTAATAGTAACATCAATGTCCTCTATTTCAATAGGTGCAATATCATTCATAATTTCTTGATATAAGGTAAACGGAATAGCACTCACACTAGCACCCAAATCACATAAGCCATGATAATAATGATCCCCTATTTTAATAGAGACAACAGGCATGCCTACAACGGGTCTGTTTTTATCTTTAGGATCCGGTTTAGCAATTCTAGCTGCTTCATTACAGAAGTAAATAACATGCCCATCTATATTATCGACCAAGAGATCTTTAACCATAGCAATATTAGGTTCAACTTTAATTTGTTCAGAGGGTCTAGGTGCTCTAATATTACTTTTGTTAACCACAGTTGAAACTTTAGCATGTTCCTTAATCCTAACAGGAAAAGGTGGTTTCTCAATATAAGCAGTAGGCACAACTGGATCAGCATGCTAAACAATTGTTTCTTCTTTAACACTAACGGGTTCCTCAATCTTTTCTTTAACAGGGGGATGATATTTAAACCACTTCTCCTTAGGGAGATCAACATGAGTAGCAAACGATTCACAAAAGGAAGCCACTATCTCAGAGTCAAGTCCATATTTAGTGCTAAACTTATGAAAAGCATCGGTGGCCATAAAAGATTTAACACAATCGAACTCAAGTATTATACCTGACTCATTACCTTTGTCGAGTTCCCAATCTTCAGAGTTGCGTTTAATTCTTTCCAGAAGATCCCATCTGAATTCAATAGTTTTCTTCATAAAGGAGCCAGTCGAAGAAGAATCGTGCATGGTTTGATTATCATGAGAAAGCCGAGCATAAAATTTTGTAAGATAATTTCTCTTGAGAGCTGATGGTTGGGGCATGTGTACATCATGTACTTAAGCCTCCCCCAAGCTTGAGCGATGTTTTCTCCTTCATGAGGCCAAAAATTATATATATAATTCCGATCACGATGAACCAAATGCATAGGATAAAATTTCTGATGGAATTCCAGTTTCAATCGGTTCCAGTCCCATGTATCAGTATCATCACATAGCCTATACCATGTCAATGCCTTTCCCTCCAAAGATAAAGGGAATACTTTCTTCTTAACTCCATCTCCGGATAAACCTGCAAGCTTAAACAATCCACAAATTTCATCCACAAAGATCAAGTGCATATCAGGATGTACCGTTCCACCTCCTGCATAAGGATTAGCTAGCAGTTTCTCTATTACCCGGAGGAATTTCATATGAAATATTTTCAGTAGGTGCAGTAGGTTGAGGAGCAACTATTTGTGTTTCCGGTCGAGGTGAAGATACCCCGAACAAACCCCTCAAAGGATTACTTTCCATAGTAACAAGTAACAGTAAATTTCAGCACGTAATATAAATGTTTCCTTACCAAATTCCACTCACCAAAGGCGCTTCACTCCCCGGTAACGGCGCCAGAAAAGAGTCTTGATGACCCACAAGTATAGGGGATCAATCGTAGTCCTTTCGATAAGTAAGAGTGTCGAACCCAACGAGGAGCAGAAGGAAATGACAAGCGGCTTTCAGCAAGGTATTTTCTGCAAGCACTGAAATTATCGGTAACGAGTAGTTTGATAGCAAGATAATTTGTAACAAGTGACAAGTAGAAATAGTAACAAAGAGTGCAGCAAGCTGGCCCAATCCTTTTTATAGCAAACGACAAGCCGGAACGATCTCTTATAGTAAGCAAAGTGTTCTCGAGGACACATGGGAATTTCATCTAGTCACTTTCATCATGTTGGTTTGATTCGCGTTCGCTACTTTGATAATTTGATATGTGGGTGGACCGGTGCTTGGGTGCTGTTCTTACTTGAACAAGCCTCCCACTTATGATTACCCCCTCTCGCAAGCATCCGCAACTACGAAAGAAGAATTAAGATAACTCTAACCATAGCATTAAACATATGGATCCAAATCAGCCCCTTACGGAATAGCGCATAAACTAGGGTTTAAGCTTCTGTCACTCTAGCAACCCATCATCTAATTAATACTCCACAATGCATTCCCTTAGGCCCAAATATGGTGAAGTGTCATGTAGTCGACGTTCACATGACACCACTAAGAGAATCAACAACATACATATCATCAAAATATCGAACGAATACCAAATTCACATGATTACTTATGACAAGACTTCTCCCATGTCCTCAAGAACAAAAGTAACTACTCACAAATCATAATCATGTTCAAGATCAAAGGGGTATTTAATAGCATATTAGATCTGAACATATAATCTTCCACCAAATAAACCAACTAGCATTAACTACAAGATGTAATCAACACTACTAGCAACCCACAGGTACCAATCTGAGGTTTTGAGATAAAGATTGAATACAAGAGATGAACTAGGGTTTGAGATGAGATGGTGCTGGTGAAGATGTTGATGAAGATTGGTCCTCCCACGATGAGAGGATCATTGGTGATGTCGATGGCGACGATTTCCCCCTCCCGGAGGGAAGTATCCCCGGCAGAATCTCTCCGCCAGAGAGCAAAAGTACTCCTGCCCAAGTTCCGCCTCGAGACGGCGGCGCACCGTCCCAAAAGTCTTCTCTCTACTTTTTCTAGGGAAAATGGACTTATATACCAGAAAATGAGGGCCAGAGGCTGGCCAGGGGCCCCACGAGCCACCAGGGCGCACCTGAGGGGGGGGGGGTGGCGCGCCCTGGTGCCTCGTGGGCACCTGGGTGGCCCCCTGTGGTACTTCTTGATTCCAGTATTTTTTATTTATTCCAAAATAATTCTTCGTGAAATTTCAGCTCATTTGGAGATGTGCAGAATAGGTATCTCTGACATAGCTTTTTCAGGTCCAGAATTCCAGCTGCCGGCAATCTCCCTCCTTGTGTAAATCTTGCATATTAAGAGAGAAAAGGCATTAGAATTGCTCCACAAAGTGTTATACTGATTAAAAACACTATAAATAGCAGTAGGAAAACATGATGCAAAATGGACGTATCACGGTGCTCCGCACCCATCTGCTGCAACAAACTGCAAGGACCCTCCGCCCGACTCTTCGAGTCGCCCGGAGGCTCGGAGGCTAGACCCAGTGGGTGCGCTGGCGCACCCTCACTGGAAGCAAGCTGCGCCGGCTGCGGCCCGCAGCCGGCTGTCATCGACAATCTCTGCTTCAACATCAGTGAACACCCTCCGCTCGACTCTTCGAGTCACCCGGAGGCTACTGTCGGGGGGATGACCCCCGGGTAGGCTCAAGGAGACAAGTCACCGTTTCGAAACTTTGCCAGGGGAGCAGCCCCTGGCATGCTGCAGCCTGGCCGGCTGCCGGCTGCCAGCCCGTCCGGCTGGAGCCCGTCCGGCTGGAGAGCCCGTCCAGCTGGAGCCCGTCCGGCTCGGGGCCATCCGGCTGCTCCAGCTGGCTCCCCATCCGGCTGCTCACCGTCCGGCTGCTCCAGCTGGCCTGCTGCACGAAGTCAACCACAACGTCCCGTCGGACCTGCGCAGACGAGACAGCCATGCTCTACAGTGCAGCACTGTTGGTGAATGGAAGACACTGTTCATACGTCATATGTCACCTCAAATAGTGTATAGTTGGCCATGTGGACCACCCCTTGTCCCCTGGGCACCCCTTTATAAGGTGCACCAGGGAGGAGCTCCACTCCATGCTCTCATTCTCTCACTGTCACTCTCCCTCGTTCTCACACACTCACAGGAGAAGTGGAGAGCCCAGCGCTCTCTTCTTCCTCCTCCAAACAGCTCCAGGAGCAACCATGTACTACCATATACACTCCATATACATTAGACATGCAGGAGTAGGGGTGTTACCTCCCCCGGAGGGCCCCGAACCTGGGTAAACCACCGTGTACAGTTGCCCAATCCCGTCTCGGATCTCCACCGTAGCCTTGCCACCCCACACTTTCAGCCATCCCATGGCATCTGCCGTGAGAAAACCACGACAATCTTCATCCTCTTCGTCATCGTCCTCAACGGGTATGCTCAATCTTAATCTTTTTGGAGTGGTCTCCACAAGTCTCTGAATCCACTTCTCATTGGTCACAAGCACTTTGTAACAATGATACAATGCGAATGGCTTGTGGCCGAACTTCTTGTTTCTTCGTCTGAAAATAGCTCTTGAATGATAGGGCCAAACTTCGTGACTAACACACCACTTGGTGGTGCATGATGCACTTGATCAATGCAACCGGACCATCTGTTGATCTTGGATGGTGTCCCAACGATGCCCAAAAGAGCCTCGGGTGCGGCTAAATGTGACATCCACGGAGTTTCATCACGCAAAATTCAAAGGCCGAAATGAAAATGATTTTTTACCTAGTACGCATTTCATCAAGCACTTGGCTGTCGCGGCCCTTATTGTCGGCTGCGGCAGCCGGACGCACTGGAGCAGTGGTCGTAGGGGTGGCCGGAGACGGCGCACGACCCGTTGGATGGGGGCGAGGAGCCGGAGTAGCTTTTTTCTTCTTCATCATCGCCGCAGCCTCGGCAAGGGCCGACGCGGCCGCCGTCGGCTTCCGAGCTCATTTGGCACCGGCGGGAGCAATGGGAGGATGGTCGACCATCGCTGGAGAGTCAGTGGCCACCCCGCTGACCTTTCCACCAGCGGTGGCAGCCGGTGTGGTGGATCGGACGAGATTTTTGATGCCAACCTTTTCTTTGGTGTGGGCAACGCCGATGGCCGGCGGGATCCCGGAAGGGTCTTGGCTACCCATTTTAGCCGGAGCTGCGGTCATCGGTGGCGATAGTGGCGCGTGGGGAGGCGGCGACGGGAACAATGGCGTCGCGCGGGCGGGAGAAAGAGGTGGGGGAAGTTTTACTCAGTCGGGCGGGGGATGAGTATATTTAGGCGTCGCGGCCCAAATTTTTGACCGAGGTGTAAAATATTTACTCCTCTAACCAATTTAGGACTTCGGCTAGGTGTGGTTTAGAGGAGTAAACTCAAAAATTTACTCCTCTATGGCTTTTTAGAGGATCGGCTAGAGATGCCCCAACAAAATCATGAAAGAGCGAAGCATGGATGAATAGACGCAAGTACTTGGGTAGTAGATGAACATAGATGATTCAATCTGACAATCGATAATCCATCAGTATGTAACTTCATAGTTTTAGTTAGTATAAAAACTAATTTTAGAAAATACTCCAAAAGTTTAGAATGCTTTTTGGCACACAACACATAACCAAAAGGTTAGTAACCACACCACATGACTACAATAGTACACAACTCGCCTTGTCCGACACAAGCCGCAGGTGACAAAAAGGTAGGACAGATAGCACTAGGGCCAGGTCTCAACTGCTGCCAAACACCTCGAAAGCGTGACCAAAACTTCAAGTCAGAATGGCTCAACGCGTTGCCGGCCCTTTGCGCCTAGAGATCGACCCAATAAAAGGATTCTTCCCCTGACCTGGAGCTACTTTTCCTATATTCTGAATTCAGGGGTTTCAATCAACTATGTGCACCATTTCGTTTTGGCTTATGTTTAGAACTATCCTTAAAGGTTTTTTTTGCGAGGCCTTAAAGGTTTGTGTGGCCATACATTTTGTTAAACCATTAGTGTTGACTTTGTACACTATTTCGTTGTAGTATAAATACATGATCTTTTTGTAGATCCATATTGTAACTTGAAATACTATAAACCCCTTCATTCTTCAAGCAGGAGATCCTGGGTACGGGGTCTCATCAGACTCCCATTCTATTACCCTTGAGCCAAGAGCACACTAAGTTGTCTAGGTTCTTTCGCTACTGACATGTAAATAAGCTTCGCCTAATGACTAAACCAATGAATTTATCTCCTTAAAGGAATCTACTTCCCAGGCTGTCTTTCATCGATGGGACGGAAAGGAATATAACTCACTACTAGAGTATCACCTTAATCATGGTGGAAGTCATCAATTCGAGCATAATTATCCATAAACTCAAGTGAGTTTTTTTTTCGTATTTTGACCTACTCCCTCACCATAAGCAGACGGGAATGGATAAGAGGCTTACGGGATTGACGTGATATACGTCATCTGGGAGCTTTACCATCACTTACTAGGAGAACACCTAAATTTAAGAGTAATAAGAAAAACGAATATAATTCTCAAAAAAAGGAGCAATATCATATTCGTCTTAAAAAATGGATTATGTTTCCTTTAAGGTGTAATAGAAAGTCAATTACTTACAGCCGCACCATGTTGGATCTATATGGGCTTATCTTTGGTCGCAGTCACTTACTACATAATATTGGGTTTGAGCTTGACACCCTCTCACCACAAGTGCACACAAAAATCGTTCATGTGGCCACGATGAACTATTCTCGCACCGAGTGGTACTTGTATACTGCGTTGGTATTTCCCCGAAGAGGAGAGGATGATGCAGTATAGTAGAGATAAGTATTTCCCTCAGTTAAGAACCAAGGTTATCAATCCAGTAGGAGAACCAAGCAAAATCCCGTTAAGCGCACCTGCACACACAAAAGCAAACACTTGCACCCAACGCAAATAAGAGGGTTGTCAATCCTCTTAGCGGTTATTTACAAGGATTAATTTTGATAGTGGTAGATAGATAAACTAAAATACTAAATAAAATAAAAGTAAATAAATTGTAGCAAGGTATTTTTTATTTTAATATATGATAAAAGTAGACCCGGGGGCCATAGTTTTCACTAGAGGCTTCTCTCTCGAACACATAGCATACGGTGGGTAAACAAATTACTGTTGGGCAATTAATAAAAAAACAAATAATTATGACGGATTCATGGCAATGATCATGTATATACGCATCACGTCCGAGACAAGTAGACCGACTCCTGCCTGCATCTACTACTATTACTCCACCCATCGACCGCTATCCAGCATGCATCTAGGGTATTAAGTATGAAACAGAGTAACGCCTTAAGCAAGATGACATGATGTAGACAAAATAAACTCAAGCAATATGATTAAACCCCATCTTTTTATCCTTAATGGCAACAATACAAATACGTGTCATGTCCCTTTCTATCACTGGGATTGAGCACCGCAAGATTGATCCCATCACAAAGCACCTCTCCCATTGCAAGATAAACCAATCTAGTTGGCCAAACCAAATCGATAGATCGGAGAGAAATACAAAGCTATAATAATCATGCATAAAAGAGTTCAGAGAAGACTCAAATATTTCTCATGAATAATCTGATCATAAACTCATAATTCATCGGATCCCAACAAACACACCGCAAAAGAAGATTATATCGGATAGAACTCCAAGAACATCGAGGAGAACATGGTATTGAAGATCAAAGAGAGAGAAGAGGCCATCTAGCTACTAGCTATGGACCCGTAGGTCTGTGGTAAACTACTCACACATCATCGGAAGGGCAGCAAGGATGATGTAGAAGCCCTCCGTGATCGATTCCCCTCCGGCAGAGTACCGGAAAAGGCCTCTAGATGGGATCGCGGAAGAACAGAGGCTTGCGGCGGCGTAAAAGTTATTCGGGGTGGCTCTCTATTGGTTTCCCAATATTTGAGAATTTATAGAAGTGGAATTAGGTCAAACGGAGCCACGAGGGCCCCACAAGGCATCAGGGCGCACCCCCTCCCCCGGGGTCGCGCCCTGTTGCCTTGTGGAGGCTTCGTGAACCTTCCGGCCTCCTCTCCAAGTCTCCAGGGTCTCTTTTGTCCAGAAAAAAATCTCCAAAAAGTGTCGTGGCATTTGGACTTCGTTTGGTACTGATTTCCTGAAAAACCAAAAACAAGCAGAAAACAGCAACTGGCACTGGGCACTAGGTTAGTCCCAAAAAATGATATGTAATTGCATATAATTGCATATAAAAACATCCAATATTGATACTATAATAGCATGGAACAATCAAAAATTATAGATACGTTGGAGACGTATCAAGCATCCCCAAGCTTAATTCTTGATCGTCCTCGAGTAGGTAAATGATAAAAACAGAATTTTTGATGCGGAATGCTATCTAACATGTTTCATCATGTAATCTTTCTCTTACGGTATGAATAATAAGATCCGAATGATTCAATGCAATAGTCTATAGTTTGACATAAAGACATCAATACTTAGGCATACTAATAAACAATCATGTTTTTTAAAATAAAAATGCTAAAGAAAGTTATCCCTACAAAATCATATAATCCTGTCATGCTCCATCTTCTTAACACAAAATATTTATCATGCACAACCCCGGTTTTAGCCAAGCAATTGGTTCATACTTTATAACGCGCTTCAGCTTTTTCAACCCCCACGCAATACATGAGCGCAAGCCATGGATATAGCACTATGGGTGGAATAGAGTGTGGTGGTAGAGATCAATAAGGGGAAGTCAAAAATAAGAAGATAGTCTCACATCAACGAGTCTAATCAACGGGCTACGGAGATGCCCATCAATTGATGTCAATGCGAGGAGTATGGATTGCCATGCAACGGATGCACTAAGAGCTATAAGTGTATGAAAGCTCAACATGAAAACTAAGTGGGTGTGCATCCAACTTGCTTGCTCATGAAGACCTCGGGCATTTGAGGAAGCCCATCATCGGAATATACAAGCCAAGTTCTATAATGAAAAATTCCCACTAGTATATGAAAGTGACTAAACAAGAGACTCTCTATATGAAAAACATGGTGCTACTTTGAAGCACAAGTATGGAAAACAATAGTAACATTGCCCCTTCTCTCTTTTTCTCTCATTTTTTTGGTGGGCTCTTTTTGGCCTCTTTTTTTTCCTCACTGGGACAATGCTCTAATAATGATGATGATCATACTTCTATTTACTTACAACTCAAAAGAAAATTACAACTCGAAACTAGAAAAAAATATGACTCTATATGAATGCCTCTGGCAGTGTACCAGGATGTGCAATGATACTAGCGTAACATGTATAAAAATGATGAACGGTGGCTGAGCCACAAATACTATGTCAGCTATATGATCATGCAAAGCAATATGACAATGATGATGTGTGTCATAAAAACGGAATGGTGGAAGTTGCATGGCAATATATCTCGGAATGGCTATGGAAATGCCATGATAGGTAGGTATGGTGGCTATTTTGAGGAAGATATAAAGAGGCTTATGTGTGATAGAGCGTATCATATCATGGGGTTTGGATGCACCGACGAAGTTTGCACCAACTCTCGATGTGAGAAAGGGCAATGCACGGTACCGAAGAGGCTAGCAAATTGCGGAAGGGTGAGAGTGCGTATAATCCATGGACTCACATTAGTCATAAAGAACTCACATACTTTTTGCGAAAGTTTATTAGCCCTCGAAGCAAAGTAATACTACGCATGCCCCTAGGGGGGAGGTTGGTAGGAGTTAACCATCGCGTGCCCCCGACCGCCACACAAAGGAAGACAATTAAGAATAAATCATGCTCCAACTTCTTAGCATAACGACAGACCATACGTGCATGCTTCGGGAATCACAAACCTGAACACCAATATTCTTACTAAACCACAATTATCTACTAGCACCTCCCACATATTACCATCTTAATATCGCAAAACTATTGCAAGGAATCATATTTATCATATTCAGTGATCTACATTAAAGTTTTTATTATATTCCTCTTGAATACCTATCATATTAGGACCAAATTCATAACCCATGCATATTACCATTGCTATTCATTAGACTCTCAAAAATATATAAGTGAAGCATGAGAGTGCAACTATTTCTTCAAAATATAACCACCGTCGTGCTCTAAAAGATATAAGTGAAGCACTAGAGCAACTGCCTAGCTCAAAAGATATAAGTGAAGCACATAGAGTATTCTAACAAATCACGAATAATGTGTGTCCCTCTCAAAAAGGTGTGTTCAGCAAAGATGATTGTGACAAACTAAAAATCAAACAAAAGCAAACAAACTATATCACAAGACGCTCCAAGTAATACACATATCATGTGATGAATAAAAATATAGCTCCAAGTGAGTTACCGATAGATTGTAGACGAAAGAGGGGATGCCTTTCGGGGCATCCCCAAGCTTAGACGCTTGAGTCTTCCTTGAATATTACCTTGGAGTGCCTTGGGCATCCCCAAGCTTAGGCTCTTGCCACTCCTTATTCCTTTATCCATCGTAGTCTCACCCAAAACTTGAAAACTTCAGCACACAAAACTCAACAGAAACCTCGTGAGATCTGTTAGTATAACAAACAAATCTTAAACTTTAGGTACTGTTGTAAATTGATTCATATTTAATATTGGCATAATGCTACTGTACTCCAACTTCTCCATGATTCATACCCCCCGATACGATCCATAGATTCATCAAAATAAGCAAACTATGCAACAAAAATAGAATCTGTCTAAAACAGAACAGTCTGTAAAGATCTGAATTAACGTCATACTTCTGTAACTCCAAAAATTATGAAAAATTAGGAAACCGTGGGCAATTCATATATCAATATTTTGTAAAAAAAATTAGAAGACTCTGACGTTCCAGCAAAAAATTAAAATTCCAGTACTGGATACAAAAGTTTCTGTTTTCAAACAGCATCAATTATACTATCATCCAAATCATCCCAAAGGCATTACTTGGCACAAACACTAATTAAAAGATAAAAACACAATCATAACAGAGGCTATAATTGTGTAAACACACAAAAACAGAAGTAAAAACAAAATTTTATTTTATTCATTGGGTTGCCTCCCAACAAGCGCTATTATTTTATGCCCCTAGCTAGGCATAATGCATAGTTTCAAGTATTGTCATCCTTGGTTTTTGCTAATTTAGACAGGTTGTTTTCAAACCCAGGAGGTTCTTTACGCTTCCCATTACTTTCAGAGAATAAGACAATTTTACTATCTAAAGTGTCTAACCTCTTGTTGCAAATAGTGAGGAGATTATTCATGCGATTGAGGTTACCACTAACATTTTTAAGAGGTTCATTAGACTTTTGTAACCCCATCAATTTTTTTTGTATGTCACCTAGCTTTTCCAAAATTTGAATCCCTTCTTGAGTATAATTAGGTCCTTTTTGCAAGGGTGGGGTTCCCACTATTCCCTCTATTAATTCATAAGCAGTATTAGGATCGCTGTCAATAAAATTCCTTTTGGTAGCAAAATCCAAAAGTTGTCTATTTGCCATAGTTAGCCCTACATAAAAGTTTCGCAACAAAATTTTCATATCCCCTTTTATGGTGCAAACACGATAAGATTCAATTATCCTATACCAAGCATCTTTCAAATTTTCTCCTTGTTTCTGTTTGAAGTAAAGAACTTCAAAATCCGGAGACAAAGGAGGGATGGTAAAGCTAGTCATAGTGATGAGGCAACAAGCAAATAAAAATATTTTTGTGTTTTTGTAAAAAAAATTAGAAGTGGGGGACATGAAAATGAGAAGCAAATGTAAACAAAAAGGCAAATGAAATAAATGCAAGTGGATGATAGTTTGTGCGAAGGTACTTGGTAATTTTGATGATGTCTCCCCGGCAACGGCGCCAGAAATTCTTCCTGCTACTTGTAGACTGCGTTGGTCTTTCCCCGGAGAGGAGAGGATGATGCAGTATAGTAGAGATAAGTATTTCCCTCAGTTAAGAACCAAGGTTATCAATCCAGTGGGAGAACCAAGCAAAATCCCGTTAAGCGCACCTACACACACAAAAGCAAACACTTGCACCCAACGCAAATAAGAGGGTTGTCAATCCTCTTAGCGGTTATTTACAAGGATTTTTGATAGTGGTAGATAGATAAACTAAAATACTAAATAAAATAAAAGTAAATAAATTGCAGCAAGGTATTTTTGATTTTACTATATGATAAAAGTAGACCCGGGGGCCATAGTTTTCACTAGAGGCTGTGGGTAAACAAATTACTATTGGGCAATTGATAGAAAAGCAAATAATTATGACGGATTCATGGCAATGATCATGTATATAGGCATCACGTCCGAGACAAGTAGACTGATTCCTGCCTGCATCTACTACTATTACTCCACCCATCGACCGCTATCCAGCATGCATCTAGGGTATTAAGTATGAAACAGAGTAACGCCTTAAGCATGATGACATGATGTAGACAAAGTAAACTCAAGCAATATGATTAAACCCCATCTTTTTATCCTTAATGGCAACAATACAAATACGTGTCATGTCCCTTTCTGTCACTGGGATTGAGCACCGCAAGATTGAACCCATCACAAAGCACCTCTCCCATTGCAAGATAAACCAATCTAGTTGGCCAAACCAAATTGATAGATCGGAGAGAAATACAAAGCTATAATAATCATGCATAAAAGAGTTCAGAGAAGACTCAAATATTTCTCATGAATAATCTGATCATAAACTCACAATTCATCGGATCCCAACAAACACACCGCAAAAGAAGATTACATCGGATAGAACTCCAAGAACATCGAGGAGAACATGGTATTGAAGATCAAAGAGAGAGAAGAAGCCATCTAGCTACTAGCTATGGACCCGTAGGTCTGTGGTAAACTACTCACACATCATCGGAAGGGCAGCAAGGTTGATGTAGAAGCCCTCCGTGATCGATTCCCCCTCCGGCAGAGTACCGAAAAAGGCCTCCAGATGGGATCGTGGAAGAACATAGGCTTGCGGCGGTGTAAAAGTTATTCGGGGTGGCTCTCTGTTGGTTTCCCAATATTTGAGAATTTATAGAAGTGGAATTAGGTCAAACGGAGCCACGAGGGCCCCACAAGGCATCAGGGCGCACCCCCCTGGGGCCGCGCCCTGTTGCCTTGTGGAGGCTTCATGAACCTTCTGGCCTCCTCTCCAAGTCTCCAGGGTCTCTTTTGTCCAGAAAAAAAATCTCCAAAAAGTTTCATGGCATTTGGACTTCGTTTGGTACTGATTTCCTAAAAAACCAAAAACAAGAAGAAAACAGCAACTGGCACTGGGCACTAGGTTAATAGGTTAGTCCCAAAAAATGATATATAATTGCATATAAAAACATCCAAGATTGATACTATAATAGCATGGAACAATAAAAAATTATAGATACGTTGGAGACGTATCACCGAGTCACTATCTTCCCCTTACAACCTTGCTTACTTCATCTCATCTCACCTAGGAAAAAAATTAATTGGCTTGGCCAGTCCTGGTAACTCCTTGTCATTGCCTGACGATGAGATAACACTCGGGTATAGTCGAGTGAGGACAAAGTTGCCCCCTAACCATAGGGTTGGCTGGGACGATGACTTCAGAGTCCTCCTAAAATACGGGACACATCATCAACTTGGAGTACAAGACATGTATATTTAGTAGATCTAGTTGGCTGACTAGGACTCTGTCTTGTAAACCAATCTAAGCTCCTTATAATCCTAACCCATGTCCACTATATAAGACGGGGTAGGGATCCCCGATCGATACCTCACAACAAGAAACTCTCACCAGAAACACCTTTCATATGAGCAATACAATCCACAAAGGTAGGAAGTAGGGTATTACCTCTCTCTAAGGGCCTGTATTTAGGTAAACTCTGTGTCTCTTGTGCACCCATCTAGATATGCTATTCATACATCACCACATGTTTATTATTGCTGGATCAACTAATACACCAACATCACTAGGGTAGTAATAGCTGGGATTGATACATCTCAAATGATATGTACTTTTTTTAACACCTTTTGCTATGTTTGTGTCCTCTAATTTGCATAAATTGAATAAAAACTAATATGACTGGCGTTGTTTTCAGCAATATTTGCAGTCGTGTTGTTTTTTGTGCAGGAAAAGCCCCTCCCCCCAAATGCACGAAAGTTTTGGGAGAAAAGAGCCATGGAGCCAGAATAGGAGCCAGGGGTTGGCCCCTTCCAATTCGGCCTCCCCTAGGCCTCCAAAAAGGCTAGGGGGGGGCTCCTTTGTTATTGGGCCCTAGGGCCCAATAACTCTCCACTACTAGGCCTTTTAGTATTTTCTTTAGCCCATATTAAATATATTATAAAGGCCTCCTAATAAATATTAGAACCTTTTATCATTTATTTAATGTCTTCGGAAACATTTTCCACCTATATATCAGTTCCCAATATTACTCGGTAAACCCCGAAACTCTTCCGGTTTCTCTCGGAACTATTTCTTATATTCCCGAAACTATTCTGAGAATATTTTCTCATAACTCTCACTCCACTAACACTCAACAGATTGTGATTCCCTTAAGCGTGTGACCCTGTAGGTGCGGTAAAACATAGACATGAACGAAACTGCCTTTCGTTCAATGATCAATAGCGGAACCGTGGACATCCATATCGACCCCTATGAATACACGAATGATATTCGAGCAAACCTTTGGTTATCATATGCTACTCCCTTTGCTTCACGATACTTTACAAAACCCGAGGTGAGATATATCGGGTATTCACTTGAGTCATTCTTATGCTCATTATACCGGTCTCCTCGTTACCGCTTTTGTTCTTCTTTCTCGTTGACATGTTCCGGCATCCCTGTGACTTAGTCACCTGTGTTTGGCAGACGATGATAGATGCCGTCACACCGAGAGGGCCCTAAGAATATCTCTCCATCATCAGAGGAGCAAATCCCACTCTTGAGCTATCTAGCCCCTTGTCACACTTTCCGATGAATCTGAAAGTTGTCGTTATGATCACCGTGTTATAGATGATGTTTGAGCAACCTCAAAGTCTATCATCTGGTATGAAGTGACTATGATACTCTCATGGTCTAAGGAACTAAAGTATACATTAACTCTCCGTGTTATATATATATAGACTTGTGACGATAACATATCAAAGTATAACAGATAAGTTAGGTCAATTCAATATGATCGTTCTACTAACATCATACTCTCAATGTTGTTTGGCATTGATAACCCACAAGTATAGGGGATCGCAACAGTTTTCGAGGGTAGAGTATTCAGCCCAAATTTATTGATTCGACACAAGGGGAGCCAAAGAATATTTGCAAGTATTAACAGTTGAGTTGTCAATTCAACCACACCTGGAAACTAAATATCTGCAGCAGAGTGATCAGTAGCACAGTAGTATGATAGTTTGGTAGTGGTAGCAATAATAGTAACGGTAACAGTAGCAACAATAGTAGTAGCAATTGTGACAGTAGTAGCAACAGTAGTGACTTAGCAAGAACAATATGTGAAAAACTCGTAGGCATTGGATCGGTGATATACGTTGGATAACATTCATCATGTAACAGTCATAACCTAGGGCGACACAGAACTAGCTCCAATTCATCAATGTAATGTAGGCATGTATTCCGTATATAGTCATACGTGCTTGCGATAAGAACTTGCATGACATCTTTTGTCCTACCCTCCCGTGGCAGCGGGGTCCATAAGGAAACTAAGGGATATTAAGGCCTCCTTTTAATAGAGAACCGGAACAAAGCATTAGCACTTAGTGAATACATGAACTCCTCAAACTACGGCAATCACCGGAAAGAATCCCAATTATTGTCACCATGGGGTATGCGGATCATAACACATAGCAGGTGCATATAACTTGCAAGATCGGATCAAGAACACAAATATATTCATGAAAACATAAAGGGTTCAGATCTGGAATCATGGCACTCGGGCCCTAGTGACAAGCATTAAGCATAGCAAAGTCATAGCAACATCAATCTCAGAACATAGTGGATACTAGGGATCAAGCCCTAACAAAACTAACTCGATTACATGATAAATCTCATCCAACTCATCACCGTCCAGCAAGCCTACGAAGGAATTACTCACTCCCGGCGGTGAGCATCATGAAATTGGTGATGAAGGATGGTTGATGATGATGATGCCGGAAGATCCCCCTCTCCGGAGCCCCAAACGGACTCCAGATCTGGCCTCCCGATGAAGAACAGGAGGTGGCGACGGCTCCATATCGTGAAACGCAATAAAACTTCCTCTCTTATTTTTTCTTCGGGGAACTGAATTTATAGCGTTGGAATTAGGTCAGACGGAGCCACGTGGGCCCCACGAGGTACCAGGGCGCACCTGGGGGGGTGGCGCGCCCTGGTGCCTCGTGGGCACTGGGTGGCCCCCCTTCTGTTGATTCTTGCGCCAATAATTTTTATATATTCCATAAAAATTCTCCAAAAAGTTTCATCCAAATCCAAGAACTTTGATTTTCTGCACAAAAACAACACCATGGCAATTCTGCTGAAAACAGCGTCAGTCCGGGTTAGTTCCATTCAAATCATGCAAATTAGGGGCCAAAACAAGAGCAAAAGTGTTTGGAAAAGTAGATACGACGGAGACGTATCAGGCATCATCGTTACACTTAACCAAATACCCATGTTCAGGAAAACATGATCATCACACAGCACTAGAGCTAGTCCTAGAGGCAAGACTAGGAATTAGGTTTACCATGTATCATTCTACACGTGCTTATGAGTTTTCCTCTGAATCACATATTCAAGAATCATAGCAGTTATAATATAGAATATAAACTCTTAATTATAAACATGGAAATAAATAATACAAATATTATTGCCTCTAGGACATATTTTCAACATCCATCGCATTTGCTACTAATAAATTCTTTCGAGCAAGTATTTGTTTTCAAATGTGGTTGAATCGACAACTCAATTTCTAAAGCTTATAAATATTCTTTGACTCCCCTTGGGTCTCAATAAATTTGGGTCGTGCTACTTCCCGCTGAAGACTGTTGCGATTCCCTACAGTTGTGGGTTATCAGGAAGCCCCAGGAAAGTTGCTTCAAGCGTGGTGACTCGGGAAATGTGGCAACATGGTCGACTGTGGAGTCTCTCTCATGTGTAACACCTCCCTCTCCTTACACTTCCCTTCCTTCCTACCGATGGTGCGGGTGGCTCATGTTGCACTCTCAGCTGTCTCAGTGAGGCCACTTAAGCAAATGCTAGTCCCAGAGATCGAATTGACTTATGAGAAGGAGGTGGAGGGCGCCAATGTGGCATTACGATGAATGTGTCGACAATGGGGACACTAGTGTAGGTTCGCTGCCCGTTGATGGAGATGAATAGAGCATGGATGACATAGCATGTGGTGGTTACATAAATTAGATAGTTGATGTCTGATAAGGAGTTTATTCCACAAAAGATTCGTCAGGACAGAATAGAGTGAAAAACTATAGTCGCACAGAGTGTACTACTGTGGTGGCTTAACCACGGTCATCCATGTATTGAGGAACTTGTGCCTCTTGATTGTAACTCTATAACTCTTGAATAAAACTCTTATTACCCTGGGAAAAAATCGATTAACTCGATTAATATTCACTTGCAACTGTCCAAATTAATTCCTGAGTCGTTGGATAAAATCAGAGACTATACTGATTTTTTTAGATGCAGATTGCATTGCTTAGCGAGGAAGAGAAAGAGAAAAGGCAGAGACGACAAAATTTACAAAAGAGGAGCTACGTGGTCCCCCAAAGCTGCCCCTTGGCCAAAGCTGGCACTAGAAACTTGTTGCGATCGCAGTTGGAGAGGTGAGATCTTATTAACGAAAACATTTCTGTTGCATTCTTTTCATATGATCATATGGTGATCAAGCTACTGAATCATTTATGTTTGCTGCAAGGGACGATAGTGTGGGCTGACCCCTTAGGCGAGAAACTGATCTGTTGTTTAATCTACGGTGTCTTTTATGTTTGCTGCAAGGAGCTACTTTTTCACCCACCCATGAAGAAGACACTGCAGACATCTTCAGTAGCAATGGACAGCCGACGGTTTGCAGTTATATCCTCAAAACGCAGCCAAAGAAACACGTCAACAATTCTATGAGACAGAGGAATGGTAGAAAAAAGATAGGAATTGCATGGCTATATTTGTATACTACTCCCACAATTCCTAAATATAAATCTTTTTATAGATTCCAATATGGACTACATACGGAGGAAAATGAGTGGAAATACACTCTGAAATATGTCTATATACATCCGTATGTAGGCCATATTGAAATCTCTAAAAAGACTTATATTTAGAAACGGAGGGAGTACTCGCATTACAGTATCTAGGGCGTATAAATCACGACTGATACAAATCATACATTAAGAATGTAACTTTTTGTCAAAGCCTTGTCCTAAGAAACCTGATAATTCCTATGTCATCTGTCCTAAGTCCTAACTGTCATTTGTCAGATCTAGCTTGCATGTGACTCTTTGTTTTCAGTACAATCCAATGACATACGCAGATACGTACGCCTCATGATTTGGACTTGGTATCTCATGCCAAAGCAAACATATTTTGAGTATATTATACGGTTTTGGAATCAATCCATCGAACGGTAATTTCTACTCCCTCTGTACACTAATGTAAGACTTGAACTGCAAAAACGTGTACACTAATGTAAGACTTGAACTGCAAAAACGTCTTATATTAGTGTACAGTAGTATCTTCTAAGCACTTGTAATTTGCTTCAAGATTCATGCACCTGTCCCCTTATCTCTCCCCTTCTCCCATGCCGTGACCCCCCTTCTCTTAAATTTATCCCCGCCGCCGCCTCCAGTGCTTCCACGCCTCTTCAACAAAATTGCCAGTTCCGTACCATCGCTTGCTTCTGCCATCAGAGCAGGCATAACAAAAAAGTGAGAACAATTAGATGAGATGATGCACTTCTCTAGGTCTAGTAGTAATCTACTCTGTGATAGTTCAAACAGAAAGATGCACTTAAAACTTCAGGGAAACATGGATAAATTGTTCAGGATTCGTATCGACTGAATATCAGCGAAGGAAGTGAAACATCTTCCTCTGGAACACACACATAAGTGCGTGTAATTTTGTACTCCCTCCGTCCGGAAATACTTGTCGGAGAAATGGATGTATCTAGATGTATTTTAGTTCTAGATACATCCATTTTTATCCATTTCGAGTACTAGAAAATGGCGTCAAAATAATGCAGGCCTTTCAACCAAAAACGACTGGTGAAGAAGCCTAGGAAGAAACCAAAACCAAAACCAAGACACAAACACAAACCAAACATTCAAAAAGAAAAAAGAACAGCCATATCCTGCTATGCATATGAAGTGAAACATGAGCACACCATATTTTTTGAGCGGAAATGAGCACACCATATCCTTCAACGGATATGATTTGCAAGGCACCACCAAAATATCAAGCAAAAAGGGCGAATGGCAAGAAGACCTTAACCATATCCTGCTAGTTACGCCTTCACTAGGGCCATCAATATCAAGTGGATTCTTTGCAAACTGAAGAATTATATGGAGGCAGTTGGCATTCCACTACCTTCATCCCTGACCTCCATTAGCAAAGCATTGAAGGTCAAATAATTAAATCACCGGTTCACCACCTGGGATGTATTTAATGAGAACATGTAGGCTCTCCGCATCAAGTGATGCACACAGCCATCATGATCCCTCATGTTGATTGTTTAATACTACTTCCTCCGTTCCTAAATATAAGTCTTTTTAGAGATTCCAATGCGGACTGCATACGGAGTAGTTCGCATTGGAATCTCTAAAAAGACTTATATTTAGGAACGGAGGGAGTATAACTTGACCAAAACAGGTCTCAGTCCACAAAATCTAGCACTCTGCTGACATTACAAAGCATGTACTCCCTCTGTCCGGGTATATTGGGCCGGCTAGCCAAAACTCGAGGACCAAGGAAGGATACTATTGGTAACCACCCATGATTTTCGAGCATAGCAGCAGCCAATCAGATTAACCCGCAGTTATTTCGGAGCATCGCAGCAGCCAGTTTCGCTTTTGCATGCAGCCAACCATCGCACACGTCCAGCGCTAACAAGATTAACCCGTCGTTATTGCGTGCAGCTGGTTGCATGCAGCAATTCACCCGAAACGGCAGCCAATCCTGCGTGCGTTCAACGGAGGGGATCATCGAGGGGAAGCAAACGCCCACGTCCAGCGGGGCCTTAAAAACACAGACGCAGCTGGCTTGCTAAGTGGCCCGATAAACCTGGACGGAGGGAGTATCACATAGAAGGATTGATATCAAGAACTTTGATTCTGCATCTACTTTTAGTAACAGCGAGTGAATGTTATTGAGGAAGAGGATGTAGCAAGAAATTAAGCTGACAAAGAACTCATAAATTGGATTCCCTCACAGCCATGGAGATCTACGTGAGTGAAGATGCCCAGCAACAATATATGGACAAGCCGAAATGCTACCACACACTAAAGATCAAAACAACAATATTCCACTGAGAAATTTTGGCAAAATCTCCCGTAAACATGGTAATGTGGACACACAAGCAAGACAATTGAAATATATGCAGATCATAAACACAATATGAGTGCAAAAATTCCATATAAACAATTCAATGTTAAATGTAAAATCCATACAGAACTCAAGCCTATGATCACCCCCCCCCCCCCTCCCAGTGACACGTGGGGTTCCACGTAAACTGATAAGAACATAATCCGAGCAGGTTCCTAGCGTGTGCTGCCATGGGGCTTCACCTAAACATTCAAGATTCATAAAGAAACCTTCAAGGACCTACTCCCTCCGTTCACAAATACAAGATGTTCTAACTTTTACAGAATCGGATGTATATAGAATATATAGACACGTTTTAGTGTCTGTTCACTCATTTCAGTCCATATGTAGTCCATATTGAAATATCCAAAACATCTTATATTTGTGAACGTTGGGAGTACCTACTAAATATAGCATGGTAACAAGACTTCAACTAATCACATCACTAAATGTATTCCAGCAAATGATCATGTGAGTGTTTGCGTGTGCATATCCAGATCATGTGCTATCCCCCTACAGTAAGTTGCTTGAACAATCACCTAGCCATCAATGGAAACATGGCAATATGTGGTACAACCAAATGAAAAGACGCCATATGAAAGCACAAGATTATCTCATAGCATTAGTCCATTTGCAATTGACTACCGCAGTACAATGTTTTCCAAATTTCAACAACTTTCAATGATCACGTGCATGCATGTCAAAACATAAATCTCATACCACACACAAGTTATGGTAAGTTATCTCAAAAAAATAAAAAACCATAAATCTCATCAATAGCTTATGTCGAGCACAACTAAAGTGACACCATTCGGTGTCCACACACCATCACGTGAGGGCATGTGGGATCTCCAAACTGGTGGAGTAACCTCCAGCTCGTGGAGGTTCATAACCAAGGTCTCCAACCTTTAAATGCATATGCAACAATATGCATCTATTTCCTCATAAGTGCGAATCATAACCCCAAATATTCCATAAACACGAGCAAGAATTCCGAGCATAATAAGAATGATTCAGTAGCCATATTCGACAAAAAAAAACCTTCTCAAGAGTCATGAGCAACATATATGATGAAGAACAAGGAGCGCAACATACACAAACATCCAATGGTATCAATGGTGACGTGCATCCATTGACTACCAATATGCATGTACCTGCCTCAACCAGAGTGCAAGGTGCAGCTGTGGCAGCTCCATCATATTCCATAAACACGAGCAAGAATTTCGAGCATAATAAGAATGATTCAGTAGCTATATTCGACAAAAAAAAAACTTCTCAAGAGTCATGAGCAACATATACGATGAAGAACAAGGAGCGCAACATACCCAAACATCCAATGGTATCAATGCTGACGTGCATCCATTGACTACCAATATGCATGTACCTGCCTCAACGAGAGTGCAAGGTGCAGCTGTAGCAGCTCCAACATATTCCATAAACACGAGCAAGAATTTCGAGCATAATAAGAATGATTCAGTAACCATGTTCGACAAAAAAACCCTTCTCAAGAGTCATGAGCAACATATACGATAAGAACAAGGAGCGCAACATACACAAACATCCAATGGTATCAATGGTGACGTGCATCCATTGACTACCAATATGCATGTACCTGCCTCAACCAGAGTGCAAGGTGCAGCTGTAGCAGCTCCAACCCAACTTGCATCTAACGCTCCTGTCCAACCATTGCCAACAATCCACCTCAGCCCCTCCAAGGTAGAATTCAACTAAGAGCACTGAAATTCTAGAAAACATGTCATGAGGTGGGTGACCAAGTGACCATAAAACTCTATTTGGGATTTATCATGGAGACCGTGCTTTGGAACCCTGAGTTATACCTCAAGCGACTATTTTGGCTGATCATAATGATTAGCCAACTTTGACCCATACAAATTTCAGAACAAGTTGAAACATAGCAAATGATGGCACTTTAAGCATCTACAGAAAATACTCTAGAACTTTCATGTTGGATCCAGATTTTAAATCTAAATTGTATAATTTATTATGTTGGTGCTCAAGTGACAATTTATTATGTTCATAAGCAAGGTCTCCAACCTTGAATGCATATGCAACAATATGCATTTACCATGGAGTCATGCTTTGAAACCCCGAGTTATGCCTCAAGCGACTATTTTGGTTGATCATAATGATTAGCCAACTTTGGTAACCCATCGAAATTTCAGCACGAGTTTAAACATAGTAAATGATGGCACTTTAAGCATCTATGGAAAATACTCTAGAACTTTCATGTTGGGTCCAGATTTTAAATCTAAATTGCACAATTGATTATGTTGGTGCTCAAGTGACAATTTAATAACTTAAACATAATCAAAGAAATCCTCTGGAGGCCGACATTTTCAAACAGTAACTTGAGTTAGGCAAAGAAATACCTACTAGAAAGCTAGTGAAAACCTCCTCCACCTCTGCTTCATCATAGCCCTCCTTCCTCTCTTCCTCCTCTCGGGCGGTTGAAGGGAAGGGCATACAAAGAATCCAATAGGAGTATACTTGTCACTTTGTCAGCATGGCCTGCCAAAGGGGAAGGGCATGGGGTAGACTCTGGAGTGAGCTGGTGCAGGACAAGCTGCAACGCCAGGGCGGTACGGAAGTCACGAGCGGCGCTGCTGCAGGAGAAGCTGCATTGCCTGCCAGAAGTACCCCGGAGGAAATGTCCAAGCTGGATGCAGCTGAGAAGCACCCACTTGATGATACTGTCCTGCGACTGGTTGGTGAGGTAGAACCGCCGTACGAGGATGAGGGGCTGAAGATGCCAGATGCAGCTGAGAAGCACCCACTTGATGATACTGTCCTGCGACTGGTTGGTGAGCTAGAACTGCCATAGGAGGACGAGGGGCTGAAGATGCCGGTTGCAGCTGAGATGCACCCACTTGATGATACTGTCCTGTGACTGATCGGTGAGCTGCTAGAACTGCCGTAGGAGGATGAGAGGCTGAAGATCCCCGTTGCGTCATCACGTCTGGTTTACACAATGAGACAGCTGTTGGCATGGCGTAGACCCCAGAGTGAGCTGGGGCAGAAAGTTTTCCATCACCCGTATGTGGCGGCACAGGAGCCGGAGGTGGAGTTAGCACAGCAGGAGTCGCCTGCAAGAAGCACCATGGTGGTGGTGTCCAAGCTGGAAACGGCCGAGAAGCACCCACTTGATGATATTGTCCTGGTCCTGCCATTGGCCAGTGAGCTAGAACTGCCGTAGGAGGATGAGGGGCTGAAGATGTCGGTTGCGTCACTACGTCTGGTTTACTCAATGACACAGCTGTCGGCATGGCATAGACTCCAGAGTGAGCTGGGGCAGAAAAATCGCCAACACCAGTATGTGGCGGTACAGGAGCCGCAGAAGCCGGTGGTGGGGTTGACACGGCAGGAATCTCCTGCAAGAAGCACTCCGGTGGTGGTGCCGAAGTTGGGTGCAACTGAGAAACAGGAGTCATGTCGACCGACCCCTGCGAGGACTTAGCCAACTCGTGTGCATGCACTGGCTCCCACTTGATGATGCTATCAGGATTATCTCTGCACACCCTCTCGTGTGGCCTAATTGGCCACACTGCTGGCAGGCACCGATACAGGTGCACGTAGTAGAACAGTGTCCAACCACACCACACTTCAGACAGATCCTGCTCTGCCCTGGGATTGGTCGGTGCGCTGGAACTGCCATAGGAGGACGAGGGGAGCACAAAGTCGGTTGCGCCACATCTGCTCTACCCACTTCCGTAGCCGACGGCATGGTGTAGACTTCGGAGTGAGCTGGGCCAGAAGGAGTTTCAGCAGTTGTCTGTGGCGACGCAGCCGCGACGGGGGAAGCTGGAGGTGGAGAAAGCACATGAGGGGTCGCCTGCCGGGAGACAGACCCTGGTGAGGGCATGACGAAGTCTTGTGCATGTGCCGGCTGCCACTTGACGATGCTGTCAGGATTCGCTTTGCACACTCGATCCTTGTGGCCCTGTCGGCCACAACCGTGGCAGTCACCACTAAAGGTGCACTCTGCAGCACGGTGCCCATCACCACACTTATAGCAGATCAAGCCCTGCCCCTTGACTGCTTTTAGTTGCCCTTGCGTTGGTTTCTTGAAAGCAGTTTGCTTAGTGCTGGTATTTGCTAGCCCAATCATCTTCTTCAGCTGCTTTTTGCTTGCTGGTTTGGACACATTGTCTGTCTCCATTTCTTGAGGTCGCTTAACTTCACATTTCTTATCTGCCATGCCGTTAGAACCGCTTTGACGATCACACAAAATATTCTGCACTTCAGGGTTGGCACCTTGAGTCACATCCAAAGAACTTGAAACTATGTTCCTTGATGTAGCCAAATCATCCTTATTGCCACAAGATGTGCTGCTTATGTATGGTGACTGTTCTAATGGTGGTTCTCCAGCCACAAGGCTTTTCCAGAGCCAAACACTCTTTGCTGCAGCAGTAAGTGTTTGAGACACGTTTGGAGGTTGTGCCAATAAAATATTGTATCGCCTCATTTTAAGCTTATGAATGGCATGAGAGAAGTCCCGATCACCAGAGATAAGCAGATAATTTGCTGGTGGAGGATTGTCAATAGCCCAGAACAGCATGTCAACCAAGATCTTCTTATCACTTGCATCTTTAATGCCTGCATTCGCTAGGAAATAATAGTAAATGAAAAATGTGCTTAAATATACAGTATGCTAGACATGTAACTCAAAATGTAATGCAATCAGTGCATAGCTTTGCCATGTTCATTGGGCAGCTCCGAAAAGAATATTTGGGATAGAAACCTATAGTGGTACTTCAAGGTCATTCTTCAAATTGAAAGACATTTTATACAAGTATGGATCTGACAAATGGGAATGATAATCTCGCAAGCTATAGTTAAAGAAATCAGTTACTCATAAGAGTATTGTGTAGTACACGCTCACTTATTTGGATCACTGGATAAATCATAAGGAAAATACAAAGACAACCAATATTAAGAATCATAGAGAAACCACATGTTGAAGAGAAGCTTGTCCAACATCGATTGAAGAGATATACGGGATAGAGTTGGGGTAGCACCGATTGAAGAGAAGCTTGTCCAACATCGTTTGAGATGGTTTGGGCATATTCAACGCAGGCCTCCAGAAGCTCCAGTGCATAGCGGACGGCTAAAGCGTGCTGATAATGTCAAGAGAGGTCGGGGTAGACCAAAGTTGACATGGGAGGAATCCATAAAGAGAGATCTGAAGGACTGGAATATCACCAAAGAACTAGCCATGAACAGGGGTGCGTGGAAGTTAGCTATCCACGTGCCAGAACCATAAGTTGGTTTCGAGATCGTGTGGGCTTCAGCTCTAGCCTACCCCAACTTGTTTGGGACTAAAGGCTTTGTTGTTGTTGTATAGAGAAAGCACATATACTTTTCAAGCAGCGCATATCACTTATTGGGCTGTTATGTGCACGGATATAAGATTAGCTAATATTCAAACAAATTCTGTATATATTTAAATAAGGAGGGTTATTAAGATAGGAAGAGATGAGACTAGAGATAGAGATCAAATCCATATGCCTATCCATTGGGTTATTACATGGGGGCCAGGTAAGTCCTCCCATACAAGATACAAGGGACAACATATGTATGTATCTCAACCAAGCAATAAGAACAGTTTATCAACCTATTTTCTCTCTGATTCGTGCACGAGTGATTGTTTGGGGGTCACATAGGTCTCCATGTCAGCCTCAGTTCCTTTCCTCGACAATTTTCTTAACCCCCTAGCAGCTTCTGCTATGAAGTTCCAGTCATAGATGCCAAGGGAAAGGTCTGTATCTTTCCCAACGCTAAGGTAATGAATGAGGGCTTGGGCTAAAGCTATGTTGATGCCGGCTGGGAGGCTAGCTCTGGACAGGCAGGAATCACTGAATCAGGATCATCATTAGATATCATTAGGGGAAGGTTCTCCTTGCTTCTTGGAAATTCATGCCTATTTGTGCTAGCGCAGAAGCAGAAATATTTTTGTGCCTCTAAGGTCTCCGTGCTTTGGTGTTGGTGACCAAGTGCCCAGGGGTGCTTGAGTCAGACTGTGGCCGTGCGGTGAAATGGATTTACGTCTCTGCAGTGGATCGTTCATCGAGCTGGTGTCATATGAAGGAGGCGAAGACGTTAATGTTTACTCTTCAAGAGTTGAATGAGGGTCACGTCCCATGGGTGAGCAACCAGGCCGCGCATTGTTTAGCACACTTAGATAAGTGTGAGCCGAGTTGTGGTGTGTTCATGAGTGTCAGAACATTATTTCGTAATCGAATAAAGCTGACCTGTTCCTAAAAAGAGAAACCACGAAACTGAAATCAATTAGAGGAAGCACACCCCAAATCAGGAAACTCCTAGACCCTAAGATTTCACTATTATTGTACAAAACTACGCCACATCCATCAACCATACCCACCCAGAAGCATCTGTCTCAATCGAATATCCCAGCAATCAGGTCACCACACAATCGAAACGGCGCAATCCACATGCGCCGGCGAGAGACAGACTGTTGAACAAAGTGATAAAGCAGAGCTACTGGCCGTAAGGAGGAGAAGGGGTTCCGTACCGGCGGGGACGTGGTGGAGGGAGACGCCAGTGCTGGAGAGGGCGTGCTGGACGTTGTGGGCGATTTGGTGGGTGTCCCTGTAGGCGGAGACGGAGATGGGGCCGCGGTAGCCGGCGGTGGCGAGGGCGGAGCTCATGTTCTGGACGATGAGCTGGGGGTCGCAGCTGCGGGGGACGGCGCAGTTCTCGATGTCCCACCACACCGACGTCTTGACCGCCGCGTACTCCCCCATCGCCGGCCGCCGCTAGGGTTTCGCCGGCGGAGATGCGCGGGAGTCTGCGGGGCTTCTCTGATTTGCGGCGGATTAATGCGAGGATTTTTTTTTCGTTTTTTTCTTAATAAACGTGGGGATTTCTATCTAAAAAAAAAAAAAAACCACATGTCCCGTATAGCCCTAACTATATCTCACTTTTAGCGAAACCCAGCGTGCCCTCGCGTAAAGCGCCTCCCTAAAATGGCCGGCCCAGGCGCGCGGGCGGCCACGGCCTCGTTTTTTTTTGTGTTTTTTTTTCACTTTTTTGTTTTTGTTTTCGTTTTTCCTTTCTTTTTTCTTTACTTTCGTTTATACTTCCAAAAATATTCTTCTAAATAATTATATTAAAAACAAATCCATAAAAACATTTAAAAAATATTACCCAAGCATTTAAAATGTTAAATGTGTATAAAGAAAATAATTCTCATGTATACAAAAATGAATATAAAAATATACAATCTGTGTGAAAAAAATTAGGTCATATGTTTAAAAATATTAATGAAGAATTTCAAAAATTTAAAAATCATTTAAAAAATGTTAAATGTGTATTAAAAAAGGTTGAACATGTATTAAAAAAATTAAAATATATTTGAAATTTTTAATCAAGCATTTAAAAAATGTTAAATGTGTATAGAAAAAATGTTGACCATGTATTCAAAAAAGTTAATCTTGTATTGTATTAAAAAAATGTATTTGAAAATGTTAATCAAGCATTTCAAAAATATGAAATGTATATAGAAAAAATGTTGACCATGTATTAAAAAATATTTAATCTTGCATTTGGAAAATAGTTAATCAAGTATTTAAAAAAAATTAAATGTGTATTAGAAAATGTTTATCATGCATTCAAAAATGCTGATCTTGTATGATAAAAAAGTTGACCATGTATTCAGAAAATTTTAGTCTTGTATTTGAAAAATGTTAATTAAGTATTTAAAAAATATTAAAAACATGTATAGGAAAAATATTGACCATGTATTTAAAAATCGAGAAAGAAACAAAAAAGGAATAAAACTGATGAAAACCAAGAAAGAAAGAAAAGAAAAAAACTAACAGAGAAAACTGATAAAAGAACAAAATGCAAAAAAAGTGAAAACCGAGAAAAAACAAAGAAAGACGAAGAAAAAAAGAAAGAAAAAAAACCATGAAAATCATGAAAGAAACAAAGAAAACGGTGAAAAAAACAAATGAAAACATAAGACTAGAGAAAACTGTTGAAGAAATAGATAAAACCTAAAGAAAATATAAAAGACAACGAAAAAGAAAAAAAGGGAAGAAACCAGTACATCAACCACCATGAGCGATCTTCTCTATCGGAAATAGCGGAAGGAAAAAACAAATGAAAACAGGCCGAACTAGTACTATAGCAGGGTGAATATGCTTTAGGCGAGATCAAAGGAACACTCGCTATAAGTGAGATATAGCCTTTTGCCGCCGCCACCCTACGTCAATATTGATACTAGTGGTTGGGGCCCGTCATTGCAGACCGCTTGAGAGAAAGTTGTGCACGCGTTTCTCCATCTTAAAGAAAAAAAAGTAAAAACCTCATTTTCGTCTCAAAATGAAAAAAAAAACTTTCTCGCATCACGTGGACAGCACATCCATCTAAAAAAGAAAACACCTAGAAAAACTTTTTCTCAAAAAGAAAAAGGAAAAAAAAGTCTCACTTCCATCTTCTAGAAATAATAATCTCCGAAAAAAATCAAAACCTTTCTTACCGCAGCTAACCAGCATGCGCCACATGGCATAGCTGGCTGGCCGCGTGCGCCTTAATGTGTTTAATTGTAGAGTTTATTTTTCTTCAAAGAACTGGTACTTGTGACCTTGGCGGAGTCGACAAGGCCAGACATGCCATTTTTGGCCTTCCAGGCCTTGTGGGTTTTAAAAATTTCGAAAAAAGAAAAGGAAAGAAAGAAAAAATACATAAAAATCTACAGAAAATAATGATATATATAGAAAAACATAAAAAGTAAGAAAAAATACAGAAAACTATTAAAGAGGCAATGTGTCATATGGATGAGCTTTATCAGTAGCTGCCTCATTAAAACCTTCCAAGTACATTTCTCTTGGAGATAAACCCTGGTAAGGAAAAAGAGTACAAGCCTACTTGCTCGGGAAAGAAAATCACAAAAGGAAAATAAAATTACAAAAGATTACAACTACTCTCTTTTTTTCTTCAACGTCTATATAAAGATTTTTTTCGAACGTGGATGATATATCTGTGTTATCCAAAGTGTGTCGGGCTCCCCGTCTGGCTAGTTCCCCATCTTTCACGGTCATTAGTGCCCTCACAATATCACTTGTGAGACTAGTTCTTCATTAAGCATTTTTCCAGCTAGACTGGAAGCAGATTTCGATGATACCATTGAGACAAGTATCATTAACACATCTCGTACTAATATGGAAAGCATCGGATATGTAAGCTTGTGGTCGTGCCATCACTGCAATATGTTGAAGTTGTAATCATCTTGTTCCTGGTAGCTTATTTTGTCGATGTTGAGGTACGCCGCTAACACCCCGCCACCAGTCACTACACGTGTTGTTGATGTTGGTGTCGAAGAGCTCGCCGAAGAGGAGGAACCAAATATCTTTCCCCACATGCTTTTCTTCTTTCTAGACGATGGTGCTTGTGGAGGCCGTTGGGCCCGAACTTCGTCATACTTTTCATCGTACTTACCGTAAATTTCAGAAATCTTATCACGAACATTAGTGAAATAAGCAGAATAATCTACATGTACGGCATCACTTAAGAGTGAGAGAACATTACCAAACCCTGCAGGTTCAAAATATATGCAAATGCACACAACATTGGAATTTCGTTCCTGTAGGAGATATGCCCTAGAGGCAATAATAAATGTTATTGATTATCCCTCTGTTCATAATTATGTTTATGTTCCATGCTATAACTGCTATGGTTCTCGAGTCTACAATAACCACGAGGCTTGAAGGAAGACTCATATGCACGTGTGGAATAATAAACGGTAAAATGTATTCCTAGTCTGGCCTCTAAGACTGGCTCAAGTATTGCATGATGATCCTGTTTTCCTGATCATGTGCATGGCTATGCCGGCAATTTTGAGGGCACAATGTTAGTAGAACATTTGTGTTGAATCGACCCGAATTGATGTTATGCTATGAGATTCATTCGTCATAAGTTAATGGTTAATAACACAGAGATGGTTAACGTTTGCATGATTCCTTAGACCATGAGAGTATCGAGTTTCTTCATGCTTGCTTCATGAACTTTGGGGTTTGTTAAACGTCATCCGTAAATGGGTGGCTATTACGGCGGCTTACGGGTTCATGGAAAAGTATGTCAAGTAACTTGATAGCTCAAGATTGGGATTTGCTCCTCCGACGATGGAGAGATATCTCTGGGCCCTCTCGGTGTTACGGTATCCATCATCGTCTGGCCAGACACTTTGTGATTTGATCACGGGGATGCCGGAACACGGGAACGAGAAAAGAGAACAATACCGGTAACGAGGTAACTGGCATAGTGAACAAGTTGTTGATCCACGGGGATGCCTACATGTCTCACCTCGGGTATTTGTAACATATCGCGAAGCAACAGGAATAGCACACGGCAACTGGAGGTTCACTCGAATATTCATTCGTGTGGGTATAGGGACCAATATGGGTGTCCACGACTCCGATGTTGATCATTGATCGGAAGGGGTTCCGGGTCATGTCTATGCTTCACCGAACCTATAGGGTCACACGCTTAAGGGTCATCTATCTGCTGAATACTAGACAGGGAGTCTGAGAGAAAAACACCGAAAAAGTTTCGGACACCGGAAAAGTTTCGGACAGCGGAAAAGTTCCGCAGAGAGGTCACCGGATGAGTTTCAGTGAAACTGAAAAGTTGTTTCAGAGGATACCATAAAGTCAAATTGGTTTTGGCACATGCCTGATAATTCTTGGAGGGTGCCAGGATCATTCTGGAAACTTTCTGGAATTTTCCGGGATGAAAACCGGAAATGTTCCGGAGCTGCCGAAACCGCTTCAGATGCTTTTCGCAGATGAAATCACTAAACCGGAATTGTTCTGGCTCGCGTTGAAAATTATTTTGGTGGGTACTAGAATTGTTGTAAGCCCACATGAATATTTTCAGTTCGATCAGACGCTGAAAAATGTCGTCGTGAATAGTGAAAGTGCTTTTTGGGATATTTTTGGAAAGCCACCTTTTGGGGCTTTGCTCCAAAAGATCTTGGGGATGACATGGATGGATAGGGGCCAATTTTGGGGCCCCACATGAGGGTGTGGCCGGCCACATGGTGGACTCCTTCATGGAGTCCCCCTTGTTCCTTGGTTTCACCTTTTAGGTCCTTGGGAAGGACTCCTTTCCATGTGGGTTTTGGGTCTTCTTGTAAAACCACCCTACCCCTTGGGTTTCCTATAAATAGGAGGTGTGTGGGCTGCCATAAGACAAACATCCTTACTCTCATACACAAGCCATGCATGATCTGGCATTCTCTCTCCCTCCCAGCGAAATAGTTTCGTAGAGCCGAAAGGCTGTCTGGGTTCCGGCAGGAACTAGTTCTGGACGGCGAAGCCCTGCCGGATAGATGACACCGTATGTGTGCAACTCTGTAGAGAGATCGTAGTTTCGGACTTAGTTCGAGAGTGCCTCCCGAAGGGCTGTCCGTGTGACCGTCCGAGTTTTGGAGGTCCTCCCGAAGGGCTGTCCGAGTGACAGTCCGAGTTTCGGAGGTCCTCCCGAAGGGCTGTCTGCGACACCGTCCGGGGGACTGTGCGACCGCCTCCCGGAGGGTTGTCCGCGGGGCAGATGAGGGTATACATCCTCGCGGTTGGGAGGTTGTAAAATCCTAGCTGCGGGGATCTGCACCGCCGATCGTCATCGACTCTACTTCCGCTGCGCTACGAGTCGGTAACGAAAGAGATCAAACCTTGTATGCAGTCTCCATAGTGGTCCTGGGCTGGTGCGTAGGTCGGAAAATTTTTGTTTTCTGCTGCGTTACCCTACAGTGGCATCAAGAGCCGTGCTATGCGTAGATGCAGGTTGCGATCTAGAATACATAGAGATGTATGGGTGTTGCACAATATAATTAGGTAGTAGATGAGATCTATTACTGAAAAGTATTTGTGCGGGTAGCAGATGAAATCTATTACCCGATGTTCCTGTTGCTTCCCTAGAATTTGCATATTTCTGATCTTGATAACAGTATGGTGGAGTTTCAATGTTCTGGCAATCCGCGATCCTGATTGATCAACGAAGTGCTAACAGTTCATTGAATTCCACCGTAGTTAAAAAGAAAGATGAAATTTCGCAGACGAAAGGGCAATGCATATGTGATCTGCACGGGGGTCACGCGTATGACGAAGTTTAGTATGGGGCTCGAGATTTTATTATCTCGTGTTTCATACACCCTGGAAGGTTAATCTAGCAACTTGGATTATCATGCTTGATGATGGACGTTGGTAGCTTCGGTTTGTTTCGAAACATTAGAAGCCACGTAAAAACAAGTTTATGTATGAACCGATTAGAGGCGTCTAACTTGGTTTTGCAGGATGGTTTGCATGTGCATATGATGTGGTATAGCAGTGCTCATTATAATTTGATTATGTATGAGATGACTATATAATGTAAATTGATTAACATGACCTGCGTGTCATGATTCGGCATGATGGCTGGAGCCATATGATTGCACTTTAATGACCTGCATGTCAACCTTATGTAATGCACTTATTTTATTAGCTATAGAGATAGCAATATTATCTGGTGCACCGACAAGGTGGTGGCAATCTTTGCGAAGGTGAACACCAACGCGAATGCCGAAGACGAAGAAATGAAAGACTTCTCCGTCAGAAAGGGCTATACCATATCATGCTATTATGAATTGCCTGAGATGTTTATCCCTTATGATGCACCCTTCTTGATTGCGCGGTAGTCGCTTTTATTAGGGTGATCTCTCACAAAAATATCAAGTAGATAGTGTTCTCCCAAGTGTAGCACCGTCACGGCACCTAACTTTTCGGGGTACGCCATGGATGCATGGGTGCGAACGATTAGGGATGTGTGAGGCGGGTGAGTTGAGACCTCGCAGCGAGATCACTTGGTTGTCTTGACGTTCAGGCATGAGTGTCATGAGCTCGGAACACACGCATCGAAAGATGAACAAGAGTCACATGGAGATGTGATCGGCAAGTTGGCCTACCGATTAAAATTCCCGTCATGAGATGATGATTCTATGGCGATGAATTGAAGTCTGGATCTTGTATCACTCAAAATCAATTATGAGAGATATTGATTTGAGTGGGAGCGCACTGTAGAATTAACTTGTTTAATTCTCAGTGCAATTAATTATGAACCATGTCTAAGTGTGATTTGCATAATAGTTGTAGAATAATGGCTCGCGTTTCCACCTTCCCTATTAAAATTGAATAGCTGTTAAATATCTGGTTAAATCTTTACAGTTGGTAACGTAATGTGAGGATTGTCCTCTAGAGTGTCGAGAAGGATTTTGTCCTATCGCATACTTTCGGTATTCTCCCGCTAATGCTATGGATCATGTGACTCTCGTCCTTCGATCCAAAAGCAAGAATTCCTTTTCAGTCAAAGTGCAATATGTTTGCTTCCATGAGACCCGAACTTCGAAAGTTTGGATAGTTATGTGATATTCATGGAATCTGAAAATCATTTTCAGAGACAGACAAAGGCTAAAAGATATGAGATATCCAAAGCAATGTTTGTTTGCAAACTGTTAGTAAAAGAGTTTACTATGCATTAGACTGATAAGAGAGGGATCCAGGAGAACGCCTATCATATGATGAAAGGTGAATAAAACAACAACTTAAAGAGAAAGGAAGTGTCCGAAGGGTGTTAGTAAGACTTTCACGCCTAGGAAGTCCGAGGCTAATGCCACTCTTAAGTTCGGTGCTTCTTCTGAGATTAGGAGAAATACTAAAAGTTAAACTGTTAGAAGTATAATGGCAGAAAGAAAGAAGACTGGAATATCCAGCTCATGTATGAACGTCATACAAGTTTTTGATGTATAGAAGGCTGGTCAAAGATATAGTTCTTGGGAATTATGGTTAAACATGTTAGTCACTAATTCTTGGGTATTGTGAGTTAATCACAAAGATACCCGCTCGATTGCATTCTGTTGCAACTCGATGTAAGAACTACTAAGGCCTGAAAGACTAGCCAGGAATGAGGTTTAGATACACACAGGGAACATAGTAAATGTTACTATACCTTCCAACGGTGTATTCCCTATGTATTTACTTTCATAATTCATTTTAGAGTTTCACACTCTAGCCCTTTTGCATAAGGTATCTTGCAAGAAGGTTGTTCATAAGAGAACTTTTGATGTTCGGTATTGTGAATAACATAAGGGCCATACTTTCATTATGAATGAGACGTATGTTATGAATATTGATAATAATACATACCTCTGGGTTTACTTTCATAATTCATTTTAGAGTTTCATATACTCTAGCCCTTTGCATAAGGTATCTTGCAAGAAGGTTATTCATAAGAGAACTTTTAATGTTCGGTGTTATGAATAACATGAAGGGCCATGCTTCCATCCAGGATGGGATGTATGTTGTGAATATTGATGGTAATATGATACATCCATAACACTGACGCTAAATGTCGCAAGACTAAAAGAATACCACATATGTGTGGCACTGCATTTGGTCACATTGGAGAAACCCGCATGAAAATTCCATTATGATGGATTTTGAAGTCATTTGATTTTGAATCATCTGACACTTGCAACTTTCCTCTGAAAGGTGAAGTGACTAAAATACCGTTCACAGGCCATAAGGAACGAGCAAAGAACATATTGGTGATCATACATTATGATGTGTGTAGTCCAATAAATGTTGTTGCAAGTAGTGGATTCATCTATCTTCAGAAATGACTCAAGTAGATATATGGATGTTTACTTGTTGAGACGTAAGTCTGGATCTTTTGAATTCATTCATAAGGTTTTCAAAAATGAAGTAGAAGTTGTTGTAACAAGAAAATTGTGTTTCTACAATTCGATTGCAGAAAGGAATATTTGAGTTACAAGTTTAGCGAATGTCTGATGAGTTGTGAAAGGGGTTTCATAACTTGCACCTCCCGGAACACCACTGCAAGTGGAGAGTCCGTGTAGATGTAATCGAACCATTTATGACATGGTAAGATAAAAGATGACATAAATAGATTTGCCATTATCCCTTTTAAAGAATGATGCTTTAGAGACTGCGGCTTTTACACTGAAAAGAGCTCCATCAGGTCTGTTGAAATGACGTCATGGTATGGTACGCCCAACCATGTTATATCTTTTCTTAACATTTGGAATATGGGGCTTGTGTAAAAGGTTACAAACCTATTCCAAATCAGACAAGTGCTACTTTGTAAGGTTATCCCAAGTCATTGGGTATTCCCCCACCACTATACCGAGGCAAAGGTTTTTTGCCACAAAACGGTATGCTTTTAAAGAGAATAGTTCTTACAAAAGGTGAGTGGGAGGACAGTGCAACTCGACGAGATAACCAGTATCTTTGTCATCAGGTCAAAGGAAAGGAACCTTGGAAGTGATTCCGGAGTTTCCTACTACGACTGATACGGAAGCCTCTACATGAGATGTATGGACTTCGGTCGAACTTGCAGCTGAACCGCGTAGGAAAAACTCGTGCAAACCTCTCAGGTGCGCATACGAGATATTGTTGTTAGACAACAGTATACCTACGATACACAAGGAAGCGTTGATGGGCCCTGACTCCGGAATTGGCTAAATGCCAATACAATCCGAGATAGTTTCCATATAAGTGATTCGATATTAAAATCTTGATACACCTTTCGGAAGACTTAGAGTCTAACGAATATTTATGGAACTAAAAACTGATACGGATAAAATGTTTTATCCATAAAGCTCGACTTGTTGCAATAACAAGTTCAAGGAGTTGACTACAATGAGATTGTCTCACCGTAGCGATGCTTAAAGTCGGTTCAGGTTGAACTAGCAATTAATACATATTTCAATCATGAGATATGAAACATGGATGACAAAAAGATTTCCATCTGATGGAAATGAAACCTAGGACTTGTATGTGATACAGTCCAAAGTAATTTGTCGATCCAGAGGATGCTAGTAAGTATGCAAACTTCAGAGTTCCAGCGATGGACAGAAGAGAGCAAAGTGGAGTTGGAATCTTCGTTTTTGATGGAATGGTCAAAGGGGTTTGACTTCATCAAATGGGTATCGAAGATGCTTGTGATTCAAGAAAGTAAGTGGGAGCATGATAATATTTCTAAAAACCTTGTGTACTTGACACATTGTTAAATTGGAAATAAATTTCTTGACACGAATTAGGACTTCATTTGAAAATAGTTTTTCGATGAAGTGCTTAGGCTAAATAGCCTCATTATTAGGCATGATGATCTATGGAGATAGATTTACCTAATAGGGCTAAGCTATGAATACATATTGACAAGATGCTAAAACCTTTTAGCATTTAAAAACGCCAAGGAGTGATTCTTGCCGAAGTCACATGGAAAGAGTTTTGCAAGACTCGGTGTCTCAAAACACTGATGAGCAAAAATACATGATGGAGATTCCACACACTCTTGTGTTTGGATTAATCATGTATTCCATGGTATGTAAATCAACCAGATATGTCCGATACTCCCAAGTTGTTGCGAGTATAGATACCAAAGTGATCAAAGTACTGATCATGGGACAACAGTGAAAGATGTCATTGAGTACTAGAGCAGTACTGATGACATGTTTTCTCGCAAGCTGAGATTATGAAGTGCTCGTTGTAAGTAATTACATCGATACAGTCTTCATCAATGCTCCATGCGATTTTCGATTTAAGTTAAAGGTTTTTGTGTAATACACAACATGGTGGCACGGTAGTTGGAAATTGTTCCAAACAAGATACTGTGGCGAATTCTATAACAAAGGCTAAGTATGTTGACGCTTTAGAAGCGACAAAGAAGATGTTGAATCATATAGTTCATTCATGAACTTAGTATGGTTCCAAGATGGCTTTGGTCTATGGGACACTATTGCAGATAGTTGCTCCATAGCTCAGTCTGAGGAATCAGGTTTCGACCAATGATTCACACATATGCAAAGCCAAGTCCACACAAAATATGAATTTTGTGAAAGCGTGAAAACGCGAGGATATGCAAAGTTACACACGGAGCTGAAGTTGTCAGATCCGTTGGACATCAGGCTATACCACATGCGAAGCATATTTTACACCAGTATGCCATAGGTGTAAAGTGCATTAGCATTGACTAGATTATTGACTCTAGTGCAAGTGGGAGTCTATAGGAGATATGCCCTAGAGGCAATAATAAATGTTATTGATTATCTCTCTGTTCATAATTATGTTTATGTTCCATGCTATAACTGCTATGGTTCTCGAGTCTACAATAACCACGAGGCTTGAAGGAAGACTCATATGCACGTGTGGAATAATAAACGGTAAAATGTATTCCTAGTCTGGCCTCTAAGACTGGCTCAAGTATTGCATGATGATCCTGTTTTCCTGATCATGGGCATGGCTATGCCGGCAATTTTGAGGGCACAATGTTAGTAGAACATTTGTGTTGAATCGACCCGAATTGATGTTATGCTATGAGATTCATTCGTCATAAGTTAATGGTTAATAACACAGAGATGGTTAACGTTTGCATGATTCCTTACCATGAGAGTATCGAGTTTCTTCATGCTTGCTTCATGAACTTTGGGGTTTGTTAAACGTCATCCGTAAATGGGTGGCTATTACGGCGGCTTACGGGTTCATGGAAAAGTATGTCAAGTAACTTGATAGCTCAAGATTGGGATTTGCTCCTCCGACGATGGAGAGATATCTCTGGGCCCTCTCGGTGTTACGGTATCCATCATCGTCTGGCCAGACACTTTGTGATTTGATCACGGGGATGCCGGAACACGGGAACGAGAAAAGAGAACAATACCGGTAACGAGGTAACTGGCATAGTGAACAAGTTGTTGATCCACGGGGATGCCTACATGTCTCACCTCGGGTATTTGTAACATATCGCGAAGCAACAGGAATAGCACACGGCAACTGGAGGTTCACTCGAATATTCATTCGTGTGGGTATAGGGACCAATATGGGTGTCCACGGCTCCGATGTTGATCATTGATCGGAAGGGGTTCCGGGTCATGTCTATGCTTCACCGAACCTATAGGGTCACACGCTTAAGGGTCATCTATCTGCTGAATACTAGACAGGGAGTCTGAGAGAAAAACACCGAAAAAGTTTCGGACACCGAAAAAGTTTCGGACAGCGGAAAAGTTCCGCAGAGAGGTCACCGGATGAGTTCCGGTGAAACTGAAAAGTTGTTTCAGAGGATACCATAAAGTCAAATTGGTTTTGGCACATGCCTGATAATTCTTGGAGGGTGCCAGAATCATTCTGGAAACTTTATGGAATTTTCCAGGATGAAAACCGGAAATGTTCCGGAGCTGCCGAAACCGCTTCAGATGCTTTTCGCAAATGAAATCACTAAACCGGAATTGTTCCGGCTCGCGTTGAAAATTATTTTGGTGGGTACTAGAATTGTTGTAAGCCCACATGAATATTTTCAGTTCGATCAGACGCTGAAAAATGTCGTCGTGAATAGTGAAAGTGCTTTTTGAGATATTTTTGGAAAGCCACCTTTTGGGGCTTTGCTCCAAAAGATCTTGGGGATGACATGGATGGATAGGGGCCAATTTTGGGGCCCCACATGAGGGTGTGGCCGGCCACATGGTGGACTCCTTCATGGAGTCCCCCTTGTTCCTTGGTTTCACCTTTTAGGTCCTTGGGAAGGACTCCTTTCCATGTGGGTTTTGGGTCTTCTTGTAAAACCACCCTACCCCTTGGGTTTCCTATAAATAGGAGGTGTGTGGGCTGCCATAAGACAAACATCCTTACTCTCATACACAAGCCATGCATGATCTGGCATTCTCTCTCCCTCCCAGCGAAATAGTTTCGTAGAGCCGAAAGGCTGTCTGGGTTCCGGCAGGAACTAGTTCTGGACGGCGAAGCCCTGCCGGATAGATGACACCGTATGTGTGCAACTCTGTAGAGAGATCATAGTTTCGGTCTTAGTTTGAGAGTGCCTCCCGAAGGGCTGTCCGTGTGACCGTCCGAGTTTTGGAGGTCCTCCCGAAGGGCTGTCCGAGTGACAGTCCGAGTTTCGGAGGTCCTCCCGAAGGGCTGTCCACGACACCGTCCGGGGGACTGTGCGACCGCCTCCCGGAGGGTTGTCCGCGGGGCAGATGAGGGTATACATCCTCGCGGTTGGGAGGTTGTAAAATCCTAGCTGCGGGGATCTGCACCGCCGATCGTCATCGACTCTACTTTCGCTGCGCTACGAGTCGGTAACGAAAGAGATCAAACCTTGTATGCAGTCTCCATAGTGGTCCTGGGCTGGTGCGTAGGTCGGAAATTTTTTGTTTTCTGCTGCGTTACCCTACAGTTCCATATTTCAAATATTTGCTTTTCATGGCAACAATAGCATCATGTAACATCATATCAGTTTCATACGCTTTCAAATGAGTAGCAATCTCTAAAATATGTTGCACCATTAAAGGAGTTGCAGGATAATAAACCCCACACAAAGCAACGGTTGATCGTAAAAATCTCTAGAAAACTTAGCAATACTTCTGCTACAGGCCAATGATCAGGGGTGGGTAGGGTGATCCATCATTGGTACTGTAATTTGCATTAGTAAAGTTGGAAAACTATCTTTACTTGGAATAAGATGCTTAAGCATCATAAATGTAAAGTTCCATCTACCAGGCATGTCTACGGCAAATTTATGAGGACGTGCTTCTGAAGCAAGGCAGTACCTCTTGTATTCACCAAGTCGTGTATTAGAAGCATTCAGACAAGAAATTGAAGTTCGAATAATATGATCACTTTTGTTTTCTTATAGTTTTTGTTGTAAACAATGTAGAATAATATGGATAAAGTATAAAAATATATATGGCAACAAACCCCGACACAAAATGGACAAAAGGGAGCTAGCTAGTCGTGCAATTTTTTAGGCTATAGCTCTTCCTTTTCGAGAAAAACACTTGAATATGTGGACCCTTTCTTTGGGAAGAATACCACTGAAAATATCCTGTCAGTCAATGGAAGCTTTTTTTAGTTAATAGACTACATATACACGTGTCAAGAGAAATTTGCAATCAACAATCTTCTGCATGTAGACATGACTGCTGGTGTTGTGGTGTGCAAATATAACCATTTTTATAAACTGTAAAAAATATGTGTACCTTTGGTTGGTTTTTTTAATCTTTTAAGAGTACACGATCTCTATTCTCTATACAAAAGAGGTTTGTATTCAATTAGTTTCGAGATAGGGATGCATTCACAAGTTTTGCAAGCTCTTTGGCTTCTGATGAGAAAAAAAAAGCTGAAACAAACACGAATAAAATAGGTCATTGAAAAACTAAAAGTTACACCAGGTTCATTTAAAATAGTTATCTCAAGTATCAAATGCACCTTTTCTCTCTCTTTTTTTTTGAGAAATGATGACAGGAGTTCTGCCTTTTCATATTAGAGAAAGAGAGGAACCAAGGTTCCCAGGTGGTGTACAGAGAACACAGAGAAACAAACACACACGCACACATACTCAGCCAAAGAAACTAGAAAAAGCAAAAGAATAGAGAAAAACTAAGCAGTAGCCTCCTTGAACAAAGCAATCTCGTCTCTGGCCATAGCAACAACTGTTTCGGGAGAGCATCTCTTTCCTTCAAAAGTTCGCCTATTCCTTTCTTTCCAAAGATTCCAAGCAACGTAAGCGGCCGACGTGATCTGCGTGTGAAAAATGGGGTTGTTGTGCAGGTTCCAGGTCCGTTTCCACCAGCCTTTGATTGTCATCGAAGTTGAACCAGCAACAGCAGCCTCTGGGTCGCTCTGCTGGAAGGAGAACCAGACCTCCCGGGCAAAGGGGCAAGAGAGTGTAATATGGGCAGCCGACTCCAGAACCTGATCACAGAAAGTACATTTGTCTTTGTGTGGCCAACCCCTTGTCGCAAGCCGATCAGCCGTCCAGGTCCTATTCTGGATCAAGAGCCACATATGGAACTTCACCTTCGGCTCGGCCTTAATCCTCCATGAGGCGTGCAGCCGCGGCCGAGCGATGCGGCCAACAAACTGAGCATTGTAAGCAGACGCAGCGGAGTAGCCTCCGTCATTAGATATCTTCCACCGGATGGTGTCAGGAACATTTGAGAGGACAATGGGTTACAGCAGTTCCCATAGCTTGACAAGTTGATCCAGCAGGTCTTCGGAAGCAAGTCTTTCTAGGCCCTTCATCCATCGATTACCAGCAAGCGCATCCTTCACAGTTAATTTCTTCCGCCGTGCCAGACCGAACAGACCGGGGGCTACATCCACAGGGGCCATGCCCAACAGCCATCGATCATTCCAGAAACTTGTACGCTGCCCATTCCCCAGTGTAATCTCCGTGCAAGCTGAGAAAAGCAACCTGTCCGTGCGATCGCATGGGATGGGGGTGCCCTGCCAAGGCCTTGAAGTGGGGCTCCACTCTAGCCAAGCCCAACGCAGCCGCAACGCCCTACTGAAGCATGCAATGTCTTTGATTCCAAGGCCTCCCAAATCCTTTGGGGAGCAGACCCTCTTCCAGTTGACAAGGCACTTGGCCCCACTGCACTCCTCATCACCATTCCATAGGAAGTTGTGCTGAATCTTTTCCATCTTCTTTATCGTCCATTTGTCAACTGCAAAACTGGTTAAGAAATAGGTGGCCATGGACGTAAGCACATAATTTATTAGAGCAAGCCTTCCCGGTTTTGCCATCAGTTTGCCTTTCCATCCTTTGAGGATGCATTTGGTTGCAGGGATATCCTCCCAGGGACAGGGATAGCCCTTTTATGTGAGGGATGCCACCCGTTTGGATCCGAGGCGAGAGAGGACAGGGGCAGCCAGATGCTTCGAATATTCGCCGAAAACGGGGCTGGGGTCAGCCGCGAAAAACTGGCGGGTCGCGGCAGCCACCCTGCGCGCGCGTCGCCGCGTTCACGCGCGAAACATTATTTTCGGGTATTGACCCCCGCTCACCCCTCGCGAAACCCTCACTTTCCCCATTCCTCGTCTCTCTCTTCTGTGGGCGGCGGCGGCAGCGGCGGCGACGCATCTAGCAGAGGCCAGCGAGAGGTTAGTCCTTCTCTACTCTTTCCCTCTCCTCTCCTTTCCTTCTATCTCCCTACCGCCATCAATCGCGTGTGCCGGCCGGCCGTTGCGGAGGGTGTGCACAGGGGCGACGCGGGCTAGATTTGAGGCGGCGGCGCGACTCGATCTGAACGAGGGCGCCGGCTGGGGGCTTGAGGAGGCGCGAGCGGCACCAGGAGGTCGCCCTTGCCCACCGTGGGGAGCCTGGCCATGGGGGGATCTCACCACCAGGGCGTGCTGGCGGAGGTGGAGAAGGATTCCCCAGCGAGCGGCTGCATGGGGGGATCTCACCACCAGGAACTTATTTGTAAGGACATATTATTTTCTGAGATGGCATTTGTAATGACAATTTAAGTTGCTGAAATTGTTTTGTTATGTCCAATTACTTTGTGAAATTATTTTGTTATGTCCAACTACTTGCTGAAATTAGTTTGTAAATGTCCAAACACTTGCTGAAATTGTAGGGAATGGCTGCTAAGCAAGTTTCATGGACACCTACCATGTCGAAGTTCATGCTGACATGGCTAAGTGATTTGGTCTCCAATGGCAATAGAACAAGTACTGCCTTCAAGCAATCACAGTTCAACGCTTGTGCCATTGCTTTGAATGAGCATTTCCAACTTAACTTGAATGGAGATCAGATCAAAAATCATAATAGGACATGGAAGAGGAAACTTCAGAAAATAGTGAAACTCAAGGAGTTGAGTGGTGCACTATGGGATGAGGACAAGTGTATGATTGTTCTTGATCATGAGCATTACACAAATCATGTTAAGGTAACTATTTTCCTGCCCATGAGTATTTGTTGTTATTCTTTCTTTACACAAATCATTCTACTTGTTGGAATTGTTTGAAAGTACTTGCTGTAATGGGTTTCTTAAGTTAAATACTTGTTGTACTTCTTTGTTCATGCTCAAATACTTGCTGAAATCAGTATCTACAAGTTGAAATACGTGCTGAAATCAGTATATACAAGTCCAAACACTTGCTGGAATTGTTTCTTTATGTCCAAACAATTGCTGGAATTGTTTCTCTATGTCCAAACACTTGCTGAAATTACCTATATCTGCTGGAATCGTTTCTTCATGTCCAAACAATTGCTGGAATTGTTTCTTTATGTCCAAACACTTGATGTACATCTTTCTTTTATGCTGAAATACTTGCTGGAATGTTTCTTTATGCCCAAACACTTGCTGGAATTGTTTCTTTATGTTCAAACACTTGTTGTACATCTTTCTTTTATGCTCAAATACTTGCTGGAATTATTTCTATATGCTCAAATACTTGCTGAAATTGTTTCTTTATGTCAAAATACTTACTGAAATTACTTATTTTGATTCTACAAGGCTCACCCAGAGGATGAACAATACCTTAACAAGACTATTACTCATTATAAGGAGATGGTGAATATAGCTGGAGGGAGCATGGCTACAGGGCAATATGCAAAAGACTCAAGTGACCCTCTTGCTACAGAAGTGGTAAATCTTGAAGAAGAGACAACCAAGAAACCCATTGCCCCACATGAAGAGGTTGCACAATCAACCAATGTAGGTTCATCTGGTCCCAAACCAAAGAAAGCCAAACCAAATCCTTGTGCAGAAGACAAGTTGCATCTAGTGAAAGAATTGCTATTGCGATAGAGAATAGTACTAGCAGCGAGAACAATGCCATAGATGGTCTTTGGGAGAGCATGAAAGTACTTCCTGGTTTCAGTTTGGATCACCTTGCTCATTACTATGCATATTTGGTTGACAATCCTCGTGTTGCTATGGCATTCAAGGTGTTAGAAGAGGATCAAAAGAAGGTTTGGGTTTCTAGGTATGTCAAGAGTACCTTCCCTGAAGCGTAAGGATGGTGAGTGCATATGTGGTGAACTGGTGATTGACTTGTACTTTTGATGCAACCAAAACATGAACTATGGGTTGTATGGATTAACTCTTTTGATGCAACCAGACAATAACTATGGTTGTATAACTATTAGGTTCTAGTAGTACTCCATGGAATGTTGAACTATGAGTTCTATGCACTTAAGTAAATGCTGAATTATTATATGTGATGAAGTTCAAAGTTTGTTCTACTGTTTTGCATTTGGCCTGTTGTGAAATAGTATAAATTTTCGAAATTATGACTGTACACAACATATTTTCCTTCCTTCCATTGAAAAAGTGCAAATTATGAGGGTAATCTCATCATCTCAAGTCAAAAAGGTTACCACAACCCTTATTCTTCAATTATCCCTCGAACCAAACACTACAATGGCTATCCTCATCCATGTTTCATCCTTCCATCCAAACAAAACATGGGATAACCCCACCCTTCCAACCAAACAGAAAAAAGGGCTATCCCTAGCCAGCTGGTTGGGATGCCCTCAGCCACCCTAGTCTGTCCCTCAAACCAAACACATCCTGAGTCTTCCAGCCATGCCATCCAAGAGAGGGAGGACCTCAATTCTCGTGTAGGTTTGTAGGTCGCTTACCCTTCACCTTTTCTCTCTAGCACCAGATGTTCGGCCTTTGGTGCAAAAACTGTAAGAGACCAAACAAACCTACACGGGAGTGAGCTTTCTTATTAGAAGGGTAAGCGACCTACTGATAGGAAGCGACGTTTTTTCAGAAAAGGGAACTGATTCCAAATCAATCAAACTGCATTTCAAAAATACGAAACAAGAAATGAAAAGACTTCCACCCTTTTAAAAAACCTAACCTTAGCATCTAACGAGTGCCAGGAGAAACAAAGGCGGATAGGAAGTGACAAGCTATCAAAAGTTAGCAGAAACAAAGTGGCATCATCAAAGCAAAATTAGAAGAAAAAAAAAAGACAAAATTCCTTGAGGTACACTGATCAGGGTGTAAGACACGTAATGTCATGAACAGCCGCGTGCAGAGCATACAAGATACAACAACTTCCAGCCTCAAAATTGCTAATCACTAAACAGATTTTAGCTTCCATCACCTGACGAATCTGAAACTATGTACTGCAGATAATTGTGCTTATGAACAACAGTGCCAAATTATGCAATGGAGACAGATAAGCGTTAACAATGAGAACATTATAGCTAGAAGATTGAAGTTTAATAGCTATATATGGCTGGCCCTTGAAACAATATTTGCAAACCAGAACAGGGATTACAATATAACAAGAGCAACCTAATTAGAGAAACTGTATCAGGACAGGAGGGGTCACTAAGGCAATGGCTCCTCCGAGTCTCCCAGCCGTGACAGGTGGAGGTAAGCATCGGTGCCTACGTAACAGAAAATGGAAGAATGATCAGCCTAATAATAGCGCATCTGTAATTCACATCGTGATGACACAAGCAGAAAGATACACATGAAACTTCTGGTAAACATTGACAAATTGTCCAAGGTTGACGCTGAGTAGCAGCAAACAAAGTGAAACATGACCGTACCGTATCCCTCCATGGATATGATTTGTAGGTCACCACCGAAATATCGTGCATAAAGGCGACTAACTGGAAGTCCAAAACCATATCCAGCCATAGTTACTCCTTCACTAGGGCCCTCTATATCAGGTGGATTCTTTGCAGTGCTGTAAAGATATGTGAAAATTCTAGGGAGCCCGCTTCTTCGTATTCCACCACCTTCATCACTGACCTGCATTATCAAAACAATGAACTCAAACGACCCTTGGGAATGGTTACTTAAATTGAATATTTGACAGGAATTGGTCTCATATGTTTCACAGATCTTAGCGGGTTATAGCTTCTAGAATAAGAAAATAACCATCACATAGAATTGATATCTAACACTTTGACAATGGATCCAGTTTCAGTGACAGTAGTGATATGCCAGCAGACATGCATCATAAAATAATATAGTAGTGTCTGCAGCTTCATCGAAATATCACCAGAGTAACAACATAAAAATGTCCTAGTTATGCACTAAACTTGAAAAGAATGTCAGCTGCCAAAAATGTCTGACAGTAAACAATGGACATGCACTGAGATGGCAGGATGGCTTTGGACATGCATTCAAATGGGTGTTTGGGTTTAGATTTCCACTCAGAAGTCCACATTAATTCATATCTTTCTTAGACTACCCATAGTGGGGAGTAACTTAGACTAATAACATGCATATGTTACTAGTTGATGTTACTACCTCTATAGTGGGGAGTAACATATGTGTGGTGTCATGCAACACTTTATTTATTAGGTTGTAGACTCATCTTGTCTTGGTATGTGTGATGTTACCCATAGTGTGAGTAACATACTATGTTACCACATGCCTCTCTTTCCTCATTAATTACTTGCCACATCATCTATTTTGCCTAGATATGTGTGATGTTACCACTTATGTTACTCCCAGTGTGGGTAGTCTTAGTCAGATTGTAATCCCAATATTAAAATACAAATCGAGTAATTCACAATTGCATTCATGCAGAGTCTAGTAACATGAGAAAATGCAAAAGCACTTGTGTTTCATTTCATTGGAGAGGTTCATATACATGGAGAAAGGTTCAGAAGCCTCGATGAGGCCTGACACAGTGCACGAAAGAAAACAAACCAAACAAGGGAATTTTATCAGTCATTGCACATATTTGCAAACTGCAATGTTTTAGTAACTGCTTGTGTACTCTTTAGCCTAGAATGTACTCCCTCTGTCCCTTAATATAAGACGTTTTTGCAACTCAATTTGAACTGCAAAAACGTCTTATATTAAGGGACAGAGGTAGTACCAAATAGATGCTAGGTGGTATCAGGGAAATCATACCTTAATAGTAACATCCTCTGTTCCATCAGCAACTATAATTCTGACAGGAGGAACATCTTTATCAGAATTCATATATCTTTCCTGTACCGCACGAAGGGAATTTTTCACCAGTTCAAACAGCATGAGATGAAGATGTGATGCAACATATCTGCACATAGTAAATTGCAAGTAGTTAGTTAGCAAGATGATAATAAACGATGCCAGTTACTGAATCAACATGATTAAAAAAAATATTGCAGCAACACAAGCATAAATCAATGAGCATGTAACCTGACAACAAAGAGGTGCTGTTGCTAACACATGATTTAATCCACGAAAAAAACAAAGGTAATTGGTGGAGTTTATATCTGAGACTTACGGAAATGTAAAATTTTGGTCTCCATAAATGTTGATGTCAGGAGCTGATCCGTATTCTCTCATACAAATGGAACGGGCATCCTCACTAGCAATTTGAGCTACCTGTATGGGGGACAATTTTGTATTGACGAGACCTATGACGCCAGGCTCTGGTTCAGGATCATGCAGAGCCACATGCTGTCCTGAAATTAAGCAAGTTGGTGTATTCAGAACAAGTGTCCAACAATTAGCACTCGAATTACGTATAAATGATTTGATACAGAACTTACACATCGAGCAAAGATTTTTACCATTTTTCAGTTCAAGCCATATAACAGTACAATTAGCTCAAGTAGCATAGCATGACGTTTGAACACAAAAATATCAAGCAACCAAAATAGAACTGTCTGTCAATACAAGTCAAGTTTGCAAATCAGCCAAAAGAAAGAATTCTGCTTGACAGCTTAACATGGAACTTCAGTATATACTACTGCATTAGCTGTTAGAAAAGGCACATAATCCATCATTTGTTCCGAGTCGCAAGCAATATTTAGGATAGAATACAAGAGCTTAGACAACATTAAATATAGCTCCAGAGAGAAGAGTAGTACCAAGCTCACAAACCTATGAGCATGCGAATACCAATCCTTGACATGTAAAATCGATCGAGGAACCCGTGGATCTCGTCGAATCCTGGGGGAAGCTTCCTTGAGCTGAACTGTTCGTTTTTCAGCTGTTGCACTCCCAAAGCCATAGTCGGTACCACATTATTGTGCCGCACTTTGATCATCTTAATCATCTGCGTGAAAGCGACCTCGTCCTCCCGATTCCTCACTTCTGGAAAATATCGGATGTCGCGGAACGAGTCCAAGTACCAGTCCCTCACCTTCACAATCGTCAACAGACCAACCATCAGTCCCACACAAGGATGCTCAGTTTGGCAGGAATAAGTAAATCCAGCTGTGAGTTTTTTTTCTCAGCAAATATTTACTATTCAATGAATTCAGATTCTCTAGTATTGACGTGATAAGGTCAGGGAGACAGACAGCACGACAAAAGCTTCACGCATATACTCATACAAAAAGCGTGTGAGCCCACTACCCAACTCCTATTAGAAAAAAAAAAAAGTAAACAAGTTGGCAAGCAAGAGTCTTCAAAAGTTCCTCCTTAATCCCTATCCTACGATAACTTTACATGTTGATGACAGATTGAAGTGAAAATGAAAAAGAAAATAAACTAAACAGCACATCAGTTGGTCACTCAAGAGTTCAAGCAGTATCATCCTGAATCAATAAACATCAGTTTAGGTACTGACACAGTGGTAGTATCTTCTTCGCATTCCAAATCCCCTGATAAAAACTGACACCAAATCGAATTCTAACAGTAAACACGGAGATATACCAATAACATCCGCTGACCTTTTTAAAATGATCCCGAGAAAACATCCTAGTAGTAAGATAATTAGGACACAAACAGCAAAACCATCATCTCTCTCCCCAAGCAAGCAGAGTGAAAAATTGGGCGCTCACCGAAACATGTCAAATCATCGACGGGACAGACTGATAAAAACAAGCCATCAAGGACAACGGCAAACGGCAATTCCAACCTAGTCTAGCGTCAAATCGAAATTAACCACCAAAATCAGCGCACGGGTGGGGCGGAGACCTTGAGGATGGCGGGCTTGGCGGAGAGGCCGAAGGGGAGGGACTCGAGCTCGAGCGCGCGGCGGGCGATGCGGATGGGGAGCTCCTTGTGCAGGAACTGCGCGGAGAGCAGCAGGTTGCGGTCCGTGGGGACGGACCCGAACTCCATCATGTACCGCAGGCTCACCCCCGTCTGCTTCATGCTGCCCCACCGCCCCACCTCCTCCGCCACGGCCCGCGCCACCGGCTCCGACGCCATCATCCCTCCGCCCCCCACCGCCGCCACCGCTCGCCGACGAGGAGCCGGATAACCGCCGTGCAAACAGGAGGATTAGGGGGGCAGGCGGCTAATTAAGGCGGCATCAGGGAGGAGAGAAGCCTTGTGGCCAAGAGAGGCCGAGTTTTGTGCCGGCGATTTATAGAGGAGTGAAGGGGATCTTCGCTGGGCTCGGGTGTCAGTGAGTGGCCTGGAACGGTATCTGCCAGTGGGCCCGGGTGTCAGTGAGTGGGCTCGCTCGTGTGGATGGTATCCGAACCGGGGGAATCGGTTCTGTGTGCAGGGGCTTTAGCGCAGCTGGCCCAGATCGCGGATGAGCTTATCCATGGGGATTTGGGGAATAAATCCGGGAAGAATTCGACTAGTACCAGGTTACTCAACTGAAATGTTCTAATAGTGGCAAATTAATCTCTTTGAAAATATTTACTGCATAAATGTTCAATCAATGTATTCTTGAAAGGAAAAACAGTCTAGGTGACCTTGGGTTCTATGAACTTGGTCACCTTTCACGTGAATCTGTTTCACAATAAGGCCCGTATCAATGAGAATTTTGCCACTACTTCAAGGTGCATTCTATGGACTTGATCACCCTTCATGTAAATCTGTTTTACATTAACATCCATATCGATCGGAATTTCGCCAATACTTCGAAATGCATTCTATGAACTTGGTCACCCTTCAAGCAATTTTGTTTTATAATAACGCCCATATTGATGAAAATTTCACCAAAACGATCACTCACTTGTATGGACGCGCACGTACACACACTCTACCCAAATGAACACCTTTGAGAGATTGTGTCGGTAAATCTTGAGGTTAATAAAGCCACTATAGGGGCCTCGTAGTCGATGGCGCTGCTGAAAAGTCTAGGATAAATCCAGAAAAACATGAGCACCCGTGCTATGTCTTGGCGCGAATTCTCAAGAATGGAAGGCCGAGGTCGCCGCATGCATTGTTTCGAGCACTGTTCATAGCGAATAATTGTTTGGTCGCAATGTAGCAAGTGCTCACTCCGTTCCATAATTCTTGCCATTGTTTTAGTCCAAAAAATTATGGAATGGAGGTAGTACTGATTACTGCTCCTGTAGCATCCAATCTGGGTCGTTGGTTTTCAATCCGGCGGATGAAACTGAGCAAAGGCAGAGGTTGTTGTACATCTCTGACTTTGCCACAAAAAGTGAGACAATCCACGACATCCAAGTCTATGAGTTAAAACTGGATGGGCTGGTTCTAGCACAAAGAACCTGATAATTTGGGCTATTGCCTCTATTTTTATAAATTTGTAACAACACATGGGTCAGTCTTGCCTTCTTTGCACCGTGTGATCCGTCAAGGTCTGTTTGACACGTGGCAATTCTGGAGGAATTTAAAGAAACAATTGAATCCGTGTTGGACTAATAGAAACCCTCCGCGTCATTTTGATTAGAGCTGTGCGAACATGCTGAACGAAAATAATATACTTCAGTTAACATCCATGGCGAACAAGACTAGCCTAGAGGGCGCCGTCATTTTCATTTTCGTCGACGATGACCACGACTCCCGGAATAATTTTCGACAAAGGGGCACTACCAAAGGAGTAAAGGGGATTCTGAATAATTCATGCTCATTAACAAGTGGACACCATCCATGGCTAGATTCACACCACAAAGCGATTCCCCACTAGCACCAAGCTAGAAAACGACCCAAAGGTAAGCTTCCATATCAAGGTCTCCCTTTGAAGATGCTAAACGATTCTACACAGTGGGTGAGGTGTGAGGTGTGACTACTACCTGGAGAGGATTCTGAGCCTCAGTCTAGCTTCTCCAAACAATCAACTGTGATGTTTGGGAGAAAAGGGTAACATTGGCGAGAATCTTGGAGAAAGAAAGAGAGCTCTAGCCATAGAGCGCGGCAGGAAGGCCACACGTTTTCACCCATGGTAGCGTGTACAGCTCCAACGGTGGAGGGGCAATGGATCAACCACATGCCCGGTGATGGAAACATGATAACCTTGCTTGGTGGCTTAATTAAATCCACTTGGGTGTTGATGACTTGGACAGGCATGTTGCATCACAACCTTACTCCCAAGTCCTTGGTTGATTAACCCGTCATTAAAGAACGATAATGTGACAAGTCTGTTGAACAAGGCCGGGCTAAACAAATTGCCAGGTTGAAGCTTGACCAAATGAAGTCACTATATGACATAGCATGTTGTGCAAGAAAATTTGTCATAGCATGCGCGAGTGCGGCAAATATCTATCAGAAAAATAAATAGGAAAGGCCATGGTGCTACAAAATTTCATTTTTTGTTTTTTACTATTATCAAAGGTTGTTCGAATATGTTGATGCTTGTCGTGCATCGTACTCTCTCTTCTAGGCCCTATTTGTTTGGGCTTTAGCTTCTGCTTTTGTAGCTTTTTCACTTTGACAAAAAAGCCACAAAAGCTCCTAAATAGATGCTTTTTTGCTTCGGCTTTTGGCTTATAAATCAATATTATTATATGATGGTATAAGCCAAAAGCCGAAGCAAAAAAAAAGAACCTATTTATGAGCCTTTTTTGGCTTTTTTGCCAAAAGTGAAAAAGCTGCAAAAGCCCAAACAAACAGGGCTAGTTTGTTAGCCTACAGATTTTTTTTAAGAATTTTCTTATTTTTAAGGCACATTGCTTCGAAAATAGGCAAATTTAGCTCCCTACAATAAATATGTCTAATTTGGGTTCTCAAATCTCAATGCATCAGAAGCATGCATGTAGCATCGATATGTTGTCTAACGCTTAATCAGGTCCTCCTTGATTATTACGATTTGTAAGATGAGACTAATAAATCGAAAAAGAGGAAGTAGCCCACAATTTTTTTAACATGAGGGAATAACCCTCAAAGTTTAACATGAGGGAGTAGCCCTCAATTTGTAAGACGAGATTAATAAATCGAAAATGAGGAAGTAGCTCTACGTATGTCCGTATATGAGCGCAAAGATGTGTCTCCGCTTTAAGAAGGTCGGTCACATGTGATTATTCTTTTTTGGTGTGAGAAGGCCAAGGCGATATATTAAAGTTGCCCAGCCCTTACAAGGGTATCCTTAAAATTAAATAGAAAATAACATCCTTTTGTATATCGACGTCTACTTCCTCGTGCACTCTGTGAGCAAAGCTCGACGTCGCCTTTGGATTTCCGAAACACCTAGGAGATAGGGTAACATTGTTGACGCAGTCGGTCACCCATCCTTGATTTGCTCTAAGCCAAGCACACTTAACTTTGGAGTTCTTTTCGAATGGGCTCGCGGAAAAGAAGGAATTCCTTATTGATATGAGTAGTCTATCATTTCTATTAAGCCAGGCTCTCACATACACCCCCACTCAAAGGAATCAACGCCCTCATCGGCCCATCAGGAACGTTCCCTCTTGGCACACGTATCTGCGTCCAGTCTGGCACATGTGCCATATCGTGTGCCACAACGGGCCACATGCACAATGCGCAACATGCCCGCGCACCTGACCCGCTCGTGTAACCGCGAGGGTCGGCTCTGTTACCAATTGTAACGCCCCGGCCACATCCACCGGTTCCTGGCCGTTACGCCCGACGAGATCTAGCTGGTCCCACAGACCAACACTAGTCTTTTCTGCGCACTTTGTCCCCACTCATGCGCACCCGGGAGCAACTTCTCGGTCGTTCACCAATCCTAGAATTGCTCCAGGCTAAGCACGCTTAACTTTAGAATTCTTTTCGAATGGGCTCCCGAAAAAGAAGGAATTCCTTATTGATATGAGTAGTCTATCATTCCTATTAAGCCAGGCTCTCACACCGGCAACAATGAACTGGGGAGCAAACGACCATCCGAAAGAACAAGGCGGCGAAGAAAGTTGGACAACCATCCCAAATTTGGCAAGGCAGATTTGGGGAGGCCTCACCTTATTAGCTTCCCGATCAAGCCAAAACTGGCCATGCTTCATCAAGCAGAGAAAAAAACCAATAGACCAAAACACGAACCATCGCCATCCACACCACCAAATACTACATGAAACGAAGACAATTTCAAGATCACACATCTAAAGCTCCACACGTCCTCCACCAATGCCAAACAACGCCACCGCAATGAGGACATGACGCTGAGACCCTATTCTTCACCACAAATGATGCCATCTCCTTGCCACCATAGATCATACACCTAGACCGAGCTTAGCCAAAACTGGGATGTCACAAACAACACTGCCAACCTCAAACCAAGGATTCCCCACCTCGCCGACGCCGGAAAGCACCTGGAGGCGAGGCGAACCAACAACGGTGACAACACATATGCGAGAAACCATAGACGGATTTCCTGTCACGCGATTATCCGTTTTCAAAGCATGTCTTTAATGCGTGCAAAATTTGAAATTATACACTTGCATGTGCATGTATCCGAGTTGCTTAATACCCCCTCTGTTTTTATTTACTCTGCGTATTAGCTTTGGTCATAGTCAAACTTTGTAAACTTGACAAAGTTTATAGACAAAAATATTAACATATATTATAACAAATCAATACAATTAGATTCATTATTGAATGTACTTTCACATCATACAGATTTGTTATTGTAAATGTTCATACTGTTTTCTATAAACTTGGTCAAATTTTATGAAATTTGACTCCAGTCAAATCTAATATGCAGAGTAAATAAAAACGGAGGGAGTACTTCCTTACTTTCTATGGAAGTATGATGTGATGATCATTCCAGGTAGTAGTATTGTACCCACAACGCATGAACACACTGCAATTTTTTTTGAAAAGGAGGAATACCCCGGCCTCTGCATCTCTTGATGCACACAGCCATCAAACTCAATAAGCGTCGGGGTAAGAGCATCTACAGCCGGACCCTTTATTTTCCTCCTAAACGCCCGAAACGTCCGACCGATCAGTGCCCGGTCAAAAAAAGGTTGATCCAACCGGACCCCTCACTTCTTCGCCAAACGTCCGGACTGACCGGCGTACCTCAAACCCGTCTCAAATCTGGAGGCAATATGAGGCCGCCCGGACACGCCCGGGCCCACATCACAGCGGTCCCAGCTGCAGCGACCCAAAGCTCCTTCCTCGCCCATCTCGCCCTGCACGGAGGAGGCGCTTGGCGACGACGTGGGCTGGGCACCGCGCGTGGGAGAGGCGCTCGCGTCCCATGGAGAGAAGCTCGCCGCATGTGCTAGCCTCGCGGGCGTGTTGGTCGGGCGCCGCAGCCGCGCGAGCGTGCGCCTGCTTGCATGCTGGCCAGGCTTGGTGGCCGCAGCCACCGCGTGCTGGCCGGGCTGGTCGCCGTCGCCGCCGCGTGTGTGTGCGTGCGTTGGCCGCGGTGTGCTAGCCGCCGCCTCGCGGGCGTGTTGGCCGGGCTCCGCAGCCAGCGTCTCGCACGGCCTGTCGCGTGCGTGCACAGCCGCGTGCCTGCCGCCGCATGCGTGCCCGGAGGTCGGGCGCTGGCCGACGCGTGCGTGCGCGAGCGCAGGCCGCCGCGTGCGTGCCCGAGCGCAGGCCGCCGTGCGAGTGCATGCATGCGTGTGAGCTGCTGGCCATAGCGTGCCTGTGCGCTTGGTTGCTAGCCCCGGCGCGGCTGCGTACTGGCCACCGCAGCCGCCGCGTGCGTGTTTGGCTGCTGGCCGCCGCGTGCGCGCGCACTGGGCTGCGTTCTGGCCGCCGACGCGCTGGATTCATCGATGCTCATGCCCACAACCTGTTCGATAAAATGCTGCATGCAGGGAGAGAGAAAGTGAGGGCTGGAAATGAGGGCTCCGATGGTTTTGGAGAGAGAAAATGAGAGTCAAAGCGGACACGCCGCGCTTCTGCGGACGTTTGAGGGACCGAATTAGATGAGTGTGGCTCGCTCGTGCTAGCCACGTCCAATTTTACTGTGCTTGTTATTGGAGAGCGAGCGCAAGGGTTGGACCAGATGGGACACGCTGGTTGGTGGATGGTGGGAGAGGAAATTTCCAAGGAAGCTTCGTAGCTGCCTCGCCCCGCACGAAACGACTTTTCCTCCCCACACACATCTCCTCCTTCTTTCCCTCGCTTGCACGGGCACACAGAGGCAACCGCTCGAGGAGAGCAGCAGCGCTCGATGTGGCCGCCGGAGGAGCATGGTAGCCGACGTGCTCGTGGCAGCAGCAACCGGCAGAAAGCTGTGGTTGCCTGCAGTGGAGGAGCAGCAACGTCCGATGGCGGCGAACCATATCGGCGCATCACGGGAGCGGACCGACGGCCGTCACGGGCAGAGCAAAGCCAAGTCGGCGCGGTGGCCGGGTGCGATCTGGAGAACTGGTGGGCATTGGTGCGCGATCTGGGCGGGCGCGACCTGCCGAGTTGGAGGCGAGGTGACGGCGTTGACCAGGATGCCGTCGCAGATCCTCATCGTGCCGGCGGGAGAGGAGCTCGTTGAGGATCCCCTCTTCTCCACGGATCCACGACGGAGGTGCTCGAGGAGGAACTTCTTCTCGGGATGCCATGGAAATCGTCAAGGTGTGTCCCCATTCCCCCTCCCCCTGTCTGGGTGATGCTAGGTTCGTGTTGGATGCCCATTTATGGTCCTTTTTGCCTTGTTCTTGTTGTAGACACTATATATCATTTTCATGAATTCTGATGTGATTGCTTCAGTGATGATTTTTGCAGAAGCACATGCCGATGGTGCATTTGCCTTTGGAATTAAAGAAGACCAGCTTACGACACTGACCAGAGATCATAAATACTCTACTCTACAGCAGTATCAAGGGGTGAGCTAATTTTGTTATCACTGTGCTTCACACTTTTCTGTCATAGTTTGCGTCTTAAAAAATTTCCCTACAGATTTCAGGGCTAGCAAATATGTTAAAGACAGGTACAGAGAAGGGGATCAGGGGAGTGGATTCCAATATTGATGCGAGAAAAATGCCTTTGGGTCGAACACATACCCCTGTAAAGAAAGGAAGAAGCTTCTTGGTAATGGAGATGCTATGTCAGTTAGAATTGATCTGCTAGCTTTGAGTTGGCTTTAGGAATGCTACAAATCCTCTAATATTCATCTTAAATTGTTAACCTTTAGTTTACTATGCCTGAGATATTCTTTGGTCATACCAGATTTGCGGCAGATGTTTTTTCATGACCAACATGAGCAAGTTATAACTACATCGGCTAGGGGGCGTAAGGTGCTCACTCGAGTACAGAACATTGAAGCAGCACTTCCATCTCTCTGAAAAACTGTGAAGAATCAGAAGAGCCATATACATTTTGCTTATGTACCAGGTAGTTACTTCATCGATGACTATACATGTGTTCGCAAGTAGAAAAATAAAACAAAACAAGCTAAGGATTCTTGCACACATTTTTGTCATCGATAATCATATTGCCCATTTTTAGTTCACACTAATTTATCGTTGTGTATTGATAGCAATTGAAGTTGGCTGATGTTGGCTTCATCAGATTGATATGAGTATTAGTAGTCAAAATCTGAAATCAGGTCAAACTTACAAAACAAAAAATGCCAACTGATTGAGGTTGGTGTCACTAAATCACTACAAACCTTTTTGGTAATAAGTTAATCTGTCCATAATGTTAGAGCTGTCCTGGTGCAAAACGGCCCATTTCTTACAACGTAAACAATCTGTATCCCAATACTTTGTAAAAATTTCAGGTTTTTTCGACGTTCCAATAAAAAATGTAAAATCAAATACTGGGCGCAAAACTTCCTGTTTTCAAACAGCATCAATTATACTATCATTCAAATCATTCCAAAGGCATTACTTGGCATAAACACTAATTAAAAGATAAAAACACAATCATTACAGTAGCAATAATCATGTGACTCAAGAAAAATAAAATGAAAGCAAAAGATAAATATTGGGTTGCCTCCCAACAAGTGCTATTGTTTTATGCCCCTACCTAGGCATAATGCATCATTTTAAGTATTGTCATCTTTCGAGTTCAACTCCTCAATTATACATCCAGGCTTTCTAGGAGTTTTAGCAAACATATTTTTTACAATTACACTCCTAGGAACAAAATTGAGGAGTTTATTTTCAGTAATAGGTTCCTTTATCATATCAATAAAGTTGGGGTGCACACTAATCATTTTATGATCCTCTTTCTCTCTACTTGATGAAGCACCCTTATTTTTAGGAACATACATGAACTTAGAATTTTTATTTGTAGGAGTCTTTTCAATAGTTTTAATGGAAGAAAAAGCTGAACCCAAATTATTAATGATTTCTTCCAATTTATCAATTCTAGCAGGACTTTGTTCTACCCTCTCAGTGATTGTTGGTTCCTTTTCCTTTAGCATCTTTAATGTGGTTCCTACTGTTGAGCCAAATTTAGTAACTTGATTGTGGACCTTCTTGTCTAGATTTTCAATATGTTCAATAGTAGGCATTTTATTCTCAATAGCTTCTAACATTTGCATAACATGTTCCAAAGTCAATGTCGTTTCATTAACAGTAATAGGTGGTGATCCTACTAAATTTCCCGTAGCATTGAAAGCATCCCAAGGGTGACTACTTAGAAAATTTCCTCCAGTGATAGTGTCAAGCACAAATTTATACCAAGTAGCAACACCCACATAAAAATTGCGAAGAAGAACTGTGGTGGATTGCTTACGAGTAGATCTATTTTGAGCATCGCAAATCCTATACCAAGCATCTTTTAAATTCTCTCCTCCCCTTTGTTTAAAATTAAGCACTTCATTTTCAGGGGTGCAAGTAACAAGTGAAGAACTAGCCATAGTGGCAAAACAAGCAAGCAAGCAAAATAAAATATTTTTATGTTTTTGAATTTTTTTTAACGAGACTAATAAGACAAGTAAAATCAAATAAAAAGTAGAACAAGTAAATGATAATGCAAATGTAGGGACCTGTAAGTGTTTGATGATGTCTCCCCGGCAACGCGCCAGAAATTCTTCCTGCTACTTGTGAGCTGCGTTGGGATTTTCCCCGAAGAGGAAGGGTGAAGCAATATAGTAGTGGATAAGTATTTCCCTCAGTAGAGAACCAAGGTTATTGAACCAATAGGAGAACCACGCAAACACCCGTCAACAGTACCTGCACACACAAGAGCAAATACTTGCACCCAACACGGGCAAGAGGGTTGTCAATCCCCTTGTACCCGTTAATTGCAAGGATTAAATCTGGTACTGGTAGATAGATAAATTGCAAAGTAAAATAAAAGTAAATAAATTGTAGCAAGGTATTTTTAGTTTTTGTAATATGATTAAAATAGACCCGGGGGGCATAGTTTTCACTAGAGGCATCTCTCATAAAAATAGCATACGGTGGGTAGACAAATTACTGTTGGGCAATTGATAGAAAAACGCATAGTTATGACGTTATTCATGGCATGATCATGTATATAGGCATTACGTCTGTGACAAGTAGACCGACTCCTGCCTGCATCTACGGTATTAAGTTCATGACGAACAAAGTAACGCTTTAAGCAAGATGACATAATGTAGATAGAATAAAACCAATCAATATGATTAAACCCCGTCGTTTTCCCCTTAGTAGCAACAATAAAAAATACGTGCCTCGCTACCCCTTCTATCACTAGGTGAGGACACCGCAAGATTGAACCTACTACTATGCACCACTTCCACCGAAGACCTAATCGTCAACTTGGCCAAAGAAAACTCATAGATCGGAAAGCATTACATAGCTATAACAATCATACATAATAAAGTTTCAAAATATAACTCAATTATTTTCAATGAATAATCTGATCATAAACCCACAATTCATCGGATCCCAACAAACACACCGCAAAAGAAGATTACATCGGATCGATCTCCGAGGAGAACATTGTATTGAAGATCAAAGAGAGAGAGAGAGAGAGAGAGAGAGAGAGAGAGAAAACCATCTAGCTAATCACTATGGACCCGTAGGTCTGTGATGGACTACTCACACATCATTGGAGGTGCAACAAGGTTGATGTAGAAGACCTCCGTGATCGATTCCCCCTCTGGTAGAGTACCGAAAAAGGCCTCCAAATGGGATCGCGGAAGAACAGAGGCTTGCGGCGGCGGAAAAATTGTTTCGGGTGGCTCTCTGTTGTTTTTGGGATTTTAGGGAATTTATAGAAGTGGAATTAGGTCAGGGGGTTTATGAGGGGCCCACAAGCTTAGGTGGCGCGCCCCCCAGGGGCGCGCCATGTGAGCTTGTGGCTCTCCCATACGTCTTCTGTCATCGTCCCGAAGCTTCCTGGGTGTCTTCTGGTCCAGAAAAAATCACCATAAAAATTTATCACGTTTGGACTTCGTTTGATGTAGTTTTTCCCTGAAACAATAAAATAGGCAAAAACAAGAACTGGCACTGGGCACTGGGTTAATAGGTTCGTTCCCAAAAATAATATAAAATTGCATATATAATTATGTAGGATTGATATAATAATAGCATGAAACAATAAAAAATTATAGATACGTCGGAGACGTATCAGCAGCGCACACGACAATAGACGGAGAGAGGATGTTGCAGAAGTGATTGCAAGCAGCATGGTGGTGTCTTCCTTTTTTGGTGACCTCTCCTTTGGTCAGCTAGTTCTGTGTGAGCAAGCCGGTAGTGTGGTGGACGGTGACTATGGTGGAAGACACCGCAGATGTATTCTCTGTAGGTTAAAACCCATGATCTCGCCCTTTGGATCGATCATGCAGCATCAACGTCCACACGACATTACATGTTGAAGGTGTTGGTTCGAAAATCTGCTTCGGTGTAATAGCACTTGGTCTAGCAACTGGTTGGTTCGTCCAACATTGGCATGTGAGCAGCTATTCCGTCCCGAAGGTGTTCTTTATGGGTGTTTCACCCTTTGTGTGCTAATATGTCTCTAAGTTGGCAGTAGGTTTTGGGGATGCTGTCGTGAGGCATTTTCTATGTGGATGGCTTCGAGTTCTTTTTTTTCTTTTTTTGTAAACTGATACATTTGGTATCGTTAATAATTAATAATATATAGTTATGTACATCAATTGATCCAGAGGTCGGAGTTTATCTTTTTTTTTAAATGGGGGTAACAGAGGAGCCACACTTTTCGAAGGATGAAAACATCCTAAGCTAGCTCGATCACTTAATCAAAACCACTCAGAGCAACTCTAGCAGAATCGCCATATCGTCAAAATAACCTTTATTATGGTGATATTGGCCAAAGAATGCACTCTAGCAGAGTCGCCATACGGCCCTGAACCACCATAATTTATGGACTGCCTCCATATATGGCCCCTAGTCACCATATATGGCGTCGTCTTGGGGTTGCCTTTTCGACATTCATGAGTGGGTCCCATGATCATGGAAATAAAAAATATGACTCTGAGTTTGCGTGTTGTCTCTTGAGCCTCCATAATCAATAGTTATGTGCTATAGTTGCTCTTAGCCGTCGATGATATGGACATTGGCATGCATGTTGCATCAATAAAAAAACTTGTGAGTGTGCACACCTTTTTCATTGGAGGCCCGGGTGTTGTATCACAAACACTACTTCAAAGAACGATTAATCCTCCATTAGGGAATGAAAATGTCACTTCGATTAAACAAGGAAATGACTTTGACTTTTGTTTCGTTATCTTATTGATTGAAAGTTTTTCTTGTAGAGAGTTGGGGCTTGCACTACGTCGGTAGCATGTTTGTGTACAAACATTTGTAGAAGAAAAGTATATGCAAATGTTGTGGTGCTTGATACGTCTCCAACGTATCTATAATTTTTGATTGTTCCATGCTATTATAGTATCAATCTTGGATGTTTTTATATGCAATTACATGCAATTATATATTATTTTTTGGGACTAACCTATTAACCTAGTGCCCAGTGCCAGTTGCTGTTTTCTGCTTGTTTTTGGCTTTTCAAAGAATCAGTACCAAACGAAGTCCAAATGCCACGAAACTTTTTGGAGATTTTTTTCTGGACAAAAGACACCCTGGAGACTTGGAGAGGAGGCCAGAAGGTTCACGAAGCCTCCACAAGGCAACAGGGCACGACCCCAAGGGGGGCGCCCTGATGCCTTGTGGGGCCCTCGTGGTTTCGTTTGACCTAATTTCACTCCTATAAATTCACAAATATTCGGAAACCACCAGAGAGCCAGAAGAGAAAACCTTTCCGCCGCCGCAAGCTGCTACTTGTAGTCTGCGTTGGTATTTCCCCGAAGAGGAGAGGATGATGCAGTACAGTAGAGATAAGTATTTCCCTCAATTAAAAACCAAGGTTATCAATTGATGTCTACTACAAAACTTATTCTTGTAGACTCGTGTTGGGCCTCCAAGCGTAGAGTTTTGTAGGACAGTAGCAATTTTCCTTCAAGTGGATGACCTAAGGTTTATCAATCCGTGGAAGGCTTAGGATGAAGATGGTATCTCTCAAACAACCCTGCAACCAAATACAAGAAATCTCTTGTGTCTCCAACACACCCAATACAATGGTAAATTGTATAGGTGCACTAGTTCGGCGAAGAGATGGTGATACAAGTGTAGTATGGATAGTAGATATAGGTTTTTGTAATCTGAAAATATAAAAACAGCAAGGTAGCAAGTGATAAAACGGAGCACAAACGGTATTGCAATGCTTAGAAACAAGGCCTAGGGTTCATACTTTTACTAGTGCAATCTCTCAACAGTGCTAACATAGTTGAATCATATAATTATCCCTCAATGTGCGACAAAAAATCACTCCAAAGTTCCTATTAGCGAAGAACATAAGATAGAAATTGTTGTAGGGTACGAAACCACCTCAAAGTTATCTTTTCCGATCAATCTATTGAGCCATCCCTATAAGTATCATGAACAACCTTAGAGTTCGTACTAAAATAACACCATATGATACGCATCAACCAACTCTAATGTCACCTAGATACTCCAATGTCATCACAAGTATCCGTGAGTCAATTATACGATACGCATCAAACAACTTCAGATTCATAATATTCAATCCAACACAAAGAACTTCAAAGAGTGCCCCAAGATTTCTACCGGAGAAAGTAGGACGAAAACGTGCATCAACCCCTATGCATAGATTACCCCAATGTCACCTCGGGAATCCGCGAGTTGAGTGTCAAAACATATATCAAGTGAATCAATATAATACCCCATTGTCACCACGGGTATTCATATGCAAGACATACATCAAGTGTTCTCAAATCCATAAAAATATTCAATCCGATAATAGTGAAACCTCAAAGGTAAAAACTCAATTCATCACAACAAGATAGAGAGGGAGAAACACCATATGATCCAACTATATTAACAAAGCTCGCGGTACATCAAGATCGTGCCAAATCAAGAACACGAGAGAGAGATCAAACACATAGCTACTTGTACATACCCCTAGCCTCGAGGGTGAACTACTCCCTCCTCGTCATGGAGACCGCTGGGATGATGAAGATGGCCTCCGGTGATGATTTCCCCCTCCGACAGTGTGCCGAAAAAGGGCTCCAGATGGGATCTCCTTGGTACAGAGGCTTGCGGCGGCGTAGTCAAAGTTCTAGGGTGATACGTCTCCAACGTTTCTATAATTTATGAAGTATTCATGCCATGTTTATTATAGTTTTGTATGAGTTTGGTGCACTTTTATATGATTTTTATGGACTAACATATTGACCTAGTGTCCAGTGCCAGTTGTTGTTTTCTGCTTGTTTTTGGTTTTCCAGAAAATCCATATCAAATGAAGTCCAAATGCAGCGAAACTTTTTGACGATTTTTTCTGGAAGGAAACAGACCCAGGAAACTTCGTGGGAGCAACAGAAGACCCACAGGGGCCCCACAAGCCACCTAGGCGCGTCACCCCCCTGGGGCGCGCCCTGGTGCCTCGTGGACCCCTGTGGCTCCTCTTCGCGTGATTCCAACGCCAAAAATTCTTATAAATACCAAAACCCCCAGAAATAACCCTATAACTTCGACTACGCCGCCGCAAGCCTCTGTACCTCCACGATCTCATCTACAACCCTTTTCCGGCACCCTGTCGGAGGGGGGAATCATCACCGGAGGCCATCTTCATCATCCCGGCGGTCTCCATGACGAGGAGGAAGTAGTTCACCCTCGGGGCTGAGGGTATGTACTAGTAGCTATGTGTTTGATCTCTCTCTCTCTCGTGCTCTTGATTTGGCACGATCTTGATGTACCGCAAGCTTTGTTAATATAGTTGGATCATATGGTGTTTCTCCCTTTCTATGTTGTTGTGATGAATTGAGTTTTTACCTTTGAGGTTTCACTATTACCGGATTGAATACTTTTATGGATTTGAGAACACTTGATGTATGTCTTGCATATGAATACCCGTGGTGACAATGGGGTATTATATTGATTCACTTGATGTATGTTTTGCACTCAACTCGCGGATTCCCAAGGTGACACTGGGGTAATCTATGCATAGGGGTTGATGCACGTTTTCGTCCTACTTTCTCCGGTAGAAATCTTGGGGCACTCTTTGAAGATCTTTGTGTTGGATTGAATATTATGAATCTGAAGTTGTTTGATGCATATCGAATAATCAACTCACGGATACTTGTGGTGACATTGGAGTATCTAGGTGACATTAGGGTTGGTTGATGCGTATCATATGGTGTTATTCTAGTACGAACTCTAGGGCTGTTTGTGACACTTATAGGGATGGATCAATAGATTGATCGGAAAGGATAACTTTGAGGTGGTTTCGTACCCTACAACAATTTCTATCTTATGTTCTCCGCTAATAGGAACTTTGGAGTGATACTTAGTCGCACGTTGAGGGATTGTTATATGATCCAATTATGTTAGCATTGTTGAGAGATTGCACTAGTGAAAGTATGAACCCTAGGCCTTGTTTCTAAGCATTGCAATACTGTTTGTGCTCCGTTTTATCATTTGCTACCTTGCTGTTTTTATATTTTCAGATTACAAAAACCTATATCTACTATCCATACTACACTTGTATCACCATTTCTTCGCCAAACTAGTGCACCTATACAATTTACCATTGTATTGGGTGTGTTGGGGACACAAGAGATTTCTTGCATTTGATTGCAGGGTTGTTTGAGAGAGACCATCTTCATCCTACGCCTCCCACGGATTGATAAACCTTAGGTTATCCACTTGAGGGAAAATTGCTACTGTCCTACAAAATTCCGCGCTTGGAGGCCCAACACGAGTCTACAAGAATAAGTTGTGTAGTAGACATCAAGCTCTTTTCTGGCGCCGTTGCCGGGGAGGTGAGTGCTTGAAGGTATATCTTTAGATCTTGCAATCGAATCTTTTAGTTTCTTGTTTTATCACTAGTTTGGTTTATAAAAGAAAACTACAAAAAACATGGAATTGAGGTTGCCTCATATTATTCATCTTTATAATGTCTTTCTTGAAAATGATGGATCAGAAAATTGTGCTCAATTGATAGAAGAAGAATTCAATAAAATGTTTGGCATAAAATCTTTGAATGATAAGCATGATTGCAATGTTGCTAGTATGAATTCTTTGAATATCCATGATGCTAGTGATATGAAAAACCATAAGCTTGGGGATGCCATGTTTAGATGAAGATGATATTTTTAGTCCCCCAAGTTTTGATGAGCAAATTTATTATGATGATTTCATGCCTCCTATTTATGATGATTATAATTATGAAAGTGGATTTGGAGAGGTCATGACTTTATTTAAAGATGATTCCACTATTTTGGAAGAGGTTTCAATTGATTATGGCAACAAAGTTGCTATCTATGATGATTATTGTGATGACATGTATGCTATAAAGAATAATGATAACCATGAAACTTGTCATCATGATTTTTATTTTCAATTGGATTATTCCAATCAAGTATCACATGGTAGTTATTTTTTTAAGTTTGCTCCCACTATTATGAATGAGAAGGAATTTGCTTATGTGGAGAGTAATAAAATTTCTATGCTTGTGGATCATGAAAAGAATGCTTTATGTGATAGATATATTGTTGAATTCATTCATGATGCTACTGAAAATTATTATGAGAGAGGAACATATGCTTGTAGGTATTGCAATAATATCAAGTTTCCTCTCTATGTGTTGAAAATCTTGAAGTCATGCTTGTTTTGCCTTCCTATGCTAGTTGATTCTTGTTCCCATGAATTGTTTGCTCACAAAATACCTATGCATAGGAAGTGTGTTAGGCTTAAATGTGCTATTCATGTGCTTCATGATGCTCCCATTATGTTTCAATTCTTTATTTTCATGTGAGCATCATTGAAGTCATCATGCCTAGCTAAAAAGGCATTAAAGAAAAGCGCTTGTTGGGAGACAACCCAACACTTACACCTACTATTTTTATGTGTTAACATGATTAATATACTGTAGTAATCATGTTTTATAGCTTTTGTTTCAATAATGTGCCAAGTAAAGCCTTTGGGATAGTGTGGATGCTTGTTGATTCGATTCTGTGCAAAAACAGAAACTTTTGCGTCCAGTACTGGAATTTCTATTATGTACTGGAGCGTGAGAAAATTATGAAATTTTTACAGAGCATTGGGTTACAAATTGTTTACTTTTTCCTAATTTTTCAGAATTTTTGGAGGTACATAACTATGGTTTTTAAATCGCTCACTACATGCTATTCTGTTTTTGATAGATTATGTTTTCGGTGCATAGTTTGCTTGTTTTTGTGTTTCCATAGCTTATATTATGAGATATAAATTGTGGAAATGATAGAGTACAGTAGGAATTATGTGAGAACAATTATGAATCTTGTCTTGACAGTACCTAAGTGGATGATTTATTTTTATCGTACTAACCTATCTCACAAGTTCCGTTAAGTTTTGTGTGATTGAAGTTTTCAAGTTTTGGGTGAGATATCGATATGAGGAGAATAAGGAGCGGCAAGACCATAAGCTTGGGGATGCCCAAGGCACCCCAAGGTAATACTCAAGGAAGACTCAAGCGTCTAAGCTTTGGGATGCCCCGGAAGGCATCCCCTCTTTCGTCTTCAAAACTATCGGTAACCTCACTCGGAGCTATATTTTTATTCGTCACATAATATGAGTTTTGCTTGGAGCATCATTTTATTTTGTTGAGATTTTCTTGCTGTTATCAATAATCATGTTTTGTATCTTTTAGTTCAATAAAATGCCAATTATAGCCTTTACCATGCTCAGTTTGCAAGTTTATGTGTTGCTGTTTGAAAACAGAAAAATTTCTGTTATGTCCGGAATTTTTGTGAATTTTCAGAACAAGATAAAAATATGAAATTTTTACACAGTAAGAATGCATGAGTTCTCTGTCACATGGTAATTTTTCAGAATTTTTGGAGTTAGGGAAGTATGAATTTTAAATCACCCTTTACAAACTGTTCTATTTTGGCAGATTTCGGTTATAGTTGCATTGTTTGCATATGTTGCTTGTTTAATGTTTCAATTTGTGGATAGGAGTATTAAATATGTAGAGGCATTTAGTATGCAATGTTTAATTATAATTTTAGTGATTTGTTATAGTAGAGAATGTCATGGTTTTGAGTTGATTTATACTAACTTATCTCACGAATTCTTGTTGAGTTTTGTGTGGATGAAGTTTTTAAGATTTAGGAGAAGCCATGATATGAGAGGAATTAAGGAGACACAAGAGCTCAAGCTTGGGGATGCCCAAGGCACCCCAAGATAACATTCCAAGAAGTCTCAAGCAACTAAGCTTGGGGATGCCCCATTAGGCATCCCACCTTTCTTCATCAACACCTATCGGTTAGCCTAAGTTTTTACTTGTTCACATGATATGTGCTATTCCTGGAGTGTTATTTTTTTGTTTGAATAAAATTATCAAGATCTGAAATCTTGAATGAGAGAGAGTCCTCACATAGCTACTTAATTGTTTGACTACTCATTGATCTTCACTTATATCTTTTGGAGTAGTTTGTCATTTACTCTTGTTCTTCACTTATATCATATGAGTAAATTGTTGAATAAATTAAATATCAAGAAGTTGAAATAATATGAGCTTCATATTCTTGTATCATGCCTAGTAGTAGCTTCACATTGGGTTTAGAAGGTGAAATCTATTGAAGCATGACAATCACAATATTGGTCATACAAGCAATTCATGAATGATTAGTATAAGGAAGAGAACTTTCACATATAAATATATTATCTTGGACATCTTTTATGATTGTGAATACCCATTAATTATTTTCAAACTTGAGCAAATTAGTTGAAGTTGGACAAGGAAGACAACGTAATGAGTTATGTTTGGGTATATTTGCATAGAAGTTATATTGTTATGGATCCTCCAACATGTGGTGCTTGCTTAGGATCTTCTGCTAGCCAAAAATTCGTACTAAGTAGAGATACTACTTGTGCATCCCATGAGTGTCCACCATATCTACCTATGGATTGAATAAGATCCTTTAAGTAAGTTGTCATCGGTGCAAAAAAGCAATAAAAATTGCTCCTAAAATATGTATGATCTTTTATTGCAAGGGAAAATAAGCGTTGTACGAACTTGTGATGGTAAAGAAATAAAAGCAGCGGACTGCATAATAAAGGCTGCTATCACAAGGGGCAATATAACGTGACGTTCCTTTGCATTAAGGGCTTGCACATCCAAAAATAAAAGGGAAAATTTTGTTTTTGCCACTCTAGATTTTGCCAATTTTTCTAATGCCACTCTAGATTTTCACATTTCACTTTTGCCACTCTTAGCTTTTGACAATTATCACAATTGCCATTCCGTGGCAAAAGCAAAATAATTTTATTTTATTTTTGCCACTCTTAGCTTTTGATAATGTATCACAATTGCCACTCTGAAAATTTTGCTTTTGCCACGAAATGGCAAATGTGATAATTGTCAAAAACTAAGAGTGGCAAAAGTGAAATGTCAAAATCTAGAGTGGCATAAGGAAAATTGGCAAAATCTAGAGTGGCAAAAACAAAATTTTCCCAAAATAAAAAGCGCATGACAACCTCTGCTTCCCTCTGCGAAGGGCCTATCTTTTACTTTATGTATTTACTTTTATGCAAGAGTCAATAGTATTACTTATCATTTCAACCTTAATTATTCTCTAGTTGGCAAGCATCATGTGGTGGGGAAAGATCCAGGCACATATGGCCAGTCAAATATATTTCATCATGAATTATTATTGTTGACAATTATCTCTATGATAAATGAGTTGGGAGGCGAAACATTAAGCCCCTATCTTTCTCTGTGTTCGATGGATGCCATTTGTTCTAAAAATATGCTTTGAGTACTAGCAATCATAGAAGACTATATGATAATTGAGTATGTGGAGCTCTTACTTAGACTTTGTTGAAGATAAGTTGAATTGCAATTGTTTGGTGACTAAGAACATAGGTTGTTAAGTTTCAAGAGAATGCATTGTTTGAACCATAACATGTGAATTGATTGCTACTTTATCTTGATGAGTTTTATGAGAAAAAGTTGATGTCATGATGCTAGGAAAAGTGATTGAAATTATCATTGATCAAACTTATGCACTATGCTAGCATTCACACTTCATAAATTATTTCTTTTATCATTTACCTACTCGAGGACGAGCAGGAATTAAGCTTGGGGATGCAGATACGTCTCCAACATATCTATAATTTATGAAGTATTCATGCCATGTTTATTATAGTTTTGTATGATTTTGGTGCACTTTTATATGACTTTTATATCATTTTTATGGACTAACATATTGACCTAGTGCCCAGTGCCAGTTGTTGTTTTCTGCTTGTTTTTGGTTTTCCAGAAAATCCATATCAAATGAAGTCCAAATGCAGCGAAACTTTCTGACGATTTTTTCTGGAAGGAAACAGACTCAGGAAGCTTCGGGGGAGCAGCAGAAGACCCACAGGGGCCCCACAAGCCACCTAGGCGCGCCCTGGTGCCTCGTGGGCCCCCTGTGGCTCCTCTTCGCGTGATTCCAACGCCAAAAATTCTTATAAATACCAAAACCCCCAGAAATAACCCTAGAACTTCGACTACGCCGCCGCAAGCCTCTGTACCTCCATGATCTCATCTACAACCCTTTTCCGGCACCCTGCTGGAGGGGGGAATCATCACCGGAGGCCATCTTCATCATCCCGGCAGTCTCCATGACGAGGAGGGAGTAGTTCACCCTCGGGGCTGAGGGTATGTACTAGTAGCTATGTGTTTGATCTCTCTCTCTCTCTCGTGTTCTTGATTTGGCACGATCTTGATGTACCGCGAGCTTTGTTAATATAGTTGGATCATATGGTGTTTCTCCCTCTCTATCTTGTTGTGATGAATTGAGTTTTTACCTTTGAGGTTTCACTATTACCGGATTGAATACTTTTATGGATTTGAGAACACTTGATGTATGTCTTGCATATGAATACCCGTGGTGACAATGGGGTATTATATTGATTCACTTGATGTATGTTTTGGCACTCAACTCGCGGATTCCCGATCTGACATTGGGGTAATCTATGCATAGGGGTTGATGCACATTTTTGTCCTACTTTCTCCGGTAGAAATCTTGGGGCACTCTTTGAAGATCTTTGTGTTGGATTGAATATTATGAATCTGAAGTTGTTTGATGCATATCGAATAATCAAATCACGGATACTTGTGGTGACATTGGAGTATCTAGGTGACATTAGGGTTGGTTGATGCGTATCATATGGTGTTATTCTAGTACGAACTCTAGGGCTGTTTGTGACACTTATAGGGATGGCTCAATAGATTGATCGGAAAGGATAACTTTGAGGTGGTTTCGTACCCTACAACAATTTCTATCTTATGTTCTCCGCTAATAGGAACTTTAGAGTGATTCTTTGTCGCACGTTGAGGGATTGTTATATGATCTAATTATGTTAGCATTGTTTTTATATTTTCAGATTACAAAAACCTATATCTACTATCCATACTACACTTGTATCACCATCTCTTCGCCGAACTAGTACACCTATACAATTTACCATTGTATTGGGTGTGTTGGGGACACAAGAGATTTCTTGTATTTGATTGCAGGGTTGTTTGAGAGAGAGACCATCTTCATCCTACGCCTCCCACGAATTGATAAACCTTAGGTCATCCACTTGAGAGAAAATTGCTACTGTCCTACAAAACTCTGCGCTTGGAGGCCCAACACGAGTCTACAAGAATAAGTTGTGTAGTAGACATCATAGGGTTATTTCTGGGGGTTTCTGAATATATAGGAATTTTTGGCGTTGGAATCATGCAAAGAGGAGCCACAGGGGGCCCACGAGGCACCAGGGCGCGCCCCAGGGGGGGCGCGCCCAGGTGGCTTGTGGGGCCCCTGTGGGTCTTCTGCTGCTCCCCCGAAGCTTCCTGGGTCTGTTTCCTTCCAGAAAAAATCGACAAAAAGTTTCGCTGCATTTGGACTTCATTTGATATGGATTTTCTGGAAAACCAAAAACAAGCAGAAAACAGCAACTGGCACTGGGCACTAGGTCAATATGTTAGTCCATAAAAATCATATAAAAGCCATATAAAAGTGCACCAAAATAATACAAAACTATAATAAAGATGGCATGAATACTTCATAAATTATAGATATGTTGGAGACGTATAATCAATCCGGTAGGAGAGCCAAGCAAAATTCCGTTAAGCGCACCTGCACACACAAGAGCAAACACTTGCACCCAACGCAAATAAGAGGGTTGTCAATCCTCTTAGCGGTTATTTGCAAGGATTAAATCTTATCGATGTAAATGAATAAACTATACTAATAATAAAAATAAAAGTAAATAAATTGCAGCAAGGTATTTTTAGGGTTTTTATATAATGAAGATGACATGATGTATTAAGTATGAAACAGAGTAACGCCTTAAGCAAGATGACATGATGTAGAGAAGCAAATTCAAGCAATATGAATAAACCCCATCTTTTTATCCTTAATGGCAACAATACAAATACGTGTCATGTCCCTTTCTGTCACTGGGATTGAGCACCGCAAGATTGAACCCATCACAAAGCACCTCTCCCATTGCAAGATAAATCAATCTAGTAGGCCAAACTAAACCGATAGATCAGAGAGAAATACAAAGCTATAACAATCATGCATAAAAGAGTTCAGAGAAGACTCAAATATTTCTCATGAATAATCTGATCATAAACTCACAATTCATCGGATCCCAACAAACACACCGCAAAAGAAGATTACATCGGATAGAACTCCAAGAACATCGAGGAGAACATTGTATTGAAGATCAAAGAGAGATAAGAAGCCATCTAGCTACTAGCTATGGACCCGTAGGTCTATGGTAAACTACTCACACATCATCGGAAGGGCAGCAAGGTTGATGTAGAAGCCCTCCGTGATCGATTCCCCCTCCGGCAGAGTACCGGAAACGGCCTCCAGATGGGATCGCAGAAGAACAGAGGCTTGCGGCAGCGGAAAGGTTTTTTCTTCTGGCTCTCTGGGGGTTTCCCAATATTTGTGAATTTATAGAAGTGGAATTAGGTCAAACGGAGTCACGTGGGTCCCATAAGGTACTACGGCGCCCCCCTGGGGCGCGCCCTAGTGCCTTGTGAAGCCTTCATGAGGCTTCTGGCCTCCTCCCAAAGCTTCCCAGGTTTCTTTTGTCCAGAAAAAAATCTCCAAAAAGTTTCGTGACATTTGGACTTCATTTGGTACTGTTTCTCTGAAAAGACAAAAACAAGCAGAAAACAACAACTGGCACTAGGCACTGGGTTAATAGGTTAGTCCCAAAAAATGATATATAATTGCATATAAAAACATCCAAGATTGATACTATAATAGCATGGAACAATCAAAAATTATAGATACGTTGGAGACGTATCAAGCATCCCCAAGCTTAATTCCTGCTTGTCCTCGAGTAGGTAAATGATAAAAACAGAATTTTTGATATGGAATGCTACCTATCATGTTTCATCATGTAATCTCTCCCTTACGGTATGAATAATAAGATCCAAATGATTCAAAGCAATAGTCTATAATTTGATATAAAGACATCAATACTCAGGCATACTAGCAAACAATCATGTCTTTCAAAATAAAAATGCTAAAGAACGTTATCCCTACAAAATCATATAATCCTGTCATGCTCCATCTTCTTCACACAAAGTATTTATCATGAACAACCCCGGTTTTAGCCAAGCAATTGGTTCATAATTTTTAACGCGCTTCAGCTTTTTCAACTCCCACTCAATACCTGAACGCAAGCCATGGATATAGCACTATGGGTGGAATAGAGTATGGTGATAGAGATAAATAGGAGAAGTCAAAAATGGAGAAAGTCTCACATCAACGAGGCTAATCAACGGGCTATGGAGATGCCCATCAATTGATGTCAATGCGAGGAGTAGGGATTGCCATGCAACGGATGCACTAAGAGCTATAAGTGTATGAAAGCTCAATATGAAAACTAAGTGGGTGTGCATCCAACTAGCTTGCTCATGAAGACCTCGGGCATTTGAGGAAGCCCATCATCGGAATATACAAGCCAAGTTCTATAATGAAAAATTCCCACTAGTATATGAAAGTGACAAAATAGGAGACTCCATATATGAAAAACATGGTGCTACTCTGAAGCACAAGTGTAGAAAAAGATAGTAACATTGCCCCTTCTCTCTTTTTCTTTCATTTATTTTTTTATTTTTCTTTTTCTTTTCTCTTTTTTTTTCTTTTTTTCTTTCTCGTAGCTCTTTTTCGCCTCTTTTTTTTCTATATTTTTTTTTCGTCCGGAGTCTCATCCCGACTTGTGGGGGAATCATAGCCACCATCATCCTTTCCTCACTGGGACAATGCTCTAATAATGATGATCATCACACCTCTATTTACTTACAACTCAAAATTACAACTCGATACTAGAACAAAAATATGACTCTATATGAATGCCTCTGGCAGTGTACCAGGATGTGCAATGATGCTAGCGTAACATGTATAAAAATGATGAACGGTGGTTGAGCCACAAATACTATGTCAGCTATATGATCATGCAAAGCAATATGACAATGATGATGTGTGTCATAAAAAAAATAGAACGATGGAAGTTGCATGGCAATATATCTCGAAATGGCTATGGAAATGCCATGATAGGTAGGTATGGTGGCTGTTTTGAGGAAAATATAAAGAGGCTTATGTGTGATAGAGCGTATCATATCACGGGGTTTGGATGCACCGGCGAAGTTTGCACCGACTCTCGATATGAGAAAGGGCAATGCACGGTACCGAAGAGGCTAGCAAATTGCGGAAAGGTGAGAGTGCGTATAATCCATAGACTCACATTAGTCATAAAGAACTCACATACTTATTGCGAAAGTTTATTAGCCCTCAAAGCAAAGTACTACTATGCATGCCCCTAGGGGGGAGGTTGGTAGGAGTTAACCATCGCGCGCCCCTGACCGCCACACAAAGGAAGTCAATCAACAATAATTCATGCTCCAACTTCTTAGCATAACGACAGACCATACGTGCATGCTTCGGGAATCACAAACCTTAACACAATTATTCTTACTAAACCACAATTATCTACTAATACCTCCCACATATTACCATCTTAATATCGCAAAACTATTGCAAGGAATCAAATTTATCATATTCAGTGATCTACATGAAAGTTTTTATTATATCCCTCTTGAATACCTATCATATCAGGACCAAATTCATAACCCGTGCATATTACCATTGCTATCATGAGACTCTCAAAAATATATAAGTGAAGCATGAGAGTGCAACTATTTCTTTAAAATATCATCACCGCCGTGCTCTAAAAGATATAAGTGAAGCACTAGAGCAACTGCCTAGCTCAAAAGATATAAGTGAAGCACATAGAGTATTCTAACAAATCACGAATAATGTGTGTCCCTCTCAAAAAGGTGTGTTCAGCAAATATGATTGTGACAAACTAAAAAGCAAACAAAAGCAAACAAACTATTTCACTAGACGCTCTAAGTAAAACACATATCATGTGATGAATAAAAATATAGCTCCAAGTGAGTTACCGATAGATTGTAGACTAAAGAGGGGATGCCTTCCGGGGCATCCCCAAGCTTAGACGCTTGAGTATTCCTTGAATATTACCTTGGGGTGACTTGGGAATCCCCAAGCTTAGGCTCTTGCCACTCCTTATTCCTTTGTCCATCGTAGTCTCACCCAAAACTTGAAAACTTCAGCACACAAAACTCAACAGAAACCTCGTGAGATCCGTTAGTATAACAAACAAATCTTAAACTTTAAGTACTGTAGTAAATTGATTCATATTTAATATTGGAATAATTCTACTGCACTCCAACTTCTCCATGACTCATACCCCCTGATACGATCCATAGATTCATCAAAATAAGCAAACTACGCAACAAAAACAGAATCTGTCTAAAACAGAAAAGTCTGTGAAGATCTATTTAGAAGCCATACTTATGTAACTCCAAAAACTCTGAAAAATTAGGACAACGTGGTAAATTCATATACCAATACTGTGTAAAAATTTCAGATATTTCTGACGCTCCAGTAAAGAATTAAAAATCCAGCACTGGACGCAAAACTTTCTGTTTTCCAAACAGCATCAATTATACTATCTTCCAAATCATCCCAAAGGCATTACTTGGCATAAACACTAATTAAAACATAAAAACATAATCATAACAGAAGCTATAATTATTCAAACACTCAAGGACAGTAGGTGAAAGCAAAAATTTATTTTATTCATTGGGTTGCCTCCCAACAAGCGCTATTGTTTTATGCCCCTAGCTAGGCATAATGCATAGCTTCAAGTGTTGTCATCCTTCAAATTGATTCCATAAGTGGCCCTCATAATGGATTCATATGGTGCTTTAATTCTATTCCTAGGGAAGTGTTCCATCCCTTTCTTTAGTGGAAATTGAAATCTTATATTACCTTCTTTCATATCAATAATGGCACCAATAGTTCGAACAAAAGGCCTACCAAGTATTATGGGGCAAGAAGGATTGCATTCAATGTCAAGAACAATAAAGTCTACGGGCACATAATTTCTATTTGCAAGAATAATCACATCATTTATCCTACCCAATGGTTTTTTAATAGTGGAATCCGCAAGATGCAAATTAAGGGAACAAGGATCCAAGTCGGTGAGACCTAGCACATCACACAAAGACTTTGGTATAGTGGAAACACTAGCACCAAGATCACAAAGAGCATTACATTCATAATCTTTAATTTTTACTTTAATAGTGGGTTCCCATTCATCTTGTAATTTTCTAGGAATTGATACCTCCAACTCAAGTTTTTCTTCATGCGCTTTCATCATGGCTTCTACAATATGTTTAGTGAAAGCTTTATTTTGTTCATATGCATTTGGTGAATTAACCATGGATTGCAACAAGGAAATACACTCAATTAAAGAAAAACTATCATAAATAAAGTCCTTGTAATCCAAAGTAGTGGGTGCATTACTATTTAAAGTTTTAACTTCTCCAAACCCAATTTTTTCATTTTTACGATAAAGATTATCACCCTCCAAGCAAGTGGGACTCCTTCTATCTAAAGTTGACTCTTCTCCAGTCCCTTTTTCATCAAGTTTTATGTTACTAAATAATGATTCAATAGGAGTGACACCAATGATTTTAATGTCTTCGTCATTACTATGATAGAAACCGGGTGGAATCGCTTTTTCTAGAAATTCTCGCTTAGCTCTCAACCTAGCGGTCCTTTCTTTACTTTCATTAATGAAGACATAGATAGCTTTAATAGACTCATTTATATCATGCTTAGATGGCAAAATTTTAGTTTTGAGATTTTCCACATCATGAGCAATTCTATCCATGTTCCCAGCCAATTCATCAACTCTATTCGATTTTTCTTCTATCATAGCATTGAAATTATTTTGCGAACTAATAAATTCTTTAATATTACTTTCAAGATCAGAGGGCATCCTATTATTATTATTATTATTATTATTATAAGAATTACCATAAGGATTGCCATAATTATTAGAGGAATTTCCAGGAAACGGTCTAGCATTGAAATTACCCCTATAAGCATTGTTGTTGAAATTATTTCTAGAGACAAAATTCACATCAATAGCATCATTATTTTTCTCAATAAAGGTGGACAATGGTACATCATTAGGATCAATATGAGCATTTTTACTAGCAACCAATTTCAATAAAGCATCCATCTTATCACTCAAAGTGTTAATTTCATCAACAGAATTTACCTTCTTACCAGTTGGAGTTCGTTCAGTGTGCCATTGAGAATAATTTGCCATAATATTATCAAGAAGTTTTGTAGCTTCCCCCAATGTAATTTCCATGAAAGTGCCACCTGCGGCAGAGTCTAGCAAATTTCTAGAGACAAAGTTTAGTCCCGCATAAATTTTTTGTATGATCAACCATAAATTCAAACCATGAGTTGGGCAATTTCTTATCATTAATTTCATTCTCTCCCAAAATTGGGTAACATGTTCATGCTCAAGTTGCTTAAAATTCATAATTTGATTTCTTCAAGAAATAATCTTAGCGGGAGGAAAATACTTGGTAATAAAAGCATCCTTACACTTATCCCAAGAATCAATACTATTTCTAGGCAAGGATGAAAACCAAGTTTTAGCACGATCTCGTAGTGAGAACGGAAATAATTTTAATTTGACAATATCATTATCCACATCTTTCTTCTTTTGCATATCACAAAGTTCAACGAAAGTATTTAGATGGGATGCAGCATCTTCATTAGAACTACCAGAAAATTGTTCTTTCATAACAAGATTAAGCAAGGCAGCATTAATGTCACATGACTCCGCACTAGTGGTGGGAGGAGCAATAGAAGTACTAATAAAATCATTATTATTAGTATTGGAAAAGTCACACAATTTTGTATTTTCTTGAGACATCGCGACAAAGCAAGCAAACTGGCAAACAAGCAAGCAAAATATTTTTGTGTTTTTGCAAAAAATAATTAGAAGTGGGGGATATGAAAACGAGAGGCAAATGCAAATAAAAGGTAAATAAAGTAAATGCAAGTGAATGATAATTTGTGCGAAGGTACTTGGTAATTTTGATGATGTCTCCCCAGCAATGGCGCCCGAAATTCTTCCTGCTACTTGTAGTCTGCGTTGGTATTTCCCTGAAGAGGAGAGGATGATGCAGTACAGTAGAGATAAGTATTTCCCTCAGTTAAGAACCAAGGTTATCAATCTAGTAGGAGAACTAAGCAAAATTCCGTTAAGCGCACCTGCACACACAAGAGCAAACACTTGCACCCAATGCAAATAAGAGGGTTGTCAATCCTCTTAGCGGTTATTTGCAAGGATTAAATCTTATTGAGGTAAATAAATAAACTAAACTACTAATAAAAATAAAATAAAATAAATTGCAGCAAGGTATTTTTAGGTTTTTTATATAATGAAGATAGACCCGGGGACCATAGTTTTCACTAGAGGCTTCTCTCTTGAGCACATAAACATACCGTGGGTAAACAAATTACTGTTGGGCAATTGATAGAAAAGAAAATAATTATGACGAATTCATGGCAATGATCATGTATATAGGCATCACGTCCGAGACAAGTAGACCGACGCCTGCCTGCATGTACTACTATTACTCCACCCATCGACCGCTATCCAGCATGCATCTAGGGTATTAAGTATGAAACAGAGTAACGCCTTAAGCAAGATGACATGATGTAGAGAAGCAAATTCAAGCAATATGAATAAACCCCATCTTTTTTATCCTTAATGGCAATAATATAAATACGTGTCATGTCCCTTTCTGTCACTGGGATTGAGCACCGCAAGATTGAACCCATCACAAAGCACCTCTCCCATTGCAAGATAAACCAATCTAGTTGGCCAAACCAAATCGATAGATCGGAGAGAAATACATAGCTATATTTAATCATGCATAAAAGAGTTCAGAGAAGACTCAAATATTTCTCATGAATAATCTGATCATAAACTCACAATTCATCGGATCCCAACGAACACACCGCAAAAGAAGATTACATCGGATAGAACTCCAAGAACATCGAGGAGAACATTGTATTGAAGATCAAAGAGAGAGAATAAGGCATCTAGCTACTAGCTATGGACCCGTTGGTCTGTGGTAAACAACTCACACATCATCGAAAGGGCAGCAAGGTTGATGTAGAAGCCCTCCGTGATCGATTCCCCCTCCGGCAGAGTACCGAAAAAGGCCTCGAGATGGGATCGCAGAAGAACAGAGACTTGTGGCGGTGGAAAGGTTTTTTCTTCTGGCTCTCTGGGGTTTCCCAATATTTGTGAATTTATAGAAGTGGAATTAGGTCAAACGGAGTCACGTGGGCCCCACAAGGTACTACGGCGCCCCCCTGGGGCGCGCCCTAGTGCCTTGTGAAGGCTCCGTGAGGCTTCTGGCCTCCCCCCGAAGCTTCCCAGGTTTCGTTTGTCCAGAAAAAAATCTCCAAAAAGTTTTGTGACATTTGGACTTCATTTGGTACTGTTTCTCTGAAAAGCCAAAAACAAGCAGAAAACAGCAACTGGCACTAGGCACTGGGTTAATAGGCTAGTCCCAAAAAATGATATATAGTTGCATATAAAAACATCCAAGATTGATACTATAATAGCATGGAACAATCAAAAATTATAGATACGTTGGAGACGTATCACAAGCCTCTGTTCTTTCGCGATCCCATCTGGACGCCTTTTCCGGTACTCTGCCGGAGGGGGAATCGATCACGAAGGGCTTCTACATCAACCTTGCTGCCCTTCCGATGATGTGTGAGTAGTTTACCACAGACCTACGGGTCCATAGCTAGTAGCTAGATGGCTTCTTCTCTCTCTTTGATCTTCAATACCATGTTCTCCTTGATATTCTTGGAGTTCTATCCGATGTAATCTTCTTTTGTGGTGTGTTTGTTGGGATCCGATGAATTGTGAGTTTATGATCAGATTATTCATGAGAAATATTTGAGTCTTCTCTGAACTCTTTTATGCATGATTAAATATAGCTATGTATTTCTCTCCGATCTATCGATTTGGTTTGGCCAACTAGATTGGTTTATCTTGCAATGGGAGAGGTGCTTTGTGATGGGTTCAATCTTGCGGTGCTCAATCCTAGTGACAGAAAGGGACATGACACGTATTTGTATTGTTTCCATTAAGGATAAAAAGATGGGGTTTATTCATATTGCTTGAATTTGCTTCTCTACATCATGTCATCTTGCTTAAGGCGTTACTCTGTTTTTATTAACTTAATACTCTAGATGCATGCTGGATAGCGGTCGATGAGTGGAGTAATAGTAGTAGATGCAGGTAGGAGTTGGTCTACTTGTCTCGGACGTGATGCCTATATACATGATCATTGCCATGAATCCGTCATAATTATTTGCTTTTCTATCAATTGTCCAACAGTAATTTGTTTACCCACCGTATGTTCATGCGCTCGAGAGAGAAGCCTCTAGTGAAAACTATGGCCCCCGGGTCTATCTTTATCATATAAAAAACATAAAAATACCTTGCTGCAATTTATTTACTTTAATTAGTTTAGTAATTTACTTTATCAATTTATCTCTATCAGACTTAATCCTTGCAAGTAACCGCTAAGAGGATTGACAACCCTCTTATTCACGTTGGGTGCAAGTGTTTGCTTTTGTGTGTGTAGGTGCTGTTCACTGGATCTTGCTTGGTTCTCCTACTGGATTGATAACCTTGGTTCTTAACTGAGGGAAATACTTATCTCTACTATACTGCATCATCCTCTCCTCTTCAGGGAAATACCAACGTAGTCTACAAGTAGCAGGAAGAATTTCTGGCGCCGTTGCCGGGGAGACATCATCAAAATCTATCAAGTACCTTCGCACAAACTATCAATCACTTGCATTTATTTTATTTGCCTTTTCATTTGCATTTGCCTCTCGTTTTCATCTCCCCCACTTCTATTTTTTTTTACAAAAACACAAAAATATTTTTATTTGCTTGTTTGCTAGTTTGCTTGCTTTGTTGCGATGTCTCAAGAAAATACAAAATTGTGTGACTTTTCCAATACTAATAATAATGATTTTATTAGTACTCCTATTGCTCCTCCCGCCACTAGTGCGGAGTCATGTGACATTAATGCTGCCTTGCTTAATCTTGTTATGAAAGAACAATTTTCTGGTAGTCCTAATGAAGATGCTGCATCCCATCTAAATACTTTCGTTGAACTTTGTGATATGCAAAAGAAGAAAGATGTGGATAATGATATTGTCAAATTAAAATTATTTCCGTTCTCACTACGAGACCGTGCTAAAACTTGGTTTTCATCCTTGCCTAGAAATAGTATTGATTCTTGGGATAAGTGTAAGGATGCTTTTATTACCAAGTATTTTCCTCCCGCTAAGATTATTTCTTTAAGAAATCAAATTATGAATTTTAAGCAACTTGAGCATGAACATGTTGCACAATCTTGGGAGAGAATGAAATTAATGATAAGAAATTGCCCAACTCATGGCTTGAATTTATGGATGATCATACAAAAAATTTATACGGGACTAAACTTTGTCTCTAGAAATTTGCTAGACTCTGCCGCGGGTGGTACAAAACTTCTTGATGATATTATGGCAAATTATTCTCAATGGCACACTGAACGAACTCCAACTGGTAAGAAGGTAAATTGCGTTGAAGAAATTAATACTTTGAGTGATAAGATGGATGCTCCATTGAAATTGGTTGCTTGTAAAAATGCTCATATTGATCCTAATGATGTGCCATTGTCTAGTTTGATTGAGCAAAATAATGATGCTATTGATGTGAATTTTGTCTCTAGAAACAATTTCAACAACAATGCTTATAGGGGTAATTTCAATCCTAGACCGTTTCCTGGAAATTCCTCTAATAATTATGGCAATCCTTATGGTAATTCTTATAATAATAATAATAGGATTCCCTCTGATCTTGAAAGTAATATTAAAGAATTTATTAATTCTCAAAAGAATTTCAATGCTATGATAGAAGAAAAATTGAATAGAGTTGATGAATTGGCTAGGAACATGGATAGAATTGTTCATGATGTGGAAAATCTCAAAACTAAAATTTTGCCATCCAAGCATGATATAAATGAGTCTATTAAAGCTATCTATGTCTCCATTAATGAAAGTAAAGAAAGGACTGCTAGGTTGAGAGCTAAGCGATAATTTCTAGAAAGAGCGATTCCTCCCAATTTCTATCGTAGTAATGATGAAGATATGAAAATGATTGGTGTCACTCCTATTGAATCATTATTTAGTAACATAAATCTTGATGAAAAGGGGACTGGAGAAGAGTCAACTTTAGATAGAAGAAGTCCCACTTGCTTGGAGGGTGATAATCCTGATCATAAAAATGAAAAAATGGGTTTGGAGAGGTCAAAACTTTAAATAGTAATGCACCCACTACTTTGGATTACAAGGACTTTAATTATGATAGTTGTTCTTTAATTGAGTGTATTTCCTTGTTGCAATCCATGATCAATTCCCCAAATGCATATGAACAAAATAAAGCTTTCACTAAACATATCGTAGAAGCCATGATGAAAGCACATGAAGAAAAGCTTGAGTTGGAAGTATCAATTCCTAAAAAAATTACAAGATGAATGGGAACATACTATTAAACTAAAAATTAAAGATTATGAATGTAATGCTCTTTGTGATCTTGGTGCTAGCGTTTCCACTATACCAAAGTCTTTGTGTGATGTGCTAGGTCTCACCGACATGGATCCTTGTTCCCTTAATTTGCACCTTGCGGATTCCACTATTAAAAAACCATTTGGTAGAATAAATGATGTGCTTATTCTTGCAAATATAAATTATGTGCCTGTGGACTTTATTGTTCTTGACATTGAATGCAATCCTTCTTGCCCCATAATATTTGGTAGGCCTTTTCTTCGAACAATTGGTGCTATTATTGATATGAAAGAAGGTAATATAAGATTTCAATTTCCACTAAAGAAAGGGATGGAACACTTCCCTAGAAAAATAATTAAAGCACCTTATGAATCCATTATGAGGGCCACTTATGGAATTAACTTGAAGGATGACAACACTTGAAACTATGCATTATGCCTAGCTAGGGGCATAAAACAATAGCGCTTGTTGGGAGGCAACCCAATGAATAAAATAAAATTTTGCTTTTACCTTCTGTTTTTGAGTGTTTACACAATTATATCTTCTTTTATGATTGTATTTTTATGTTTTAATTAGTGTTTGTGCCAAGTAAAGCCTTTGGGATGATTTGGAAGATAGTATGATTGATGCTGTTTGAAAACAGAAACTTTTGCGTCCAGTGCTGGAATTTCTAATTTTCTCTGGTTTGTCCGAACCTTCTACATTTTTTACACAATATTGGAATATAAATTTCCCACGTTGTCCTAATTTTTCAGATGTTTTGGAGTTACAGAAGTATGACCATAATTCGGATCTTTACAGACTGTTCTGTTTTAGACAGATTCTGTTTTTGTTCCATAGTTCGCTTATCTTGATGAATCTATGGATCGTATCGGGGGGTATGTGTGACGCCCCCGGCCCGACCGTGCACTAATCATACACGCAAATGCACATGATCGAGATCAGGGACTCACGGGAAGATATCACACCACAACTCTAAACACAAAATTAAAGGCATACAAGCTTTAAATTACAAGCCAGGGGCCTCGAGGGCTCGAATACTTAATCTCGAGTCATACAAGCATCAGCGGAAGCAAAAGTATCTGAGTACAGACACAAAGTTAAACAAAGATGCCTTAAGAAGGCGAAAACAATCAACGACTCTGATCGAAAGAGGCAAGGCCTCCTGCCTGGGAGCATCCTAAACTACTCCTGATCGTCGGTCTCCACGTTGTAGTAGGCTCCACCGGAAGTGTAGCAGTCGTCGGCGGTAGCAGCTGGCTCCTGGGATCCGTCATCTGGTCGCAGCAATCGGGTATGGGGGGGGGGGGGAAAGAGTAGCAAAGCAACCGTGAGTACTCATCCAAAGTACTCGCAAGACTGACATCAGAACTATGCTAAGTATGCATCGGTATCAAAGAAATGGGAATATATCTTTGGACTAAACTGCAGAAATGCCAGAACAGAGGGGGAAAAGCCTAGCCTATCGAAGACTAGCATCTTCAGCGTCTTGCAGCATTAGAAGAGTGCAGATTAGCATAGTATAAAGTAACAAGCATGTAGAAGCAAAGCCCAGAGATCCTTCCTCGACTCCCTGCGAGAAAGCGATCCCGGAGCTTACATATTAATTAACATGTATCCAGTTCAAGTAGTAGTAGATCGGGATACAACACTGAGCGTCCTGTTACCGTGGACACGGCTATTCAAATAGATAACTTCCCTGCAGGGGTGCACTACTGTTACCCAACACGCTCGATTAACTCTGGCCGGACACACTTTCCAGGGTCATGCCCGGCCTCGGCTGATCGACACACCGTAGCCCTACCTAGAGCTCAACAGAGAGGTCTCCGCCAGTCTACATCCTAAGTACTCAGGGGTCTTGGGCCCATCGCCCTTTGCACTCCGGGTCGTTGCGCACATGGTTAGATCCAGGCACCACCTCTGTCCTGGATGACGCCGATCCTGCCGTGCCGCAATGCTGAACTGGACGTCTGACAGAGCTTTCGGCTGATACATACGGCGCCGAGGGTCCCATAACCATTATCCCACGTGGTGGTAGTGCGTATATGGCCAACGGCCAACTCAGATCAAATACCCAAATCCATTAGCGAATTATTAGGAGCTCGCGGTGACGATCAGTACTCCTGTCGCCCCGTCTCAAGGAAGTGCAACAAGGGCCAGGCCCATCCCTCTCTAGGGCAGTCTCTGCCTGCCCGGCTGCGCCTCGTAATTATCTCGTGGGTACCCTTGGGTCAACCCGACTTCACACCTCTCACGGGTACCCCTCGGGGTCGACCCGTCTTTATTCAGTAAATATAGTAAAATCCCGGCAACTGGGCATTCAGAACATCAAGGAGGAATCCGAGGAATCACCCTTGATGGATTCCTACTCGATGTACCCGTCAGGGCGAACCCGGAGGAATCACCCTCGATGGTATTCACACTTGCGGGGTTGCACGACAGAAGCCTCATCGGAGGTGGAGGAAGAGGAATCACCCTCGGTAATCCACGTCCGACTAGCTGTGCTACAACGGCATCATCGGGAGTGAGTTAAGAGGTATCACCCTCGTCACTCGAGGATAACTCTGTAGAGTCGAACAAATTAGGGGGTGTGCGGTGCTGTGCTGGTCTCAGCCCGTCGATCACATCGATCGGGGCATTAGTAACTAAGCGGGGCAACTAGAGCAAGGAAGAGGGGCCACCGATGGATTATCAACCAAACTATACTAAGTATCTCGGATAACAGGCAGGTATCAATAATAGTTACAAAAATAGGCTATGGAGCAGAATAGGATAAAATAGAGCAGTAGCAATTTCTAATGCAAGCAGGAGGGAGAAGGAATAGGCGATATAGGAATGATCAAGGGGTTTTGCTTGCCTGGAAGCTCTGCTGAAAGGGGCTGGTCTTCAGGGGCGTAGTCGTACTCGGCAGCAGCGTCGGTCTCGGAGTCTACCGGAGAGGGGAGGGGGAAGAAACAATAAATACAAGCAACAAATGCAATCACAGATGCATGGTATGGCCGCACGCTATTCGAGGAGTGCCCTAATGCAGTACTACGCAAGTTAGTCGGAGCGGGAAACATCTGAAGGTGTTTTACCAACTCCGGACAATTATCGGACAAATGAAACAGAGGGAAAAGTTCCATGTTCATCATGTTAGAGAGGGCTTACAGGTATGTGGATAGGATATTCGGATTCTTCATATTTTTTTGATCATTTTTCATATATAAATTATTTTCATCCGAGTTACGGTTTATTTTATATGATTTTTCAAAGTTTTATTGAATTTCTGGAATTATTTTAACTATTAATATAGAATTATCCGAAACAGTGTCTTATGACGTCAGCATGACGTCGGAGTGACGTCAGCGGTCAAACCCAGCTGGTCAGGGTCAAACCTGACCAGTGGGTCCCACATGTCATACTCAGTAGGTTAAACAGAGTTAATTTAATCCTAATTAGTTTAGTTAGAGGGTGGGGCCCCACTGTCAGTGTAATTAACTTAATTAGTTGCTACAGTACTGGGGCCCGCATGTCAGTGTCATATTTCTAATCAAACCGTTATTTAACAGAGGGCCCCACATGTTAGTGTCATATTAGGGTGAGTGGGTTAGTGTTAATTAGGGGTTAGGGCTAATTAACACCGGGCGGGCCCACGCTACAGTGGGTCAACTCACTGGTCAAAACGCACGGGCGCGCGCTGTGCACGCCGGCGAGCTCCCGAGGCGGCGGCGGTGCTTCGTCCGGCAGATTTCGGCGGCCGCTGGACGCGCTGGAGGGCGCGTTGGAGAGCCCGTGATGCGGCGCGTCTAGGGGTGGCGTCGGGTGGTGCTGGGGCAGCGTGTAGGGATGGTGGCGACGAGGTCAGTGGCGGCCGGTGTCGGGCTGGGCGGCAGCAGCCGCGGGTGGCATCAAGTGCGGGCGACCACGGGTGCGCGCAGGCGGGCGCAGAGGCGCGCGGCGGGGAGGCTCGCGGGGCGCGACCGGCGCATGCTGAGCATGAGCCCGCGCGGGCTTGGGCGGCGGTGACGGCGAGAGGCGAGGCGAGCGGGAGGAGCGTGGCGCGGGTCAGCGGGCGGACGGGACGGAGGGGGAGAGGGGAAACGGCCGCGGTGTCTCACCCCGGTTGCAGAGAAGGGGGGCGGCGAGGCTCGGGGAGGCTGTGGCGGTGCGGTTCCGGCGACGAGGATGGCGAGGCGGCGCCCAGGCACGGGCGAGGGAGAGGGGGGATCGGGGGGGGGGGGGAAGTGGGGGTTAGGGTTTCGGGGGGTTGGGGGAGGTAGGCCATGTAGGCCGTGGCTGGGCCGGCCTGGTCAGCCTGGTGGCCAGCTGGGCCGAGGCCTAGTGGGGGGGGGAGCCTTTTGTTTTATTTTTATTTTTATCTTTTGTTTATTTTCTTTTACTGCTTTATTTTTTTGTTTCTTTTTTATTTTCAGTTTTATAATTATAAATCCCACTCCTAAGTTAGTGTTATAACCTAACCCACTGCCACAAAAAGTTTCACTCCCAAATAAAATAGTTTGATATTTTATAAATTATAAAAGACATTTAATTAATTGTCTAAGCCACTGTTTTATTTATTTTAGTGCAATTAAATATATTATAAAAATGTGGTTTCTTCACCAATATTTTCTATGAATTATTTGTCACCTTTAGAACATTTTAGTTTTGACATTTGAAAATTTTACTGTTTGTCTTTCTTTTAAATTTGAATTCGAACTGGATTTGAACCAAAGTGAGATTAGCAGCAGAAATAATGGTGACATGGCATCATTAGCATGGGATTACTGTAGTTTAATTATCCGGGCGTTACAGTATGAGTCATGGAGAAGTTGGAGTACAGTAGCATTATTCCAATAGTAAATATGAATCAATTTACTACATTACTTAGAGTTAAAGATTTATTTGTTATACTAACGAATCTCACGAGGTTTCTGTTGAGTTTTGTGTGCTGAAGTTTTCAAGTTTTAGGTGAAACTACGATGGATAAAGGAATAAGGAGCGGCAAGAGCCTAAGATTGGGGATGCCCAAGGCACCCCAAGGTAATATTCAAGGAAGACTCAAGCGTCTAAGCTTGGGGATGCCCCGGAAGGCATCCCCTCTTTCGTCTACAATCTATCGGTAACTCACTTGGAGCTATATTTTTATTCATCACATGATATGTGTTTTACTTGGAGCGTCTTGTGATATAGTTTGTTTGCTTTTGTTTTCTTTTTAGTTTGTCACAATCATCTTTGCTGAACACACCTTTTTGAGAGGGACACACATTATTCGTGATTTGTTAGAATACTCTATGTGCTTCACTTATATCTTTTGAGCTAGGCAGTTGCTCTAGTGCTTCACTTATATCTTTTAGAGCACGGCGGTGGTTATATTTTAAAGAAATAGTTGCACTCTCATGCTTCACTTATATCTTTCTGAGAGTCTCATGATAGCAATGGTAATATGCACGGGTTATGAATTTAGTCTTGATATGATAGGTATTCAAGAGGGATATAATAAGAACTTTCATGTAGATCACTGAATATGATAAATTTGATTCCTTGCAATAGTTTTGCTATATTAAGATGGTAATATGGGGGAGGTACTAGTAGATGATTGTGGTTTAGTAAGAATAATTGTGTTAAGGTTTGTGATTCCTGAAGCATGCACGTATGATCTGTCGTTATGCTAAGAAGTTGGAGCATGATTTATTATTGATTGTCTACCTTATGAGTGGCGGTCGGGGACGAGCGATGGACCTTGTCCTACCAATCTATCCCTCTAGGGGCATGCGTAGTAGTACTTTGCTTCGAGGGCTAATAAACTTTCGCAATAAGTATATGAGTTCTTTATGACTAATGTGAGTCCATGGATTATACGCACTCTCACCCTTCCGCAATTTGCTAGCCTCTTCGGTACCGTGCATTGCCCTTTCTCACATCGAGAGTTGGTACAAACTTCGCCGGTGCATCCAAACCCCGTGATATGATACGCTCTATCACACATAAGCCTCTTTATATCTTCCTCAAAACAGCCACCATACCTACCTATCATGGCATTTCCATAGCCATTCTGAGATATATTGCCATGCAACTTCCACCGTTCCATTTATATGACACACATCATCATTGTCATATTGCTTTGCATGATCATATAGCTGACATAGTATTTGTGGCTCAGCCACCGTTCATCATTTTTTATACATGTTACACTAGCATCATTGCACATCCTGGTACACTGCCAGAGACATTCATATAGAGTCATATTTTTGTTCTAGTATCGAGTTGTAATATTAAGTTGTAAGTAAATAGAGGTGTGATGATCATCATTATTAGAGCATTGTCCCAGTGAGGAAAGGATGATGGAGACCATGATTCCCCCCACAAGTCGGGATGAGACTTCGGACGAAAAAAGAGAGGCAAAAAAGAGCCATGAAAAAAATGTAAAATGAGAGAAAAAGAGAGAAGGGGCAATGTTACTATCCTTTTCCACACTTGTGCTTCAGAGTAGCACCATGTTTTTCATATAGAGAGTCTCCTATTTTGTCACTTTCATATACTAGTGGGAATTTTTCATTATAGAACTTGGCTTGTATATTCCAATGATGGGCTTCCTCAAATGCCCGAGGTCTTCATGAGCAAGCAAGTTGGATGCACACCCGCTTAGTTTTCATGTTGAGCTTTCATACACTTATAGCTCTTAGTGCATCTGTTGCATGGTAATCCCTACTCCTTGCATTGACATCAATTGATGGGCATCTCCATAGCCCGTTGATTAGCCGCGTTGATGTGAGACTATCTTCTTATTTTTGACTTCTCTTATTTACCTCTACCACCACACTCTATTCCACCCATAGTGCTATATCCATGGCTTACGCTCATGTATTGAGTGGGAGTTGAAAAGGCTGAAGCGCGTTAAAAAGTATGAACCAATTGCTCAGCTTGTCATCGGGGTAGTGCATGATAAATACTTTGGGTGAAGAAGATGGAGCATAACAGGATTGTATGATTTTGTAGGGATAACGTTCTTTAGCATTTTTATTTTGAAAGACATGATTGTTTATTAGTATGTCTGAGTATTGATGTCTTTATATCAAATTATAGACTATTGCTTTGAATCATTTGGATCTTATTATTCATACCGTAAAAGAGATTACATGATGAAACATGTTAGGTAGTATTCCACATCAAAAATTCTGTTTTTATCATTTACCAACTCGAGGACAAGCAGGAATTAAGCTTGGGGATGCTTGATACGTCTCCAACGTATCTATAATTTTTTATTGTTCCATGCTATTATAGTATCAATCTTGGATGTTTTTATATGCAATTACATGCAATTATATATCATTTTTTGGGACTAACCTATTAACCTAGTGCCCAGTGCCAGTTGCGGTTTTCTGCTTGTTTTTGGCTTTTCAGAGAATCAGTACCAAACGAAGTCCAAATGCCACGAAACTTTTTGGAGATTTTTTTCTGGACAAAAGAAACCCTGGAGACTTGGAGAGGAGGCCAGAAGGTTCACAAAGCCTCCACAAGGCAACAGGGCGCGGCCCCAAGGGGGGCGCCCCGATGCCTTGTGGGGCCCTCGTGGCTCCGTTTGACCTAATTCCACTCCTATAAATTCACAAATATTCGGAAACCACCAGAGATCCCAAAGAGAAAACCTTTCCGGCGCCGCAAGCCTCTGTTCTTCCACGATCCCATCTGGAGGCCTTTTCCGGTACTCTGCCGGAGGGGGAATCGATCACGGATGGCTTCTACATCAACCTTGCTGCCCTTCCGATGATGTGTGAGTAGTTTACCACAGACCTATCTTTTCTGGCGCCGTTGCTGGGGAGGTGAGTGCTTGAAGGTATATCTTTAGATCTGGCAATTGAATCTTTTAGTTTCTTGTTTTGTCACTAGTTTGGTTTATAAAGGAAAACTACAAAAAATGGAATTGAGGTTGCCTCATATTATTCATCTTTATAATGTCTTTCTTGAAAATGATGGATCGGAAAATTGTGCTCAATTGATAGAAGAAGAATTCAATAAAATGTTTGGCATAAAATCTATGAATGATGAGCATGATTGCAATGTTGCTAGTATGAATTCTTTGAATATCCATGATGCTAATGATATGCAAAGCCATAAGCTTGGGGATGCTATGTTTGATGAAGATGATATTTTTAGTCCTCCAAGTTTTGATGAGCAAATTTATTATGATGATGACATGCCTCCTATCTATGATGATTATTGTGATGATACTTATGTTATGAAAAATAGTGATGATTATTATTATAATACTTGTTATAATTATGAAAATCCTTTTACTGAACATCACTCTTTTAATGTGGAAACAATTTATAGTATTCGAGTTTCATACGATACTCCCACTATTATGAATGAGAAGAAAATTGCTTGTGTGGAGAGTAATAAAAATTCTATGCTTATGTATCATGACAAGAATGTAGGGGAATGCGACAGAAAACAAAAAATTTCGGTACAGCGAGCACGCCCAGGATCACTATGGAGATGGCATACAAGGTTTGATCTGATCATTACTGACTCGTAGCGCAGCAGAAGTAGAATCGATGTAGATCATCGGTGCAGATCCCCGCAGCTAGGATTTACAACCTCCCAACCGCGAGGATGTACTCCCTCGTCGCACAGCCCTTCGGGAGGCTGTCGGACAGTCCCCCGGACGATGTCACGGACAGCCCTTCGGGAGGACCCTCGAAGCTCGAACGGTAACTCGGACAGCCCTTCGGGAGGACCCTCGAACAGCCCCTCGGGCAAAAGATCGAACTTACGACCTCTCTATGGGGTTGCACACATACGGTGTCAGCTATCCGGTAGGGCTTCGCCGTCCAGAACTATTTCGCGGGTGATACGTCTCCAACGTATCTATAATTTATGAAGTATTCATGCCATCTTTATTACAGTTTTGTATGATTTTGGTGCACTTTTATATGGCTTTTATATGATTTTTATGGACTAACATATTGACCTAGTGCCCGGTGCCAGTTGCTGTTTTCTGCTTGTTTTTGGTTTTCTAGAAAATCCATATCAAATGAAGTCCAAATGCAGCGAAACTTTTTGACGATTTTTTCCTAGAAGGAAACAGACCCAGGAAGCTTCGAAGGAGCAGCAGAAGAGCCATAGGGGCCCCACGAGCCACCTGGGCGCGCCAACCCCCCCAGGCGCGCCCTGGTGCCTCGTGGCCCCCTTGTGGCACCTCTTCGCGTGATTCCAACGCTAAAAAATCATATATATTCAGAAACCCCCGAAAGTTAACCTAGATGAGTTTTTACGCCGCCGCAAGCCTCTGTACCTCCACGATCTCATCTACAGCCCTTTTCCGGCACCCTGCCGGAGGGGGGATCATCACCGGAGGCCATCTTAATCATCCCGGCGGTCTCCATGACGAGGAGGGAGTAGTTCACCCTTGGGGCTGAGGGTTTGTACCAGTAGCTATGTGTTTTATCTCTCTCTCGTGTTCTTGATTTGGCACGATCTTGATGTATCGCGAGCTTTGTTAATATAGTTGGATCATATGGTGTTTCCTCCCTCTCTATCCTTGTTGTGATGAATCAAATCTTTTCCCTTTGAGGTTTCGTTATTGTCGGATTGAATATTTCAGATTTGAGAACACTTGATGTATGTCTTGCATATGAATACCCGTGGTGACAATGGGGTATTATATTGGTTCACTTGATATATGTTTTGGCACTCAACTCGCGGATTCCCACGATGACATTGGGGTAATCTATGCATAGGGGTTGATGCACGTTTTCATTATCTTTTCTCCGATAGAAACTTTGGGGTGCTCCTTGAAGTTCTTTGTGTGGATTGAATATTATGATTTTGAAGTTGTTTGATGCATATCATATAATCAACTCACGGATACTTGTGGTGACATTGGAGTATCTAGGTGACATTAGAGTTGGTTGATGTGTATCATATGGTGTTATTTTAGTACGAACTCTAGGGCTGTTTGTGACAATTATAGGAATGGCTCAATAGATCGATCGGAAAGGATAACTTTGAGGTGGTTTCATACCCTACAAACAATTTCTATCTTATGTTCTCCGCTAATAGGAACTTTGGAGTGATTCTTTATCGCACGTTGAGGGATTGTTATATGATCCAATTATGTTAGCATTGTTGAGAGATTGCAATAGTGAAAGTATGAACCCTAGGCCTTGTTTTCAAGCATTGCAATACCGTTTGTGCTAACTTTTATTACTTGCTACCTTGCTGTTTTTATATTTTCAGATTACAAAAACTTATATCTACTATCCATACTACACTTGTATCACCATCTCTTCGCCGAACTAGTGCACGTATACAATTTACCATTGTATTGGGTGTGTTGGGGACACAAGAGATTTCTTGTATTTGGTTGCAGGGTTGTTTGAGAGAGACCATCTTCATCCTACGCCTCCCACGGATTGATAAACCTTAGGTCATCCACTTGAGGCCCAACACGAGTCTACAAGAATAAGTTGTGTAGTAGACATCAGCGGGGAGGGAGAGAGAAGGCCAGATCATGCATGGCATTTGTATATGAGAAAGAGTAAGTGTGGAGAGTGCCTCTCCACCTCTATTTATAGGAAAACCCAAGGGGTAGGGTGGCACTTGAAATACCCAAAAAACCCATCACATGGAGTTTCAAGAAGGGCATAATGGGAAGGCTAGAGGAGCTCCATGGAGGAGCTCCTCCCTTGGCCGGCCACCACAAGTGGCCCCCCCATGAGGGGCTCTCATCCATCCATGTCATCCCTAAGATATTTTGGGACAAAGCCAAAAAAGGTGGCTTTCCATAAAGTAACCATAAAGTGTTTTTTCACTATTCATGAACCCATTTTTCCGCGACCGATAAATCCGAAAATATTTCTGTGGGTCTTAGAATAATTCCAGTACCCACTAAAATAATTCTGGACGCGTTCCGAAACATTTTCAGATCAATGATTTTCATCAGCGAAAAGCAACCAATGCGGTTCCGGCAGCTCCGGAACATTTCCGGTTTTTTCCCCGGAAAAATCCTAGAAGTTCCCAGAACAATTCTGGCACCCTCCAAGAATTTCCAGGCGTGTGCCGAAACCAATTTGACTTAATGGTATACTCCGAAACAACTTTTCAGTTTTACCGAAACTCTTCCGGTGTTCTCTCTCCGGAACTCTTCCGTTGTCTCCGAAACTTTTTCGGTGACTTTCTCTCAGACTCCCTGTCTAGTATTCAACAGATAGATGGCCCTTAAGCGTGTGACCCTATAGGTTCGGTGAAGTATAGACATGACCGGAACACTTTCCGATCAATGATCAACATCGGAGCCGTGGACACCCATATTGACCCCTATACCCACACGAATAAATATTCGAGTGAACCTCCGGTTGCCGTGTGCTATTCCTGTTGCTTCGTGATATGTTACAAACACCCGAGGTGAGATTTATCTGCATCCCCGTGGATCAACAACTTGTCCACTATGCCAGTTACCTCGTTACCGGTTTTGTTCTATTTTCTCGTTTCCGTGTTCCGGCATCCCTGTGATCAAATCACATTGTGTCTGGCCGGACGATGATGGATACCGTAACACCGAGAGGGCCCGAGAATATCTCTCCATCGTCGGAGGAGCAAATCCCAATCTCGAGCTATCTCGTTCCTTGTCATGCTTTTCCATGAACCCGTAAGCCGCCGTAATAGCCACCCAGTTACGGATGACGTTTAACAAACCCCAAAGTCCACGAAGCAAGAATGAAGGAACTCAACACTCTCATGGTCTAAGGAATTATGCAAACATTAACTTTCTCTGTGTTATAAACCATTAACTTGTGACGAATGCATCTCATAGCATAACATCAATTTTGGGTCGATTCAACACAAGTGTTCTTCTAACATTGTGCCCTCAAAATTGCCGGCATAGTCATGCCCATGATCAGTAAAATAGGATCATCATGCAATACTTGAGCCAGTCTTAGAGGCATGACTAGGAATACATTTTACCGTTTATTATACCACACGTGCACATGAGTTTCCCTCCGAGCCTCGTGGATATTGTAGACTCGAGAATCATTGCAGTTATAGCATGGAACATAAACATTCATTACAAACTTGGAGATACAAAATAACTGTTATTACTGCCTCTAGGGCATATCTCCTACAGACTCCCACTTGCACTAGAGTCATAATCCAGTTACATGGCTTCCCTAACACCAATGGCTATCCGGTGCTGCTCATGCTTTGCTCGTGGTAGAGGCTTTGTCATCGGGTCTGACACGTTCAGATCCGTGTGAACTTTGTGTACTTTCAGTAAACCCGCTTCGACATGATGTCGAATGAGTTTATATTTGCGTTCAATATGTCTTGTCTTATGGTGCGAAGGTGGCTCCCTAGCCTGAGCCACGGTGCCACTATTATCACAATAGATCTCCACCGGGTCCAGTGCACTTGGAACCACACCAAGGTCTTCAAGAAACTACTTGATCCAGACCGCCTCCTTGGAGGCTTCTGAAGCTGCAACATATTCCGCCTCCATCGTAGAATCCGCCACAGTCTTTTGTTTGGAACTTTTCCAATCAACTGCGCCACCGTTCAATATGAAAACATAGCCTGATTGAGATTTGAAGTCATCTGGGTCAGTCATGAAGCCTGCATCAGTGTAACCACTTACAATGAGCTCTTCATCACCTCCGTACACAAGGAGTAAATCCTTGGTCCTTCTGAGGTACTTAAGAATATTTTTGACTGCGGCCCAATGTTCCAATCCTGAGCTAGGCTTAAATGTGCTAGTCATATGCTTCATGATGCTCTCTTTGTGTTCCAATTCTTTACTTTTATGCGAGCATCATTGAAATCATCATGCCTAGCTAAAAGGCATTAAAGAAAAGCGCTTGTTGGGAGACAACCCAATATTTTTACCTACTGTTTTTGTGTGTCCACATGATTAAGCTACTGTAGTAATCATGTTTTATATGTTTTCTTTCAATAATGTGCCAAGTAAAGCCTTTGGGATAGTGTGGATGCTTGTTGATTTGATTCTGTGCAAAAACAGAAACTTTTGCGTCCAGTACTGGAATTTCTATTCTGTACTGGAGCGTGAGAGAATTCTGAAATTTTTACACAGTATTGGGTTACAAATTGTTTACGTTGTCCTAATTTTTCAGAATTTTTGGAGGTACAGAAGTATGGTTTTTAAATCGCTCACTACACGCTGTTCTGTTTTTGACAGATTCTGTTTTCGGTGTATAGTTTGCTTGTTTTAGTGTTTCCATAGCTTATATTGAGTAATATAAATTGTGGAAATGATAGAATACAGTAGGAATTATTTGAGAACAATTATGAATCATGTCTTGACAGTACCTAAGTGGATGATTTATTTTTATCATACTAACCTATCTCACGAAGTTCCGTTAAGTTTTGTGTGATTGAAGTTTTCAAGTTTTGGGTGAGATATCGATATGTGGAGAATAAGGAGTTGCAGGACCCTAAGATTGGGATGCCCAAGGAACCCCAAGGTAATATTCAAGAAATACTCAAGCGTCTAAGCTTGGGGATGCCCCGGAAGGCATCCCCTCTTTCGTCTTCAACATTATCGGTAACCTCACTTGGGACTATATTTTTATTCGTCGCATGATATGTGATTTGCCTGGAGCGTCATTTTATTTTATTTTGATTTACTTGCTGTTATCAATAATCATGTTTTGTATCTTTTAGTTCAATAAAATGCCAATTATAGCCTTTACCATGCTCAGTTTGCAAGTTCATGTGTTGCTGTTTGAAAACAGAAAGTTTTCTGTTATGTCCAGAATATTCCTGAATAGTCAAAACATGATAAAAATCTGAAATTTTTACACAGTATGAATACATGAGTTCTCTGTCACGTGGTAATTGTTTAGAATTTTTGGAGCTAGGGAAGTATGAATTTTAAATCCCGCTTTACAGACTATTCTGTTTTGGCAGATTTCGGTTATGGTTGCATTGTTTGCATATGTTTGCTTGTTTAATGATTCTATTTGAGGATATGAGTATTAAATATGCAGAGGCATCTAGTATGCAATGTTTAATTATAATTTTAGTGATTTTCTACAGTAGAGAATGTTAAGGTTTTGAGTTGATTTATACTAACTTATCTCACGAGTTCTTGTTGAGTTTTGTGTGGATGGAGTTTTTAAGATTTAGGAGAAGCCATGATATAAGAGGAATTAAGGAGACACAAGAGCTCAAGCTTGGGGATACCCAAGGCACCCCAAGATAACATTCCAAGAAGTCTCAAGCAACTAAGCTTGGGGATGCCCCGGTTGGCATCCCACCTTTCTTCATCAACACCTATCGGTTAGCCTAAGTTTTTACTTGTTCACATGATGTGTGCTATTCTTGGAGTGTCCTTTTATTTTCATTTTGTTTGCTGTTTGAATAAAATTATCAAGATCTGAAATCTTTATTTGGAGAGAGTCTTCACATAGCTACTTATTTACTAAACTACTCTTTGATCTTCACTTATATCTTTTGGAGTAGTTTGTCATTTATTCTTGTGCTTCACTTATATCCTATGAGTAAATTGTGAAAGAATTGAATATCATAAAGTTGAAATTATATGTGCTTCATATGCTTGTATATTTCCTAGTAGTAGTTTCACATTGGGTTTAGAAAGTGAAATCTATCGAAGCTTGACAATCACAATATTGGTCATACAAGCAATTCATGAATGATTAGTATAAGGAAGAGAACTTTCACATATAAATATATTATCTTGGACATCTTTTATGATTGTGAATACCCATTAATTATTTTCAAACTTGAGCAAATTAGTTGAAGTTGGACAAGGAAGACAACGTAATGAGTTATGTTTGGGTATATTTGCATAGAAGTTATATTGTTATGGATCCTCCAACATGTGGTGCTTGCTTAGGATCTTTTGCTAACCAAAAATTCGTACTAAGTAGAGATACTACTTGTGCATCCAAAAACCATTAAACCCAGTTTCTTGCCATGAGTGTCCACCATATCTACCTATGGATTGAATAAGATCCTTCAAGTAAGTTATCATCGGTGCAAAAAGCAATAAAAATTGCTCCTAAAATATGTATGATCTTTTATTGCAAGGGAAAATAAGCGTTGTATGAACTTGTGATGTTAAAGAAATAAATGCGACAGACTGCATAATAAAGGTTGCTATCACAAGGGGCAATATAACATGACGTTCGTTTGCATTAAGGGCTTGCACATCCAAAAATAAAAAGCACATGACAACCTCTGCTTCCCTCTGCGAAGGGCCTATCTTTTACTTTTTCGTATTTACTTTTATGCAAGAGTCAATAAGTATTCATTCTTATTTCAACCTCAATTATTCTCTAGCTGGCAAGCATCATGTGGTGGGGAAAGATCCAGGCACATATGGCCAGTCAAATATATTTGACCATGAATTATTATTGTTGACGACTATCTCTATGATAAATAAGTTGGGAGGCGAAACATTAGGCCCCTATCTTTCTCTGTGTTCGATGGATGCCATTTTTCTAAAAATATGCTTTGAGTACTAGCAATCATAGAAGACAATATGATAATTGAGTATGTGGAGCTCTTACTTAGACTTTGTTGAAGATAAGTTGAATTGCAATTGTTTGGTGACTAAGAACATAGGTTGTTAAGTTTCAAGAGAATGCATTGTTTGAACCATAACATGTGAATGGATTGCTACTTTATCATGATGAGTTTTATGAGAAAGAGTTGCTGTTACGATGCTAGGAAAAGTGATTGAAATTATCATTGATCAAACTTATGCACTATGCTAGCATTCACACTTCATAAATTATTTCTTTTATCATTTACCTACTCGAGGACGAGCAGGAATTAAGCTTGGGGATGTTAATGCGTCTCCAACGTATCTATAATTTATGAAGTATTCATGCCATGTTTATTATAGTTTTGTATGATTTTTGTGCACTTTTATATGATTTTTATGGACTAACATATTGACCTAGTGCCTAGTGCTAGTTGCTGTTTTCTGCTTGTTTTTGGTTTTCTAGAAAATCCATATCAAATGAAGTCCAAATGCAGCGAAACTTTTTGATGATTTTTTCTGGAAGGAAAGAGACCCAGGAAGCTTCGGGGGAGCAGCAGAAGACCCACAGGGGCCCCACAAGCCACCTGGGCGCGCCCCAGGCCTCGTGGGATTTGATCAACAGGAGTCTTGCCATGAGGTCGCCGCTGTCCGGAGTCGTTGGCGCCGCTCGGAGCCATAGCGCGTCCGTTGTGCGAGGGGCACGGCGTCTGTCCTGAAGCAGCATCTTTGGACGCCGCCGCAGCGTGATCTTGGCTCGTATCGGCCCGGGCGTTGCCGCTCCAGTGGCTGCGTTCGTCGGCGCGGCGAGGAGGAGGAGGAGGTCGTCCGTCCGCTCCGCCCGCGCCGTCGCGGCTTCGTTCGCCAGAGGATCGAGGAAGTCGACTACCTCCAGCGCGCTCGTCTCCTGCGCCGACCGCGCCGCCTGCGATGGTCGTGCCAACCGCGGTATCCGCACCACCCACATTTGCTGCGCTGCCTACGCCGCCTACGGATACGTGCGGAGGGGCCGTCATCGTGATGCCCTTCTTCTTGGGCGCCATCGACGACGAGGAGGACGATGATGAAGTTGATGAAGATGACACGCAATCCGCTGATTCAGGTTCGCGCAAGCGACCCCCCTACCTGTTGCACCAAAGATGTCGTGGGTACGACCATCTATGAGGCCATCCAGCCACTTGTGGTTCGGCGGGGGAGATCGGCATGCACAAAGAGCAGAATCAATGGAAGACGCGAGGGATTTTACCCAAGTTCGGGCCGCTGAGAAGCGTAAAACCCTACTCCTGCTTTTGGTGTATTGGTTGTATGAGAGCACAAGTACAAGGAGCGCTTCTCCCGACAAGGTGCGGAGAGAGCTGTTACGCGAGACGTGCAGGCGCTTGAAAAGGGGTACCAATCCATCTAACTGTTGCCTTGGCCCTCCTTTTATAGCTCTAGGGGTTACCACAGTGGAAAAACAGTAATTACATAGCGATTAGATAGCAAACAGTGCTATCATACCTAACTCTACCAGTTAAGGACAAAAGCATTAAATGCACCGTTAGGTGTCATGTGGAGAGGTAGCCCCGGCAAGGTTTCTGCACCGCTTGCCCAGCCACCTCGTATTATTCTGACACGCCTCCTGGACGGGTGTGTTTAGAGGCAAATCTTCTCCCTGCGTGCTGACACGTGTCCGACAACCCTCACCAACCAGCCTGCGTGGTCGACACCTCACTGATTAGCGACTATCTGCCCGGTGAGGTGGAGCGCTGACGTGCTGGCAGAAGCTTGCCGGTATGGGGCTTGCCGGGTCTTCACCTTGCCGGTTCCTCCTTGCCGGCAAGAAATGTCTTCATCTTCGGTATTAGTTGAGTGCTTGTTGGTGCTTCGTCTTAAGCTTCTCTCCAGTAGCTTCTGCAACTGAGCCTTGAATCTTGGTCTTGGTGGTTTCCGGCAAGCCTCGGCCGGCAAGGAGGCTGCTACTGTCTGTGCATAAGTCAAGGTATAAAATACCCATGTTTTATACACCGACATTCACATATACAGTTATTTCTGTATATATATGTATAGCAATTGGATGTTTGAACTGTTCACCTATACACTAAGACTTGGTAGTTACAGCCTTACAGGTATGTTCTAGAGTGCGTTGTAAATGCAGGTGAATTACAACACTCATGTATCCAACCATTTGGGAGAAGAAAACTATCATGAATCGTGTGTGAGATGAACAACCGGATTCCTTCTTAATTCATCAAATTTCACAAGAGAAAACCATCCGTAACTACAAAAACTGAGAACAGATAAACAAACTAACACACATTAACAAATTTATTATGAAAATACAAACTTTAGAGCACCATGCGTGCTAAATAGCAGTGAGCATTTACCTTTGGCATGTGTACTATCCTTGAAATCTGATGCCATGACTGTTGAGCATGTCTGTCACCGGCTCACAACCCGAGGAGCGAGTCTAACTCCACCAGCCCAAGCACCACATCCGAGCATGTGACTCACTTCTAGATCTTGGGCTCTTGGCACAGTGATATGGGAGGATGCAGCCTGGTTGGCCGAGGCGCAGGATACCCATGGTGGGGAAGCAAGATATCCATGGGGTTGACACGAGAAAGTAGCAAGCACAGTAAAGTGGGCAGAGGAAGTGAAACAATGTTTTGCTGAATAATGACAGTCCCACGGAGTAACAAAATACATGACGTTTTGATTGGTTTGGATAGTTTACATGATACATTTATATCCAAGGGAATCTTCTTATGATTTTATGCATGATAACAATGAATGTGATCGGTGTTAAGAAACTTGTCCTTACCAACAATATACAGTACAAGGTGCCACTAACCATGCTCCTAGGCTCTCGATGACCAGATAGGGGAGCTTCATGTAGTAAATTGATAAACCTACATAAAATAAGGATGAGAAGGATCATACATCCTGACGAAATATTATGATTGCCAAAAAACTGAAGTGGTAAAGACTATACAAGGATAACGTAAATGCTCAGACAACTCTCTCTGTTTCTGGATCACCTTTGGTCGTGCTGCTTGCTATCGTCGAGTTCATACAAAGTTCAGATAACAATTGCACTGAGATTAATACTGCAGTGCAACTGAAGCCAATGCAAGCAGCCAAACTACTCAACACTCGATCCAATCACTAACCCCATGGACAGGCAAATGGGGCTTCAAATCATCGGGAAGGAAGCCTATGCACAAGTAGCATAGAGTAACATGGGGGTAGAAATGCAGATTAAGCAAAGTAGCCCTCATGCCTTGTCTTCACATTATTGTGACTACAAACTTCACACAGCTCAAACGAACCCCCGACACTTCATTAGAAGGAAAAAGTGTTAGCCAACGATGTACTTCTCCCATCTCACTGGTACAAAAAAAATCTAATCCATCTGCAGACAAATTTTCCAATGTAGCACGAACATACCAAACCCCCAGCGAGCACACCAAAACCTGCTGGGACTTAATCACGAACCATAACACGAAGCCTGACAGAGACGGGCTGAAAGTCCACCTTCATTGCCATGGAATTGAGATCAGAGATCATCACAGGCGCACAGACCGAACTTCTACTGGATCAAGCTAGGGTAGGGGTTAGGGCAGCGGACTCACAGCGCGTCCTCCTCGGAGGCGAGGACGGCGGACGCCGCACACCCCCGGTCATGCGGGCATCGCCGACGCCGCTAGCCGATGCGGGGGGAGTCGCCCTCGCCCCCCGCTCTGCTGCCCGAGCGCGCCTCCTCCGACCTCCGGATCGATCCGAGGGGTGGTCGCGGGTAGAGCAGCTCATGCCGCCACTCCCGAGTGATTAATACGCCCTGTTGAAATTGATGTGAGCCCGTCTGAGGGGAAGAGGAACGACAGATCCGCCGACGGAGGACGCCTCCCTCTCTTCTTCCTTCTCTCTATACACGGGAGGGATCCAGAGTGTTCTACCGCAGCGCAGGAGACCAACACTCCAACTGAACGAAGAAAGCTAAACAGAGAGGAACGAATACTATACCGCAGCGCAGGAGAGACGAAACCGACGAAGAAGGCCGCCCCCAACGCACCGACTAGAGGTGGCAGCTGCAGCAGAACCGGGATAGAAGCTCCAACTCCCCTCCGGCGCTCGTGCAGCTCCAATGCGACCCCGCGCAGCAAGAACAGAAGGGGAAAACAGCGCCACCGAATCGATTCCCCACAACAACAGCGCCGACGCAGTCGCACAAGCACCAATCACGGCGGACCAACTCCAGCATCAGCAAGAACGGAAGAGAGGAAACAACCGGAATGCTCGCCCACCACGCCGTAACTCACCCCAGCCCTTCTTCTTCCCGCACCAGTAACCGACCATCGATGAACACGCGGCCAGCGAGGAAACCCCCAGCCGCCACGCCGCAGACCACACCTTTCATCAAGGGAAAAGACCACGAAGCCCACAAACGCTGGGCTACTTACATCTAGGGCCCACAAAACAGTAGAGGCCCATGGACGCGACCGAGTCAAAATCGGATGTCAAAATCAGCAATGTTGTCCTCAATTGATTCTAGGCTCTCTAAAACTAGGGAGCTTAGTGTTTTAGAGGATAACTTTGGTTATGTGTTATTTTGTACTATATTCGTATAAAAACAAGGGCAACTATCTTCCTCAAACAATTCGACCCCAGAGCAATTGACATATAAAGATCTACTGCCTCTGTAACGTTTTATAGGACTAAGTTACAGAGGTTCTATTAATTAACCAAAGAATTGGTGCACATGTACCCTATACTCACTAAATTACTGAACATAGAATGTAGCCTAAAGTAAATTTGCTTTGGCTTGTGCACCTGATGGCCATTGACTGGCCGGGGATGCCTAAATTAAAGCTCCTGATCATAGCGGCTGCCTTCTGCTTTGCTTGGCGGCATGTTGGCCCTTGCTGGTCTGGCTGTTGCTGAATTTTGATTGAATTCATGGAGTTGCCGCCTGCTCTGTCCTTACGATTGCGCCACTGCCAAGAAGATCTGATCAAGTCTAGGGACATTGGAAGATTGGAAACAAAGCGAGGAGGTAACTGATTGGGAGTAGGGCGTAATCGGGACAGAGTTCGACACGGCCCGCGTGATTGATCGAGAGATGGACCTCGAGCGATCAGACTAGGCCGGCAGGCCCAAATCCATGCAAACAAAGGAAAAAAAATGTGTAATAGCAAATATAACCTTGGCCCAACACTGGGGGCCCCTAAAATTTGGGGGCCCTGTGCAGTCGCACAGCCCGCACATGGCCTTGGACGGCCCTGGGTGTCGCTATGTCTCGCCTTCCGACTCGCTGAAGCGCGCGAGCATATGGGCTGGTCCAGGTTCGCGGGTACTACACTGCGTCGTTTTCTTTTCTGTTTTTTTTTCATGTTTTTATTTTGTTTTTTTATTCCATTTTTTAATGTTGTTTACACTTTCAAATAGTCTAAACATATATATTACAACAATAGACTTTACATAATATTTTAAAAAAATGTTAATCATGCATTTGAAAAACGTTGAATGTGTATACAAAAAATGCTGAACGAGTATTTGAAAAATGAATGTTGAATAAGTATTTGAAAAAATGTTGATCATGTATATAAAAATGTTGAGCAAGTATTTGAAAAATGTTGAATAAGTACTTGTGAAAATGTTGAACAAGTATTTGAAAAATGTTGAACAAGTATTTAAAAAAATTGTGATCATGTATAAAAAAATGTTGAACAAGTATTTGAAAAATGTTGAACAAGTATTTGAAAAATGTTGAACAAGTATTTGAAAAAATGTGATCATGTATATAAGAATGTAGAATGAAAAACAAAAAGAAACAAAGAAAAAACAAAAAAAAATAAAAACAAAAAAAGAAACAAAATAAACCAAAGAAAAAGGAAAATAAAAAAACTGAAGAAACAAATGAAAAACCCGGGAAAATACTTGTTCAATATTTTTCAAAATACTCGTTCAATATTCTTATATACATGACCCAAAAAAATGAAAATCGAAGAAGAAAGAAAAAACCAAAGAAATAAAGAAAAATAAAAAAAGAAGAAACAAATGCAACAAGAATGAAAACGGAGAAGAAAAAAGAAAAAAAAAACAGAAAAGAAAAAAAGAAAAAATCTGGAGAAAACCGGCTGTTCAAGTAGATCGCATCCTTATACATATCACGAATTGTACGCTGGCATCTTGGCTAGTAGCGCTGGTTATCTTCGCGGCGACCAGGGATTGTACGCTGGCGAGTTGGCTTGAGATTTTAAACGATGCTTACATAAAAGATAAGAATTGAAATGCAAAGAGAGCATCATACAACATGTGAAAACCACAGTTAAGTCTAACACTCTTCCTATGCATAGGCATTTTATAGGAAAACAAATTATCAAGACAAATAACATCTAGCATATGCAAATATGAAGAATGAAGCATTAATAATTTCAACATCAAGAGAGGTAATTGAATAACATGAACGTTTCTACAACCATATTTCCCCCCCTCATAATAATTACATGTAGGATCATAATCAAATTCAACAATATAGCTATCATATAAAATATTATCTTCATGATCCATATGCATAAAAGTTTTATAATCTTTCAAGATAGTGGGATTAACATCAACTAAAGTCATGACCTCTCTGAACCCAGTTTTATTAAAAAAATTATAAGATTGATTGTTCTTCAAAATGGTGGGATTATTTTTACCTAAAGTTGACACTCTTCCAAGCCCAATTTCAATAGTATAGCAAATTTTAGCATCAATAGTAGATTCATTATGAGGCTCAGATAAACTTTCGAGATCAAAAGAAGCATCACAATTACCACCCCAATCATGATCATTAGCATAATTGACATTCATAGAATTTATACTAACACAATTACAATCATGCTTTTTCATTCAACAAATGTATCCCAATAGCATTTTCTTTTATCACTTCTTCATTATTGGCTATCGGTTTACAATAAGCAGCAAGTTTGAAAAGGTTAGCAAGTGGATGACGATCCATGTCTTTATTTTCTGTTTTTGTGTGATAACATGATTATTGCAAGCAAAATAAAATATTTTTGTATTTTTGATTTTTTAATGAGACTAATAAAGCAAGTAAAGGCAAATAAAAAGTAGAACAATTAAATGATTAATTGTATGAAGGTACTTTGAGTTGTTTGATTAAATCTCCCCGGCAACGGCGCCAGAAATTCTTTCTACTACTTGTGAGCTACGTTTGTTTTTTCCCTGAAGAGGAAGGCAGATGCAATAGTAGCGGACAAGTATTTCCCTCAGTTGAGAACCAAGGTTTATCGAACCAGTAGGAGTTTTACTCGAACAACCCTCAAACAACACCTATACACAAGAGAGCAAATACTTGCACCCAACACGGGCAAGAGGGTTGTCAATCCCCTTGTACTCGTTAATTGCAAGGATTAAATCTGATAGTTGTAGATAGATAAAATGCAAAGTAAAATAAAAATAAATAAATTACAATAAGGTATTTTTGGATTTTATAATATGGCTAAGGTAGACCTTGGGGCCATAGTTTTCACTAGAGGCATCTCTCTCATAAGGAAAGCATACAGTGGGTAAACAAATTACTGTGTGGCAATTGATAGAAAAGCGCATAGTTATGATGTTATTCATCGCATGATCATGTATATAGGCATTACGTCTGTGACAAGTAGACCGACTCTTGCCTGCATCTACTACTATTACTGCACCAATCGACCGACTCCTGCCTGCATCTATGGTATTAAGTTCATGACAAACAGAGTAACGCTTTAAGCAAGATGACATAATGTAGATAGAATAAAACCAAGCAATATGATTGAATCCCTTCTTTTTACCCTTAGTAGCAACAATACAAATACGTGCCTCGCTAGCCTTTCTGTCACTGGGTGAGGACACCGCAAGATTGAACCTACTACTATGCATCACTTTCACCGAAGACCTAATTGTCAACTTGGCCAAAGAAAACTCATAGATCGGAAAGCATTACATAGCCATAACAATCATACATAATAAAGTTCAGAATATAACTCAATTACTTTCAATGAATAATCTGATCATAAACCCACAATTCATCGGATCCCAACAAACACACCGCACAAAAGTATTACATCGGATAGAACTCCGAGGAGAACATGGTATTGAAGATCATATCGAGAGAGAGAGAGAGAGAGCCATCTAGCTAATCACTATGGACCCATAGGTCCTGTAGGAACTACTCACACATCATTGGAGGGGCAGCAAGGTTGATGTAGAAGCCCTCCGTGGTCGACCCCCCCCCCCGGCAGAGTACCGGCGGAGGCCTCCAGATGAGATCACGGAAGAACAGAGGCTTGTGGCTACGGAACAATTGTTTCGGGGCTCCCTCTGGTGTTTTTGGGATTTTAGGGAATTTATGGAAGTGGAATTAGGTTAGGAGGGTTATGAGGGGCCCACAAGCTCAGGTGGCGCGCCCCTGGGGGCGCGCCGTGTGAGCTTGTGGCCCACTCGTAGGTCTTCTGGCCTCCTCCCGAAGCTTCCTGGGTGTCTTCTCGTCCAGGAAAAATCACCATAAAATTTTATCTCGTTTGGACTTCGTTTGGTATAGTTTTTCCCTGAAACAATAAAGTAGGCAATAATAGAAACTGGCACTGGGCTTTAGGTTAATAGGTTAGTTCCCAAAAATGATATAAAATTGCATATAAAGTATGTATAATTGATATAATAATAGCATGAAACAATAAAAATAGATACGTTGGAGATGTATCACCGACACGGTGAAAACCTCCTCCATCTCCGAAGGGGGCACCAGCCCCCTCGCCCTGGCACGAAGGGCGTAGATCCGTCAAGAGATGAAGGCGCTCCCCCAAGAACTAAGGTGTGGACTGGCGCCATTGCCCACGGAAGCCAAGACAAAGTGCCAACACCATACCAAGGCAAGCAAATTGAAGAGAGGCTTGTGCCCAGTCGAGGAAACTGCACACGCGGAGAAGCAATGGCACGACAGGGCGGCTAAAGGCCAAGCAGCAGTGGAAGGAGGACGCCGCAACCGAGCTCCGAGGTACACTTAGTCCATAGAGATGAGCACCGAGCTCCCGCCATCCACAAATGGACAAGGAACAACCAAAGGAGCGAATTGGAGTAACCCTGCCACACGGAGACACCGGCCGACGAGCTCCGACCACGCCACCAACCACCAGACATCCAGAACGGCACCTCCATCCCAAGCTCACCAAAGACGGCACCCCCAAGAAGGTAACGACGCCAGCAGCGCCTCTGCCGTCCAATCCGGAAAGGATCTGGGTTTTCACCCGGTATACGAGTAGGGAGAAGAGGAGGGGAAAAGGAACAACCTTGACGACGCCAAAAGGAAGGGAACGGCGTCCAAGGACGACGTCGCCGCCGTCGTGGCCGGACCAGCGGCCTCGGATTTCTCCGGCGTCTCTCCCCTCCTCCAACCTCCAAGCACGAACAACACCGGCAGCCGGAGACCACCATAGGCTAGATCTCGCAGGAGGGCACCGCGGATGTCAAGGAAGAGGCCATCAGATCGAAAACGGCCGCTACCGAAGGGCCCCGCACCACCGCCACCACCTGCCGCCCCCTCGCCTCCCCGCTGACCGAGGACCACCGCCAGATGCCGCACACTATAGCAGACGCCGGCCCACCAGCCATGGCTACCGCCATGGATGCAGGGCACATCGGGGGAGGCCGAGGCTACCAGATCCTCGCCGCCACCATCCTTGGCAGCCGCGAGGCGCACCGGCGGCCCCTCTGTTGGTGACGAGGAGGGGAGGCAAGGGTGGGGAAGCCGCCGCCGGTGGCTAGGGTTGGCCGCTCGTGTCGCCTCTGTTGGAGCGACGCGGGGGCGAGGAGATTGTACCTTGAGGTATTCAAATGATCGTGACCAAACCTTAGCTTCCATCCCGAGTTGAGTACCATTTGAGCTAAGCTCCTATTTTTTAACAAAGCTTTGCGTTGTTGTTTATTTCACTATCGCGCTGAACGTCAAAATGATTTTCAGTGAGAATATATAACACCTTCTGTAGAATCCGAGTTACCAGCTGAACGACAAATGATTTTCAGTGAGAATATATAACATCTCATGTAGAATTTGAATTACCTCGGTGTTGTATGTAACTTATCAGGCCTTCTACTGCGTATTTTTTTGCGGGATCCAACAACGCGTATATTATCATGCTATTCACATAAAAATTACCGGGGATTTATTTGATACAACTTTTTTTCCCATATCAAAGTCACCATGGTGTTGTACGTATGTTAACAGGTCTAGGGTGTGTAAAATAACATACTATTCACAAAGAATTTACTGAGGTATGCTTCAACAATTTTTTTTACTCCGGGGTCAAAAAAGTTACCATGCTGTTTGTACATAAGTTATCATGCTCGCGATGCATAACTATCATGTTATTTATACAGAAATTTACGGGGTATCTTTCAACAACTTTTTTGACTCCAAGGTCAAAAACTACCATGATGTTTGTAAGTAAGTTATTCAAATCTATAGTGCATAAATTACCGTGCTATTCACATATAAGTTACAAGGGTATGTTCAAGAACTTGTTTTACCTGTTGTCAAAGTTACCTTGATATTTGTACGTAAGTTATAAGTTATCAGTTCACGATGTATGAATTACCGCGCTATTCACACAGAAGTTATCGAGGGTATGTTTCAAACAAACTTTTCTTACCATGGGGTCAAAATTACCATGTTGTTTGGACGTAAGTTATTAGTTCTGTGGTGCGTAAATTAACATGCTATTCACACAGAAATTACCGGGGGTACATTTCAACAACTTTATTTTCGTGAAAGTCCATCTAAATAGAAGGTCTTCATTATAACAAGAACAAAAAAAATATCATTTGTTTGTCTAATTTTGTTGTTTTGGTTCAACAAAGGAACCATAAACGGCTGGTAGACCCCAACTGTGGAATTTGTGAGAATCGCCGTCATCCACCTCGTCCTCGGGTCATCGTGTAAACATATTTCTCTTATAACAGAATTTCATCATGTGGAACACACGAGACAAAAAAACTAGAGTTCAAATTCCAGAGGCGGCCTAGCATTTATTTCTCTCTATAACCGTTCGACCTTGGGCATGGATACAATACAAGTACAACACACCCCATCAGTTCATGGCCGCAAGTGGCTTAGTCAAAGTGGTTGTTGTCCCACTATCATTGAGACATGGAGTTCGACTCCAACACCCAACACTTGATTTTTGCCCCAAATCCTTGAGACCTGGAGTTCGACTCCAGCACCCAACACTTGATTTTTGTTGTTGTGGGTATTAGCACAGCGCGTCCATGTGTGCATTACCCGCCCACGTCGCGCGGGACACCTCACTTAGTGTGAAAGATTAGCGGAAATTGTGGCCGCGCGATGCGCTTCCGACGACTTCCAAGTCATTCGGATCTGTAGCAAAAAAAGAGTGATTCGACAGCTAACCTTTTCATTCAAACAATATTTACATAATGTAAAAGAAATGTTCACGTAGTTTAGAAAATATTTCGTGCCATTTAAAAAAATGATCGTGACACTTAGAAAAAGTTTCGCGGGTTTCAAAAAATATGTTCATGACATTTTTAAAATTCTTTGTACAATGTAACAAATGATGTAATTAAAAAATGTTTCGCACAATTCAAAAAAGTGTTCATGCATTTCAAATATAAGTTCATGGCTTGTAAAAAATGTTTATACAATGTAAAAAATGTTTCCATGATTTAAAGAAAATATAATACCATTAAAAAAGTTCAACATGTATTTGAAAACCTTTAACATGTTTTTGAAAAAATGTTCATCAAGTATTTGAAAAATATTGAACTTGTACCAAAAAAGTTGTTAGACGTGTATATGAACAATCTACTACCTGTATTGAAAAAAATGATATGTATTTGAAAAACGAAAAATAAGAAAAGCCTCTTTTTTGTTGCAAAAAACACAAAAAAACTGATGAAAACCATAAAAATACATTGAAACAAAAGATGAAAAAATCATAACTTTTCCAAAACCGCTCAAGGAGCTACAATGTTGGCCCGACCCATTTAGTGGAGGGCGAGAGGCGAGGCTGACCTACGTCGCGCAATAACGAGACATAGGGGCTGTTTGTTGGAGACCTGAGGAAGAATTGCCTGGCCTGGAGCCTGCCTGAGTCTAGCCTGGAGGATGTTTGGTTCGTATCCTGGAAAAGCGAACACGAGCCTGGCTTGCAGCAGACTGCATGGTCATTAGCCTGGCTAGGATAGTAGGCACGTTCAGAGTGTGGCGAAATTCTTGTTGGAAATATGCCCTAGAGGCAATAATAAATTAGTTATTATCATATTTCCCCATTCATGATAATAGTTTATTATTCATGCTAGAATTGTATTGACCGGAAACTAAATACATGTGTGGATAATAGACAAATACTATGTCCCTAGTATGCCTCTACTAGACTAGCTCGTTGATCAAAGGATGGTCAAGGTTTCCTGACCATGGACATGAGTTGTCATTTGATAACGGGATCACATCATTAGGAGAATGATGTGATGGACATGACCCAACCGTTAGCATAGCAAATGATCGTTCAGTTTATTGCTATTGCTTTCACTATGTCAAATACACGTTCCTCTGACCATGAGATCATGCAACTCCCGGATACCGTAGGAATACTTTGGGTGTATCAAACGTCACAACGTTACTGGGTGATTATAAAGGTGCACTACAGGTATCTCCGAAAGTGTTTGTTGAGTTGGCATGGATCGAGATTGGGATTTGTCACTCCGACTATCGGAGAGGTATCTCTGGGCCCTCTCGGTAATACAACATCACAGAAGCCTTGCAAGCACCGTGACTAAAGAGTTAGTTGCAAGATGATGAATTACGGAACAAGTAAAGAGACTTGCCGGTAACGAGATAGAACTAGGTATTGGATACCGACGATCGAATCTCGGACAAGTAACATACCGCCGGACAAAGGGAACAACGTATGTTGTCATATGAGGTTTACCGATAAAGATCTTCATGGAATATGTAGGAACCAATATGAGCATCCAGGTCCCACTATTGGTTATTGACCAGAGAGTTGTCTCGGTCATGTCTACATCATTCCCGAACCCGTAGGGTCCGCACACTTAAGGTTCGATGACGAAATAGTATTATATGAATTATGTGATTGGTGACCGAATGTTGTTCGGAGTCCCGGATGAGATCACGGATATGACGAGGAGTCTCGGAATGTCCGAGAGGTAAAGATTCATATATTGGAAGGCTATATTCGGACGTCGGAAAGGTTCCGAGTGATTCGGGTATTTTTCGGAGTACCGGGGAGTTACGGGAATTCACCGGGAGAAGTAATGTGCCTTATTGGGCCATACGGGAAAAGGAGAGGCAGGCCACGCGAGGAGGCGCGCGCCCCCCCTTGCCCAAACCGAATTGGACTAGGGGAGGGGGCGCAGCCCCCTCTTTCCTTTCCCTCTTCCTTCCCCTTTTCCTACTCCGTATGGGAGGTGGAATCCTACTAGGACTAAGGAGTCCTAGTAGGACTCCCCACACTTGGCGCACCCCTAGGGGGGCGGCCTCCTCCCTCTCATCCTTTATATACGGGGGCAAGGGGGCACCCCAAAGTACACAATTGTCCCATAGCCGTGTACGGTGCCCCGATCTCCGTTTTCCACCTCGGTCATATTTTCGGAGAGCTTAGGCGAAGCCCTGCCGGAATCACTTCACCGTCACCGTCGCCACGCCGTCGTGCTGACGGAACTCATCTACTTCCTCGACGTCTTGCTGGATCAAGAAGGCGAGGATCGTCACCGAGCTGCACGTGTGTAGAACTCGGAGGTGCCGTACGTTCGGTACTCGATCGGTGGAGCTCGAAGGATTGTTCGACTACATCAACCGCGTTGGGAGACGCTTCCGCTAATGGTCTACGAGGATACGTAGACACACTCTCCCCTCTCGTAGCGATGCATCTCCATGGATAGATCTTGCGTGAGCGTAGGAATTTTTTTGAAATTCATGCTCCGTTCCCCAACAGTGGCATCCGAGCCAGGTCTATGCGTAGATGTGATTTGCACGAGTAGAACACAAGTGAGTTGTGGGCGTGGGTGTATACATATTGCTTGCCGTTACTAGTTGTTACTTGATTCGGCGGTATTGTGAGATGAAGCGGACCGGACCGACATTACGCGTACGCTTACGCGAGACAGGTTTCACCGCTACGTGCACTCGTTGCATAAAGGTGACTGGGGGGTGTCTGTCTCTCTCACTTTAGTTGAATCGGTTTCAATGAAGAGGGTTCTTTTAGAAGATCAAAAAGCAATCACTACACCACGTTGTGGTTTTGCGTAGGTAAGAACGGTTCTTGCAAACCCGTAGCAGCCACGTAAAACTTGCAACAACAAAGTAGAGGACGTCTAACTTGTTTTTGCAGGGTATGCTGGTGATGTGATATGGTCAAGACATGATGTGATATAAGTTGTTGTATGAGATGATCATGTTTTGTAAGTTATCAGGCAACCGGTAGGAGCCTTATGGTTGTCTCTTTATTGTATGCAATGCCAACGCTATGTAATTGCTTTACTTTACCGCTATAAGTTAGCAGTAGTAGTACTAGCAATAGCCGGCGAGACGACCACGACGCTACGATGGTGATCAAGGTGTCACAACGCTATGATGGAGATCAAGGTGTCAACCCGGTGACGATGGAGATCATGACGATGCTTTGCTGATGGAGATCAAAAGCACAAGACGATGATGGCCATATCATGGCACATATATTGAATTGCATGTGATGTTAATCCTTTTATGCATCTTATTTTGCTTAAAACGACGGTAGCATTATAAGATGATCCCTTCACTAAATTTCAAGATAAGTGTTCTCCCCTAGTATGCACCGTTGCGAAGGTTCGACGCTTCTAAGCACCACGTGATGATCGGGTGTGATGGATTCTTTCGTTCGCATACAACGGGTGTAAGCCAGTTTTACACACGCAAAATACTTGGGTTAAACTTGACGAGCCTAGCATGTACAGACATGGCCTCGGAACACAAGAGACCGAAAGGTCGAACATGAGTCATATAGTAGATATGATCAACATGAAAAATGTTCACCATTGATAACTAATCCACCTCACGTGATGATCGGACGTGGTTTAGTTGATGTGGATCATGTTACACTTAGACAACTTGAGGGATGTTAATCTAAGTGGGAGTTCTAAAGTAATTTGATTAATTGAACTTCAATTGTCATGAACATAGTCTTACTTGTCTTAGCAAATTTATGTTGTAGATCAATAGACCGCGCTGTAGTTCCCCTGTTTTTATTATGTTCCTAGAGAAAACGAAGTTGAAAGTTGATGGAAGCAACTATGCGGACTAGGTCCGTGATCTGAGGATTGTCCTCACTGCTGCACAGAAGGCTTATGTCCTTAATGCACCGTTCAGTGAAATACCCCTACGGCTTCGTCTGAGGACGTTATGAACGTCTGGCAGACAAGAAAAGATGACTACTCGATAGTTCAGTGCGCCATACTTTACGGCTTAGAACCGGAGCTCCAAATATGTTTTGAGCAACACGGAGCATATGAGATGTTCCAAGAGCTGAAAATTTGTTTTTCAAGCTCACACCCGGGTCGAGAGGTATGACACCTTCGACAAGTTCTATAGCTACAAGATGGAGGAGAACAGCTCCGTTAGTGAGCATGTACTCAGAATGTCTGAGTACTTCAATCACTTGAATTAAGTGGGAGTTAGACTTCCAAATAAAGTGGTGATTGATAGAGTTCTCTAGTCACTATCACTAAGCTACTGGATCTTCGTGATGAACTATAAACATGCAAGGGATAGAAGATCCTTAAGCTATTCGCGATGCTACAATCTGCGGATGTAGAAAAAAAAAAAAAGGGGGAGCATCAAGTGTTGATGGTTATTAAGACCACTAGTTTCAAGAAGGGCAAGGGAAAGAAAAGGGAACTTCAAGAAGAACGGTAAAACAGTTGCCGCTCACGGGAAGAAACCCAAGGCTGAACCAAACCCGAGACTTAGTGCTCCCATTGCAAAGGGAAATGTCACAGGGAGCGGAACTTCCCCAAAGTAACTGGCAGATAATAAGACTGGCAATGTCAACAAAGATATTTGATATACATGTTATTGATGTGTACCTTACTAGTACTCGTAGGAGCACCTGGGTATTTGATACTTGTTTAGTTGCTTGCAACTTGAAACATGGAGCTTCGGAATAAACGAGGGCTAGCTAAGAGCGAGGTGACGATGTGCATTGGAAGTGTCTCCAAGGTTGATGTGATCACCATCGCCACGCTCTCTCTACCTTCAGGATTAGTGATGAACCTAAATAATTGTTATTTGGTGCTTGCGTTAAGCATGAACATTATATCTGATAGTGTTTATTGCAAGACAGTTATTCAATTTCAGAGAATAATTGTTATTCTATTTATTTGGATAATATCATTGATGATCATGCACTTAAAATGAAAGGTTTATTGAATCTTGATCGTAGTAATACACATGTTCATAACACGAATGCCAAAAGATAATGATAGTACCACATATTTGTGGCACTGCCGCTTAGGTCATATTAGTGTTAAACACATGAAGAAACTCCATACAGATGGGTTTTTGGAATCTCTTGATTATGAATCATTTGAGACATGTGAACCGTGCCTTATTGGCAAGATGACTAAAACTCCGTTCTCCGGAACAATGGAGCGAGCAACCAACTTATTGGAAATAATACATACCGATGTATGTGGTCCGATGAGTGTTGAGGCGCGCGGTGGATATCGTTATGTTCTCACGTTCACAGATGATTTGAGTAGATATGGCTATGTCTACTTGATGAAGCATAAATCTGAAACATTTGAAAAGTTCAAAGAATTTCAGAGTGAAGTAGAGAACCATCGTAACAAGAAAATAAAGTTCTTACGATCTGATCGTGGAGGAGAATATTTGAGTTACGAGTTTGGCAATCACTTAAGACAATGTGGAATTGTTTCACAGCTCACGCCACCTGGAACACCACAGCGTAATGGTGTGTCCGAACGTCGTAATCGTACTCTATTAGATATGGTGCGTTCTATGATGTCTCTTACCGATTTGCCACTATCATTTTGGGGTTATGCATTAATGACAGCTGCATTCACTTTAAATAGGGCACCGTCTAAATCCGTTGAGACGACACCGTATGAACTGTGGTTTGGCAAGAAACCTAAGCTGTCGTTTCTGAAAGTTTGGGGAAGCGATGCTTATGTCAAAAGGCTTCAGCCAGATAAGCTCGAACCCAAAGCGGATAAGTGCGTCTTCATAGGATACCCAAAGGAAACTGTTGGGTACACCTTCTACCACAGATCCGAAGGCAAAGTATTTGTTGCTAAGAATGGATCCTTTCTAGAGAAGAAGTTTCTCTCGAAAGAAGTGAGTGGGAGGAAAGTAGAACTTGATGAGGTAATTGTACCTCCTCTGGATAGTAGTACGTCACAGGAAGAAATTTCTATGACACTGACACAGACCAGAGAGGAAGTAGATGATGATGATCATGAAGCTTCGGATCAAGTTGCTACAGAACCTCGTAGGTCAACCAGGACACGCTCCGCACCAGATTGGTACGGCAATCCTGTCTTGGAGGTCATGTTGTTAGACAACGGTGAACCTACGAACTATGAAGAAGCGATGGCGAGCCCGGATTCCGACAAATGGCTTGAGGCCATGAAATCCGAGATTAGATCCATGTATGAGAACAAAGTGTGGACTTTGGTAGACTTGCCCGATGAACGGCGAGCTATTAAAAATAAATGGATCTTTAAGAAGAAGACGGACGCTGATGGTAATGCCACCGTCTATAAAGCATGACTTGTTGCTAAAGGTTATCGACAAGTTTAAGGAGTTGACTACGATGAGACTTTCTCACCCGTAGCGATGCTAAAGTCTGTCAGAATTATGTTAGCAATTGCCACATTTTATGATTATGAAATATGGCAAATGGACGTCAAAACGGCATTCCTTAATGGATTCCTTAAGGAAAAATTGTATATGATGCAACCGGAAGGTTTTGTCGATCCTAAAGGTGCTAACAAAGTATGCAAGCTCCAGCGATCCATCTATGGACTGGTGCAAGCATCTCGGAGCTGGAATACTCGCTTTGATGAAGTGATCAAAGCGTTTGGGTTTATGCAAGTTTATGAAGAAACTTGTATTTACAACAAAGTGAGTGGGAGCTCTATAACATTTCTAATAAGTATAAGTGATTGGAAATGATGTAGAATTTCTAGAAAGCATAAAGAATTAATTGAAAGGAGTTTTTCAATAAAAACCTATTTTTGAGTTATCCACGGTTTGGGCATCGAGATCTATAGAGATAGATCAAGACACCTGATAAAAGATTTTCACACACCTTGATGAGATTTTGAAGAAGTTCAAAATGGATCAAGTCAAAAGAAATAAGTTCTTGGCTGGTGTGAAGTGGAGTAAGACTTGAAGATCTAGGTAAAGGTTGTTTACTTGTTAGGCATCAAAATCTATAGAGATAGATTGAAACGCCTCGTATGACTTCCACAAAACATATACCTTGACAAGATTTTGAAGAAGTTCAAAATGGATCAGTCATAGAAGGAGTTCTTGACTGTGGTGAAAGGTGTGAAGTTGAGTAAGACTCAAATCTCGACCACGGCAAAATAAATAGAATGGATGAAGGTTATCCCCTATGCCTCGGCCATAGGTTCTATAAAGTATGCCAAGCTGTGTGCCTTGCCATGTGTCTGGCAAAAGAGGTACCAAAGTGATCCAGGAGTAGATCACTGGACAGCGGTCAAGAATATCCTGAAGTACCTGAAAAGGACTAAGGAAGAATTTCTCGGGAATAGAGGTGATAAAGAGTTCGTCGTAAAGGGTTACGTCGATGCAAGCTTTAAACACCGATCCGGAAGACTATGAGTCTCATACCGGATACGTAAAGTGGGACAGTCGATTTTGGAGTAGCTCCAAGCAGAGTGTGGTAGCAGCATCTACATATAACATAGAGATTTGCCAAGAACACACGGATCTGAATATTGCAGACCCGTTGACTAAAACCTCTCTCACAAGCAAAACATGATCAGCTTTAGAACTGATTAAGTGTTAATTACATGGAGATGTAATCTAGATTATTGACTCTAGTGCAAGTGGGAGACTGTTGGAAATATGCCCTAGAGGCAATAATAAATTAGTTATTATCATATTTCCCCGTTCATGATAATAGTTTATTATTCATGCTAGAATTGTATTGACCGGAAACTAAATACATGTGTGGATAATAGACAAATACTATGTCCCTAGTATGCCTCTACTAGACTAGCTCGTTGATCAAAAGATGGTCAAGGTTTCCTGACCATGGACATGAGTTGTCATTTGATAACGGGATCACATCATTAGGAGAATGATGTGATGGACATGACCCAACCGTTAGCATAGCAAATGATCGTTCAGTTTATTGCTATTGCTTTCACTATGTCAAATACACGTTCCTCTGACCATGAGATCATGCAACTCCCGGATACCGTAGGAATACTTTGGGTGTATCAAACGTCACAACGTTACTGGGTGATTATAAAGGTGCACTACAGGTATCTCCGAAAGTGTTTGTTGAGTTGGCATGGATCGAGATTGGGATTTGTCACTCCGACTATCGGAGAGGTATCTCTGGGCCCTCTCGGTAATACGGCATCACAGAAGCCTTGCAAGCACCGTGACTAAAGAGTTAGTTGCAAGATGATGTATTACGGAACGAGTAAAGAGACTTGCCGGTAACGAGATAGAACTAGGTATTGGATACCGACGATCGAATCTCGGGCAAGTAACATACCGCCGGACAAAGGGAACAACGTATGTTGTCATATGAGGTTCACCGATAAAGATCTTCGTGGAATATGTAGGAACCAATATGAGCATCCAGGTCCCTCTGTTGGTTATTGACCAGAGAGTTGTCTCGGTCATGTCTACATCATTCCCGAACCCGTAGGGTCCGCACACTTAAGGTTCGACGACGAAATAGTATTATATGAGTTATGTGATTGGTGACCGAATGTTGTTCGGAGTCCCGGATGAGATCACAGACATGACGAGGAGTCTCGGAATGTCCGAGAGGTAAAGATTCATATATTGGAAGGCTATATTCGGACGTCGGAAAGGTTCCGAGTGATTCGGGTATTTTTCGGAGTACCGGGGAGTTACGGGAATTCACCGGGAGAAGTAATGGGCCTTATTGGGCCATACGGGAAAAGGAGAGGCAGGCCACGTGAGGAGGCGCGCGCCCCCCCTTGCCCAAACCGAATTGGACTAGGGGAGGGGGCTCAGCCCCCTCTTTCCTTTCCCTCTCCCTTCCCCTTTTCCTACTCCGTATGGGAGGTGGAATCCTACTAGGACTAAGGAGTCCTAGTAGGACTCCCCACACTTGGCGCACCCCTAGGGGGCCGGCCTCCTCCCTCTCATCCTTTATATACGGGGGCAAGGGGGCACCCCAAAGTACACAATTGTCCCATAGCCGTGTGCGGTGCCCCGATCTCCGTTTTCCATCTCGGTCATATTTTCGGAGAGCTTAGGCGAAGCCCTGCCGGAATCACTTCACCGTCACCGTCGCCATGCCGTCGTGCTGACGGAACTCATCTACTACCTCGACGTCTTGCTGGATCAAGAAGGCGAGGAACGTCACCGAGTTGCACGTGTGTAGAACTCGGAGGTGCCGTACGTTCGGTACTCGATCGGTGGAGCTCGAAGGATTGTTCGACTACATCAACCGCGTTGTGAGACGCTTCCGCTAACGGTCTACGAGGGTTCGTAGACACACTCTCCCCTCTCATAGCGATGCATCTCCATGGATAGATCTTGCGTGAGCGTAGGAATTTTTTTGAAATTCATGCTCCGTTCCCCAACAATTCTGTCACTATTCAGGTTCTTGGCAAATAAAAAAACTTCATAGAAGTGAAGATCGGAGCATCGGATGAAGTGATGTGGAGGTTTACAGGGTTCTATGGGGAACCCTGCTGGGAGGACAAGCACATGTCGTGGCAAGTTCTTCGTGATCTTTATCAGCAACCACGGCTACCATGGGTAGTTATAGGGGACTTCAACGAAATTCTGTTCTCACATAAAAAGGAAGGAGGGGCCCCTAGACCGATGCAGATGATGCAACAGTTCCATGACGCGTTAGTGGATTGGGAACTGGAAGACATTGACTTCTCTGGCGATCAATTCACGTGGCGTAGAAGGAGATTGAGAGAAAGGCTGGACAGAGGTGTTTGTAATGGGGAACTCCATCGTCTGTTCGCAAATGCTAAAGTGATCAACGCTGAACATAGCAAATCGGACCACAGAACGATAGTTCTTGACACAGATGGGGAGGTTGATGAGGTGCGCTATGCAAAGGAGGGCACAAAACGTTTTGAGGCTCGATGGTTGAAAGAACAGAATGTCATAGATGTTGTTACAACAACATGGGAGAGGACAATCAGTTCGGCTCCCCTTGCAGATCGCACGGCAGCAGTTCACCGCGAGCATCATTTGTGGGACAGAGACACTTCGAAGGCACCGCATCGTCGCTTGAAAGAGATGAAGGATGAGTTGGAGAAGCTGCGGTTGGGGCCACTCACTGACGAGTCGGCAGACCGGCAACGACATTTGTAGCTACTGATTGAAGAAACATTAGAAAAGGAAGAGATTTATTGGGTTCAGAGGAGTAGAGCCAACTGGCTGAAATACGGCGATCTGAACACAAACTTCTTCAATAACTTTGCAAAAGCCCGGAAGAAGAGAAACTATATTCGGCGTCTAATGGATAATAACAGAGTTTGGGTAGAAGATATTGATTCTATGAAAAATATGATTAGTGAATTTTTTCAGAATTTGTTTACTTCCGAAGTGGATGCACCGGCTATGGATGTTTTAAATAAAGTAAAGTCCCGTGTTTCGAGCTATATGAATGAAGCCCTTACAACACCATATACAGAGGAAGAGGTGAAGAGGGCTTTGTTTAGCACTGGGGATCTCAAGGCTCCCGGTCCAGACGGCCTACACGTGGTATTTTACAAAAAGTTTTGGCCACTGTTGGGTGAGGACTTGGTGAAAGAGGTGCTTGCAGCGGTTAACAGTGGGGTGATCCCGGACGAGTGGAACGTCACCACGATTGTTCTTATCCCAAAGGTTGAAACCCCAGAGAAAATTTCACAATTCCGACTCATCAGTCCCTGCAACGTTGTGTACAAGGTTATCTCTAAGATGTTGGCAGTGAGATTATGGGTCTTTCTTCCAGAGATCATCAGTGAGACTCAGAGTGTATTTGTGCCAGGGAGGATCATCACAAACAATGTCATAGTAGCATATGAATGCTTGCATTCCATGGAAAAGAAGAAGAAGGGGAAAGTAGGAACATGTCCTGTAAAACTTGATATGCACAAGGCATATGACAGAGTCGAGTGGGTTTTCCTCAAAGCTATGCTTGGTAAGCTCGGTTTCGATGAGAAGTGGATTGATCTTATAATGGCTTGTGTATCATCAGTGGAATACAAGGTGAGATTTAACTCATACGAGACTTCCTTGTTCCAGCCGACGAGGGGCCTCCGTCAAGGGGATCCGTTATCACCATATCTATTTCTCCTATGCGCTGAGGGGATTTCCGCCCAAATATCTCATGAGGAGGAGAGAGGCAATTTGCATGGTGTCCAGGTGTGTCGTGATTCACCCACAATTTCTCATTTGATTGAAAGGATTTTGCAAATTGTGAATGGGTGGAAAGAAAGGACACTATCTTATGGTGGTAAGGAGGCTTTGATCAAAGCGGTGACTCAAGCAATCCCGACGTATGCGATGAGTGTGTTTAAATTCCTGAAAAATAAATCGTAAGGGGATCACTAACGCAATATCGCACTACTGGTGGGGTGATGGATAGAACCAACGTAAGTTGCACTGGTTCGCATGGTGGAAAATGTGTGTCCCTAAGGAAAGAGGAGGTATGGGTTTTCATGACATTCACAGTTTCAATTTGGCTATGTTGGCTAAGCAGTGTTGGAGGCTTGTGGAGAATTATGGATCCTTGTGTGCCAGAGTATTGAGATCAAAGTATTACCCCTCTAGTGATCTCTTAAATTGTGAGCTAAAGAAGGGTTCATCTTATGTTTGGCAAAGCATATGGGCTGGTGTACAAACCTTTAAGAAAGGGTGTATTTGGAGGGTAGGAGATGGAACTAAAATACATATATGGAATGACTGCTGGATTCCCAATATCCATAGCAAGAAAGTGATCACTGCTCGTGGAAATAGAGTTCTAACTATGGTGAGCGAGCTTATTGATCCAATTACGAGTGAGTGGGACGAGCAGCTGATTAGGGATAATTTTTGGCCTATAGATGTTGACAGAATTCTTCAAATTCCTTTATTCCACAAGTCAACAGAGGACTTTGTGGCACTAACCAAGAATGGTATATTCAGCGTAAGGTCAGCTTACTATAAACAATGGGAGGACACATATGCTAATGAGAACCCAAATATTTTCGGCCAAGGAGGATCAAAACCACACCCAATCTGGAAGAAACTTTGGAGTCTGAAGGTACCTGGAAAGGTGAAGATCTTCTTATGGCGATGTTTGCATAACGCAATCCCTTGCTTATGCGTTTTAGTCAATCGTCACATTGGAAACAGCTCACAATGTCCAATATGTAAAATGTCTGCGGAAGATATCAACCATGTTCTGTTTAAGTGTGAAAGAGCAAATCTGGTCTGGGATGCACTCGGGCTGAGAGAGGCAATTAACAAGGCAACTATGCTTGATAGGTCTGGCTCCGCTATCATCGAGTTCCTGTTATGTGACTCTTCCTGTCAAATCCCTTATATGGAACTAGTTCAATTCTCAGAAATAGACGCGACTACTTGTTGGTATCTATGGTGGTAGAGGAGATGTGTTGTAAGAGAAGAAGAGGTGCTACCCCCAAGATGAACTGGTCCAGCAATCCAGGCACTGGCGCTAAGCTATGTGCGGGCTGCTGGGAACCCAACATCAACTCCAAGACTGGACCAATGGAGTAAGGGCCTAGCTGGACAAATTTTGATCAACGTAGATGCCTCATTTTCTGATCATGATTATAGAGGATCTTGCGGCGCTGTAATACGTGATCACACAGGGCAGTTTCTTGCGGCCTCAACGGCAGTGATTGAGCATGTACCTGAAGTGGTTTCAGCGGAAGCAGCGGCCTTGCTTGAAGGATTGAAACTTGTAGCAAACATGGGATGTAATAACATTCTGATCTGTATGGACAATATCACAGTTGTCCAAGCTTTGAAGGAAGATGAGGGCTACTCAATGATGGCAGCACCAATTTTATCTTCGTGTCATAGTGAGTTGGTAAGTTTCGGGAAGGCTTGTATCGAATTTTGTAATAGGGAGTCCAATGTAGTAGCGCATGTGTTAGCTGAATGGGGACAAGAGAACCAACCTTTAGAGTGGTTCGATTCGCCTCCGAGTTTTATCGTCAAATTCTTAGCGGATGATGTAAGTGTGGTTTGATTTTAATAAAGTTAGTCATGATGGCCTTCCCCTAAAAAAAGGATAGCAGGCACGTTCGTTAGCCTAGCCCAGGCGCTGCGATTAGGTCACCTGGTCCAGCCTGGATGCTAATTGCATTTTTCCTTGCATAATGTTCAGTACAATCGTGGGCCCAATATTTCTTTATCTCCACTACTAATAAAAGAGCAAACATGAACTTCACTAAACGCACCCCACAAAACATACACAGACCCATTAGCATCGCATGATTAGACCCACTAATCTCAATCCAACGGCTAGCCTTAATCTCATATGTCTCTGGTGTGCACCTAACAATTTGGGTTGATTGACCATACTCCACCGCATCATACAGACTCCACACGCGCTCGACCAAAACCCCCACAATCACGCATCACACAGGCCATGCAAAAAAAGTAACATATATCCCATAAAAAGGAATAGATCCCCAAGATTATCCCCTCGCCGCACGGAAGCATCGTCGCCTTCCTGGACGACGAGCTCGACGCCCGGTAACGGCGTCGCCTTCCTGGTCGGCGCCCTCGCCGCCCTGCACCAAGCCATCAAGTGTGCGGCTGTTCCTCCATCACCACTCACCGCGGACATGCCGTCGGCTCCCTGCACCTCCTTCGCCATCCTCTAAAACATCAGGCAAGATTTTAATATGTAGTATTAGACATCTCTTCTTATTCTCCTAATTAGTACGGACAATAATGGATACATGGTGCGCTTCATGCCTCTATCCAAATCAATGTTCAAATATACTATGTTCTGAATAGAATGAGCAGATTCTGGATTTTTAAGTGCACAAATTTCAGTTTATACCTAGCAATGAAAAAAGCACCCCAGCTAAAAATACCATAAGAACACTACACCCCTAGATTTGTTCATGTGCATTTATTTCGGTACTCTGCTCGGTCACCATAAGAACACTACATTCCAAAGAGCGGCAGACTCATTCTTGTTCTTTCGGTACTCTGCTCGGTCCCAATACATGCGATGCTAGCGCTTGCTATTCCGATGAAGACCATTCATGCCATAAACAAGATCATCCGAGGGTTTTTGTGGTGCGGAAAAGGCCAAGCTAATGGTGGAAACTGCTCTGTTGCTTGGGCGACAGTTTGCACGCCCAAGTGGGCAGGTGGTCTAGGCATACCTGACCTTGCATGGCTGAACGTAGCCTTGCAGGCAAGATGGCCGTGGCTACAGCGAGTAGATCAGCAAAGGCCGTGGAGCGAGTTCAACATTGTGGTCCCGAAAGCATCGACAGCTCTATGCACTGCCGCTACCAGGATAACAGTAGGGGACGGGAATCTGACACTCTTCTGGGAGGATCGCTGGATGGATGGATCCTGCCTTAAAGAAATCGCGCCGCTGGTCTATGAGGCCGTCACTCTGCGTGCAAGAAACTCGAGAACCCTAAATGATGCCGTCTCCTTGGGCGTCTGGGCAACTGATATCAAACCAAACCCTAAATGATGCCGTCTCCTTCGGCAGTACCTGCATCTATGGCAGAGGGTTCAAGAAGTAACGCTGCAGGAAGGGGAAGGCGTGGATGATGTCATATACTGGTCTTGGGAGGGCGACGGAAAGTTTTCAGCCCGTTCAGCTTACGATGCGAAGTTTGCTGGGCGCGAGGTATCGGCCATAGCGCAATTCACGTGGAAGTCCAAAGCGCCGCTGCGCTGCCGCTTCTTTCTATGGCTGGCCATGAAGAACAGATGCTGGACGATGGACCGCCTGGCACGGCAAGGCCTACCGCATCCGGATGCTTGCCCGTTCTGCGACCAGCAAGTGGAGACCTTGGACCACATCGAATTGACATGCGTCTTCGCAAGGACGGTATGGAGAACAGTGTGCACCACGATCGGCAAGCCGTCCTGGACGCCCACGGCTTATGACTCACTGGCAGGTTGGTGTACGGATAAGCCAAAGAGCATGCGCGTCATCGCAACCTTGGTACTATGGGAACTCTGGAAGCATCGTAATGCCATTGTGTTTGATGGTGCCTCTCCATCGCTGGATGGAATCGTCAAGAGGATCGTGCTGGGCTGCTTAAGGGAGACTGGAACGACGTAGCTGCGGAGCTATCAAGGTGGGCGAGAGGCGAGTAGTCATAGGATTCTTTTCCGAGTAGAAGTGGGAGCTTGGCTCATGATGTACTAGTTTGCATGTAACATCTATGGTGGACTTGGGTTCTCTACCCACCCCTTTCTATGAAATATGATACGCACACTCGTGCGTATTCGAGAAAATGTGCATTTATTTCATATCTCAATTGATCTTGGCGAAAGAGAAACTTTGAGAGAACAGTGAACACATATTCTTTTCAGTTCTATGAAATAGCAGTCCGTCTAATATATCAACAATTAGGAACTTTTGCTGATTGATCTCAAGACGAGATTCAGTCCTGTAACTGTTACTTGGTAACTATATCATAAATAGCTTATTTTCGATCTAGACGTGCAGTTTCAATCTAGAAAAATATTTCCAGTCTATATACTAATAACATATAGGCAACAATTGTCTAACATATAATAAAGGACATCCTATGCTGAACATGAACAATAATATACCATGATGGTTTTAATGATATACATCCTATGCTGAACATGAACAATAATATACCATGATGGTTTTAATGATATACATCCTATGCTGAACATGAACAAGACAGAAAATAATAAATGATTCTCTCCAAAGTAATTACGGTCTGTTTCCATGATTTTGAATTCCAAGTAATAAAGATAAAAGGTTACAATTCATCACCTGAAAAAACAATCATAGTAATGTCTACTCCAACTGACCACACCCTGAGCAATTGATGAAAGTGGATATATCATCGAGAGCCTTGCAAGCAGATTTATCTACGACAGGAAACACAATTTTTTTTGGAAAAGAAGGATAACCCCGGCCTCTGCATCAGAACGATGCATGCGGCCATCTTATTAAAAATCCAAACAAAACAAGGTCTGCAATTCAGTACAGCTCGCAAAAGGAGAAAAAAGAAAAATACGATAAATAAAGCCACAACCGGCGACAAAAAAGGACTAGATGACTAAACACCTATCCTTTAATTGGCCCGCCATCCAAACCGGTTGTATATAGCCCGTGCGACCGTCTCCCATCGGTTGCACCCAGTAGCCAAAAGCTCCCTGGAGTCCGTATGAGTGAGCAACGACCACATACGGATCCAAGCTGTAGCTCTGTAAATAACCTGCAAAAAGTTTATATGATTTTGTCTGTTAAAGATCATATCATTTTTGCAGTTCCATATAGCCCAAAGTAGTGCGCATATTCCTATCCGAATACGTCCTGCAATAACTGGTTCCACTCCAGCAAGCCACGTCCCAAATAACATGTCAATGCTGACTGGAGGGTTAATGTTAAAGGCTATATGAATCGTGCGCCAAAGAAGCTTAGCGAGAGGACAATCAATGAATAAGTGTTGTATCGTTTAATCGTTGTCACAAAAACAACAACGTGAACTGCCTACCCATCTACGCTTTAGTAAATTATCTTTGGTGAGAATCACTTCCTTGTGAACGAACCACATGAAGATTTTGATTCTCAGCGGAACTTTAATTTTTCAAATATGAATCGATCTCGGGATTGGGTCAGAATTGATTAGATCTAAGTACATGGATCTCACCGTGAAAGCACCGTTCCTAGTTAACTTCCATTGAAACTCATCTGGTTGGTCAGAAAGTTGAACATCCATCAACCTTCGCACAAGATGCAACCAGGAATTCCAACGCTCCCCCACTAGTGACCTTCTGAACTGGATGTTTAATGAAGATGATTGTAATACTGTAGCAATGTAATCCTCCTTACGTTGTACAATATTATATAGTGTGGGATATTGCAAGGCTAAAGGCATCTCCCCTAACCATGTATCCTCTCAAAATCTGGTTGTTGTATCATTGCCTACAACAAATTTTGCCCTGCGAAAGAAGACAACAGGAAACACATAATGAGGACATATCAGACATTCCCAATCACCATCTGAAATGTTTAATGTTTACTGCCCCTTCAAACGTCCGCTTATCTACCAAATTTCTGTACATCTGATTGATAAGTTTTAAATAGTACAGGAACGGGATATCCAGCTATAATTACAGTAGGGAGCGACACTAACTAAACCTCTTGACACGCTAATTTAGGATATCCAGCTATAATTACAGTAGGGAGCGACACTAACTAAACCTCTTGACACGCTAATTTAAAATTCAAGTATATTTATGCATGCCCCAACGATCTGATTGTATTAATGGCCATACGTGATTAATCGCACTCTACTTAAGGAACAACTTCCACTAACTGTATCATGCAAACTAACTGCGAGTTGGCAAGCAGGGACCTCCGGTCTTGGACCTTCCTGGCCCCATTGGCCGCCAAGCCCGGCTCCTAGAGTGGACGTCAGGTAGCGACGCATGATACACAACTCGGCGCCCTCACGGCCAGGCGGTGGCGGCGGCGGCAGCGAAGGCAGCGCCGCGCAGAACACATCACACCCAGGCTAGCCTAGCCAGCTAGCTGAGGACACGCACCAAACACATCACACCCAGGCTAGCCTAGTCAAGTAGTCAGGCATTTTTTCTCAGATTTTCAGGCGCACACCAGGCAGCCTTTTCACCCAGGCAATCCCAGGTATCCAACCAAACTAGCCCATAGCTCTCCCGTGCGTACCTACCCCTAAAAAAAAAGCTCGCGTGCGTTTTCTAGAAATAAAAGCTCGCGTGCGTATCTCCCGCGCCAGCGAGCGGTATCCTACATGAGCTCGGCCCAGCAAGCAAAAAAGCGAGAGCCCATCCACTAGCCAACAAGCAAGCGCATTTTTTCCTTCGTTTTTTCACATTTTTTTTTGTTTGTAAGATTTTCTTAAATTTTACAATATTCACAATATTGGTAAAAAAAGTTAGTTACAAAATTTTCATGATTTTCTAAAAAATTCGAGAATTCAATAAATGTTCACGAATTTGAAATAAAATGTTTGCAAATCCGAAAAATATTCGTGAATTCAAATAATGTTCAAGAATTTAAAAATGTTCAAGATTTAGAAAATATTCTCGAATTTGGATTTTTTTATGAATTTTAAAGTGTTCGCGAATTTGAAACCATGTTCATATTCGAAAATTGTTCATATGTTCAAAAAATGTTCATGAACTTAATTTTTTTCATGAATTCAAGTTTTTTTCACGAATTATAAACAAGGTTCGAATTGGAAATTGTTCATGAATTTGAGAAAAAATTCATCAATTGAATTTTTTTCCATGAAGTTGAAAATTATTCATGAATGTCAAAAATCATCATGAATTCAAAAAATGTTCATGAATACAGAAAGTGTTCATGAATTTGAAAATTCATGGATTAAAAATTGTTGGATTTTGAAAAAAAATGTTCGTGAATTCAAGAAATTCACGCGAATTCAAAAAATATAAAAACTGAAAAAAAAAACAAAAAAGAAAAGAAAAAAATCACAGAGAAATCTATAAAACCGGTAAAGAGTGAAAAATAAAAAAGGGGAAAAAATCTTCTGAAATCTCCCAAAACTGGGCGGAATGTTCTAGAAACTTCCTAAAAGCAGCGTTCTGCCCGCACGTATCTACTGCTAATGGGCCTTAGTGAGTGATTTCATCCATAGCGAGCGCTATTGGCGATGCATATCGCTAGATGGAAGGGTGTGCTCCGCTGTGCCCGACTATAGCCATGTCTCACACAAGCCTTAGTGCTAAACTATTAATTGCGCATCCTTCACAATAGAAAAGCAACTTGCCCGACCTAGGAGTGAGACGCCGACAGACTTTTGGACTTGCCCTTTATGGCGACTGGCTCTGTGCCGCTCCTCCCCTCCTTCCTTGATCCCTCCCATCCTCCTTTGCTCCGGCTCCTCCCCCTATCCCCCGGTCGCCGGCAGCCATGGTGGCCAGCGGTGAGTGGGAGGGAGGCCTGGATCTTGTTCTTTCTTGTAGTTGTAGGCTTTCTTTCCTCCCAAATAACCCTGATCTGGTTCTTCCTCTCTTGCTTCTGTTGCTTGCATCTGCGGCCATGGCGATCGGAGAAAGGGTGGTTGGAGCTCGCGTGCTAGTCAGGTTGGAGGCCCTTGTCCAGGGTTCCCCCGATGTGTCGTGACGAGGGGCTGTGTTGGTTCCCGAATTGTGACGAGATGGTGACGGAGGATGGATAAGGAGATCTGTAGCTCGCTGTCTAGGTTCTAGCGTATCCTTGATGTCCTGCAAGTGCACAAGGTTTAGTTGTAGCTTCTTTGAAGTAAGAGTATCGATCCCATAGGGAGCACAGGAGATGGACTTCGTCTCTTGTCGTTATTTACAATATTGCGCCTGCAAGTTAGTTGCGGTCCGAAGCAAAGTGGAAATATAAGTTTGAAATATTACAAGTGAGTTGTGAAGTTCGTAGTCAAACTCACCTTTATCCACCTTTCATGGACTGACCACGGAAATAAAGAGCAAGATTAAAATAAATGTGCAAGCACAAAATGACGGTTGTTTGGAATCAATAGGGCTAAGTCGTTCTCAGGGAGTCCGGATTCCCCTCTATTATGTGTCTAACGCGACCTATGCTAATGCATAGTTCTAGGTTCAAATTCCTAAGCCACTTTATATGTTTCTACAAGTGGGTGGAGCCAAGTATAGATACGTGCATACATGCAGCTGCCCGGTATTGCATACACCACCACCGTACCTCCCCACACTGGCTTTAGAACGGTGATTAAGGGTTTCCTCATGGACGCAACTAAAGGCAGTCTCCGTTGATCCCCTATTGCAATGATCAGGGAAGGAGGGAAATAGGTACTGTCAGTACAAAGCTCCACAAACTCACCTTCACACAAATAGTAACGACCTTTCATCCAAAAGAGGCATATGTTGGATGGTCGACTTCACCCAACATCGAGAAGATCATTAACGTAACATATAAAGAGGATGTAAAATCCTATCATCGTTCAGTACCTAAACATATTAGGGTTCCTGCATATCCCCTAGAACTATGGAGATTACTCGCACGTAGAGACAATAAGCATCATGGGATGAATTGCGATAAACATGGATGAAACTCTGTAATATAAAAATGGATCCACGAGGGCTATTGTATTACAAAGAAATGGAGATGGGATGGTGATGGCGTAGATGGATGATGCTGATGCCTCCTTGATGTGGGTGATGCCGCGGTGGAGCCCTTCTATCAATTCCCCCTCCGGATCCCTTCTAGAGGTTAGGGTTCTTCATTCTGGACGAGTTTGTGGTGGCTGTAGGCATATGATCCTCGATCCGATCACCCAGGGTAGAAGTACTGGACCAGGAGGCTGCGACGGCAGCTGGCACGACCAGCGGTACGAGCGCGCGTGGTCTTACCAGACGCCATCATTTGCTTTGGAGCCTCTGCAGCGTTTTTTCTTCTCCATGCCACTTCTCCCTTTTATGGTAGTATTTTATCATGCCAATTAACATGATTTTTACATCATATCCTTGGCATTCTTTCCTTGTGCCCCAAAAATACCTCCGTAGATGAAATCTTGGTGAAAAAGAGAAAAGGGTGCATGGACGTGGTAAAATCCTAAAAATCCTAACAGTAAGGTGCAAAAATAAAAGGTATAAAATGACGCAAAAATTGGACACATCAATCCACACTTGAGTTTGATGTAGAGCTACACCGCTCGTTGGAGAGCAATCGATAGGCAGTCCTCGCAGATCTAGTGACTTTCTGGTTGAAAGGCGGTCACCCCTTTCTCCCCCGGGCCTAGATGCCTAAAGGGAGGCGATATAGTGTCACCTCGGTGATCGTGACTATGTGCTTTGGCAGCCTTGTCGCCCCAAGTGGTTCTTGTTGGGAAACGTAGTAGAAAACAAAAAAAATCGCCCTATGATCAACCAAGAACACTATGAAGATGCATAATGGTTAAGGTCGGAACATACATATACGACTATGCGGCATTTATATAAGGGCGGTCGATCGAAGAAAAATATATCCAAGAGGAATTATGGTGCAACATAATTTTGTTGTTATTAAGGCAAGTAGCTGCTTTGCTAACTCTCTAATCCGTTGTTTTTCTTGATTATATATCGCTGCACCTTAAATCTTATTGATCCTCCATTGATCCATGTGATTTGAGAGAGACATGTTGTTTTCTAAGTCTTTGTCGATCAGTAGAATTTTGCAAGCGCTCATACAGAGCAATGAGCATCCCATTCTAGATATATATCTTGAAAGGTCGTGGATGTCGCCTAGAGGGGGGGGGGTGAATAGGTGCTTTAAAATAATTACGGTTTAGGCTTGAACAAATGCGGAATAAAACTAGCGTTTAATTTGTCAAGCACAAAACCTAAAACAACTAGGCTCACCTATGTGCACCAACAAATTATGCTAAGCAAGATAAACAACTAAGTGATAGCAAGATATATAACAAGAAACACTATGGCTATCACAAAGTAAAGTGCATAAGTAAAGGGCTCGGGTAAGAGATAACCGAGGCACGCGAAGACGACGATGTATCCCGAAGTTCACACCCTTGCGGATGCTAATCTCCGTTTGGAGCGGTGTGGAGGCACAATGCTCCCCAAGAAGCCACTAGGGCCACCGTAATCTCCTCACGCCCTCGCACAATGCAAGATGCTGTGATTCCACTAAGGGACCCTTGAGGGCGGTCACTGAACCTGTACAAATGGCAACCCTTGGGGGCGGTCACCGGTACCCATCAAATTGCTCGGGGCAATCTCCACAACCTAATTGGAGACCCCGACGCTTGCCCGGAGCTTACACCACAATGATTGAGCCCCGACAACACCAACCGTCTAGGGCACCAAATCACCCAAGAGGAACAAGCTCTAGGGTGCCCAAACACCCAAGAGTTACAAGCTTCTCATCCTTCACTTCCGCGTATCACCGTGGAGAACTCAAACCGATGCACCAAATGCAATGGCAAGGGCACACGGAGTGCCCAAGTCCTTCTCTCCCAAATCCCACCAAAGCAACTAATGCTAGGGTAGAAAATGAGAGGAAGAACGAAGAAGAGAACACAAAGAACTCCAAGTCTAGATCCAAAGGGGTTCCCCTCACTTAGAGGGGAAGGTGATTGGTGGAAATGTGGATCTAGATCTCCTCTCTCTTTTCCCTCAAAACTAGCAAGAATCCATGGAGGGATTGAGAGATAGCAAGCTCGAAGAAGGTCAACAATGGGGGGAAAACACGAGCTCAAAGGATAAGGTCCATTGGGGAAGAAGACCCCCTTTTACAGGTGGGGACAAATCCAACCGTTATGCCCACAACCCGCACACAAGCGGTACTACCACTCGAGGGAGCGGTACTACCGCTCGGGCGGTAGTTCCCGGAGTATAGTGCAATGGCGAACCACCCCGAGGAAAATGAGTCCAGAGGAAATAAAATAACCGGAAGTACCGGCGGAAGTGGCAGGACGGTACTACCGCTGGACAGTGGTACTACCACGCTCTACTACCACTCTACTTCTGCTGAGCGCGAGAAGACAATAGAACACTCAAAATAAGCGATAGAGGCCGTGGTAGCTCATAGTACCGCATAAGCGGTACTACCGTGGAGCTGGGCGGTACTACCGCTTGGGAGTTGAAAAACTGCCCAAGAAAACAGATGCAGCCAAGAAGACCAGAACTGCCACAACTTCTGCAAATGAGCTCCAAAAACAGCAAACTCAAGCTTGTTGGATAGATGACGACAAGTAGCAGGGGAAGTATGCATATGATATAGAGGTGTGTGATACGTCCATTTTGCGTCATGATTTCCTACTATTATTTATTATGTTTTTGATTATTATTTCACTTTATGATACAATTCTTATGCCTTTTCTCTCTTATTTTGCAAGTTTCACATGAAGAGGGAGATTGCCGGCAGCTGGAATTCTGGACCGGAAAGGGGTGAAACAGAGATAGCTATTCTGCACAACTCCAAATGACCTGAAAATTTACGGAGAATTATTTTGGAATATATAAAAAATACTGGCGAAAGAATTACCAGGAGGGGGCCCACCAGGAAGCCACAAGCCTGGGGGGCATGCCCCCCGAGCTTGTGGGGCCCCTGGCAGGCCTCTGGCCCCCTCCTTCTGCTATATGAAGCCATTTGCCCTAGAAAAATAAATAAGAGGAAGACTTTCGGGACGAAGCGCCGCCGTCTCGAGGTGGATGATGGCCCACAAGTATAGGGGATAAATCATAGTCCTTTTGATAAGTAAGAGTGTCGAACCCAACGAGGAGCAGAAGGAAATGACAAACGGTTTTCTGCAAGATATTCTCTGCAAGTACTGAAAGTAGCGGTAACAGATAGTTTTGATAGCAAGATAATTCGTAACAAGTAACAAGTAGTAACGGTAACAAATAGTGCAGCAAGGTGGCCCAATCCTTTTTGTAGCAAAGGACAAGCCGGAACGAACTCGTATAATAAGCAAAGCGTTCTCGAGGACACATGTGAATTTCATCTAGTCACTTTCATCATGTTTGTTTGATTCGCGTTCGCTACTTTGATAATTTGATATGTGGGTGGACCGGTGCTTGGGTGCTGTTCTTACTTGAACAAGCCTCCCACTTATGATTACCCCCTCTCGCAAGCATCCACAACTACGAAAGAAAAATTAAGATAACTCTAACCATAGCAAGAAACATATGGATCCAAATCAGCCCCTTACGGAATAGCGCATAAACTATGGTTTAAGCTTCTATCACTCTAGCAACCCATCATCTAATTATCACTCCACAATGCCTTTCCTTAGGCCCGAAGATGGTGAAGTGTCATGTAGTCGACGTTCACACGGCACCACTAAAGGAAGCAACAACATACATATCATCAAAATATCGAACGAATACCAAATTCACATGATTACTTATGACAAGACTTCTCCCATGTCCTCAAGAACAAAAGTAACTACTCACAAATCATATTCATGTTCAAGATCAGAGGGGTATTGAAGAGCATTAAGGATCTGAACATATAATCTCCCACCAAATAAACCAACTAGCATCAACTACAAGATGTAATCAACACTACTAGCAACCCACAGGTACCAATCTGAGGTTTTGAGACAAAGATTGAATACAAGAGGTGAACTAGGGTTTGAGATGAGATGGTGCTGGTGAAGATGTTGATGAAGATTGGTCCTCCCACGATGAGAGGATCGTTGGTGATGTCGATGGCTTTGATTTCCCCCTCTGGGAGGGAAGTATCCCCGGCGGAATCGCTCCGCCGGAGAGCAAAATAGCTCCTGCCCAGGTTCTGCCTCGAGTCGGCAGCGCTTCGTCCCGAAAGTCCTCTCCTGATTTTTTTCTAGGGCAAATGGCCTCATATAGCAGAAGGAGGGGGCCAGACGCCAGCTGTGGGCCCCACAAGGCAATAGGGCGCGCCCTATTGCCTTGTGGGCAACTGGTGGGTCCCCTCTGGTATTTCTTTTCTCCAGTATTTTTTATATTCAATAAAAAATCCCCGTGAAATTTCAGGTCAATTGGAGCTCTGTAGAATAGGTATCTCTGATGTGGCTATTTCAGGTCCAGAATTCCAGCTGCCGGCATTCTCCCTCTTCATGTAAATCTTGCAAAATAAGAGAGAAAAGGCATAAGAATTGTACCATAAAGTAAAATAATGATTAAAAACATAATAATTAACAGTAGGAAATCATGATGCAAATTGGACGTATCAACTCCCCCAAGCTTAGACCTCGCTTGCCCTCAAGCGAAAAGTCAAAATCGATAATCATGACCACATGTTTAGAGAGAGAGAGACGTCAATAAAAATAAAATACGGACATGGAGCATCATGATCTTTATTATAACAACAATATATCATCATAAAAATTCTCATGAAAAAGTGACAATTCATCCACAAGTTAAAGTATGAACCATAAACCGAATTGGAAACTAACAAACTATGATCTCAGTCACTGAAGCAATTGCAATTCATCATATTAACAGAAAGAGTCTATGTAAGAGCTTTGTTTAGCAAGTTCACATACTCAACTATGATTTAGTCTTCTATGATTGCTGACACTCACGTCATACTTATGGAGCAAAAGTTTCAGTCGAACACATAGAAAGATAGGGGCTTATAATTTCGCCTCCCAATGTATTTACCTCAAGGGTAATGTCAACAATAATAATTCATGATCACCTACATTCAACTGGATATATATGCATGGATCAATCCCCTCCACATGATGTTTGCCAAAAGAGAAAATAAAAACGGAATAGAGGAGAATACTATTGACTCTTGCATGAAAGTAAATACATAAAGTAAAAGATAGGCCCTTCGCAGAGGGAAGTAGAGGTTGTCATGCACTTTTGTTTTTGGATGTGCAAGCTCTTAATGTAAAGGAACATCACTTTATATTGCCCCTTGTGATAGCGACCATTATTATGCAGTCTATCGCTTTTATTGCTCCACCATCACAAGATCGGACAAAGCTTATTTTCCCTTACAATAAAAGTTCATACATATTTAGGAGCAATTATTATTGCTTTTGCACCGATGACAACTTACTTGAAGGATCTTATTCAATCCATAGGTAGATATAGTGGACTCTCATGGCATGAAACTGGGTTTAAGGGTTTTTGGATGCACAAGTAGTATCTCTACTTGGTGCGGATTTTTTTGGCTAGCAAAGATAGGGGGCAAACACCACATGTTAGAGGATCCAAAACAATATAACTTCTATGTGAATATAAGCAAACATAACCCATTACGTTGTCTTCCTTGTCCAACGTCAACTAATTGACATAGAATATTTGATGGGGGCTCACAATCATAAAAGATGTCCAAGATACTGTATTTATATGTGAGACCTCTCTTCCTTTATTACTTTTTCATGAATTGCTACAATGACCAATGCTATGTTTGTCAACTTCCAACAAGTTTTATCAATTATACTTTTTTATGTGAAGTCATCACTCCCCATGGGATTAGCATATGATCTTATTTTTATTCTTTCTTTATTTCTAAGATTGGATCATCAAAAGCAAAACACTCAACTCAAACTACTCTTTATTATATAACTTTCACACACGATTACATAGATAGATAGATCACAAAGCAAATACTCAAAACTAAATCATATTAAAATTTTATTCATCTAAATCACGAAATAACTAAGGATCGAACTAAGATAGATAATGATGATGAAAAAGTGATGGTGATACGATACCGAGGCGCCTCCCCCAAGCTTGGCACAAGCCAAGGGGAGTGCCCATACCCATGTACTTAGGTCTCCTTCTTCGGTGATGGTGGTGATGGTGAGGTAGGCTTGTCCTCCGTCTTCCAAGGCATAGGCTCTCCATCATAAATGGACGAACGTGTTTCAGGAGTCCTGAAATTTGCAACTAAACTCATACCTTTGAACTTGGCCTCATACTCAAAATTTTGGTTTTGAAGATCATATATTTGGGCATGAAGATAATCAATCCCATCATTGAGTTTGAAGATGACGTCCCCAATATTCTTGCCTTCCACCTTGTGCTCACGGATGAATTCCGTGATCATGGAGTGGTTAGCACAAAGTCCGCGCTCCACCATGCCTTGGCACTTGAAGATCTCTTGTTCCACCGCTTCCAGCCTGGCCTTCTCGCTCCCGGTCTTCTTAGGTCCTTGAACGTCCCGGATGTGGAGCACCCCCTCACGCATCTCAATGGCTTGAGGGTGCTTCATCACCTTCGATAGGTACGGATTGATGACCTTCTCATAGAACTTGTCCTTGGACGAGCTTGGAGACGTCATGGCGACCTAGATCTGTCAGAAAAATAGCCCGAAACAAGAATAGAGGAGAAACTTGCGATGCAGTGGTCAAAACATACAGGAGTATATATAAAGAATTTTTATCTTGCAAAACAAGCATACGGGAAGAAAACGGAGCCGGGAAGGCACACGTGGGGCCCACAAGGCATCATGGCGCGCCCCAGGGGGGGTCGCGCCCTGTTGCCTTGTGGGCAACACGTGGGTCCCCTCGGCTGTTTCTTATTTTTGTAATTTTTCTAATATTCCAAAACTGACAGAAATAATTTTTATGGAATATTTGGAGTCGGTTTACTTACCGTATCACATACCTACCCCTTTTCAGGGTTCCGGAGCATTCCGGAAGGACTCTTTTATGTGCTCTTCCGGTGTAATTATTTCAATAATATTAGTTTCAACATTAATGGGAGTACCTGAAATATAATGCTTGATTCTTTGCCCATTCACCACTCTCGGATTATTGCCTTTGGAGTTATTTATTTTGATGGCTCCGGAGCGATAAACTTCTTTGATGACATATGGCCCCTCCCATTTAGAGAGAAGTTTTCCTGTAAAAAATCTTAAACGAGAATTGTATAATAGAACATGATCACCTACTTTGAATTCCTATTTTTGGATTCTTTTGTCATGCCATCTTTTAACTTTTTCTTTAAACAACTTGGCATTTTCATACGCTTGGGTTCTCCATTCATCCAGAGAGCTAATATCAAATAACCTCTTTTCACCGGCAAGTTTAAAATCATAGTTAAGTTCTTTAATTGGCCAATAAGCTTTATGTTCTAACTCAAGAGGTAAATGACATGCTTTTCCATAAACCATTTTATACGGAGACATACCCATAGGATTTTTATATGCAGTTCTGTAGGCCCATAATGCATCATCAAGTTTCTTAGACCAATTCTTTCTGGATCTATTAACGGTCTTTTGCAAAATCAATTTTATTTCTCTATTAGTTAATTCAACTTGACCACTAGACTGAGGATGATAAGGAGATGCAATTCTATGGTTAACATCATATTTAGCAAGCAGCTTACGGAAAGCACCATGAATAAAATGTCAACCACCATCAGTCATTAAATATCTAGGGACTCCAAACCTCAGGAAAATAACTTCTTTAAGCATTTTAATAGAAGTGTTATGATCAGCACTACTAGTTGGAATAGCTTCTACCGACTTAGTAATGTAATCAACATCAACTAAAATATGAGTATACCCATTGGATTTAGGAAAAGGTCCCATATAATCGAAACCCCAAACATCAAATGGTTCAATAACAAGTGAATAGTTCATAGGCATTTCCTGACGTCTACCAAAATTACCAATTCTTTGACATTCATCACAAGAGAGGACAAACTTACGTGCATCCTTGAAAAGAGTAGGCCAATAAAAACCAGATGGTAATACCTTGTGTGCAGTTCGGTCTCCCGCATGGTGTCCTCCATATGCCTCGGAGTGGCACTTACGTAGGATTTGTTCATGTTCATGCTCAGGTACACAACGTCTAATAATACCATCTACTCCTTCTTTGTATAAATGTGGGTCATCCCAAAAGTAATGTCTTAAATCAAATAAGAAATTTTCTTTTGTTGGTATGTAAAGCTAGGTGGTATGTATTTAGCAACAATGTAATTAGCATAGTCTGCATACCAAGGAGTATTACGAGAAGCATTTATCAGAACTAATTGTTCATCAGGAAAATCATCATTAATAGGAAGTGGGTCATCAAGAACATTTTCCATTCTAGACAAATTATCAGCCACGGGATTCTTAGCTCCCTTTCTATCGACAATATGCAAATCAAATTCTTGTATCAAAAGAACCCATCTAATAAGTCTAGGTTTAGCATCTTTCTTTTCCATAAGATATTTAATAGCAGCATGATCAGTGTGAACAGTACTTTGGAATCAACAATGTAAGATCTGAATTTATAACATGCAAACACAACTGCTAAAAATTCTTTCTCAGTAGTAGCATAATTTCTTTGAGCATTGTCTAGAGTTTTACTAGCATAATGAATAACATTTAATTTCTTATCAACTCTTTGTCCTAGAACAGCACCAACAGCATAATCACTAGCATCACACATAATTTCAAAGGGTAGGTTCCAATCAGGTGGTTGAACAATAGGTGCAAAAATTATGTCTTTCTTAAGTATTTCAAAGGCTTCTACGCAATCTTCATCAAAAATGAATGGAACATCTTTTTGCAAGAGATTAGTAAAAGGTCTAGAAATTTTAGAGAAGTCTTTTATAAACCTTCTATAAAAACCAGCATGACCAAGGAAACTTCTTATACCTTTGATATCTTTAGGACATGGCATTTTCTCAATAGCATCAACTTTTGCTTTATCAACTTCAATACTTCTTTCTGAAATTTTATGCCCAAGGACTATACCTTCATTCACCATAAAGTGGCACTTCTCCCAATTCAAGACAAGATTAGTTTCTTCACATCTCTGCAAAACTCGATTAAGGTTGCTCAAGCAATCATCAAAAGAAGTTCCGTAAATGGAGAAATCATCCATGAAAACCTCAACGATCTTTCACAAAAGTCAGAGAATATAGCAGTCATACATCTTTGAAAGGTAGCAGGTGCATTACATAAACCAAAAGGCATACGACGATAAGCATAAGTTCCAAAAGGACAAGTAAAGGTAGTTTTATCTTGATCTTCAGGTGACACAGGTATTTGAGAGAAACCAGAATAACCATCTAGGAAACAAAAGTGTGTATGCTTAGACAATCTTTCTAACAATTGATCAATAAAAGGCAAGGGGTAATGATCTTTTCTAGTAGCTTTATTTAATTTCCTGAAATCAATTACCATCCTATAACCAGTTACAATTCTTTGTGGGATAAGTTCATTTTTATCATTAGGAACAACTGTAATACCTCCTTTCTTAGGAACACAATGAACATGACTTACCCATCTTCTATCAGCTATGGGATAAATTATACCTGCTTCCAGAAGCTTTAATATTTCAGTTCTTACCACATCCTTCATTCTAGGATTCAACCTTCTTTGATGATCAACAACGGGTTTAGCATCTGGCTCCATATGAATTTTATGCTGACATAAAGTGGGACTAATGCCCTTAAGATCATCGAGAGTATATCCAATAGCAGCACGGTGCTTCTTCAGAGTTTTAAGTAATCTCTTATCTTCACGCTCTGAAAGGTTAGCACTAATAATAACATGATATATCTTCTTTTCATCCAGATAAGCATATTTAAGAGTATCAGGTAATTGCTTTAAATCAAACACATGATCACCCTTGGGTGGAGGTCACTACTAGGAAAAGGGCTATAGATGATATGGCCACTAATGGCGCACCGTGGGTCTGGTGCGCCATTAGAATATTCTAATGGCGCACCATGTGTTGGTACGCCATTAGTGTGTAAATTCTAATGGCGCACCAGACCCACGGTGCGCCATTAGAATCTCCAGTTTTTTTTTTTTTTTTCCAAAAATTCTAATGGCGCACCGTGGGTCTGGTGCGCCATTAGTAACCAGGGTTACTAATGGCGCACCAGACCCACGATGCGCCATTAGAATCTTAGAATCTCCAGTTTTTTTTTTATTTTTCCAAAAATTCTAATGGCGCACCGTGGGTCTGGTGCGCCATTAGAATGTCCAGTTTTTTTTTTTTTTTTTCAAAAAATACTAAACTACTAATGGCGCACCTCAAGCTGGTGCGCCATTAGTAACCAGGGTTACTAATGGCGCACCAGCTTGGGGTGCGCCATTAGAAGCCCCGGGATCTGTTTCACCAAATGCACCCCCCCCTGTGGATCGCCTTTTCAGTTTTAAAAAAAATAACCGAAAATGATAGAAATGTCAAAAAAATTCAAAAAAATAAGATTCTTATATGATTTGTGGTCTAGTTGTTAGCAAAATTTACAAACATGAATTTCGACTTTTTTTGCAAAATCTCATGAGAATTTGTAAAATGGGCATAACTTTTGCATACGACCTCCGATGAAAAAGTTTTTTATATGAAAAAGCATCTACTCGAAAAGTTACATCCGAATTCAAGACAAGATTAGTTTCTTCACATCTCTGCAAAACTCGATTAAGGTTGCTCAAGCAATCATCAAAAGAAGTTCCGTAAATGGAGAAATCATCCATGAAAACCTCAACGATCTTTCACAAAAGTCAGAGAATATAGCAGTCATACATCTTTGAAAGGTAGCAGGTGCATTACATAAACCAAAAGGCATACGACGATAAGCATAAGTTCCAAAAGGACAAGTAAAGGTAGTTTTATCTTGATCTTCAGGTGACACAGGTATTTGAGAGAAACCAGAATAACCATCTAGGAAACAAAAGTGTGTATGCTTAGACAATCTTTCTAACAATTGATCAATAAAAGGCAAGGGGTAATGATCTTTTCTAGTAGCTTTATTTAATTTCCTGAAATCAATTACCATCCTATAACCAGTTACAATTCTTTGTGGGATAAGTTCATTTTTATCATTAGGAACAACTGTAATACCTCCTTTCTTAGGAACACAATGAACATGACTTACCCATCTTCTATCAGCTATGGGATAAATTATACCTGCTTCCAGAAGCTTTAATATTTCAGTTCTTACCACATCCTTCATTCTAGGATTCAACCTTCTTTGATGATCAACAACGGGTTTAGCATCTGGCTCCATATGAATTTTATGCTGACATAAAGTGGGACTAATGCCCTTAAGATCATCGAGAGTATATCCAATAGCAGCACGGTGCTTCTTCAGAGTTTTAAGTAATCTCTTATCTTCACGCTCTGAAAGGTTAGCACTAATAATAACATGATATATCTTCTTTTCATCCAGATAAGCATATTTAAGAGTATCAGGTAATTGCTTTAAATCAAACACATGATCACCCTTGGGTGGAGGTCACTACTAGGAAAAGGGCTATAGATGATATGGCCACTAATGGCGCACCGTGGGTCTGGTGCGCCATTAGAATATTCTAATGGCGCACCATGTGTTGGTACGCCATTAGTGTGTAAATTCTAATGGCGCACCAGACCCACGGTGCGCCATTAGAATCTCCAGTTTTTTTTTTTTTTCCAAAAATTCTAATGGCGCACCGTGGGTCTGGTGCGCCATTAGTAACCAGGGTTACTAATGGCGCACCAGACCCACGATGCGCCATTAGAATCTTAGAATCTCCAGTTTTTTTTTTATTTTTCCAAAAATTCTAATGGCGCACCGTGGGTCTGGTGCGCCATTAGTAACCCTGGTTACTAATGGCGCACCAGACCCACGGTGCGCCATTAGAATGTCCAGTTTTTTTTTTTTTTTTTTCAAAAAATACTAAACTACTAATGGCGCACCTCAAGCTGGTGCGCCATTAGTAACCAGGGTTACTAATGGCGCACCAGCTTGGGGTGCGCCATTAGAAGCCCCGGGATCTGTTTCACCAAATGCACCCCCCCCTGTGGATCGCCTTTTCAGTTTTAAAAAAAATAACCGAAAATGATAGAAATGTCAAAAAAATTCAAAAAAATAAGATTCTTATATGATTTGTGGTCTAGTTGTTAGCAAAATTTACAAACATGAATTTCGACTTTTTTTGCAAAATCTCATGAGAATTTGTAAAATGGGCATAACTTTTGCATACGACCTCCGATGAAAAAGTTTTTTATATGAAAAAGCATCTACTCGAAAAGTTACATCCGAATTCAAGACAAGATTAGTTTCTTCACATCTCTGCAAAACTCGATTAAGGTTGCTCAAGCAATCATCAAAAGAAGTTCCGTAAATGGAGAAATCATCCATGAAAACCTCAACGATCTTTCACAAAAGTCAGAGAATATAGCAGTCATACATCTTTGAAAGGTAGCAGGTGCATTACATAAACCAAAAGGCATACGACGATAAGCATAAGTTCCAAAAGGACAAGTAAAGGTAGTTTTATCTTGATCTTCAGGTGACACAGGTATTTGAGAGAAACCAGAATAACCATCTAGGAAACAAAAGTGTGTATGCTTAGACAATCTTTCTAACAATTGATCAATAAAAGGCAAGGGGTAATGATCTTTTCTAGTAGCTTTATTTAATTTCCTGAAATCAATTACCATCCTATAACCAGTTACAATTCTTTGTGGGATAAGTTCATTTTTATCATTAGGAACAACTGTAATACCTCCTTTCTTAGGAACACAATGAACATGACTTACCCATCTTCTATCAGCTATGGGATAAATTATACCTGCTTCCAGAAGCTTTAATATTTCAGTTCTTACCACATCCTTCATTCTAGGATTCAACCTTCTTTGATGATCAACAACGGGTTTAGCATCTGGCTCCATATGAATTTTATGCTGACATAAAGTGGGACTAATGCCCTTAAGATCATCGAGAGTATATCCAATAGCAGCACGGTGCTTCTTCAGAGTTTTAAGTAATCTCTTATCTTCACGCTCTGAAAGGTTAGCACTAATAATAACATGATATATCTTCTTTTCATCCAGATAAGCATATTTAAGAGTATCAGGTAATTGCTTTAAATCAAACACATGATCACCCTTGGGTGGAGGTCACTACTAGGAAAAGGGCTATAGATGATATGGCCACTAATGGCGCACCGTGGGTCTGGTGCGCCATTAGAATATTCTAATGGCGCACCATGTGTTGGTACGCCATTAGTGTGTAAATTCTAATGGCGCACCAGACCCACGGTGCGCCATTAGAATCTCCAGTTTTTTTTTTTTTTTCCAAAAATTCTAATGGCGCACCGTGGGTCTGGTGCGCCATTAGTAACCAGGGTTACTAATGGCGCACCAGACCCACGATGCGCCATTAGAATCTTAGAATCTCCAGTTTTTTTTTTATTTTTCCAAAAATTCTAATGGCGCACCGTGGGTCTGGTGCGCCATTAGTAACCCTGGTTACTAATGGCGCACCAGACCCACGGTGCGCCATTAGAATGTCCAGTTTTTTTTTTTTTTTTTTCAAAAAATACTAAACTACTAATGGCGCACCTCAAGCTGGTGCGCCATTAGTAACCAGGGTTACTAATGGCGCACCAGCTTGGGGTGCGCCATTAGAAGCCCCGGGATCTGTTTCACCAAATGCACCCCCCCCTGTGGATCGCCTTTTCAGTTTTAAAAAAAATAACCGAAAATGATAGAAATGTCAAAAAAATTCAAAAAAATAAGATTCTTATATGATTTGTGGTCTAGTTGTTAGCAAAATTTACAAACATGAATTTCGACTTTTTTTGCAAAATCTCATGAGAATTTGTAAAATGGGCATAACTTTTGCATACGACCTCCGATGAAAAAGTTTTTTATATGAAAAAGCATCTACTCGAAAAGTTACATCCGAATTCAAGACAAGATTAGTTTCTTCACATCTCTGCAAAACTCGATTAAGGTTGCTCAAGCAATCATCAAAAGAAGTTCCGTAAATGGAGAAATCATCCATGAAAACCTCAACGATCTTTCACAAAAGTCAGAGAATATAGCAGTCATACATCTTTGAAAGGTAGCAGGTGCATTACATAAACCAAAAGGCATACGACGATAAGCATAAGTTCCAAAAGGACAAGTAAAGGTAGTTTTATCTTGATCTTCAGGTGACACAGGTATTTGAGAGAAACCAGAATAACCATCTAGGAAACAAAAGTGTGTATGCTTAGACAATCTTTCTAACAATTGATCAATAAAAGGCAAGGGGTAATGATCTTTTCTAGTAGCTTTATTTAATTTCCTGAAATCAATTACCATCCTATAACCAGTTACAATTCTTTGTGGGATAAGTTCATTTTTATCATTAGGAACAACTGTAATACCTCCTTTCTTAGGAACACAATGAACATGACTTACCCATCTTCTATCAGCTATGGGATAAATTATACCTGCTTCCAGAAGCTTTAATATTTCAGTTCTTACCACATCCTTCATTCTAGGATTCAACCTTCTTTGATGATCAACAACGGGTTTAGCATCTGGCTCCATATGAATTTTATGCTGACATAAAGTGGGACTAATGCCCTTAAGATCATCGAGAGTATATCCAATAGCAGCACGGTGCTTCTTCAGAGTTTTAAGTAATCTCTTATCTTCACGCTCTGAAAGGTTAGCACTAATAATAACATGATATATCTTCTTTTCATCCAGATAAGCATATTTAAGAGTATCAGGTAATTGCTTTAAATCAAACACATGATCACCCTTGGGTGGAGGTCACTACTAGGAAAAGGGCTATAGATGATATGGCCACTAATGGCGCACCGTGGGTCTGGTGCGCCATTAGAATATTCTAATGGCGCACCATGTGTTGGTACGCCATTAGTGTGTAAATTCTAATGGCGCACCAGACCCACGGTGCGCCATTAGAATCTCCAGTTTTTTTTTTTTTTTTCCAAAAATTCTAATGGCGCACCGTGGGTCTGGTGCGCCATTAGTAACCAGGGTTACTAATGGCGCACCAGACCCACGATGCGCCATTAGAATCTTAGAATCTCCAGTTTTTTTTTTTCCAAAAATTCTAATGGCGCACCGTGGGTCTGGTGCGCCATTAGTAACCCTGGTTACTAATGGCGCACCAGACCCACGGTGCGCCATTAGAATGTCCAGTTTTTTTTTTTTTTTTTTCAAAAAATACTAAACTACTAATGGCGCACCTCAAGCTGGTGCGCCATTAGTAACCAGGGTTACTAATGGCGCACCAGCTTGGGGTGCGCCATTAGAAGCCCCGGGATCTGTTTCACCAAATGCACCCCCCCCTGTGGATCGCCTTTTCAGTTTTAAAAAAAATAACCGAAAATGATAGAAATGTCAAAAAAATTCAAAAAAATAAGATTCTTATATGATTTGTGGTCTAGTTGTTAGCAAAATTTACAAACATGAATTTCGACTTTTTTTGCAAAATCTCATGAGAATTTGTAAAATGGGCATAACTTTTGCATACGACCTCCGATGAAAAAGTTTTTTATATGAAAAAGCATCTACTCGAAAAGTTACATCCGAATTCAAGACAAGATTAGTTTCTTCACATCTCTGCAAAACTCGATTAAGGTTGCTCAAGCAATCATCAAAAGAAGTTCCGTAAATGGAGAAATCATCCATGAAAACCTCAACGATCTTTCACAAAAGTCAGAGAATATAGCAGTCATACATCTTTGAAAGGTAGCAGGTGCATTACATAAACCAAAAGGCATACGACGATAAGCATAAGTTCCAAAAGGACAAGTAAAGGTAGTTTTATCTTGATCTTCAGGTGACACAGGTATTTGAGAGAAACCAGAATAACCATCTAGGAAACAAAAGTGTGTATGCTTAGACAATCTTTCTAACAATTGATCAATAAAAGGCAAGGGGTAATGATCTTTTCTAGTAGCTTTATTTAATTTCCTGAAATCAATTACCATCCTATAACCAGTTACAATTCTTTGTGGGATAAGTTCATTTTTATCATTAGGAACAACTGTAATACCTCCTTTCTTAGGAACACAATGAACATGACTTACCCATCTTCTATCAGCTATGGGATAAATTATACCTGCTTCCAGAAGCTTTAATATTTCAGTTCTTACCACATCCTTCATTCTAGGATTCAACCTTCTTTGATGATCAACAACGGGTTTAGCATCTGGCTCCATATGAATTTTATGCTGACATAAAGTGGGACTAATGCCCTTAAGATCATCGAGAGTATATCCAATAGCAGCACGGTGCTTCTTCAGAGTTTTAAGTAATCTCTTATCTTCACGCTCTGAAAGGTTAGCACTAATAATAACATGATATATCTTCTTTTCATCCAGATAAGCATATTTAAGAGTATCAGGTAATTGCTTTAAATCAAACACATGATCACCCTTGGGTGGAGGTCACTACTAGGAAAAGGGCTATAGATGATATGGCCACTAATGGCGCACCGTGGGTCTGGTGCGCCATTAGAATATTCTAATGGCGCACCATGTGTTGGTACGCCATTAGTGTGTAAATTCTAATGGCGCACCAGACCCACGGTGCGCCATTAGAATCTCCAGTTTTTTTTTTTTTTTCCAAAAATTCTAATGGCGCACCGTGGGTCTGGTGCGCCATTAGTAACCAGGGTTACTAATGGCGCACCAGACCCACGATGCGCCATTAGAATCTTAGAATCTCCAGTTTTTTTTTTATTTTTCCAAAAATTCTAATGGCGCACCGTGGGTCTGGTGCGCCATTAGTAACCCTGGTTACTAATGGCGCACCAGACCCACGGTGCGCCATTAGAATGTCCAGTTTTTTTTTTTTTTTTTTCAAAAAATACTAAACTACTAATGGCGCACCTCAAGCTGGTGCGCCATTAGTAACCAGGGTTACTAATGGCGCACCAGCTTGGGGTGCGCCATTAGAAGCCCCGGGATCTGTTTCACCAAATGCACCCCCCCCTGTGGATCGCCTTTTCAGTTTTAAAAAAAATAACCGAAAATGATAGAAATGTCAAAAAAATTCAAAAAAATAAGATTCTTATATGATTTGTGGTCTAGTTGTTAGCAAAATTTACAAACATGAATTTCGACTTTTTTTGCAAAATCTCATGAGAATTTGTAAAATGGGCATAACTTTTGCATACGACCTCCGATGAAAAAGTTTTTTATATGAAAAAGCATCTACTCGAAAAGTTACATCCGAATTCAAGACAAGATTAGTTTCTTCACATCTCTGCAAAACTCGATTAAGGTTGCTCAAGCAATCATCAAAAGAAGTTCCGTAAATGGAGAAATCATCCATGAAAACCTCAACGATCTTTCACAAAAGTCAGAGAATATAGCAGTCATACATCTTTGAAAGGTAGCAGGTGCATTACATAAACCAAAAGGCATACGACGATAAGCATAAGTTCCAAAAGGACAAGTAAAGGTAGTTTTATCTTGATCTTCAGGTGACACAGGTATTTGAGAGAAACCAGAATAACCATCTAGGAAACAAAAGTGTGTATGCTTAGACAATCTTTCTAACAATTGATCAATAAAAGGCAAGGGGTAATGATCTTTTCTAGTAGCTTTATTTAATTTCCTGAAATCAATTACCATCCTATAACCAGTTACAATTCTTTGTGGGATAAGTTCATTTTTATCATTAGGAACAACTGTAATACCTCCTTTCTTAGGAACACAATGAACATGACTTACCCATCTTCTATCAGCTATGGGATAAATTATACCTGCTTCCAGAAGCTTTAATATTTCAGTTCTTACCACATCCTTCATTCTAGGATTCAACCTTCTTTGATGATCAACAACGGGTTTAGCATCTGGCTCCATATGAATTTTATGCTGACATAAAGTGGGACTAATGCCCTTAAGATCATCGAGAGTATATCCAATAGCAGCACGGTGCTTCTTCAGAGTTTTAAGTAATCTCTTATCTTCACGCTCTGAAAGGTTAGCACTAATAATAACATGATATATCTTCTTTTCATCCAGATAAGCATATTTAAGAGTATCAGGTAATTGCTTTAAATCAAACACATGATCACCCTTGGGTGGAGGTCACTACTAGGAAAAGGGCTATAGATGATATGGCCACTAATGGCGCACCGTGGGTCTGGTGCGCCATTAGAATATTCTAATGGCGCACCATGTGTTGGTACGCCATTAGTGTGTAAATTCTAATGGCGCACCAGACCCACGGTGCGCCATTAGAATCTCCAGTTTTTTTTTTTTTTTTCCAAAAATTCTAATGGCGCACCGTGGGTCTGGTGCGCCATTAGTAACCAGGGTTACTAATGGCGCACCAGACCCACGATGCGCCATTAGAATCTTAGAATCTCCAGTTTTTTTTTTATTTTTCCAAAAATTCTAATGGCGCACCGTGGGTCTGGTGCGCCATTAGTAACCCTGGTTACTAATGGCGCACCAGACCCACGGTGCGCCATTAGAATGTCCAGTTTTTTTTTTTTTTTTTCAAAAAATACTAAACTACTAATGGCGCACCTCAAGCTGGTGCGCCATTAGTAACCAGGGTTACTAATGGCGCACCAGCTTGGGGTGCGCCATTAGAAGCCCCGGGATCTGTTTCACCAAATGCACCCCCCCCTGTGGATCGCCTTTTCAGTTTTAAAAAAAATAACCGAAAATGATAGAAATGTCAAAAAAATTCAAAAAAATAAGATTCTTATATGATTTGTGGTCTAGTTGTTAGCAAAATTTACAAACATGAATTTCGACTTTTTTTGCAAAATCTCATGAGAATTTGTAAAATGGGCATAACTTTTGCATACGACCTCCGATGAAAAAGTTTTTTATATGAAAAAGCATCTACTCGAAAAGTTACATCCGAATTCAAGACAAGATTAGTTTCTTCACATCTCTGCAAAACTCGATTAAGGTTGCTCAAGCAATCATCAAAAGAAGTTCCGTAAATGGAGAAATCATCCATGAAAACCTCAACGATCTTTCACAAAAGTCAGAGAATATAGCAGTCATACATCTTTGAAAGGTAGCAGGTGCATTACATAAACCAAAAGGCATACGACGATAAGCATAAGTTCCAAAAGGACAAGTAAAGGTAGTTTTATCTTGATCTTCAGGTGACACAGGTATTTGAGAGAAACCAGAATAACCATCTAGGAAACAAAAGTGTGTATGCTTAGACAATCTTTCTAACAATTGATCAATAAAAGGCAAGGGGTAATGATCTTTTCTAGTAGCTTTATTTAATTTCCTGAAATCAATTACCATCCTATAACCAGTTACAATTCTTTGTGGGATAAGTTCATTTTTATCATTAGGAACAACTGTAATACCTCCTTTCTTAGGAACACAATGAACATGACTTACCCATCTTCTATCAGCTATGGGATAAATTATACCTGCTTCCAGAAGCTTTAATATTTCAGTTCTTACCACATCCTTCATTCTAGGATTCAACCTTCTTTGATGATCAACAACGGGTTTAGCATCTGGCTCCATATGAATTTTATGCTGACATAAAGTGGGACTAATGCCCTTAAGATCATCGAGAGTATATCCAATAGCAGCACGGTGCTTCTTCAGAGTTTTAAGTAATCTCTTATCTTCACGCTCTGAAAGGTTAGCACTAATAATAACATGATATATCTTCTTTTCATCCAGATAAGCATATTTAAGAGTATCAGGTAATTGCTTTAAATCAAACACATGATCACCCTTGGGTGGAGGTCACTACTAGGAAAAGGGCTATAGATGATATGGCCACTAATGGCGCACCGTGGGTCTGGTGCGCCATTAGAATATTCTAATGGCGCACCATGTGTTGGTACGCCATTAGTGTGTAAATTCTAATGGCGCACCAGACCCACGGTGCGCCATTAGAATCTCCAGTTTTTTTTTTTTTTTTCCAAAAATTCTAATGGCGCACCGTGGGTCTGGTGCGCCATTAGTAACCAGGGTTACTAATGGCGCACCAGACCCACGATGCGCCATTAGAATCTTAGAATCTCCAGTTTTTTTTTTATTTTTCCAAAAATTCTAATGGCGCACCGTGGGTCTGGTGCGCCATTAGTAACCCTGGTTACTAATGGCGCACCAGACCCACGGTGCGCCATTAGAATGTCCAGTTTTTTTTTTTTTTTTTTCAAAAAATACTAAACTACTAATGGCGCACCTCAAGCTGGTGCGCCATTAGTAACCAGGGTTACTAATGGCGCACCAGCTTGGGGTGCGCCATTAGAAGCCCCGGGATCTGTTTCACCAAATGCACCCCCCCCTGTGGATCGCCTTTTCAGTTTTAAAAAAAATAACCGAAAATGATAGAAATGTCAAAAAAATTCAAAAAAATAAGATTCTTATATGATTTGTGGTCTAGTTGTTAGCAAAATTTACAAACATGAATTTCGACTTTTTTTGCAAAATCTCATGAGAATTTGTAAAATGGGCATAACTTTTGCATACGACCTCCGATGAAAAAGTTTTTTATATGAAAAAGCATCTACTCGAAAAGTTACATCCGAATTCAAGACAAGATTAGTTTCTTCACATCTCTGCAAAACTCGATTAAGGTTGCTCAAGCAATCATCAAAAGAAGTTCCGTAAATGGAGAAATCATCCATGAAAACCTCAACGATCTTTCACAAAAGTCAGAGAATATAGCAGTCATACATCTTTGAAAGGTAGCAGGTGCATTACATAAACCAAAAGGCATACGACGATAAGCATAAGTTCCAAAAGGACAAGTAAAGGTAGTTTTATCTTGATCTTCAGGTGACACAGGTATTTGAGAGAAACCAGAATAACCATCTAGGAAACAAAAGTGTGTATGCTTAGACAATCTTTCTAACAATTGATCAATAAAAGGCAAGGGGTAATGATCTTTTCTAGTAGCTTTATTTAATTTCCTGAAATCAATTACCATCCTATAACCAGTTACAATTCTTTGTGGGATAAGTTCATTTTTATCATTAGGAACAACTGTAATACCTCATTTCTTAGGAACACAATGAACATGACTTACCCATCTTCTATCAGCTATGGGATAAATTATACCTGCTTCCAGAAGCTTTAATATTTCAGTTCTTACCACATCCTTCATTCTAGGATTCAACCTTCTTTGATGATCAACAACGGGTTTAGCATCTGGCTCCATATGAATTTTATGCTGACATAAAGTGGGACTAATGCCCTTAAGATCATCGAGAGTATATCCAATAGCAGCACGGTGCTTCTTCAGAGTTTTAAGTAATCTCTTATCTTCACGCTCTGAAAGGTTAGCACTAATAATAACATGATATATCTTCTTTTCATCCAGATAAGCATATTTAAGAGTATCAGGTAATTGCTTTAAATCAAACACATGATCACCCTTGGGTGGAGGTCACTACTAGGAAAAGGGCTATAGATGATATGGCCACTAATGGCGCACCGTGGGTCTGGTGCGCCATTAGAATATTCTAATGGCGCACCATGTGTTGGTACGCCATTAGTGTGTAAATTCTAATGGCGCACCAGACCCACGGTGCGCCATTAGAATCTCCAGTTTTTTTTTTTTTTTTCCAAAAATTCTAATGGCGCACCGTGGGTCTGGTGCGCCATTAGTAACCAGGGTTACTAATGGCGCACCAGACCCACGATGCGCCATTAGAATCTTAGAATCTCCAGTTTTTTTTTTTTTTTTCCAAAAATTCTAATGGCGCACCGTGGGTCTGGTGCGCCATTAGTAACCCTGGTTACTAATGGCGCACCAGACCCACGGTGCGCCATTAGAATGTCCAGTTTTTTTTTTTTTTTTTTCAAAAAATACTAAACTACTAATGGCGCACCTCAAGCTGGTGCGCCATTAGTAACCAGGGTTACTAATGGCGCACCAGCTTGGGGTGCGCCATTAGAAGCCCCGGGATCTGTTTCACCAAATGCACCCCCCCCTGTGGATCGCCTTTTCAGTTTTAAAAAAAATAACCGAAAATGATAGAAATGTCAAAAAAATTCAAAAAAATAAGATTCTTATATGATTTGTGGTCTAGTTGTTAGCAAAATTTACAAACATGAATTTCGACTTTTTTTGCAAAATCTCATGAGAATTTGTAAAATGGGCATAACTTTTGCATACGACCTCCGATGAAAAAGTTTTTTATATGAAAAAGCATCTACTCGAAAAGTTACATCCGAATTCAAGACAAGATTAGTTTCTTCACATCTCTGCAAAACTCGATTAAGGTTGCTCAAGCAATCATCAAAAGAAGTTCCGTAAATGGAGAAATCATCCATGAAAACCTCAACGATCTTTCACAAAAGTCAGAGAATATAGCAGTCATACATCTTTGAAAGGTAGCAGGTGCATTACATAAACCAAAAGGCATACGACGATAAGCATAAGTTCCAAAAGGACAAGTAAAGGTAGTTTTATCTTGATCTTCAGGTGACACAGGTATTTGAGAGAAACCAGAATAACCATCTAGGAAACAAAAGTGTGTATGCTTAGACAATCTTTCTAACAATTGATCAATAAAAGGCAAGGGGTAATGATCTTTTCTAGTAGCTTTATTTAATTTCCTGAAATCAATTACCATCCTATAACCAGTTACAATTCTTTGTGGGATAAGTTCATTTTTATCATTAGGAACAACTGTAATACCTCATTTCTTAGGAACACAATGAACATGACTTACCCATCTTCTATCAGCTATGGGATAAATTATACCTGCTTCCAGAAGCTTTAATATTTCAGTTCTTACCACATCCTTCATTCTAGGATTCAACCTTCTTTGATGATCAACAACGGGTTTAGCATCTGGCTCCATATGAATTTTATGCTGACATAAAGTGGGACTAATGCCCTTAAGATCATCGAGAGTATATCCAATAGCAGCACGGTGCTTCTTCAGAGTTTTAAGTAATCTCTTATCTTCACGCTCTGAAAGGTTAGCACTAATAATAACATGATATATCTTCTTTTCATCCAGATAAGCATATTTAAGAGTATCAGGTAATTGCTTTAAATCAAACACATGATCACCCTTGGGTGGAGGTCACTACTAGGAAAAGGGCTATAGATGATATGGCCACTAATGGCGCACCGTGGGTCTGGTGCGCCATTAGAATATTCTAATGGCGCACCATGTGTTGGTACGCCATTAGTGTGTAAATTCTAATGGCGCACCAGACCCACGGTGCGCCATTAGAATCTCCAGTTTTTTTTTTTTTTTTCCAAAAATTCTAATGGCGCACCGTGGGTCTGGTGCGCCATTAGTAACCAGGGTTACTAATGGCGCACCAGACCCACGATGCGCCATTAGAATCTTAGAATCTCCAGTTTTTTTTTTATTTTTCCAAAAATTCTAATGGCGCACCGTGGGTCTGGTGCGCCATTAGTAACCCTGGTTACTAATGGCGCACCAGACCCACGGTGCGCCATTAGAATGTCCAGTTTTTTTTTTTTTTTTTTTCAAAAAATACTAAACTACTAATGGCGCACCTCAAGCTGGTGCGCCATTAGTAACCAGGGTTACTAATGGCGCACCAGCTTGGGGTGCGCCATTAGAAGCCCCGGGATCTGTTTCACCAAATGCACCCCCCCCTGTGGATCGCCTTTTCAGTTTTAAAAAAAATAACCGAAAATGATAGAAATGTCAAAAAAATTCAAAAAAATAAGATTCTTATATGATTTGTGGTCTAGTTGTTAGCAAAATTTACAAACATGAATTTCGACTTTTTTTGCAAAATCTCATGAGAATTTGTAAAATGGGCATAACTTTTGCATACGACCTCCGATGAAAAAGTTTTTTATATGAAAAAGCATCTACTCGAAAAGTTACATCCGAATTCAAGACAAGATTAGTTTCTTCACATCTCTGCAAAACTCGATTAAGGTTGCTCAAGCAATCATCAAAAGAAGTTCCGTAAATGGAGAAATCATCCATGAAAACCTCAACGATCTTTCACAAAAGTCAGAGAATATAGCAGTCATACATCTTTGAAAGGTAGCAGGTGCATTACATAAACCAAAAGGCATACGACGATAAGCATAAGTTCCAAAAGGACAAGTAAAGGTAGTTTTATCTTGATCTTCAGGTGACACAGGTATTTGAGAGAAACCAGAATAACCATCTAGGAAACAAAAGTGTGTATGCTTAGACAATCTTTCTAACAATTGATCAATAAAAGGCAAGGGGTAATGATCTTTTCTAGTAGCTTTATTTAATTTCCTGAAATCAATTACCATCCTATAACCAGTTACAATTCTTTGTGGGATAAGTTCATTTTTATCATTAGGAACAACTGTAATACCTCCTTTCTTAGGAACACAATGAACATGACTTACCCATCTTCTATCAGCTATGGGATAAATTATACCTGCTTCCAGAAGCTTTAATATTTCAGTTCTTACCACATCCTTCATTCTAGGATTCAACCTTCTTTGATGATCAACAACGGGTTTAGCATCTGGCTCCATATGAATTTTATGCTGACATAAAGTGGGACTAATGCCCTTAAGATCATCGAGAGTATATCCAATAGCAGCACGGTGCTTCTTCAGAGTTTTAAGTAATCTCTTATCTTCACGCTCTGAAAGGTTAGCACTAATAATAACATGATATATCTTCTTTTCATCCAGATAAGCATATTTAAGAGTATCAGGTAATTGCTTTAAATCAAACACATGATCACCCTTGGGTGGAGGTCACTACTAGGAAAAGGGCTATAGATGATATGGCCACTAATGGCGCACCGTGGGTCTGGTGCGCCATTAGAATATTCTAATGGCGCACCATGTGTTGGTACGCCATTAGTGTGTAAATTCTAATGGCGCACCAGACCCACGGTGCGCCATTAGAATCTCCAGTTTTTTTTTTTTTCCAAAAATTCTAATGGCGCACCGTGGGTCTGGTGCGCCATTAGTAACCAGGGTTACTAATGGCGCACCAGACCCACGATGCGCCATTAGAATCTTAGAATCTCCAGTTTTTTTTTTTTTCCAAAAATTCTAATGGCGCACCGTGGGTCTGGTGCGCCATTAGTAACCCTGGTTACTAATGGCGCACCAGACCCACGGTGCGCCATTAGAATGTCCAGTTTTTTTTTTTTTTTTTTCAAAAAATACTAAACTACTAATGGCGCACCTCAAGCTGGTGCGCCATTAGTAACCAGGGTTACTAATGGCGCACCAGCTTGGGGTGCGCCATTAGAAGCCCCGGGATCTGTTTCACCAAATGCACCCCCCCCTGTGGATCGCCTTTTCAGTTTTAAAAAAAATAACCGAAAATGATAGAAATGTCAAAAAAATTCAAAAAAATAAGATTCTTATATGATTTGTGGTCTAGTTGTTAGCAAAATTTACAAACATGAATTTCGACTTTTTTTGCAAAATCTCATGAGAATTTGTAAAATGGGCATAACTTTTGCATACGACCTCCGATGAAAAAGTTTTTTATATGAAAAAGCATCTACTCGAAAAGTTACATCCGAATTCAAGACAAGATTAGTTTCTTCACATCTCTGCAAAACTCGATTAAGGTTGCTCAAGCAATCATCAAAAGAAGTTCCGTAAATGGAGAAATCATCCATGAAAACCTCAACGATCTTTCACAAAAGTCAGAGAATATAGCAGTCATACATCTTTGAAAGGTAGCAGGTGCATTACATAAACCAAAAGGCATACGACGATAAGCATAAGTTCCAAAAGGACAAGTAAAGGTAGTTTTATCTTGATCTTCAGGTGACACAGGTATTTGAGAGAAACCAGAATAACCATCTAGGAAACAAAAGTGTGTATGCTTAGACAATCTTTCTAACAATTGATCAATAAAAGGCAAGGGGTAATGATCTTTTCTAGTAGCTTTATTTAATTTCCTGAAATCAATTACCATCCTATAACCAGTTACAATTCTTTGTGGGATAAGTTCATTTTTATCATTAGGAACAACTGTAATACCTCCTTTCTTAGGAACACAATGAACATGACTTACCCATCTTCTATCAGCTATGGGATAAATTATACCTGCTTCCAGAAGCTTTAATATTTCAGTTCTTACCACATCCTTCATTCTAGGATTCAACCTTCTTTGATGATCAACAACGGGTTTAGCATCTGGCTCCATATGAATTTTATGCTGACATAAAGTGGGACTAATGCCCTTAAGATCATCGAGAGTATATCCAATAGCAGCACGGTGCTTCTTCAGAGTTTTAAGTAATCTCTTATCTTCACGCTCTGAAAGGTTAGCACTAATAATAACATGATATATCTTCTTTTCATCCAGATAAGCATATTTAAGAGTATCAGGTAATTGCTTTAAATCAAACACATGATCACCCTTGGGTGGAGGTCACTACTAGGAAAAGGGCTATAGATGATATGGCCACTAATGGCGCACCGTGGGTCTGGTGCGCCATTAGAATATTCTAATGGCGCACCATGTGTTGGTACGCCATTAGTGTGTAAATTCTAATGGCGCACCAGACCCACGGTGCGCCATTAGAATCTCCAGTTTTTTTTTTTTTTTCCAAAAATTCTAATGGCGCACCGTGGGTCTGGTGCGCCATTAGTAACCAGGGTTACTAATGGCGCACCAGACCCACGATGCGCCATTAGAATCTTAGAATCTCCAGTTTTTTTTTTATTTTTCCAAAAATTCTAATGGCGCACCGTGGGTCTGGTGCGCCATTAGTAACCCTGGTTACTAATGGCGCACCAGACCCACGGTGCGCCATTAGAATGTCCAGTTTTTTTTTTTTTTTTTTCAAAAAATACTAAACTACTAATGGCGCACCTCAAGCTGGTGCGCCATTAGTAACCAGGGTTACTAATGGCGCACCAGCTTGGGGTGCGCCATTAGAAGCCCCGGGATCTGTTTCACCAAATGCACCCCCCCCTGTGGATCGCCTTTTCAGTTTTAAAAAAAATAACCGAAAATGATAGAAATGTCAAAAAAATTCAAAAAAATAAGATTCTTATATGATTTGTGGTCTAGTTGTTAGCAAAATTTACAAACATGAATTTCGACTTTTTTTGCAAAATCTCATGAGAATTTGTAAAATGGGCATAACTTTTGCATACGACCTCCGATGAAAAAGTTTTTTATATGAAAAAGCATCTACTCGAAAAGTTACATCCGAATTCAAGACAAGATTAGTTTCTTCACATCTCTGCAAAACTCGATTAAGGTTGCTCAAGCAATCATCAAAAGAAGTTCCGTAAATGGAGAAATCATCCATGAAAACCTCAACGATCTTTCACAAAAGTCAGAGAATATAGCAGTCATACATCTTTGAAAGGTAGCAGGTGCATTACATAAACCAAAAGGCATACGACGATAAGCATAAGTTCCAAAAGGACAAGTAAAGGTAGTTTTATCTTGATCTTCAGGTGACACAGGTATTTGAGAGAAACCAGAATAACCATCTAGGAAACAAAAGTGTGTATGCTTAGACAATCTTTCTAACAATTGATCAATAAAAGGCAAGGGGTAATGATCTTTTCTAGTAGCTTTATTTAATTTCCTGAAATCAATTACCATCCTATAACCAGTTACAATTCTTTGTGGGATAAGTTCATTTTTATCATTAGGAACAACTGTAATACCTCCTTTCTTAGGAACACAATGAACATGACTTACCCATCTTCTATCAGCTATGGGATAAATTATACCTGCTTCCAGAAGCTTTAATATTTCAGTTCTTACCACATCCTTCATTCTAGGATTCAACCTTCTTTGATGATCAACAACGGGTTTAGCATCTGGCTCCATATGAATTTTATGCTGACATAAAGTGGGACTAATGCCCTTAAGATCATCGAGAGTATATCCAATAGCAGCACGGTGCTTCTTCAGAGTTTTAAGTAATCTCTTATCTTCACGCTCTGAAAGGTTAGCACTAATAATAACATGATATATCTTCTTTTCATCCAGATAAGCATATTTAAGAGTATCAGGTAATTGCTTTAAATCAAACACATGATCACCCTTGGGTGGAGGTCACTACTAGGAAAAGGGCTATAGATGATATGGCCACTAATGGCGCACCGTGGGTCTGGTGCGCCATTAGAATATTCTAATGGCGCACCATGTGTTGGTACGCCATTAGTGTGTAAATTCTAATGGCGCACCAGACCCACGGTGCGCCATTAGAATCTCCAGTTTTTTTTTTTTTTTCCAAAAATTCTAATGGCGCACCGTGGGTCTGGTGCGCCATTAGTAACCAGGGTTACTAATGGCGCACCAGACCCACGATGCGCCATTAGAATCTTAGAATCTCCAGTTTTTTTTTTATTTTTCCAAAAATTCTAATGGCGCACCGTGGGTCTGGTGCGCCATTAGTAACCCTGGTTACTAATGGCGCACCAGACCCACGGTGCGCCATTAGAATGTCCAGTTTTTTTTTTTTTTTTTTCAAAAAATACTAAACTACTAATGGCGCACCTCAAGCTGGTGCGCCATTAGTAACCAGGGTTACTAATGGCGCACCAGCTTGGGGTGCGCCATTAGAAGCCCCGGGATCTGTTTCACCAAATGCACCCCCCCCTGTGGATCGCCTTTTCAGTTTTAAAAAAAATAACCGAAAATGATAGAAATGTCAAAAAAATTCAAAAAAATAAGATTCTTATATGATTTGTGGTCTAGTTGTTAGCAAAATTTACAAACATGAATTTCGACTTTTTTTGCAAAATCTCATGAGAATTTGTAAAATGGGCATAACTTTTGCATACGACCTCCGATGAAAAAGTTTTTTATATGAAAAAGCATCTACTCGAAAAGTTACATCCGAATTCAAGACAAGATTAGTTTCTTCACATCTCTGCAAAACTCGATTAAGGTTGCTCAAGCAATCATCAAAAGAAGTTCCGTAAATGGAGAAATCATCCATGAAAACCTCAACGATCTTTCACAAAAGTCAGAGAATATAGCAGTCATACATCTTTGAAAGGTAGCAGGTGCATTACATAAACCAAAAGGCATACGACGATAAGCATAAGTTCCAAAAGGACAAGTAAAGGTAGTTTTATCTTGATCTTCAGGTGACACAGGTATTTGAGAGAAACCAGAATAACCATCTAGGAAACAAAAGTGTGTATGCTTAGACAATCTTTCTAACAATTGATCAATAAAAGGCAAGGGGTAATGATCTTTTCTAGTAGCTTTATTTAATTTCCTGAAATCAATTACCATCCTATAACCAGTTACAATTCTTTGTGGGATAAGTTCATTTTTATCATTAGGAACAACTGTAATACCTCCTTTCTTAGGAACACAATGAACATGACTTACCCATCTTCTATCAGCTATGGGATAAATTATACCTGCTTCCAGAAGCTTTAATATTTCAGTTCTTACCACATCCTTCATTCTAGGATTCAACCTTCTTTGATGATCAACAACGGGTTTAGCATCTGGCTCCATATGAATTTTATGCTGACATAAAGTGGGACTAATGCCCTTAAGATCATCGAGAGTATATCCAATAGCAGCACGGTGCTTCTTCAGAGTTTTAAGTAATCTCTTATCTTCACGCTCTGAAAGGTTAGCACTAATAATAACATGATATATCTTCTTTTCATCCAGATAAGCATATTTAAGAGTATCAGGTAATTGCTTTAAATCAAACACATGATCACCCTTGGGTGGAGGTCACTACTAGGAAAAGGGCTATAGATGATATGGCCACTAATGGCGCACCGTGGGTCTGGTGCGCCATTAGAATATTCTAATGGCGCACCATGTGTTGGTACGCCATTAGTGTGTAAATTCTAATGGCGCACCAGACCCACGGTGCGCCATTAGAATCTCCAGTTTTTTTTTTTTTTTCCAAAAATTCTAATGGCGCACCGTGGGTCTGGTGCGCCATTAGTAACCAGGGTTACTAATGGCGCACCAGACCCACGATGCGCCATTAGAATCTTAGAATCTCCAGTTTTTTTTTTATTTTTCCAAAAATTCTAATGGCGCACCGTGGGTCTGGTGCGCCATTAGTAACCCTGGTTACTAATGGCGCACCAGACCCACGGTGCGCCATTAGAATGTCCAGTTTTTTTTTTTTTTTTTTCAAAAAATACTAAACTACTAATGGCGCACCTCAAGCTGGTGCGCCATTAGTAACCAGGGTTACTAATGGCGCACCAGCTTGGGGTGCGCCATTAGAAGCCCCGGGATCTGTTTCACCAAATGCACCCCCCCCTGTGGATCGCCTTTTCAGTTTTAAAAAAAATAACCGAAAATGATAGAAATGTCAAAAAAATTCAAAAAAATAAGATTCTTATATGATTTGTGGTCTAGTTGTTAGCAAAATTTACAAACATGAATTTCGACTTTTTTTGCAAAATCTCATGAGAATTTGTAAAATGGGCATAACTTTTGCATACGACCTCCGATGAAAAAGTTTTTTATATGAAAAAGCATCTACTCGAAAAGTTACATCCGAATTCAAGACAAGATTAGTTTCTTCACATCTCTGCAAAACTCGATTAAGGTTGCTCAAGCAATCATCAAAAGAAGTTCCGTAAATGGAGAAATCATCCATGAAAACCTCAACGATCTTTCACAAAAGTCAGAGAATATAGCAGTCATACATCTTTGAAAGGTAGCAGGTGCATTACATAAACCAAAAGGCATACGACGATAAGCATAAGTTCCAAAAGGACAAGTAAAGGTAGTTTTATCTTGATCTTCAGGTGACACAGGTATTTGAGAGAAACCAGAATAACCATCTAGGAAACAAAAGTGTGTATGCTTAGACAATCTTTCTAACAATTGATCAATAAAAGGCAAGGGGTAATGATCTTTTCTAGTAGCTTTATTTAATTTCCTGAAATCAATTACCATCCTATAACCAGTTACAATTCTTTGTGGGATAAGTTCATTTTTATCATTAGGAACAACTGTAATACCTCCTTTCTTAGGAACACAATGAACATGACTTACCCATCTTCTATCAGCTATGGGATAAATTATACCTGCTTCCAGAAGCTTTAATATTTCAGTTCTTACCACATCCTTCATTCTAGGATTCAACCTTCTTTGATGATCAACAACGGGTTTAGCATCTGGCTCCATATGAATTTTATGCTGACATAAAGTGGGACTAATGCCCTTAAGATCATCGAGAGTATATCCAATAGCAGCACGGTGCTTCTTCAGAGTTTTAAGTAATCTCTTATCTTCACGCTCTGAAAGGTTAGCACTAATAATAACATGATATATCTTCTTTTCATCCAGATAAGCATATTTAAGAGTATCAGGTAATTGCTTTAAATCAAACACATGATCACCCTTGGGTGGAGGTCACTACTAGGAAAAGGGCTATAGATGATATGGCCACTAATGGCGCACCGTGGGTCTGGTGCGCCATTAGAATATTCTAATGGCGCACCATGTGTTGGTACGCCATTAGTGTGTAAATTCTAATGGCGCACCAGACCCACGGTGCGCCATTAGAATCTCCAGTTTTTTTTTTTTTTCCAAAAATTCTAATGGCGCACCGTGGGTCTGGTGCGCCATTAGTAACCAGGGTTACTAATGGCGCACCAGACCCACGATGCGCCATTAGAATCTTAGAATCTCCAGTTTTTTTTTTATTTTTCCAAAAATTCTAATGGCGCACCGTGGGTCTGGTGCGCCATTAGTAACCCTGGTTACTAATGGCGCACCAGACCCACGGTGCGCCATTAGAATGTCCAGTTTTTTTTTTTTTTTTTCAAAAAATACTAAACTACTAATGGCGCACCTCAAGCTGGTGCGCCATTAGTAACCAGGGTTACTAATGGCGCACCAGCTTGGGGTGCGCCATTAGAAGCCCCGGGATCTGTTTCACCAAATGCACCCCCCCCTGTGGATCGCCTTTTCAGTTTTAAAAAAAATAACCGAAAATGATAGAAATGTCAAAAAAATTCAAAAAAATAAGATTCTTATATGATTTGTGGTCTAGTTGTTAGCAAAATTTACAAACATGAATTTCGACTTTTTTTGCAAAATCTCATGAGAATTTGTAAAATGGGCATAACTTTTGCATACGACCTCCGATGAAAAAGTTTTTTATATGAAAAAGCATCTACTCGAAAAGTTACATCCGAATTCAAGACAAGATTAGTTTCTTCACATCTCTGCAAAACTCGATTAAGGTTGCTCAAGCAATCATCAAAAGAAGTTCCGTAAATGGAGAAATCATCCATGAAAACCTCAACGATCTTTCACAAAAGTCAGAGAATATAGCAGTCATACATCTTTGAAAGGTAGCAGGTGCATTACATAAACCAAAAGGCATACGACGATAAGCATAAGTTCCAAAAGGACAAGTAAAGGTAGTTTTATCTTGATCTTCAGGTGACACAGGTATTTGAGAGAAACCAGAATAACCATCTAGGAAACAAAAGTGTGTATGCTTAGACAATCTTTCTAACAATTGATCAATAAAAGGCAAGGGGTAATGATCTTTTCTAGTAGCTTTATTTAATTTCCTGAAATCAATTACCATCCTATAACCAGTTACAATTCTTTGTGGGATAAGTTCATTTTTATCATTAGGAACAACTGTAATACCTCCTTTCTTAGGAACACAATGAACATGACTTACCCATCTTCTATCAGCTATGGGATAAATTATACCTGCTTCCAGAAGCTTTAATATTTCAGTTCTTACCACATCCTTCATTCTAGGATTCAACCTTCTTTGATGATCAACAACGGGTTTAGCATCTGGCTCCATATGAATTTTATGCTGACATAAAGTGGGACTAATGCCCTTAAGATCATCGAGAGTATATCCAATAGCAGCACGGTGCTTCTTCAGAGTTTTAAGTAATCTCTTATCTTCACGCTCTGAAAGGTTAGCACTAATAATAACATGATATATCTTCTTTTCATCCAGATAAGCATATTTAAGAGTATCAGGTAATTGCTTTAAATCAAACACATGATCACCCTTGGGTGGAGGTCACTACTAGGAAAAGGGCTATAGATGATATGGCCACTAATGGCGCACCGTGGGTCTGGTGCGCCATTAGAATATTCTAATGGCGCACCATGTGTTGGTACGCCATTAGTGTGTAAATTCTAATGGCGCACCAGACCCACGGTGCGCCATTAGAATCTCCAGTTTTTTTTTTTTTTTCCAAAAATTCTAATGGCGCACCGTGGGTCTGGTGCGCCATTAGTAACCAGGGTTACTAATGGCGCACCAGACCCACGATGCGCCATTAGAATCTTAGAATCTCCAGTTTTTTTTTTTTTTTTCCAAAAATTCTAATGGCGCACCGTGGGTCTGGTGCGCCATTAGTAACCCTGGTTACTAATGGCGCACCAGACCCACGGTGCGCCATTAGAATGTCCAGTTTTTTTTTTTTTTTTTTCAAAAAATACTAAACTACTAATGGCGCACCTCAAGCTGGTGCGCCATTAGTAACCAGGGTTACTAATGGCGCACCAGCTTGGGGTGCGCCATTAGAAGCCCCGGGATCTGTTTCACCAAATGCACCCCCCCCTGTGGATCGCCTTTTCAGTTTTAAAAAAAATAACCGAAAATGATAGAAATGTCAAAAAAATTCAAAAAAATAAGATTCTTATATGATTTGTGGTCTAGTTGTTAGCAAAATTTACAAACATGAATTTCGACTTTTTTTGCAAAATCTCATGAGAATTTGTAAAATGGGCATAACTTTTGCATACGACCTCCGATGAAAAAGTTTTTTATATGAAAAAGCATCTACTCGAAAAGTTACATCCGAATTCAAGACAAGATTAGTTTCTTCACATCTCTGCAAAACTCGATTAAGGTTGCTCAAGCAATCATCAAAAGAAGTTCCGTAAATGGAGAAATCATCCATGAAAACCTCAACGATCTTTCACAAAAGTCAGAGAATATAGCAGTCATACATCTTTGAAAGGTAGCAGGTGCATTACATAAACCAAAAGGCATACGACGATAAGCATAAGTTCCAAAAGGACAAGTAAAGGTAGTTTTATCTTGATCTTCAGGTGACACAGGTATTTGAGAGAAACCAGAATAACCATCTAGGAAACAAAAGTGTGTATGCTTAGACAATCTTTCTAACAATTGATCAATAAAAGGCAAGGGGTAATGATCTTTTCTAGTAGCTTTATTTAATTTCCTGAAATCAATTACCATCCTATAACCAGTTACAATTCTTTGTGGGATAAGTTCATTTTTATCATTAGGAACAACTGTAATACCTCCTTTCTTAGGAACACAATGAACATGACTTACCCATCTTCTATCAGCTATGGGATAAATTATACCTGCTTCCAGAAGCTTTAATATTTCAGTTCTTACCACATCCTTCATTCTAGGATTCAACCTTCTTTGATGATCAACAACGGGTTTAGCATCTGGCTCCATATGAATTTTATGCTGACATAAAGTGGGACTAATGCCCTTAAGATCATCGAGAGTATATCCAATAGCAGCACGGTGCTTCTTCAGAGTTTTAAGTAATCTCTTATCTTCACGCTCTGAAAGGTTAGCACTAATAATAACATGATATATCTTCTTTTCATCCAGATAAGCATATTTAAGAGTATCAGGTAATTGCTTTAAATCAAACACATGATCACCCTTGGGTGGAGGTCACTACTAGGAAAAGGGCTATAGATGATATGGCCACTAATGGCGCACCGTGGGTCTGGTGCGCCATTAGAATATTCTAATGGCGCACCATGTGTTGGTACGCCATTAGTGTGTAAATTCTAATGGCGCACCAGACCCACGGTGCGCCATTAGAATCTCCAGTTTTTTTTTTTTTCCAAAAATTCTAATGGCGCACCGTGGGTCTGGTGCGCCATTAGTAACCAGGGTTACTAATGGCGCACCAGACCCACGATGCGCCATTAGAATCTTAGAATCTCCAGTTTTTTTTTTATTTTTCCAAAAATTCTAATGGCGCACCGTGGGTCTGGTGCGCCATTAGTAACCCTGGTTACTAATGGCGCACCAGACCCACGGTGCGCCATTAGAATGTCCAGTTTTTTTTTTTTTTTTTTCAAAAAATACTAAACTACTAATGGCGCACCTCAAGCTGGTGCGCCATTAGTAACCAGGGTTACTAATGGCGCACCAGCTTGGGGTGCGCCATTAGAAGCCCCGGGATCTGTTTCACCAAATGCACCCCCCCCTGTGGATCGCCTTTTCAGTTTTAAAAAAAATAACCGAAAATGATAGAAATGTCAAAAAAATTCAAAAAAATAAGATTCTTATATGATTTGTGGTCTAGTTGTTAGCAAAATTTACAAACATGAATTTCGACTTTTTTTGCAAAATCTCATGAGAATTTGTAAAATGGGCATAACTTTTGCATACGACCTCCGATGAAAAAGTTTTTTATATGAAAAAGCATCTACTCGAAAAGTTACATCCGAATTCAAGACAAGATTAGTTTCTTCACATCTCTGCAAAACTCGATTAAGGTTGCTCAAGCAATCATCAAAAGAAGTTCCGTAAATGGAGAAATCATCCATGAAAACCTCAACGATCTTTCACAAAAGTCAGAGAATATAGCAGTCATACATCTTTGAAAGGTAGCAGGTGCATTACATAAACCAAAAGGCATACGACGATAAGCATAAGTTCCAAAAGGACAAGTAAAGGTAGTTTTATCTTGATCTTCAGGTGACACAGGTATTTGAGAGAAACCAGAATAACCATCTAGGAAACAAAAGTGTGTATGCTTAGACAATCTTTCTAACAATTGATCAATAAAAGGCAAGGGGTAATGATCTTTTCTAGTAGCTTTATTTAATTTCCTGAAATCAATTACCATCCTATAACCAGTTACAATTCTTTGTGGGATAAGTTCATTTTTATCATTAGGAACAACTGTAATACCTCCTTTCTTAGGAACACAATGAACATGACTTACCCATCTTCTATCAGCTATGGGATAAATTATACCTGCTTCCAGAAGCTTTAATATTTCAGTTCTTACCACATCCTTCATTCTAGGATTCAACCTTCTTTGATGATCAACAACGGGTTTAGCATCTGGCTCCATATGAATTTTATGCTGACATAAAGTGGGACTAATGCCCTTAAGATCATCGAGAGTATATCCAATAGCAGCACGGTGCTTCTTCAGAGTTTTAAGTAATCTCTTATCTTCACGCTCTGAAAGGTTAGCACTAATAATAACATGATATATCTTCTTTTCATCCAGATAAGCATATTTAAGAGTATCAGGTAATTGCTTTAAATCAAACACATGATCACCCTTGGGTGGAGGTCACTACTAGGAAAAGGGCTATAGATGATATGGCCACTAATGGCGCACCGTGGGTCTGGTGCGCCATTAGAATATTCTAATGGCGCACCATGTGTTGGTACGCCATTAGTGTGTAAATTCTAATGGCGCACCAGACCCACGGTGCGCCATTAGAATCTCCAGTTTTTTTTTTTTTTTTCCAAAAATTCTAATGGCGCACCGTGGGTCTGGTGCGCCATTAGTAACCAGGGTTACTAATGGCGCACCAGACCCACGATGCGCCATTAGAATCTTAGAATCTCCAGTTTTTTTTTTATTTTTCCAAAAATTCTAATGGCGCACCGTGGGTCTGGTGCGCCATTAGTAACCCTGGTTACTAATGGCGCACCAGACCCACGGTGCGCCATTAGAATGTCCAGTTTTTTTTTTTTTTTTTCAAAAAATACTAAACTACTAATGGCGCACCTCAAGCTGGTGCGCCATTAGTAACCAGGGTTACTAATGGCGCACCAGCTTGGGGTGCGCCATTAGAAGCCCCGGGATCTGTTTCACCAAATGCACCCCCCCCTGTGGATCGCCTTTTCAGTTTTAAAAAAAATAACCGAAAATGATAGAAATGTCAAAAAAATTCAAAAAAATAAGATTCTTATATGATTTGTGGTCTAGTTGTTAGCAAAATTTACAAACATGAATTTCGACTTTTTTTGCAAAATCTCATGAGAATTTGTAAAATGGGCATAACTTTTGCATACGACCTCCGATGAAAAAGTTTTTTATATGAAAAAGCATCTACTCGAAAAGTTACATCCGAATTCAAGACAAGATTAGTTTCTTCACATCTCTGCAAAACTCGATTAAGGTTGCTCAAGCAATCATCAAAAGAAGTTCCGTAAATGGAGAAATCATCCATGAAAACCTCAACGATCTTTCACAAAAGTCAGAGAATATAGCAGTCATACATCTTTGAAAGGTAGCAGGTGCATTACATAAACCAAAAGGCATACGACGATAAGCATAAGTTCCAAAAGGACAAGTAAAGGTAGTTTTATCTTGATCTTCAGGTGACACAGGTATTTGAGAGAAACCAGAATAACCATCTAGGAAACAAAAGTGTGTATGCTTAGACAATCTTTCTAACAATTGATCAATAAAAGGCAAGGGGTAATGATCTTTTCTAGTAGCTTTATTTAATTTCCTGAAATCAATTACCATCCTATAACCAGTTACAATTCTTTGTGGGATAAGTTCATTTTTATCATTAGGAACAACTGTAATACCTCCTTTCTTAGGAACACAATGAACATGACTTACCCATCTTCTATCAGCTATGGGATAAATTATACCTGCTTCCAGAAGCTTTAATATTTCAGTTCTTACCACATCCTTCATTCTAGGATTCAACCTTCTTTGATGATCAACAACGGGTTTAGCATCTGGCTCCATATGAATTTTATGCTGACATAAAGTGGGACTAATGCCCTTAAGATCATCGAGAGTATATCCAATAGCAGCACGGTGCTTCTTCAGAGTTTTAAGTAATCTCTTATCTTCACGCTCTGAAAGGTTAGCACTAATAATAACATGATATATCTTCTTTTCATCCAGATAAGCATATTTAAGAGTATCAGGTAATTGCTTTAAATCAAACACATGATCACCCTTGGGTGGAGGTCACTACTAGGAAAAGGGCTATAGATGATATGGCCACTAATGGCGCACCGTGGGTCTGGTGCGCCATTAGAATATTCTAATGGCGCACCATGTGTTGGTACGCCATTAGTGTGTAAATTCTAATGGCGCACCAGACCCACGGTGCGCCATTAGAATCTCCAGTTTTTTTTTTTTCCAAAAATTCTAATGGCGCACCGTGGGTCTGGTGCGCCATTAGTAACCAGGGTTACTAATGGCGCACCAGACCCACGATGCGCCATTAGAATCTTAGAATCTCCAGTTTTTTTTTTATTTTTCCAAAAATTCTAATGGCGCACCGTGGGTCTGGTGCGCCATTAGTAACCCTGGTTACTAATGGCGCACCAGACCCACGGTGCGCCATTAGAATGTCCAGTTTTTTTTTTTTTTTTTTCAAAAAATACTAAACTACTAATGGCGCACCTCAAGCTGGTGCGCCATTAGTAACCAGGGTTACTAATGGCGCACCAGCTTGGGGTGCGCCATTAGAAGCCCCGGGATCTGTTTCACCAAATGCACCCCCCCCTGTGGATCGCCTTTTCAGTTTTAAAAAAAATAACCGAAAATGATAGAAATGTCAAAAAAATTCAAAAAAATAAGATTCTTATATGATTTGTGGTCTAGTTGTTAGCAAAATTTACAAACATGAATTTCGACTTTTTTTGCAAAATCTCATGAGAATTTGTAAAATGGGCATAACTTTTGCATACGACCTCCGATGAAAAAGTTTTTTATATGAAAAAGCATCTACTCGAAAAGTTACATCCGAATTCAAGACAAGATTAGTTTCTTCACATCTCTGCAAAACTCGATTAAGGTTGCTCAAGCAATCATCAAAAGAAGTTCCGTAAATGGAGAAATCATCCATGAAAACCTCAACGATCTTTCACAAAAGTCAGAGAATATAGCAGTCATACATCTTTGAAAGGTAGCAGGTGCATTACATAAACCAAAAGGCATACGACGATAAGCATAAGTTCCAAAAGGACAAGTAAAGGTAGTTTTATCTTGATCTTCAGGTGACACAGGTATTTGAGAGAAACCAGAATAACCATCTAGGAAACAAAAGTGTGTATGCTTAGACAATCTTTCTAACAATTGATCAATAAAAGGCAAGGGGTAATGATCTTTTCTAGTAGCTTTATTTAATTTCCTGAAATCAATTACCATCCTATAACCAGTTACAATTCTTTGTGGGATAAGTTCATTTTTATCATTAGGAACAACTGTAATACCTCCTTTCTTAGGAACACAATGAACATGACTTACCCATCTTCTATCAGCTATGGGATAAATTATACCTGCTTCCAGAAGCTTTAATATTTCAGTTCTTACCACATCCTTCATTCTAGGATTCAACCTTCTTTGATGATCAACAACGGGTTTAGCATCTGGCTCCATATGAATTTTATGCTGACATAAAGTGGGACTAATGCCCTTAAGATCATCGAGAGTATATCCAATAGCAGCACGGTGCTTCTTCAGAGTTTTAAGTAATCTCTTATCTTCACGCTCTGAAAGGTTAGCACTAATAATAACATGATATATCTTCTTTTCATCCAGATAAGCATATTTAAGAGTATCAGGTAATTGCTTTAAATCAAACACATGATCACCCTTGGGTGGAGGTCACTACTAGGAAAAGGGCTATAGATGATATGGCCACTAATGGCGCACCGTGGGTCTGGTGCGCCATTAGAATATTCTAATGGCGCACCATGTGTTGGTACGCCATTAGTGTGTAAATTCTAATGGCGCACCAGACCCACGGTGCGCCATTAGAATCTCCAGTTTTTTTTTTTTTTTTCCAAAAATTCTAATGGCGCACCGTGGGTCTGGTGCGCCATTAGTAACCAGGGTTACTAATGGCGCACCAGACCCACGATGCGCCATTAGAATCTTAGAATCTCCAGTTTTTTTTTTATTTTTCCAAAAATTCTAATGGCGCACCGTGGGTCTGGTGCGCCATTAGTAACCCTGGTTACTAATGGCGCACCAGACCCACGGTGCGCCATTAGAATGTCCAGTTTTTTTTTTTTTTTTCAAAAAATACTAAACTACTAATGGCGCACCTCAAGCTGGTGCGCCATTAGTAACCAGGGTTACTAATGGCGCACCAGCTTGGGGTGCGCCATTAGAAGCCCCGGGATCTGTTTCACCAAATGCACCCCCCCTGTGGATCGCCTTTTCAGTTTTAAAAAAAATAACCGAAAATGATAGAAATGTCAAAAAAATTCAAAAAAATAAGATTCTTATATGATTTGTGGTCTAGTTGTTAGCAAAATTTACAAACATGAATTTCGACTTTTTTTGCAAAATCTCATGAGAATTTGTAAAATGGGCATAACTTTTGCATACGACCTCCGATGAAAAAGTTTTTTATATGAAAAAGCATCTACTCGAAAAGTTACATCCGAATTCAAGACAAGATTAGTTTCTTCACATCTCTGCAAAACTCGATTAAGGTTGCTCAAGCAATCATCAAAAGAAGTTCCGTAAATGGAGAAATCATCCATGAAAACCTCAACGATCTTTCACAAAAGTCAGAGAATATAGCAGTCATACATCTTTGAAAGGTAGCAGGTGCATTACATAAACCAAAAGGCATACGACGATAAGCATAAGTTCCAAAAGGACAAGTAAAGGTAGTTTTATCTTGATCTTCAGGTGACACAGGTATTTGAGAGAAACCAGAATAACCATCTAGGAAACAAAAGTGTGTATGCTTAGACAATCTTTCTAACAATTGATCAATAAAAGGCAAGGGGTAATGATCTTTTCTAGTAGCTTTATTTAATTTCCTGAAATCAATTACCATCCTATAACCAGTTACAATTCTTTGTGGGATAAGTTCATTTTTATCATTAGGAACAACTGTAATACCTCCTTTCTTAGGAACACAATGAACATGACTTACCCATCTTCTATCAGCTATGGGATAAATTATACCTGCTTCCAGAAGCTTTAATATTTCAGTTCTTACCACATCCTTCATTCTAGGATTCAACCTTCTTTGATGATCAACAACGGGTTTAGCATCTGGCTCCATATGAATTTTATGCTGACATAAAGTGGGACTAATGCCCTTAAGATCATCGAGAGTATATCCAATAGCAGCACGGTGCTTCTTGAGAGTTTTAAGTAATCTCTTATCTTCACGCTCTGAAAGGTTAGCACTAATAATAACATGATATATCTTCTTTTCATCCAGATAAGCATATTTAAGAGTATCAGGTAATTGCTTTAAATCAAACACATGATCACCCTTGGGTGGAGGTCACTACTAGGAAAAGGGCTATAGATGATATGGCCACTAATGGCGCACCGTGGGTCTGGTGCGCCATTAGAATATTCTAATGGCGCACCATGTGTTGGTACGCCATTAGTGTGTAAATTCTAATGGCGCACCAGACCCACGGTGCGCCATTAGAATCTCCAGTTTTTTTTTTTTTTTCCAAAAATTCTAATGGCGCACCGTGGGTCTGGTGCGCCATTAGTAACCAGGGTTACTAATGGCGCACCAGACCCACGATGCGCCATTAGAATCTTAGAATCTCCAGTTTTTTTTTTTTTTCCAAAAATTCTAATGGCGCACCGTGGGTCTGGTGCGCCATTAGTAACCCTGGTTACTAATGGCGCACCAGACCCACGGTGCGCCATTAGAATGTCCAGTTTTTTTTTTTTTTTTTCAAAAAATACTAAACTACTAATGGCGCACCTCAAGCTGGTGCGCCATTAGTAACCAGGGTTACTAATGGCGCACCAGCTTGGGGTGCGCCATTAGAAGCCCCGGGATCTGTTTCACCAAATGCACCCCCCCCTGTGGATCGCCTTTTCAGTTTTAAAAAAAATAACCGAAAATGATAGAAATGTCAAAAAAATTCAAAAAAATAAGATTCTTATATGATTTGTGGTCTAGTTGTTAGCAAAATTTACAAACATGAATTTCGACTTTTTTTGCAAAATCTCATGAGAATTTGTAAAATGGGCATAACTTTTGCATACGACCTCCGATGAAAAAGTTTTTTATATGAAAAAGCATCTACTCGAAAAGTTACATCCGAATTCAAGACAAGATTAGTTTCTTCACATCTCTGCAAAACTCGATTAAGGTTGCTCAAGCAATCATCAAAAGAAGTTCCGTAAATGGAGAAATCATCCATGAAAACCTCAACGATCTTTCACAAAAGTCAGAGAATATAGCAGTCATACATCTTTGAAAGGTAGCAGGTGCATTACATAAACCAAAAGGCATACGACGATAAGCATAAGTTCCAAAAGGACAAGTAAAGGTAGTTTTATCTTGATCTTCAGGTGACACAGGTATTTGAGAGAAACCAGAATAACCATCTAGGAAACAAAAGTGTGTATGCTTAGACAATCTTTCTAACAATTGATCAATAAAAGGCAAGGGGTAATGATCTTTTCTAGTAGCTTTATTTAATTTCCTGAAATCAATTACCATCCTATAACCAGTTACAATTCTTTGTGGGATAAGTTCATTTTTATCATTAGGAACAACTGTAATACCTCCTTTCTTAGGAACACAATGAACATGACTTACCCATCTTCTATCAGCTATGGGATAAATTATACCTGCTTCCAGAAGCTTTAATATTTCAGTTCTTACCACATCCTTCATTCTAGGATTCAACCTTCTTTGATGATCAACAACGGGTTTAGCATCTGGCTCCATATGAATTTTATGCTGACATAAAGTGGGACTAATGCCCTTAAGATCATCGAGAGTATATCCAATAGCAGCACGGTGCTTCTTCAGAGTTTTAAGTAATCTCTTATCTTCACGCTCTGAAAGGTTAGCACTAATAATAACATGATATATCTTCTTTTCATCCAGATAAGCATATTTAAGAGTATCAGGTAATTGCTTTAAATCAAACACATGATCACCCTTGGGTGGAGGTCACTACTAGGAAAAGGGCTATAGATGATATGGCCACTAATGGCGCACCGTGGGTCTGGTGCGCCATTAGAATATTCTAATGGCGCACCATGTGTTGGTACGCCATTAGTGTGTAAATTCTAATGGCGCACCAGACCCACGGTGCGCCATTAGAATCTCCAGTTTTTTTTTTTTTTCCAAAAATTCTAATGGCGCACCGTGGGTCTGGTGCGCCATTAGTAACCAGGGTTACTAATGGCGCACCAGACCCACGATGCGCCATTAGAATCTTAGAATCTCCAGTTTTTTTTTTATTTTTCCAAAAATTCTAATGGCGCACCGTGGGTCTGGTGCGCCATTAGTAACCCTGGTTACTAATGGCGCACCAGACCCACGGTGCGCCATTAGAATGTCCAGTTTTTTTTTTTTTTTTTTCAAAAAATACTAAACTACTAATGGCGCACCTCAAGCTGGTGCGCCATTAGTAACCAGGGTTACTAATGGCGCACCAGCTTGGGGTGCGCCATTAGAAGCCCCGGGATCTGTTTCACCAAATGCACCCCCCCCTGTGGATCGCCTTTTCAGTTTTAAAAAAAATAACCGAAAATGATAGAAATGTCAAAAAAATTCAAAAAAATAAGATTCTTATATGATTTGTGGTCTAGTTGTTAGCAAAATTTACAAACATGAATTTCGACTTTTTTTGCAAAATCTCATGAGAATTTGTAAAATGGGCATAACTTTTGCATACGACCTCCGATGAAAAAGTTTTTTATATGAAAAAGCATCTACTCGAAAAGTTACATCCGAATTCAAGACAAGATTAGTTTCTTCACATCTCTGCAAAACTCGATTAAGGTTGCTCAAGCAATCATCAAAAGAAGTTCCGTAAATGGAGAAATCATCCATGAAAACCTCAACGATCTTTCACAAAAGTCAGAGAATATAGCAGTCATACATCTTTGAAAGGTAGCAGGTGCATTACATAAACCAAAAGGCATACGACGATAAGCATAAGTTCCAAAAGGACAAGTAAAGGTAGTTTTATCTTGATCTTCAGGTGACACAGGTATTTGAGAGAAACCAGAATAACCATCTAGGAAACAAAAGTGTGTATGCTTAGACAATCTTTCTAACAATTGATCAATAAAAGGCAAGGGGTAATGATCTTTTCTAGTAGCTTTATTTAATTTCCTGAAATCAATTACCATCCTATAACCAGTTACAATTCTTTGTGGGATAAGTTCATTTTTATCATTAGGAACAACTGTAATACCTCCTTTCTTAGGAACACAATGAACATGACTTACCCATCTTCTATCAGCTATGGGATAAATTATACCTGCTTCCAGAAGCTTTAATATTTCAGTTCTTACCACATCCTTCATTCTAGGATTCAACCTTCTTTGATGATCAACAACGGGTTTAGCATCTGGCTCCATATGAATTTTATGCTGACATAAAGTGGGACTAATGCCCTTAAGATCATCGAGAGTATATCCAATAGCAGCACGGTGCTTCTTCAGAGTTTTAAGTAATCTCTTATCTTCACGCTCTGAAAGGTTAGCACTAATAATAACATGATATATCTTCTTTTCATCCAGATAAGCATATTTAAGAGTATCAGGTAATTGCTTTAAATCAAACACATGATCACCCTTGGGTGGAGGTCACTACTAGGAAAAGGGCTATAGATGATATGGCCACTAATGGCGCACCGTGGGTCTGGTGCGCCATTAGAATATTCTAATGGCGCACCATGTGTTGGTACGCCATTAGTGTGTAAATTCTAATGGCGCACCAGACCCACGGTGCGCCATTAGAATCTCCAGTTTTTTTTTTTTTTCCAAAAATTCTAATGGCGCACCGTGGGTCTGGTGCGCCATTAGTAACCAGGGTTACTAATGGCGCACCAGACCCACGATGCGCCATTAGAATCTTAGAATCTCCAGTTTTTTTTTTATTTTTCCAAAAATTCTAATGGCGCACCGTGGGTCTGGTGCGCCATTAGTAACCCTGGTTACTAATGGCGCACCAGACCCACGGTGCGCCATTAGAATGTCCAGTTTTTTTTTTTTTTTTTCAAAAAATACTAAACTACTAATGGCGCACCTCAAGCTGGTGCGCCATTAGTAACCAGGGTTACTAATGGCGCACCAGCTTGGGGTGCGCCATTAGAAGCCCCGGGATCTGTTTCACCAAATGCACCCCCCCCTGTGGATCGCCTTTTCAGTTTTAAAAAAAATAACCGAAAATGATAGAAATGTCAAAAAAATTCAAAAAAATAAGATTCTTATATGATTTGTGGTCTAGTTGTTAGCAAAATTTACAAACATGAATTTCGACTTTTTTTGCAAAATCTCATGAGAATTTGTAAAATGGGCATAACTTTTGCATACGACCTCCGATGAAAAAGTTTTTTATATGAAAAAGCATCTACTCGAAAAGTTACATCCGAATTCAAGACAAGATTAGTTTCTTCACATCTCTGCAAAACTCGATTAAGGTTGCTCAAGCAATCATCAAAAGAAGTTCCGTAAATGGAGAAATCATCCATGAAAACCTCAACGATCTTTCACAAAAGTCAGAGAATATAGCAGTCATACATCTTTGAAAGGTAGCAGGTGCATTACATAAACCAAAAGGCATACGACGATAAGCATAAGTTCCAAAAGGACAAGTAAAGGTAGTTTTATCTTGATCTTCAGGTGACACAGGTATTTGAGAGAAACCAGAATAACCATCTAGGAAACAAAAGTGTGTATGCTTAGACAATCTTTCTAACAATTGATCAATAAAAGGCAAGGGGTAATGATCTTTTCTAGTAGCTTTATTTAATTTCCTGAAATCAATTACCATCCTATAACCAGTTACAATTCTTTGTGGGATAAGTTCATTTTTATCATTAGGAACAACTGTAATACCTCCTTTCTTAGGAACACAATGAACATGACTTACCCATCTTCTATCAGCTATGGGATAAATTATACCTGCTTCCAGAAGCTTTAATATTTCAGTTCTTACCACATCCTTCATTCTAGGATTCAACCTTCTTTGATGATCAACAACGGGTTTAGCATCTGGCTCCATATGAATTTTATGCTGACATAAAGTGGGACTAATGCCCTTAAGATCATCGAGAGTATATCCAATAGCAGCACGGTGCTTCTTCAGAGTTTTAAGTAATCTCTTATCTTCACGCTCTGAAAGGTTAGCACTAATAATAACATGATATATCTTCTTTTCATCCAGATAAGCATATTTAAGAGTATCAGGTAATTGCTTTAAATCAAACACATGATCACCCTTGGGTGGAGGTCACTACTAGGAAAAGGGCTATAGATGATATGGCCACTAATGGCGCACCGTGGGTCTGGTGCGCCATTAGAATATTCTAATGGCGCACCATGTGTTGGTACGCCATTAGTGTGTAAATTCTAATGGCGCACCAGACCCACGGTGCGCCATTAGAATCTCCAGTTTTTTTTTTTTTTTCCAAAAATTCTAATGGCGCACCGTGGGTCTGGTGCGCCATTAGTAACCAGGGTTACTAATGGCGCACCAGACCCACGATGCGCCATTAGAATCTTAGAATCTCCAGTTTTTTTTTTATTTTTCCAAAAATTCTAATGGCGCACCGTGGGTCTGGTGCGCCATTAGTAACCCTGGTTACTAATGGCGCACCAGACCCACGGTGCGCCATTAGAATGTCCAGTTTTTTTTTTTTTTTTTCAAAAAATACTAAACTACTAATGGCGCACCTCAAGCTGGTGCGCCATTAGTAACCAGGGTTACTAATGGCGCACCAGCTTGGGGTGCGCCATTAGAAGCCCCGGGATCTGTTTCACCAAATGCACCCCCCCCTGTGGATCGCCTTTTCAGTTTTAAAAAAAATAACCGAAAATGATAGAAATGTCAAAAAAATTCAAAAAAATAAGATTCTTATATGATTTGTGGTCTAGTTGTTAGCAAAATTTACAAACATGAATTTCGACTTTTTTTGCAAAATCTCATGAGAATTTGTAAAATGGGCATAACTTTTGCATACGACCTCCGATGAAAAAGTTTTTTATATGAAAAAGCATCTACTCGAAAAGTTACATCCGAATTCAAGACAAGATTAGTTTCTTCACATCTCTGCAAAACTCGATTAAGGTTGCTCAAGCAATCATCAAAAGAAGTTCCGTAAATGGAGAAATCATCCATGAAAACCTCAACGATCTTTCACAAAAGTCAGAGAATATAGCAGTCATACATCTTTGAAAGGTAGCAGGTGCATTACATAAACCAAAAGGCATACGACGATAAGCATAAGTTCCAAAAGGACAAGTAAAGGTAGTTTTATCTTGATCTTCAGGTGACACAGGTATTTGAGAGAAACCAGAATAACCATCTAGGAAACAAAAGTGTGTATGCTTAGACAATCTTTCTAACAATTGATCAATAAAAGGCAAGGGGTAATGATCTTTTCTAGTAGCTTTATTTAATTTCCTGAAATCAATTACCATCCTATAACCAGTTACAATTCTTTGTGGGATAAGTTCATTTTTATCATTAGGAACAACTGTAATACCTCCTTTCTTAGGAACACAATGAACATGACTTACCCATCTTCTATCAGCTATGGGATAAATTATACCTGCTTCCAGAAGCTTTAATATTTCAGTTCTTACCACATCCTTCATTCTAGGATTCAACCTTCTTTGATGATCAACAACGGGTTTAGCATCTGGCTCCATATGAATTTTATGCTGACATAAAGTGGGACTAATGCCCTTAAGATCATCGAGAGTATATCCAATAGCAGCACGGTGCTTCTTCAGAGTTTTAAGTAATCTCTTATCTTCACGCTCTGAAAGTTTAGCACTAATAATAACATGATATATCTTCTTTTCATCCAGATAAGCATATTTAAGAGTATCAGGTAATTGCTTTAAATCAAACACATGATCACCCTTGGGTGGAGGTCACTACTAGGAAAAGGGCTATAGATGATATGGCCACTAATGGCGCACCGTGGGTCTGGTGCGCCATTAGAATATTCTAATGGCGCACCATGTGTTGGTACGCCATTAGTGTGTAAATTCTAATGGCGCACCAGACCCACGGTGCGCCATTAGAATCTCCAGTTTTTTTTTTTTTTTTCCAAAAATTCTAATGGCGCACCGTGGGTCTGGTGCGCCATTAGTAACCAGGGTTACTAATGGCGCACCAGACCCACGATGCGCCATTAGAATCTTAGAATCTCCAGTTTTTTTTTTATTTTTCCAAAAATTCTAATGGCGCACCGTGGGTCTGGTGCGCCATTAGTAACCCTGGTTACTAATGGCGCACCAGACCCACGGTGCGCCATTAGAATGTCCAGTTTTTTTTTTTTTTTTTTCAAAAAATACTAAACTACTAATGGCGCACCTCAAGCTGGTGCGCCATTAGTAACCAGGGTTACTAATGGCGCACCAGCTTGGGGTGCGCCATTAGAAGCCCCGGGATCTGTTTCACCAAATGCACCCCCCCCTGTGGATCGCCTTTTCAGTTTTAAAAAAAATAACCGAAAATGATAGAAATGTCAAAAAAATTCAAAAAAATAAGATTCTTATATGATTTGTGGTCTAGTTGTTAGCAAAATTTACAAACATGAATTTCGACTTTTTTTGCAAAATCTCATGAGAATTTGTAAAATGGGCATAACTTTTGCATACGACCTCCGATGAAAACGTTTTTTATATGAAAAAGCATCTACTCGAAAAGTTACATCCGAATTCAAGACAAGATTAGTTTCTTCACATCTCTGCAAAACTCGATTAAGGTTGCTCAAGCAATCATCAAAAGAAGTTCCGTAAATGGAGAAATCATCCATGAAAACCTCAACGATCTTTCACAAAAGTCAGAGAATATAGCAGTCATACATCTTTGAAAGGTAGCAGGTGCATTACATAAACCAAAAGGCATACGACGATAAGCATAAGTTCCAAAAGGACAAGTAAAGGTAGTTTTATCTTGATCTTCAGGTGACACAGGTATTTGAGAGAAACCAGAATAACCATCTAGGAAACAAAAGTGTGTATGCTTAGACAATCTTTCTAACAATTGATCAATAAAAGGCAAGGGGTAATGATCTTTTCTAGTAGCTTTATTTAATTTCCTGAAATCAATTACCATCCTATAACCAGTTACAATTCTTTGTGGGATAAGTTCATTTTTATCATTAGGAACAACTGTAATACCTCCTTTCTTAGGAACACAATGAACATGACTTACCCATCTTCTATCAGCTATGGGATAAATTATACCTGCTTCCAGAAGCTTTAATATTTCAGTTCTTACCACATCCTTCATTCTAGGATTCAACCTTCTTTGATGATCAACAACGGGTTTAGCATCTGGCTCCATATGAATTTTATGCTGACATAAAGTGGGACTAATGCCCTTAAGATCATCGAGAGTATATCCAATAGCAGCACGGTGCTTCTTCAGAGTTTTAAGTAATCTCTTATCTTCACGCTCTGAAAGGTTAGCACTAATAATAACATGATATATCTTCTTTTCATCCAGATAAGCATATTTAAGAGTATCAGGTAATTGCTTTAAATCAAACACATGATCACCCTTGGGTGGAGGTCACTACTAGGAAAAGGGCTATAGATGATATGGCCACTAATGGCGCACCGTGGGTCTGGTGCGCCATTAGAATATTCTAATGGCGCACCATGTGTTGGTACGCCATTAGTGTGTAAATTCTAATGGCGCACCAGACCCACGGTGCGCCATTAGAATCTCCAGTTTTTTTTTTTTTTTCCAAAAATTCTAATGGCGCACCGTGGGTCTGGTGCGCCATTAGTAACCAGGGTTACTAATGGCGCACCAGACCCACGATGCGCCATTAGAATCTTAGAATCTCCAGTTTTTTTTTTATTTTTCCAAAAATTCTAATGGCGCACCGTGGGTCTGGTGCGCCATTAGTAACCCTGGTTACTAATGGCGCACCAGACCCACGGTGCGCCATTAGAATGTCCAGTTTTTTTTTTTTTTTTTTTCAAAAAATACTAAACTACTAATGGCGCACCTCAAGCTGGTGCGCCATTAGTAACCAGGGTTACTAATGGCGCACCAGCTTGGGGTGCGCCATTAGAAGCCCCGGGATCTGTTTCACCAAATGCACCCCCCCCTGTGGATCGCCTTTTCAGTTTTAAAAAAAATAACCGAAAATGATAGAAATGTCAAAAAAATTCAAAAAAAATAAGATTCTTATATGATTTGTGGTCTAGTTGTTAGCAAAATTTACAAACATGAATTTCGACTTTTTTTGCAAAATCTCATGAGAATTTGTAAAATGGGCATAACTTTTGCATACGACCTCCGATGAAAAAGTTTTTTATATGAAAAAGCATCTACTCGAAAAGTTACATCCGAATTCAAGACAAGATTAGTTTCTTCACATCTCTGCAAAACTCGATTAAGGTTGCTCAAGCAATCATCAAAAGAAGTTCCGTAAATGGAGAAATCATCCATGAAAACCTCAACGATCTTTCACAAAAGTCAGAGAATATAGCAGTCATACATCTTTGAAAGGTAGCAGGTGCATTACATAAACCAAAAGGCATACGACGATAAGCATAAGTTCCAAAAGGACAAGTAAAGGTAGTTTTATCTTGATCTTCAGGTGACACAGGTATTTGAGAGAAACCAGAATAACCATCTAGGAAACAAAAGTGTGTATGCTTAGACAATCTTTCTAACAATTGATCAATAAAAGGCAAGGGGTAATGATCTTTTCTAGTAGCTTTATTTAATTTCCTGAAATCAATTACCATCCTATAACCAGTTACAATTCTTTGTGGGATAAGTTCATTTTTATCATTAGGAACAACTGTAATACCTCCTTTCTTAGGAACACAATGAACATGACTTACCCATCTTCTATCAGCTATGGGATAAATTATACCTGCTTCCAGAAGCTTTAATATTTCAGTTCTTACCACATCCTTCATTCTAGGATTCAACCTTCTTTGATGATCAACAACGGGTTTAGCATCTGGCTCCATATGAATTTTATGCTGACATAAAGTGGGACTAATGCCCTTAAGATCATCGAGAGTATATCCAATAGCAGCACGGTGCTTCTTCAGAGTTTTAAGTAATCTCTTATCTTCACGCTCTGAAAGGTTAGCACTAATAATAACATGATATATCTTCTTTTCATCCAGATAAGCATATTTAAGAGTATCAGGTAATTGCTTTAAATCAAACACATGATCACCCTTGGGTGGAGGTCACTACTAGGAAAAGGGCTATAGATGATATGGCCACTAATGGCGCACCGTGGGTCTGGTGCGCCATTAGAATATTCTAATGGCGCACCATGTGTTGGTACGCCATTAGTGTGTAAATTCTAATGGCGCACCAGACCCACGGTGCGCCATTAGAATCTCCAGTTTTTTTTTTTTTTTCCAAAAATTCTAATGGCGCACCGTGGGTCTGGTGCGCCATTAGTAACCAGGGTTACTAATGGCGCACCAGACCCACGATGCGCCATTAGAATCTTAGAATCTCCAGTTTTTTTTTTATTTTTCCAAAAATTCTAATGGCGCACCGTGGGTCTGGTGCGCCATTAGTAACCCTGGTTACTAATGGCGCACCAGACCCACGGTGCGCCATTAGAATGTCCAGTTTTTTTTTTTTTTTTTTCAAAAAATACTAAACTACTAATGGCGCACCTCAAGCTGGTGCGCCATTAGTAACCAGGGTTACTAATGGCGCACCAGCTTGGGGTGCGCCATTAGAAGCCCCGGGATCTGTTTCACCAAATGCACCCCCCCCTGTGGATCGCCTTTTCAGTTTTAAAAAAAATAACCGAAAATGATAGAAATGTCAAAAAAATTCAAAAAAATAAGATTCTTATATGATTTGTGGTCTAGTTGTTAGCAAAATTTACAAACATGAATTTCGACTTTTTTTGCAAAATCTCATGAGAATTTGTAAAATGGGCATAACTTTTGCATACGACCTCCGATGAAAAAGTTTTTTATATGAAAAAGCATCTACTCGAAAAGTTACATCCGAATTCAAGACAAGATTAGTTTCTTCACATCTCTGCAAAACTCGATTAAGGTTGCTCAAGCAATCATCAAAAGAAGTTCCGTAAATGGAGAAATCATCCATGAAAACCTCAACGATCTTTCACAAAAGTCAGAGAATATAGCAGTCATACATCTTTGAAAGGTAGCAGGTGCATTACATAAACCAAAAGGCATACGACGATAAGCATAAGTTCCAAAAGGACAAGTAAAGGTAGTTTTATCTTGATCTTCAGGTGACACAGGTATTTGAGAGAAACCAGAATAACCATCTAGGAAACAAAAGTGTGTATGCTTAGACAATCTTTCTAACAATTGATCAATAAAAGGCAAGGGGTAATGATCTTTTCTAGTAGCTTTATTTAATTTCCTGAAATCAATTACCATCCTATAACCAGTTACAATTCTTTGTGGGATAAGTTCATTTTTATCATTAGGAACAACTGTAATACCTCCTTTCTTAGGAACACAATGAACATGACTTACCCATCTTCTATCAGCTATGGGATAAATTATACCTGCTTCCAGAAGCTTTAATATTTCAGTTCTTACCACATCCTTCATTCTAGGATTCAACCTTCTTTGATGATCAACAACGGGTTTATCATCTGGCTCCATATGAATTTTATGCTGACATAAAGTGGGACTAATGCCCTTAAGATCATCGAGAGTATATCCAATAGCAGCACGGTGCTTCTTCAGAGTTTTAAGTAATCTCTTATCTTCACGCTCTGAAAGGTTAGCACTAATAATAACATGATATATCTTCTTTTCATCCAGATAAGCATATTTAAGAGTATCAGGTAATTGCTTTAAATCAAACACATGATCACCCTTGGGTGGAGGTCACTACTAGGAAAAGGGCTATAGATGATATGGCCACTAATGGCGCACCGTGGGTCTGGTGCGCCATTAGAATATTCTAATGGCGCACCATGTGTTGGTACGCCATTAGTGTGTAAATTCTAATGGCGCACCAGACCCACGGTGCGCCATTAGAATCTCCAGTTTTTTTTTTTTTTTCCAAAAATTCTAATGGCGCACCGTGGGTCTGGTGCGCCATTAGTAACCAGGGTTACTAATGGCGCACCAGACCCACGATGCGCCATTAGAATCTTAGAATCTCCAGTTTTTTTTTTATTTTTCCAAAAATTCTAATGGCGCACCGTGGGTCTGGTGCGCCATTAGTAACCCTGGTTACTAATGGCGCACCAGACCCACGGTGCGCCATTAGAATGTCCAGTTTTTTTTTTTTTTTTTCAAAAAATACTAAACTACTAATGGCGCACCTCAAGCTGGTGCGCCATTAGTAACCAGGGTTACTAATGGCGCACCAGCTTGGGGTGCGCCATTAGAAGCCCCGGGATCTGTTTCACCAAATGCACCCCCCCCTGTGGATCGCCTTTTCAGTTTTAAAAAAAATAACCGAAAATGATAGAAATGTCAAAAAAATTCAAAAAAATAAGATTCTTATATGATTTGTGGTCTAGTTGTTAGCAAAATTTACAAACATGAATTTCGACTTTTTTTGCAAAATCTCATGAGAATTTGTAAAATGGGCATAACTTTTGCATACGACCTCCGATGAAAAAGTTTTTTATATGAAAAAGCATCTACTCGAAAAGTTACATCCGAATTCAAGACAAGATTAGTTTCTTCACATCTCTGCAAAACTCGATTAAGGTTGCTCAAGCAATCATCAAAAGAAGTTCCGTAAATGGAGAAATCATCCATGAAAACCTCAACGATCTTTCACAAAAGTCAGAGAATATAGCAGTCATACATCTTTGAAAGGTAGCAGGTGCATTACATAAACCAAAAGGCATACGACGATAAGCATAAGTTCCAAAAGGACAAGTAAAGGTAGTTTTATCTTGATCTTCAGGTGACACAGGTATTTGAGAGAAACCAGAATAACCATCTAGGAAACAAAAGTGTGTATGCTTAGACAATCTTTCTAACAATTGATCAATAAAAGGCAAGGGGTAATGATCTTTTCTAGTAGCTTTATTTAATTTCCTGAAATCAATTACCATCCTATAACCAGTTACAATTCTTTGTGGGATAAGTTCATTTTTATCATTAGGAACAACTGTAATACCTCCTTTCTTAGGAACACAATGAACATGACTTACCCATCTTCTATCAGCTATGGGATAAATTATACCTGCTTCCAGAAGCTTTAATATTTCAGTTCTTACCACATCCTTCATTCTAGGATTCAACCTTCTTTGATGATCAACAACGGGTTTAGCATCTGGCTCCATATGAATTTTATGCTGACATAAAGTGGGACTAATGCCCTTAAGATCATCGAGAGTATATCCAATAGCAGCACGGTGCTTCTTCAGAGTTTTAAGTAATCTCTTATCTTCACGCTCTGAAAGGTTAGCACTAATAATAACATGATATATCTTCTTTTCATCCAGATAAGCATATTTAAGAGTATCAGGTAATTGCTTTAAATCAAACACATGATCACCCTTGGGTGGAGGTCACTACTAGGAAAAGGGCTATAGATGATATGGCCACTAATGGCGCACCGTGGGTCTGGTGCGCCATTAGAATATTCTAATGGCGCACCATGTGTTGGTACGCCATTAGTGTGTAAATTCTAATGGCGCACCAGACCCACGGTGCGCCATTAGAATCTCCAGTTTTTTTTTTTTTTTCCAAAAATTCTAATGGCGCACCGTGGGTCTGGTGCGCCATTAGTAACCAGGGTTACTAATGGCGCACCAGACCCACGATGCGCCATTAGAATCTTAGAATCTCCAGTTTTTTTTTTATTTTTCCAAAAATTCTAATGGCGCACCGTGGGTCTGGTGCGCCATTAGTAACCCTGGTTACTAATGGCGCACCAGACCCACGGTGCGCCATTAGAATGTCCAGTTTTTTTTTTTTTTTTTCAAAAAATACTAAACTACTAATGGCGCACCTCAAGCTGGTGCGCCATTAGTAACCAGGGTTACTAATGGCGCACCAGCTTGGGGTGCGCCATTAGAAGCCCCGGGATCTGTTTCACCAAATGCACCCCCCCCTGTGGATCGCCTTTTCAGTTTTAAAAAAAATAACCGAAAATGATAGAAATGTCAAAAAAATTCAAAAAAATAAGATTCTTATATGATTTGTGGTCTAGTTGTTAGCAAAATTTACAAACATGAATTTCGACTTTTTTTGCAAAATCTCATGAGAATTTGTAAAATGGGCATAACTTTTGCATACGACCTCCGATGAAAAAGTTTTTTATATGAAAAAGCATCTACTCGAAAAGTTACATCCGAATTCAAGACAAGATTAGTTTCTTCACATCTCTGCAAAACTCGATTAAGGTTGCTCAAGCAATCATCAAAAGAAGTTCCGTAAATGGAGAAATCATCCATGAAAACCTCAACGATCTTTCACAAAAGTCAGAGAATATAGCAGTCATACATCTTTGAAAGGTAGCAGGTGCATTACATAAACCAAAAGGCATACGACGATAAGCATAAGTTCCAAAAGGACAAGTAAAGGTAGTTTTATCTTGATCTTCAGGTGACACAGGTATTTGAGAGAAACCAGAATAACCATCTAGGAAACAAAAGTGTGTATGCTTAGACAATCTTTCTAACAATTGATCAATAAAAGGCAAGGGGTAATGATCTTTTCTAGTAGCTTTATTTAATTTCCTGAAATCAATTACCATCCTATAACCAGTTACAATTCTTTGTGGGATAAGTTCATTTTTATCATTAGGAACAACTGTAATACCTCCTTTCTTAGGAACACAATGAACATGACTTACCCATCTTCTATCAGCTATGGGATAAATTATACCTGCTTCCAGAAGCTTTAATATTTCAGTTCTTACCACATCCTTCATTCTAGGATTCAACCTTCTTTGATGATCAACAACGGGTTTAGCATCTGGCTCCATATGAATTTTATGCTGACATAAAGTGGGACTAATGCCCTTAAGATCATCGAGAGTATATCCAATAGCAGCACGGTGCTTCTTCAGAGTTTTAAGTAATCTCTTATCTTCACGCTCTGAAAGGTTAGCACTAATAATAACATGATATATCTTCTTTTCATCCAGATAAGCATATTTAAGAGTATCAGGTAATTGCTTTAAATCAAACACATGATCACCCTTGGGTGGAGGTCACTACTAGGAAAAGGGCTATAGATGATATGGCCACTAATGGCGCACCGTGGGTCTGGTGCGCCATTAGAATATTCTAATGGCGCACCATGTGTTGGTACGCCATTAGTGTGTAAATTCTAATGGCGCACCAGACCCACGGTGCGCCATTAGAATCTCCAGTTTTTTTTTTTTTTTCCAAAAATTCTAATGGCGCACCGTGGGTCTGGTGCGCCATTAGTAACCAGGGTTACTAATGGCGCACCAGACCCACGATGCGCCATTAGAATCTTAGAATCTCCAGTTTTTTTTTTATTTTTCCAAAAATTCTAATGGCGCACCGTGGGTCTGGTGCGCCATTAGTAACCCTGGTTACTAATGGCGCACCAGACCCACGGTGCGCCATTAGAATGTCCAGTTTTTTTTTTTTTTTTCAAAAAATACTAAACTACTAATGGCGCACCTCAAGCTGGTGCGCCATTAGTAACCAGGGTTACTAATGGCGCACCAGCTTGGGGTGCGCCATTAGAAGCCCCGGGATCTGTTTCACCAAATGCACCCCCCCCTGTGGATCGCCTTTTCAGTTTTAAAAAAAATAACCGAAAATGATAGAAATGTCAAAAAAATTCAAAAAAATAAGATTCTTATATGATTTGTGGTCTAGTTGTTAGCAAAATTTACAAACATGAATTTCGACTTTTTTTGCAAAATCTCATGAGAATTTGTAAAATGGGCATAACTTTTGCATACGACCTCCGATGAAAAAGTTTTTTATATGAAAAAGCATCTACTCGAAAAGTTACATCCGAATTCAAGACAAGATTAGTTTCTTCACATCTCTGCAAAACTCGATTAAGGTTGCTCAAGCAATCATCAAAAGAAGTTCCGTAAATGGAGAAATCATCCATGAAAACCTCAACGATCTTTCACAAAAGTCAGAGAATATAGCAGTCATACATCTTTGAAAGGTAGCAGGTGCATTACATAAACCAAAAGGCATACGACGATAAGCATAAGTTCCAAAAGGACAAGTAAAGGTAGTTTTATCTTGATCTTCAGGTGACACAGGTATTTGAGAGAAACCAGAATAACCATCTAGGAAACAAAAGTGTGTATGCTTAGACAATCTTTCTAACAATTGATCAATAAAAGGCAAGGGGTAATGATCTTTTCTAGTAGCTTTATTTAATTTCCTGAAATCAATTACCATCCTATAACCAGTTACAATTCTTTGTGGGATAAGTTCATTTTTATCATTAGGAACAACTGTAATACCTCCTTTCTTAGGAACACAATGAACATGACTTACCCATCTTCTATCAGCTATGGGATAAATTATACCTGCTTCCAGAAGCTTTAATATTTCAGTTCTTACCACATCCTTCATTCTAGGATTCAACCTTCTTTGATGATCAACAACGGGTTTAGCATCTGGCTCCATATGAATTTTATGCTGACATAAAGTGGGACTAATGCCCTTAAGATCATCGAGAGTATATCCAATAGCAGCACGGTGCTTCTTCAGAGTTTTAAGTAATCTCTTATCTTCACGCTCTGAAAGGTTAGCACTAATAATAACATGATATATCTTCTTTTCATCCAGATAAGCATATTTAAGAGTATCAGGTAATTGCTTTAAATCAAACACATGATCACCCTTGGGTGGAGGTCACTACTAGGAAAAGGGCTATAGATGATATGGCCACTAATGGCGCACCGTGGGTCTGGTGCGCCATTAGAATATTCTAATGGCGCACCATGTGTTGGTACGCCATTAGTGTGTAAATTCTAATGGCGCACCAGACCCACGGTGCGCCATTAGAATCTCCAGTTTTTTTTTTTTTTTCCAAAAATTCTAATGGCGCACCGTGGGTCTGGTGCGCCATTAGTAACCAGGGTTACTAATGGCGCACCAGACCCACGATGCGCCATTAGAATCTTAGAATCTCCAGTTTTTTTTTTATTTTTCCAAAAATTCTAATGGCGCACCGTGGGTCTGGTGCGCCATTAGTAACCCTGGTTACTAATGGCGCACCAGACCCACGGTGCGCCATTAGAATGTCCAGTTTTTTTTTTTTTTTTTTCAAAAAATACTAAACTACTAATGGCGCACCTCAAGCTGGTGCGCCATTAGTAACCAGGGTTACTAATGGCGCACCAGCTTGGGGTGCGCCATTAGAAGCCCCGGGATCTGTTTCACCAAATGCACCCCCCCCTGTGGATCGCCTTTTCAGTTTTAAAAAAAATAACCGAAAATGATAGAAATGTCAAAAAAATTCAAAAAAATAAGATTCTTATATGATTTGTGGTCTAGTTGTTAGCAAAATTTACAAACATGAATTTCGACTTTTTTTGCAAAATCTCATGAGAATTTGTAAAATGGGCATAACTTTTGCATACGACCTCCGATGAAAAAGTTTTTTATATGAAAAAGCATCTACTCGAAAAGTTACATCCGAATTCAAGACAAGATTAGTTTCTTCACATCTCTGCAAAACTCGATTAAGGTTGCTCAAGCAATCATCAAAAGAAGTTCCGTAAATGGAGAAATCATCCATGAAAACCTCAACGATCTTTCACAAAAGTCAGAGAATATAGCAGTCATACATCTTTGAAAGGTAGCAGGTGCATTACATAAACCAAAAGGCATACGACGATAAGCATAAGTTCCAAAAGGACAAGTAAAGGTAGTTTTATCTTGATCTTCAGGTGACACAGGTATTTGAGAGAAACCAGAATAACCATCTAGGAAACAAAAGTGTGTATGCTTAGACAATCTTTCTAACAATTGATCAATAAAAGGCAAGGGGTAATGATCTTTTCTAGTAGCTTTATTTAATTTCCTGAAATCAATTACCATCCTATAACCAGTTACAATTCTTTGTGGGATAAGTTCATTTTTATCATTAGGAACAACTGTAATACCTCCTTTCTTAGGAACACAATGAACATGACTTACCCATCTTCTATCAGCTATGGGATAAATTATACCTGCTTCCAGAAGCTTTAATATTTCAGTTCTTACCACATCCTTCATTCTAGGATTCAACCTTCTTTGATGATCAACAACGGGTTTAGCATCTGGCTCCATATGAATTTTATGCTGACATAAAGTGGGACTAATGCCCTTAAGATCATCGAGAGTATATCCAATAGCAGCACGGTGCTTCTTCAGAGTTTTAAGTAATCTCTTATCTTCACGCTCTGAAAGGTTAGCACTAATAATAACATGATATATCTTCTTTTCATCCAGATAAGCATATTTAAGAGTATCAGGTAATTGCTTTAAATCAAACACATGATCACCCTTGGGTGGAGGTCACTACTAGGAAAAGGGCTATAGATGATATGGCCACTAATGGCGCACCGTGGGTCTGGTGCGCCATTAGAATATTCTAATGGCGCACCATGTGTTGGTACGCCATTAGTGTGTAAATTCTAATGGCGCACCAGACCCACGGTGCGCCATTAGAATCTCCAGTTTTTTTTTTTTTTTCCAAAAATTCTAATGGCGCACCGTGGGTCTGGTGCGCCATTAGTAACCAGGGTTACTAATGGCGCACCAGACCCACGATGCGCCATTAGAATCTTAGAATCTCCAGTTTTTTTTTTATTTTTCCAAAAATTCTAATGGCGCACCGTGGGTCTGGTGCGCCATTAGTAACCCTGGTTACTAATGGCGCACCAGACCCACGGTGCGCCATTAGAATGTCCAGTTTTTTTTTTTTTTTTTTCAAAAAATACTAAACTACTAATGGCGCACCTCAAGCTGGTGCGCCATTAGTAACCAGGGTTACTAATGGCGCACCAGCTTGGGGTGCGCCATTAGAAGCCCCGGGATCTGTTTCACCAAATGCACCCCCCCCTGTGGATCGCCTTTTCAGTTTTAAAAAAAATAACCGAAAATGATAGAAATGTCAAAAAAATTCAAAAAAATAAGATTCTTATATGATTTGTGGTCTAGTTGTTAGCAAAATTTACAAACATGAATTTCGACTTTTTTTGCAAAATCTCATGAGAATTTGTAAAATGGGCATAACTTTTGCATACGACCTCCGATGAAAAAGTTTTTTATATGAAAAAGCATCTACTCGAAAAGTTACATCCGAATTCAAGACAAGATTAGTTTCTTCACATCTCTGCAAAACTCGATTAAGGTTGCTCAAGCAATCATCAAAAGAAGTTCCGTAAATGGAGAAATCATCCATGAAAACCTCAACGATCTTTCACAAAAGTCAGAGAATATAGCAGTCATACATCTTTGAAAGGTAGCAGGTGCATTACATAAACCAAAAGGCATACGACGATAAGCATAAGTTCCAAAAGGACAAGTAAAGGTAGTTTTATCTTGATCTTCAGGTGACACAGGTATTTGAGAGAAACCAGAATAACCATCTAGGAAACAAAAGTGTGTATGCTTAGACAATCTTTCTAACAATTGATCAATAAAAGGCAAGGGGTAATGATCTTTTCTAGTAGCTTTATTTAATTTCCTGAAATCAATTACCATCCTATAACCAGTTACAATTCTTTGTGGGATAAGTTCATTTTTATCATTAGGAACAACTGTAATACCTCCTTTCTTAGGAACACAATGAACATGACTTACCCATCTTCTATCAGCTATGGGATAAATTATACCTGCTTCCAGAAGCTTTAATATTTCAGTTCTTACCACATCCTTCATTCTAGGATTCAACCTTCTTTGATGATCAACAACGGGTTTAGCATCTGGCTCCATATGAATTTTATGCTGACATAAAGTGGGACTAATGCCCTTAAGATCATCGAGAGTATATCCAATAGCAGCACGGTGCTTCTTCAGAGTTTTAAGTAATCTCTTATCTTCACGCTCTGAAAGGTTAGCACTAATAATAACATGATATATCTTCTTTTCATCCAGATAAGCATATTTAAGAGTATCAGGTAATTGCTTTAAATCAAACACATGATCACCCTTGGGTGGAGGTCACTACTAGGAAAAGGGCTATAGATGATATGGCCACTAATGGCGCACCGTGGGTCTGGTGCGCCATTAGAATATTCTAATGGCGCACCATGTGTTGGTACGCCATTAGTGTGTAAATTCTAATGGCGCACCAGACCCACGGTGCGCCATTAGAATCTCCAGTTTTTTTTTTTTTTTCCAAAAATTCTAATGGCGCACCGTGGGTCTGGTGCGCCATTAGTAACCAGGGTTACTAATGGCGCACCAGACCCACGATGCGCCATTAGAATCTTAGAATCTCCAGTTTTTTTTTTATTTTTCCAAAAATTCTAATGGCGCACCGTGGGTCTGGTGCGCCATTAGTAACCCTGGTTACTAATGGCGCACCAGACCCACGGTGCGCCATTAGAATGTCCAGTTTTTTTTTTTTTTTTTTCAAAAAATACTAAACTACTAATGGCGCACCTCAAGCTGGTGCGCCATTAGTAACCAGGGTTACTAATGGCGCACCAGCTTGGGGTGCGCCATTAGAAGCCCCGGGATCTGTTTCACCAAATGCACCCCCCCCTGTGGATCGCCTTTTCAGTTTTAAAAAAAATAACCGAAAATGATAGAAATGTCAAAAAAATTCAAAAAAATAAGATTCTTATATGATTTGTGGTCTAGTTGTTAGCAAAATTTACAAACATGAATTTCGACTTTTTTTGCAAAATCTCATGAGAATTTGTAAAATGGGCATAACTTTTGCATACGACCTCCGATGAAAAAGTTTTTTATATGAAAAAGCATCTACTCGAAAAGTTACATCCGAATTCAAGACAAGATTAGTTTCTTCACATCTCTGCAAAACTCGATTAAGGTTGCTCAAGCAATCATCAAAAGAAGTTCCGTAAATGGAGAAATCATCCATGAAAACCTCAACGATCTTTCACAAAAGTCAGAGAATATAGCAGTCATACATCTTTGAAAGGTAGCAGGTGCATTACATAAACCAAAAGGCATACGACGATAAGCATAAGTTCCAAAAGGACAAGTAAAGGTAGTTTTATCTTGATCTTCAGGTGACACAGGTATTTGAGAGAAACCAGAATAACCATCTAGGAAACAAAAGTGTGTATGCTTAGACAATCTTTCTAACAATTGATCAATAAAAGGCAAGGGGTAATGATCTTTTCTAGTAGCTTTATTTAATTTCCTGAAATCAATTACCATCCTATAACCAGTTACAATTCTTTGTGGGATAAGTTCATTTTTATCATTAGGAACAACTGTAATACCTCCTTTCTTAGGAACACAATGAACATGACTTACCCATCTTCTATCAGCTATGGGATAAATTATACCTGCTTCCAGAAGCTTTAATATTTCAGTTCTTACCACATCCTTCATTCTAGGATTCAACCTTCTTTGATGATCAACAACGGGTTTAGCATCTGGCTCCATATGAATTTTATGCTGACATAAAGTGGGACTAATGCCCTTAAGATCATCGAGAGTATATCCAATAGCAGCACGGTGCTTCTTCAGAGTTTTAAGTAATCTCTTATCTTCACGCTCTGAAAGGTTAGCACTAATAATAACATGATATATCTTCTTTTCATCCAGATAAGCATATTTAAGAGTATCAGGTAATTGCTTTAAATCAAACACATGATCACCCTTGGGTGGAGGTCACTACTAGGAAAAGGGCTATAGATGATATGGCCACTAATGGCGCACCGTGGGTCTGGTGCGCCATTAGAATATTCTAATGGCGCACCATGTGTTGGTACGCCATTAGTGTGTAAATTCTAATGGCGCACCAGACCCACGGTGCGCCATTAGAATCTCCAGTTTTTTTTTTTTTTTCCAAAAATTCTAATGGCGCACCGTGGGTCTGGTGCGCCATTAGTAACCAGGGTTACTAATGGCGCACCAGACCCACGATGCGCCATTAGAATCTTAGAATCTCCAGTTTTTTTTTTATTTTTCCAAAAATTCTAATGGCGCACCGTGGGTCTGGTGCGCCATTAGTAACCCTGGTTACTAATGGCGCACCAGACCCACGGTGCGCCATTAGAATGTCCAGTTTTTTTTTTTTTTTTTTCAAAAAATACTAAACTACTAATGGCGCACCTCAAGCTGGTGCGCCATTAGTAACCAGGGTTACTAATGGCGCACCAGCTTGGGGTGCGCCATTAGAAGCCCCGGGATCTGTTTCACCAAATGCACCCCCCCCTGTGGATCGCCTTTTCAGTTTTAAAAAAAATAACCGAAAATGATAGAAATGTCAAAAAAATTCAAAAAAATAAGATTCTTATATGATTTGTGGTCTAGTTGTTAGCAAAATTTACAAACATGAATTTCGACTTTTTTTGCAAAATCTCATGAGAATTTGTAAAATGGGCATAACTTTTGCATACGACCTCCGATGAAAAAGTTTTTTATATGAAAAAGCATCTACTCGAAAAGTTACATCCGAATTCAAGACAAGATTAGTTTCTTCACATCTCTGCAAAACTCGATTAAGGTTGCTCAAGCAATCATCAAAAGAAGTTCCGTAAATGGAGAAATCATCCATGAAAACCTCAACGATCTTTCACAAAAGTCAGAGAATATAGCAGTCATACATCTTTGAAAGGTAGCAGGTGCATTACATAAACCAAAAGGCATACGACGATAAGCATAAGTTCCAAAAGGACAAGTAAAGGTAGTTTTATCTTGATCTTCAGGTGACACAGGTATTTGAGAGAAACCAGAATAACCATCTAGGAAACAAAAGTGTGTATGCTTAGACAATCTTTCTAACAATTGATCAATAAAAGGCAAGGGGTAATGATCTTTTCTAGTAGCTTTATTTAATTTCCTGAAATCAATTACCATCCTATAACCAGTTACAATTCTTTGTGGGATAAGTTCATTTTTATCATTAGGAACAACTGTAATACCTCCTTTCTTAGGAACACAATGAACATGACTTACCCATCTTCTATCAGCTATGGGATAAATTATACCTGCTTCCAGAAGCTTTAATATTTCAGTTCTTACCACATCCTTCATTCTAGGATTCAACCTTCTTTGATGATCAACAACGGGTTTAGCATCTGGCTCCATATGAATTTTATGCTGACATAAAGTGGGACTAATGCCCTTAAGATCATCGAGAGTATATCCAATAGCAGCACGGTGCTTCTTCAGAGTTTTAAGTAATCTCTTATCTTCACGCTCTGAAAGGTTAGCACTAATAATAACATGATATATCTTCTTTTCATCCAGATAAGCATATTTAAGAGTATCAGGTAATTGCTTTAAATCAAACACATGATCACCCTTGGGTGGAGGTCACTACTAGGAAAAGGGCTATAGATGATATGGCCACTAATGGCGCACCGTGGGTCTGGTGCGCCATTAGAATATTCTAATGGCGCACCATGTGTTGGTACGCCATTAGTGTGTAAATTCTAATGGCGCACCAGACCCACGGTGCGCCATTAGAATCTCCAGTTTTTTTTTTTTTTTCCAAAAATTCTAATGGCGCACCGTGGGTCTGGTGCGCCATTAGTAACCAGGGTTACTAATGGCGCACCAGACCCACGATGCGCCATTAGAATCTTAGAATCTCCAGTTTTTTTTTTATTTTTCCAAAAATTCTAATGGCGCACCGTGGGTCTGGTGCGCCATTAGTAACCCTGGTTACTAATGGCGCACCAGACCCACGGTGCGCCATTAGAATGTCCAGTTTTTTTTTTTTTTTTTTCAAAAAATACTAAACTACTAATGGCGCACCTCAAGCTGGTGCGCCATTAGTAACCAGGGTTACTAATGGCGCACCAGCTTGGGGTGCGCCATTAGAAGCCCCGGGATCTGTTTCACCAAATGCACCCCCCCCTGTGGATCGCCTTTTCAGTTTTAAAAAAAATAACCGAAAATGATAGAAATGTCAAAAAAATTCAAAAAAATAAGATTCTTATATGATTTGTGGTCTAGTTGTTAGCAAAATTTACAAACATGAATTTCGACTTTTTTTGCAAAATCTCATGAGAATTTGTAAAATGGGCATAACTTTTGCATACGACCTCCGATGAAAAAGTTTTTTATATGAAAAAGCATCTACTCGAAAAGTTACATCCGAATTCAAGACAAGATTAGTTTCTTCACATCTCTGCAAAACTCGATTAAGGTTGCTCAAGCAATCATCAAAAGAAGTTCCGTAAATGGAGAAATCATCCATGAAAACCTCAACGATCTTTCACAAAAGTCAGAGAATATAGCAGTCATACATCTTTGAAAGGTAGCAGGTGCATTACATAAACCAAAAGGCATACGACGATAAGCATAAGTTCCAAAAGGACAAGTAAAGGTAGTTTTATCTTGATCTTCAGGTGACACAGGTATTTGAGAGAAACCAGAATAACCATCTAGGAAACAAAAGTGTGTATGCTTAGACAATCTTTCTAACAATTGATCAATAAAAGGCAAGGGGTAATGATCTTTTCTAGTAGCTTTATTTAATTTCCTGAAATCAATTACCATCCTATAACCAGTTACAATTCTTTGTGGGATAAGTTCATTTTTATCATTAGGAACAACTGTAATACCTCCTTTCTTAGGAACACAATGAACATGACTTACCCATCTTCTATCAGCTATGGGATAAATTATACCTGCTTCCAGAAGCTTTAATATTTCAGTTCTTACCACATCCTTCATTCTAGGATTCAACCTTCTTTGATGATCAACAACGGGTTTAGCATCTGGCTCCATATGAATTTTATGCTGACATAAAGTGGGACTAATGCCCTTAAGATCATCGAGAGTATATCCAATAGCAGCACGGTGCTTCTTCAGAGTTTTAAGTAATCTCTTATCTTCACGCTCTGAAAGGTTAGCACTAATAATAACATGATATATCTTCTTTTCATCCAGATAAGCATATTTAAGAGTATCAGGTAATTGCTTTAAATCAAACACATGATCACCCTTGGGTGGAGGTCACTACTAGGAAAAGGGCTATAGATGATATGGCCACTAATGGCGCACCGTGGGTCTGGTGCGCCATTAGAATATTCTAATGGCGCACCATGTGTTGGTACGCCATTAGTGTGTAAATTCTAATGGCGCACCAGACCCACGGTGCGCCATTAGAATCTCCAGTTTTTTTTTTTTTTTCCAAAAATTCTAATGGCGCACCGTGGGTCTGGTGCGCCATTAGTAACCAGGGTTACTAATGGCGCACCAGACCCACGATGCGCCATTAGAATCTTAGAATCTCCAGTTTTTTTTTTATTTTTCCAAAAATTCTAATGGCGCACCGTGGGTCTGGTGCGCCATTAGTAACCCTGGTTACTAATGGCGCACCAGACCCACGGTGCGCCATTAGAATGTCCAGTTTTTTTTTTTTTTTTTTCAAAAAATACTAAACTACTAATGGCGCACCTCAAGCTGGTGCGCCATTAGTAACCAGGGTTACTAATGGCGCACCAGCTTGGGGTGCGCCATTAGAAGCCCCGGGATCTGTTTCACCAAATGCACCCCCCCCTGTGGATCGCCTTTTCAGTTTTAAAAAAAATAACCGAAAATGATAGAAATGTCAAAAAAATTCAAAAAAATAAGATTCTTATATGATTTGTGGTCTAGTTGTTAGCAAAATTTACAAACATGAATTTCGACTTTTTTTGCAAAATCTCATGAGAATTTGTAAAATGGGCATAACTTTTGCATACGACCTCCGATGAAAAAGTTTTTTATATGAAAAAGCATCTACTCGAAAAGTTACATCCGAATTCAAGACAAGATTAGTTTCTTCACATCTCTGCAAAACTCGATTAAGGTTGCTCAAGCAATCATCAAAAGAAGTTCCGTAAATGGAGAAATCATCCATGAAAACCTCAACGATCTTTCACAAAAGTCAGAGAATATAGCAGTCATACATCTTTGAAAGGTAGCAGGTGCATTACATAAACCAAAAGGCATACGACGATAAGCATAAGTTCCAAAAGGACAAGTAAAGGTAGTTTTATCTTGATCTTCAGGTGACACAGGTATTTGAGAGAAACCAGAATAACCATCTAGGAAACAAAAGTGTGTATGCTTAGACAATCTTTCTAACAATTGATCAATAAAAGGCAAGGGGTAATGATCTTTTCTAGTAGCTTTATTTAATTTCCTGAAATCAATTACCATCCTATAACCAGTTACAATTCTTTGTGGGATAAGTTCATTTTTATCATTAGGAACAACTGTAATACCTCCTTTCTTAGGAACACAATGAACATGACTTACCCATCTTCTATCAGCTATGGGATAAATTATACCTGCTTCCAGAAGCTTTAATATTTCAGTTCTTACCACATCCTTCATTCTAGGATTCAACCTTCTTTGATGATCAACAACGGGTTTAGCATCTGGCTCCATATGAATTTTATGCTGACATAAAGTGGGACTAATGCCCTTAAGATCATCGAGAGTATATCCAATAGCAGCACGGTGCTTCTTCAGAGTTTTAAGTAATCTCTTATCTTCACGCTCTGAAAGGTTAGCACTAATAATAACATGATATATCTTCTTTTCATCCAGATAAGCATATTTAAGAGTATCAGGTAATTGCTTTAAATCAAACACATGATCACCCTTGGGTGGAGGTCACTACTAGGAAAAGGGCTATAGATGATATGGCCACTAATGGCGCACCGTGGGTCTGGTGCGCCATTAGAATATTCTAATGGCGCACCATGTGTTGGTACGCCATTAGTGTGTAAATTCTAATGGCGCACCAGACCCACGGTGCGCCATTAGAATCTCCAGTTTTTTTTTTTTTTCCAAAAATTCTAATGGCGCACCGTGGGTCTGGTGCGCCATTAGTAACCAGGGTTACTAATGGCGCACCAGACCCACGATGCGCCATTAGAATCTTAGAATCTCCAGTTTTTTTTTTATTTTTCCAAAAATTCTAATGGCGCACCGTGGGTCTGGTGCGCCATTAGTAACCCTGGTTACTAATGGCGCACCAGACCCACGGTGCGCCATTAGAATGTCCAGTTTTTTTTTTTTTTTTTCAAAAAATACTAAACTACTAATGGCGCACCTCAAGCTGGTGCGCCATTAGTAACCAGGGTTACTAATGGCGCACCAGCTTGGGGTGCGCCATTAGAAGCCCCGGGATCTGTTTCACCAAATGCACCCCCCCCTGTGGATCGCCTTTTCAGTTTTAAAAAAAATAACCGAAAATGATAGAAATGTCAAAAAAATTCAAAAAAATAAGATTCTTATATGATTTGTGGTCTAGTTGTTAGCAAAATTTACAAACATGAATTTCGACTTTTTTTGCAAAATCTCATGAGAATTTGTAAAATGGGCATAACTTTTGCATACGACCTCCGATGAAAAAGTTTTTTATATGAAAAAGCATCTACTCGAAAAGTTACATCCGAATTCAAGACAAGATTAGTTTCTTCACATCTCTGCAAAACTCGATTAAGGTTGCTCAAGCAATCATCAAAAGAAGTTCCGTAAATGGAGAAATCATCCATGAAAACCTCAACGATCTTTCACAAAAGTCAGAGAATATAGCAGTCATACATCTTTGAAAGGTAGCAGGTGCATTACATAAACCAAAAGGCATACGACGATAAGCATAAGTTCCAAAAGGACAAGTAAAGGTAGTTTTATCTTGATCTTCAGGTGACACAGGTATTTGAGAGAAACCAGAATAACCATCTAGGAAACAAAAGTGTGTATGCTTAGACAATCTTTCTAACAATTGATCAATAAAAGGCAAGGGGTAATGATCTTTTCTAGTAGCTTTATTTAATTTCCTGAAATCAATTACCATCCTATAACCAGTTACAATTCTTTGTGGGATAAGTTCATTTTTATCATTAGGAACAACTGTAATACCTCCTTTCTTAGGAACACAATGAACATGACTTACCCATCTTCTATCAGCTATGGGATAAATTATACCTGCTTCCAGAAGCTTTAATATTTCAGTTCTTACCACATCCTTCATTCTAGGATTCAACCTTCTTTGATGATCAACAACGGGTTTAGCATCTGGCTCCATATGAATTTTATGCTGACATAAAGTGGGACTAATGCCCTTAAGATCATCGAGAGTATATCCAATAGCAGCACGGTGCTTCTTCAGAGTTTTAAGTAATCTCTTATCTTCACGCTCTGAAAGGTTAGCACTAATAATAACATGATATATCTTCTTTTCATCCAGATAAGCATATTTAAGAGTATCAGGTAATTGCTTTAAATCAAACACATGATCACCCTTGGGTGGAGGTCACTACTAGGAAAAGGGCTATAGATGATATGGCCACTAATGGCGCACCGTGGGTCTGGTGCGCCATTAGAATATTCTAATGGCGCACCATGTGTTGGTACGCCATTAGTGTGTAAATTCTAATGGCGCACCAGACCCACGGTGCGCCATTAGAATCTCCAGTTTTTTTTTTTTTTTCCAAAAATTCTAATGGCGCACCGTGGGTCTGGTGCGCCATTAGTAACCAGGGTTACTAATGGCGCACCAGACCCACGATGCGCCATTAGAATCTTAGAATCTCCAGTTTTTTTTTTTTTTTTCCAAAAATTCTAATGGCGCACCGTGGGTCTGGTGCGCCATTAGTAACCCTGGTTACTAATGGCGCACCAGACCCACGGTGCGCCATTAGAATGTCCAGTTTTTTTTTTTTTTTTTTCAAAAAATACTAAACTACTAATGGCGCACCTCAAGCTGGTGCGCCATTAGTAACCAGGGTTACTAATGGCGCACCAGCTTGGGGTGCGCCATTAGAAGCCCCGGGATCTGTTTCACCAAATGCACCCCCCCCTGTGGATCGCCTTTTCAGTTTTAAAAAAAATAACCGAAAATGATAGAAATGTCAAAAAAATTCAAAAAAATAAGATTCTTATATGATTTGTGGTCTAGTTGTTAGCAAAATTTACAAACATGAATTTCGACTTTTTTTGCAAAATCTCATGAGAATTTGTAAAATGGGCATAACTTTTGCATACGACCTCCGATGAAAAAGTTTTTTATATGAAAAAGCATCTACTCGAAAAGTTACATCCGAATTCAAGACAAGATTAGTTTCTTCACATCTCTGCAAAACTCGATTAAGGTTGCTCAAGCAATCATCAAAAGAAGTTCCGTAAATGGAGAAATCATCCATGAAAACCTCAACGATCTTTCACAAAAGTCAGAGAATATAGCAGTCATACATCTTTGAAAGGTAGCAGGTGCATTACATAAACCAAAAGGCATACGACGATAAGCATAAGTTCCAAAAGGACAAGTAAAGGTAGTTTTATCTTGATCTTCAGGTGACACAGGTATTTGAGAGAAACCAGAATAACCATCTAGGAAACAAAAGTGTGTATGCTTAGACAATCTTTCTAACAATTGATCAATAAAAGGCAAGGGGTAATGATCTTTTCTAGTAGCTTTATTTAATTTCCTGAAATCAATTACCATCCTATAACCAGTTACAATTCTTTGTGGGATAAGTTCATTTTTATCATTAGGAACAACTGTAATACCTCCTTTCTTAGGAACACAATGAACATGACTTACCCATCTTCTATCAGCTATGGGATAAATTATACCTGCTTCCAGAAGCTTTAATATTTCAGTTCTTACCACATCCTTCATTCTAGGATTCAACCTTCTTTGATGATCAACAACGGGTTTAGCATCTGGCTCCATATGAATTTTATGCTGACATAAAGTGGGACTAATGCCCTTAAGATCATCGAGAGTATATCCAATAGCAGCACGGTGCTTCTTCAGAGTTTTAAGTAATCTCTTATCTTCACGCTCTGAAAGGTTAGCACTAATAATAACATGATATATCTTCTTTTCATCCAGATAAGCATATTTAAGAGTATCAGGTAATTGCTTTAAATCAAACACATGATCACCCTTGGGTGGAGGTCACTACTAGGAAAAGGGCTATAGATGATATGGCCACTAATGGCGCACCGTGGGTCTGGTGCGCCATTAGAATATTCTAATGGCGCACCATGTGTTGGTACGCCATTAGTGTGTAAATTCTAATGGCGCACCAGACCCACGGTGCGCCATTAGAATCTCCAGTTTTTTTTTTTTTTCCAAAAATTCTAATGGCGCACCGTGGGTCTGGTGCGCCATTAGTAACCAGGGTTACTAATGGCGCACCAGACCCACGATGCGCCATTAGAATCTTAGAATCTCCAGTTTTTTTTTTTATTTTTCCAAAAATTCTAATGGCGCACCGTGGGTCTGGTGCGCCATTAGTAACCCTGGTTACTAATGGCGCACCAGACCCACGGTGCGCCATTAGAATGTCCAGTTTTTTTTTTTTTTTTTTCAAAAAATACTAAACTACTAATGGCGCACCTCAAGCTGGTGCGCCATTAGTAACCAGGGTTACTAATGGCGCACCAGCTTGGGGTGCGCCATTAGAAGCCCCGGGATCTGTTTCACCAAATGCACCCCCCCCTGTGGATCGCCTTTTCAGTTTTAAAAAAAATAACCGAAAATGATAGAAATGTCAAAAAAATTCAAAAAAATAAGATTCTTATATGATTTGTGGTCTAGTTGTTAGCAAAATTTACAAACATGAATTTCGACTTTTTTTGCAAAATCTCATGAGAATTTGTAAAATGGGCATAACTTTTGCATACGACCTCCGATGAAAAAGTTTTTTATATGAAAAAGCATCTACTCGAAAAGTTACATCCGAATTCAAGACAAGATTAGTTTCTTCACATCTCTGCAAAACTCGATTAAGGTTGCTCAAGCAATCATCAAAAGAAGTTCCGTAAATGGAGAAATCATCCATGAAAACCTCAACGATCTTTCACAAAAGTCAGAGAATATAGCAGTCATACATCTTTGAAAGGTAGCAGGTGCATTACATAAACCAAAAGGCATACGACGATAAGCATAAGTTCCAAAAGGACAAGTAAAGGTAGTTTTATCTTGATCTTCAGGTGACACAGGTATTTGAGAGAAACCAGAATAACCATCTAGGAAACAAAAGTGTGTATGCTTAGACAATCTTTCTAACAATTGATCAATAAAAGGCAAGGGGTAATGATCTTTTCTAGTAGCTTTATTTAATTTCCTGAAATCAATTACCATCCTATAACCAGTTACAATTCTTTGTGGGATAAGTTCATTTTTATCATTAGGAACAACTGTAATACCTCCTTTCTTAGGAACACAATGAACATGACTTACCCATCTTCTATCAGCTATGGGATAAATTATACCTGCTTCCAGAAGCTTTAATATTTCAGTTCTTACCACATCCTTCATTCTAGGATTCAACCTTCTTTGATGATCAACAACGGGTTTAGCATCTGGCTCCATATGAATTTTATGCTGACATAAAGTGGGACTAATGCCCTTAAGATCATCGAGAGTATATCCAATAGCAGCACGGTGCTTCTTCAGAGTTTTAAGTAATCTCTTATCTTCACGCTCTGAAAGGTTAGCACTAATAATAACATGATATATCTTCTTTTCATCCAGATAAGCATATTTAAGAGTATCAGGTAATTGCTTTAAATCAAACACATGATCACCCTTGGGTGGAGGTCACTACTAGGAAAAGGGCTATAGATGATATGGCCACTAATGGCGCACCGTGGGTCTGGTGCGCCATTAGAATATTCTAATGGCGCACCATGTGTTGGTACGCCATTAGTGTGTAAATTCTAATGGCGCACCAGACCCACGGTGCGCCATTAGAATCTCCAGTTTTTTTTTTTTTCCAAAAATTCTAATGGCGCACCGTGGGTCTGGTGCGCCATTAGTAACCAGGGTTACTAATGGCGCACCAGACCCACGATGCGCCATTAGAATCTTAGAATCTCCAGTTTTTTTTTTATTTTTCCAAAAATTCTAATGGCGCACCGTGGGTCTGGTGCGCCATTAGTAACCCTGGTTACTAATGGCGCACCAGACCCACGGTGCGCCATTAGAATGTCCAGTTTTTTTTTTTTTTTTTCAAAAAATACTAAACTACTAATGGCGCACCTCAAGCTGGTGCGCCATTAGTAACCAGGGTTACTAATGGCGCACCAGCTTGGGGTGCGCCATTAGAAGCCCCGGGATCTGTTTCACCAAATGCACCCCCCCCTGTGGATCGCCTTTTCAGTTTTAAAAAAAATAACCGAAAATGATAGAAATGTCAAAAAAATTCAAAAAAATAAGATTCTTATATGATTTGTGGTCTAGTTGTTAGCAAAATTTACAAACATGAATTTCGACTTTTTTTGCAAAATCTCATGAGAATTTGTAAAATGGGCATAACTTTTGCATACGACCTCCGATGAAAAAGTTTTTTATATGAAAAAGCATCTACTCGAAAAGTTACATCCGAATTCAAGACAAGATTAGTTTCTTCACATCTCTGCAAAACTCGATTAAGGTTGCTCAAGCAATCATCAAAAGAAGTTCCGTAAATGGAGAAATCATCCATGAAAACCTCAACGATCTTTCACAAAAGTCAGAGAATATAGCAGTCATACATCTTTGAAAGGTAGCAGGTGCATTACATAAACCAAAAGGCATACGACGATAAGCATAAGTTCCAAAAGGACAAGTAAAGGTAGTTTTATCTTGATCTTCAGGTGACACAGGTATTTGAGAGAAACCAGAATAACCATCTAGGAAACAAAAGTGTGTATGCTTAGACAATCTTTCTAACAATTGATCAATAAAAGGCAAGGGGTAATGATCTTTTCTAGTAGCTTTATTTAATTTCCTGAAATCAATTACCATCCTATAACCAGTTACAATTCTTTGTGGGATAAGTTCATTTTTATCATTAGGAACAACTGTAATACCTCCTTTCTTAGGAACACAATGAACATGACTTACCCATCTTCTATCAGCTATGGGATAAATTATACCTGCTTCCAGAAGCTTTAATATTTCAGTTCTTACCACATCCTTCATTCTAGGATTCAACCTTCTTTGATGATCAACAACGGGTTTAGCATCTGGCTCCATATGAATTTTATGCTGACATAAAGTGGGACTAATGCCCTTAAGATCATCGAGAGTATATCCAATAGCAGCACGGTGCTTCTTCAGAGTTTTAAGTAATCTCTTATCTTCACGCTCTGAAAGGTTAGCACTAATAATAACATGATATATCTTCTTTTCATCCAGATAAGCATATTTAAGAGTATCAGGTAATTGCTTTAAATCAAACACATGATCACCCTTGGGTGGAGGTCACTACTAGGAAAAGGGCTATAGATGATATGGCCACTAATGGCGCACCGTGGGTCTGGTGCGCCATTAGAATATTCTAATGGCGCACCATGTGTTGGTACGCCATTAGTGTGTAAATTCTAATGGCGCACCAGACCCACGGTGCGCCATTAGAATCTCCAGTTTTTTTTTTTTTTTCCAAAAATTCTAATGGCGCACCATGGGTCTGGTGCGCCATTAGTAACCAGGGTTACTAATGGCGCACCAGACCCACGATGCGCCATTAGAATCTTAGAATCTCCAGTTTTTTTTTTATTTTTCCAAAAATTCTAATGGCGCACCGTGGGTCTGGTGCGCCATTAGTAACCCTGGTTACTAATGGCGCACCAGACCCACGGTGCGCCATTAGAATGTCCAGTTTTTTTTTTTTTTTTTTCAAAAAATACTAAACTACTAATGGCGCACCTCAAGCTGGTGCGCCATTAGTAACCAGGGTTACTAATGGCGCACCAGCTTGGGGTGCGCCATTAGAAGCCCCGGGATCTGTTTCACCAAATGCACCCCCCCCTGTGGATCGCCTTTTCAGTTTTAAAAAAAATAACCGAAAATGATAGAAATGTCAAAAAAATTCAAAAAAATAAGATTCTTATATGATTTGTGGTCTAGTTGTTAGCAAAATTTACAAACATGAATTTCGACTTTTTTTGCAAAATCTCATGAGAATTTGTAAAATGGGCATAACTTTTGCATACGACCTCCGATGAAAAAGTTTTTTATATGAAAAAGCATCTACTCGAAAAGTTACATCCGAATTCAAGACAAGATTAGTTTCTTCACATCTCTGCAAAACTCGATTAAGGTTGCTCAAGCAATCATCAAAAGAAGTTCCGTAAATGGAGAAATCATCCATGAAAACCTCAACGATCTTTCACAAAAGTCAGAGAATATAGCAGTCATACATCTTTGAAAGGTAGCAGGTGCATTACATAAACCAAAAGGCATACGACGATAAGCATAAGTTCCAAAAGGACAAGTAAAGGTAGTTTTATCTTGATCTTCAGGTGACACAGGTATTTGAGAGAAACCAGAATAACCATCTAGGAAACAAAAGTGTGTATGCTTAGACAATCTTTCTAACAATTGATCAATAAAAGGCAAGGGGTAATGATCTTTTCTAGTAGCTTTATTTAATTTCCTGAAATCAATTACCATCCTATAACCAGTTACAATTCTTTGTGGGATAAGTTCATTTTTATCATTAGGAACAACTGTAATACCTCCTTTCTTAGGAACACAATGAACATGACTTACCCATCTTCTATCAGCTATGGGATAAATTATACCTGCTTCCAGAAGCTTTAATATTTCAGTTCTTACCACATCCTTCATTCTAGGATTCAACCTTCTTTGATGATCAACAACGGGTTTAGCATCTGGCTCCATATGAATTTTATGCTGACATAAAGTGGGACTAATGCCCTTAAGATCATCGAGAGTATATCCAATAGCAGCACGGTGCTTCTTCAGAGTTTTAAGTAATCTCTTATCTTCACGCTCTGAAAGGTTAGCACTAATAATAACATGATATATCTTCTTTTCATCCAGATAAGCATATTTAAGAGTATCAGGTAATTGCTTTAAATCAAACACATGATCACCCTTGGGTGGAGGTCACTACTAGGAAAAGGGCTATAGATGATATGGCCACTAATGGCGCACCGTGGGTCTGGTGCGCCATTAGAATATTCTAATGGCGCACCATGTGTTGGTACGCCATTAGTGTGTAAATTCTAATGGCGCACCAGACCCACGGTGCGCCATTAGAATCTCCAGTTTTTTTTTTTTTTCCAAAAATTCTAATGGCGCACCGTGGGTCTGGTGCGCCATTAGTAACCAGGGTTACTAATGGCGCACCAGACCCACGATGCGCCATTAGAATCTTAGAATCTCCAGTTTTTTTTTTATTTTTCCAAAAATTCTAATGGCGCACCGTGGGTCTGGTGCGCCATTAGTAACCCTGGTTACTAATGGCGCACCAGACCCACGGTGCGCCATTAGAATGTCCAGTTTTTTTTTTTTTTTTTCAAAAAATACTAAACTACTAATGGCGCACCTCAAGCTGGTGCGCCATTAGTAACCAGGGTTACTAATGGCGCACCAGCTTGGGGTGCGCCATTAGAAGCCCCGGGATCTGTTTCACCAAATGCACCCCCCCCTGTGGATCGCCTTTTCAGTTTTAAAAAAAATAACCGAAAATGATAGAAATGTCAAAAAAATTCAAAAAAATAAGATTCTTATATGATTTGTGGTCTAGTTGTTAGCAAAATTTACAAACATGAATTTCGACTTTTTTTGCAAAATCTCATGAGAATTTGTAAAATGGGCATAACTTTTGCATACGACCTCCGATGAAAAAGTTTTTTATATGAAAAAGCATCTACTCGAAAAGTTACATCCGAATTCAAGACAAGATTAGTTTCTTCACATCTCTGCAAAACTCGATTAAGGTTGCTCAAGCAATCATCAAAAGAAGTTCCGTAAATGGAGAAATCATCCATGAAAACCTCAACGATCTTTCACAAAAGTCAGAGAATATAGCAGTCATACATCTTTGAAAGGTAGCAGGTGCATTACATAAACCAAAAGGCATACGACGATAAGCATAAGTTCCAAAAGGACAAGTAAAGGTAGTTTTATCTTGATCTTCAGGTGACACAGGTATTTGAGAGAAACCAGAATAACCATCTAGGAAACAAAAGTGTGTATGCTTAGACAATCTTTCTAACAATTGATCAATAAAAGGCAAGGGGTAATGATCTTTTCTAGTAGCTTTATTTAATTTCCTGAAATCAATTACCATCCTATAACCAGTTACAATTCTTTGTGGGATAAGTTCATTTTTATCATTAGGAACAACTGTAATACCTCCTTTCTTAGGAACACAATGAACATGACTTACCCATCTTCTATCAGCTATGGGATAAATTATACCTGCTTCCAGAAGCTTTAATATTTCAGTTCTTACCACATCCTTCATTCTAGGATTCAACCTTCTTTGATGATCAACAACGGGTTTAGCATCTGGCTCCATATGAATTTTATGCTGACATAAAGTGGGACTAATGCCCTTAAGATCATCGAGAGTATATCCAATAGCAGCACGGTGCTTCTTCAGAGTTTTAAGTAATCTCTTATCTTCACGCTCTGAAAGGTTAGCACTAATAATAACATGATATATCTTCTTTTCATCCAGATAAGCATATTTAAGAGTATCAGGTAATTGCTTTAAATCAAACACATGATCACCCTTGGGTGGAGGTCACTACTAGGAAAAGGGCTATAGATGATATGGCCACTAATGGCGCACCGTGGGTCTGGTGCGCCATTAGAATATTCTAATGGCGCACCATGTGTTGGTACGCCATTAGTGTGTAAATTCTAATGGCGCACCAGACCCACGGTGCGCCATTAGAATCTCCAGTTTTTTTTTTTTTTTTCCAAAAATTCTAATGGCGCACCGTGGGTCTGGTGCGCCATTAGTAACCAGGGTTACTAATGGCGCACCAGACCCACGATGCGCCATTAGAATCTTAGAATCTCCAGTTTTTTTTTTTTTTTTCCAAAAATTCTAATGGCGCACCGTGGGTCTGGTGCGCCATTAGTAACCCTGGTTACTAATGGCGCACCAGACCCACGGTGCGCCATTAGAATGTCCAGTTTTTTTTTTTTTTTTTTCAAAAAATACTAAACTACTAATGGCGCACCTCAAGCTGGTGCGCCATTAGTAACCAGGGTTACTAATGGCGCACCAGCTTGGGGTGCGCCATTAGAAGCCCCGGGATCTGTTTCACCAAATGCACCCCCCCCTGTGGATCGCCTTTTCAGTTTTAAAAAAAATAACCGAAAATGATAGAAATGTCAAAAAAATTCAAAAAAATAAGATTCTTATATGATTTGTGGTCTAGTTGTTAGCAAAATTTACAAACATGAATTTCGACTTTTTTTGCAAAATCTCATGAGAATTTGTAAAATGGGCATAACTTTTGCATACGACCTCCGATGAAAAAGTTTTTTATATGAAAAAGCATCTACTCGAAAAGTTACATCCGAATTCAAGACAAGATTAGTTTCTTCACATCTCTGCAAAACTCGATTAAGGTTGCTCAAGCAATCATCAAAAGAAGTTCCGTAAATGGAGAAATCATCCATGAAAACCTCAACGATCTTTCACAAAAGTCAGAGAATATAGCAGTCATACATCTTTGAAAGGTAGCAGGTGCATTACATAAACCAAAAGGCATACGACGATAAGCATAAGTTCCAAAAGGACAAGTAAAGGTAGTTTTATCTTGATCTTCAGGTGACACAGGTATTTGAGAGAAACCAGAATAACCATCTAGGAAACAAAAGTGTGTATGCTTAGACAATCTTTCTAACAATTGATCAATAAAAGGCAAGGGGTAATGATCTTTTCTAGTAGCTTTATTTAATTTCCTGAAATCAATTACCATCCTATAACCAGTTACAATTCTTTGTGGGATAAGTTCATTTTTATCATTAGGAACAACTGTAATACCTCCTTTCTTAGGAACACAATGAACATGACTTACCCATCTTCTATCAGCTATGGGATAAATTATACCTGCTTCCAGAAGCTTTAATATTTCAGTTCTTACCACATCCTTCATTCTAGGATTCAACCTTCTTTGATGATCAACAACGGGTTTAGCATCTGGCTCCATATGAATTTTATGCTGACATAAAGTGGGACTAATGCCCTTAAGATCATCGAGAGTATATCCAATAGCAGCACGGTGCTTCTTCAGAGTTTTAAGTAATCTCTTATCTTCACGCTCTGAAAGGTTAGCACTAATAATAACATGATATATCTTCTTTTCATCCAGATAAGCATATTTAAGAGTATCAGGTAATTGCTTTAAATCAAACACATGATCACCCTTGGGTGGAGGTCACTACTAGGAAAAGGGCTATAGATGATATGGCCACTAATGGCGCACCGTGGGTCTGGTGCGCCATTAGAATATTCTAATGGCGCACCATGTGTTGGTACGCCATTAGTGTGTAAATTCTAATGGCGCACCAGACCCACGGTGCGCCATTAGAATCTCCAGTTTTTTTTTTTTTTTCCAAAAATTCTAATGGCGCACCGTGGGTCTGGTGCGCCATTAGTAACCAGGGTTACTAATGGCGCACCAGACCCACGATGCGCCATTAGAATCTTAGAATCTCCAGTTTTTTTTTTATTTTTCCAAAAATTCTAATGGCGCACCGTGGGTCTGGTGCGCCATTAGTAACCCTGGTTACTAATGGCGCACCAGACCCACGGTGCGCCATTAGAATGTCCAGTTTTTTTTTTTTTTTTTTCAAAAAATACTAAACTACTAATGGCGCACCTCAAGCTGGTGCGCCATTAGTAACCAGGGTTACTAATGGCGCACCAGCTTGGGGTGCGCCATTAGAAGCCCCGGGATCTGTTTCACCAAATGCACCCCCCCCTGTGGATCGCCTTTTCAGTTTTAAAAAAAATAACCGAAAATGATAGAAATGTCAAAAAAATTCAAAAAAATAAGATTCTTATATGATTTGTGGTCTAGTTGTTAGCAAAATTTACAAACATGAATTTCGACTTTTTTTGCAAAATCTCATGAGAATTTGTAAAATGGGCATAACTTTTGCATACGACCTCCGATGAAAAAGTTTTTTATATGAAAAAGCATCTACTCGAAAAGTTACATCCGAATTCAAGACAAGATTAGTTTCTTCACATCTCTGCAAAACTCGATTAAGGTTGCTCAAGCAATCATCAAAAGAAGTTCCGTAAATGGAGAAATCATCCATGAAAACCTCAACGATCTTTCACAAAAGTCAGAGAATATAGCAGTCATACATCTTTGAAAGGTAGCAGGTGCATTACATAAACCAAAAGGCATACGACGATAAGCATAAGTTCCAAAAGGACAAGTAAAGGTAGTTTTATCTTGATCTTCAGGTGACACAGGTATTTGAGAGAAACCAGAATAACCATCTAGGAAACAAAAGTGTGTATGCTACAATCTTTCTAACAATTGATCAATAAAAGGCAAGGGGTAATGATCTTTTCTAGTAGCTTTATTTAATTTCCTGAAATCAATTACCATCCTATAACCAGTTACAATTCTTTGTGGGATAAGTTCATTTTTATCATTAGGAACAACTGTAATACCTCCTTTCTTAGGAACACAATGAACATGACTTACCCATCTTCTATCAGCTATGGGATAAATTATACCTGCTTCCAGAAGCTTTAATATTTCAGTTCTTACCACATCCTTCATTCTAGGATTCAACCTTCTTTGATGATCAACAACGGGTTTAGCATCTGGCTCCATATGAATTTTATGCTGACATAAAGTGGGACTAATGCCCTTAAGATCATCGAGAGTATATCCAATAGCAGCACGGTGCTTCTTCAGAGTTTTAAGTAATCTCTTATCTTCACGCTCTGAAAGGTTAGCACTAATAATAACATGATATATCTTCTTTTCATCCAGATAAGCATATTTAAGAGTATCAGGTAATTGCTTTAAATCAAACACATGATCACCCTTGGGTGGAGGTCACTACTAGGAAAAGGGCTATAGATGATATGGCCACTAATGGCGCACCGTGGGTCTGGTGCGCCATTAGAATATTCTAATGGCGCACCATGTGTTGGTACGCCATTAGTGTGTAAATTCTAATGGCGCACCAGACCCACGGTGCGCCATTAGAATCTCCAGTTTTTTTTTTTTTTTCCAAAAATTCTAATGGCGCACCGTGGGTCTGGTGCGCCATTAGTAACCAGGGTTACTAATGGCGCACCAGACCCACGATGCGCCATTAGAATCTTAGAATCTCCAGTTTTTTTTTTATTTTTCCAAAAATTCTAATGGCGCACCGTGGGTCTGGTGCGCCATTAGTAACCCTGGTTACTAATGGCGCACCAGACCCACGGTGCGCCATTAGAATGTCCAGTTTTTTTTTTTTTTTTTTCAAAAAATACTAAACTACTAATGGCGCACCTCAAGCTGGTGCGCCATTAGTAACCAGGGTTACTAATGGCGCACCAGCTTGGGGTGCGCCATTAGAAGCCCCGGGATCTGTTTCACCAAATGCACCCCCCCCTGTGGATCGCCTTTTCAGTTTTAAAAAAAATAACCGAAAATGATAGAAATGTCAAAAAAATTCAAAAAAATAAGATTCTTATATGATTTGTGGTCTAGTTGTTAGCAAAATTTACAAACATGAATTTCGACTTTTTTTGCAAAATCTCATGAGAATTTGTAAAATGGGCATAACTTTTGCATACGACCTCCGATGAAAAAGTTTTTTATATGAAAAAGCATCTACTCGAAAAGTTACATCCGAATTCAAGACAAGATTAGTTTCTTCACATCTCTGCAAAACTCGATTAAGGTTGCTCAAGCAATCATCAAAAGAAGTTCCGTAAATGGAGAAATCATCCATGAAAACCTCAACGATCTTTCACAAAAGTCAGAGAATATAGCAGTCATACATCTTTGAAAGGTAGCAGGTGCATTACATAAACCAAAAGGCATACGACGATAAGCATAAGTTCCAAAAGGACAAGTAAAGGTAGTTTTATCTTGATCTTCAGGTGACACAGGTATTTGAGAGAAACCAGAATAACCATCTAGGAAACAAAAGTGTGTATGCTTAGACAATCTTTCTAACAATTGATCAATAAAAGGCAAGGGGTAATGATCTTTTCTAGTAGCTTTATTTAATTTCCTGAAATCAATTACCATCCTATAACCAGTTACAATTCTTTGTGGGATAAGTTCATTTTTATCATTAGGAACAACTGTAATACCTCCTTTCTTAGGAACACAATGAACATGACTTACCCATCTTCTATCAGCTATGGGATAAATTATACCTGCTTCCAGAAGCTTTAATATTTCAGTTCTTACCACATCCTTCATTCTAGGATTCAACCTTCTTTGATGATCAACAACGGGTTTAGCATCTGGCTCCATATGAATTTTATGCTGACATAAAGTGGGACTAATGCCCTTAAGATCATCGAGAGTATATCCAATAGCAGCACGGTGCTTCTTCAGAGTTTTAAGTAATCTCTTATCTTCACGCTCTGAAAGGTTAGCACTAATAATAACATGATATATCTTCTTTTCATCCAGATAAGCATATTTAAGAGTATCAGGTAATTGCTTTAAATCAAACACATGATCACCCTTGGGTGGAGGTCACTACTAGGAAAAGGGCTATAGATGATATGGCCACTAATGGCGCACCGTGGGTCTGGTGCGCCATTAGAATATTCTAATGGCGCACCATGTGTTGGTACGCCATTAGTGTGTAAATTCTAATGGCGCACCAGACCCACGGTGCGCCATTAGAATCTCCAGTTTTTTTTTTTTTTTCCAAAAATTCTAATGGCGCACCGTGGGTCTGGTGCGCCATTAGTAACCAGGGTTACTAATGGCGCACCAGACCCACGATGCGCCATTAGAATCTTAGAATCTCCAGTTTTTTTTTTATTTTTCCAAAAATTCTAATGGCGCACCGTGGGTCTGGTGCGCCATTAGTAACCCTGGTTACTAATGGCGCACCAGACCCACGGTGCGCCATTAGAATGTCCAGTTTTTTTTTTTTTTTTTTCAAAAAATACTAAACTACTAATGGCGCACCTCAAGCTGGTGCGCCATTAGTAACCAGGGTTACTAATGGCGCACCAGCTTGGGGTGCGCCATTAGAAGCCCCGGGATCTGTTTCACCAAATGCACCCCCCCCTGTGGATCGCCTTTTCAGTTTTAAAAAAAATAACCGAAAATGATAGAAATGTCAAAAAAATTCAAAAAAATAAGATTCTTATATGATTTGTGGTCTAGTTGTTAGCAAAATTTACAAACATGAATTTCGACTTTTTTTGCAAAATCTCATGAGAATTTGTAAAATGGGCATAACTTTTGCATACGACCTCCGATGAAAAAGTTTTTTATATGAAAAAGCATCTACTCGAAAAGTTACATCCGAATTCAAGACAAGATTAGTTTCTTCACATCTCTGCAAAACTCGATTAAGGTTGCTCAAGCAATCATCAAAAGAAGTTCCGTAAATGGAGAAATCATCCATGAAAACCTCAACGATCTTTCACAAAAGTCAGAGAATATAGCAGTCATACATCTTTGAAAGGTAGCAGGTGCATTACATAAACCAAAAGGCATACGACGATAAGCATAAGTTCCAAAAGGACAAGTAAAGGTAGTTTTATCTTGATCTTCAGGTGACACAGGTATTTGAGAGAAACCAGAATAACCATCTAGGAAACAAAAGTGTGTATGCTTAGACAATCTTTCTAACAATTGATCAATAAAAGGCAAGGGGTAATGATCTTTTCTAGTAGCTTTATTTAATTTCCTGAAATCAATTACCATCCTATAACCAGTTACAATTCTTTGTGGGATAAGTTCATTTTTATCATTAGGAACAACTGTAATACCTCCTTTCTTAGGAACACAATGAACATGACTTACCCATCTTCTATCAGCTATGGGATAAATTATACCTGCTTCCAGAAGCTTTAATATTTCAGTTCTTACCACATCCTTCATTCTAGGATTCAACCTTCTTTGATGATCAACAACGGGTTTAGCATCTGGCTCCATATGAATTTTATGCTGACATAAAGTGGGACTAATGCCCTTAAGATCATCGAGAGTATATCCAATAGCAGCACGGTGCTTCTTCAGAGTTTTAAGTAATCTCTTATCTTCACGCTCTGAAAGGTTAGCACTAATAATAACATGATATATCTTCTTTTCATCCAGATAAGCATATTTAAGAGTATCAGGTAATTGCTTTAAATCAAACACATGATCACCCTTGGGTGGAGGTCACTACTAGGAAAAGGGCTATAGATGATATGGCCACTAATGGCGCACCGTGGGTCTGGTGCGCCATTAGAATATTCTAATGGCGCACCATGTGTTGGTACGCCATTAGTGTGTAAATTCTAATGGCGCACCAGACCCACGGTGCGCCATTAGAATCTCCAGTTTTTTTTTTTTTTCCAAAAATTCTAATGGCGCACCGTGGGTCTGGTGCGCCATTAGTAACCAGGGTTACTAATGGCGCACCAGACCCACGATGCGCCATTAGAATCTTAGAATCTCCAGTTTTTTTTTTATTTTTCCAAAAATTCTAATGGCGCACCGTGGGTCTGGTGCGCCATTAGTAACCCTGGTTACTAATGGCGCACCAGACCCACGGTGCGCCATTAGAATGTCCAGTTTTTTTTTTTTTTTTTTCAAAAAATACTAAACTACTAATGGCGCACCTCAAGCTGGTGCGCCATTAGTAACCAGGGTTACTAATGGCGCACCAGCTTGGGGTGCGCCATTAGAAGCCCCGGGATCTGTTTCACCAAATGCACCCCCCCCTGTGGATCGCCTTTTCAGTTTTAAAAAAAATAACCGAAAATGATAGAAATGTCAAAAAAATTCAAAAAAATAAGATTCTTATATGATTTGTGGTCTAGTTGTTAGCAAAATTTACAAACATGAATTTCGACTTTTTTTGCAAAATCTCATGAGAATTTGTAAAATGGGCATAACTTTTGCATACGACCTCCGATGAAAAAGTTTTTTATATGAAAAAGCATCTACTCGAAAAGTTACATCCGAATTCAAGACAAGATTAGTTTCTTCACATCTCTGCAAAACTCGATTAAGGTTGCTCAAGCAATCATCAAAAGAAGTTCCGTAAATGGAGAAATCATCCATGAAAACCTCAACGATCTTTCACAAAAGTCAGAGAATATAGCAGTCATACATCTTTGAAAGGTAGCAGGTGCATTACATAAACCAAAAGGCATACGACGATAAGCATAAGTTCCAAAAGGACAAGTAAAGGTAGTTTTATCTTGATCTTCAGGTGACACAGGTATTTGAGAGAAACCAGAATAACCATCTAGGAAACAAAAGTGTGTATGCTTAGACAATCTTTCTAACAATTGATCAATAAAAGGCAAGGGGTAATGATCTTTTCTAGTAGCTTTATTTAATTTCCTGAAATCAATTACCATCCTATAACCAGTTACAATTCTTTGTGGGATAAGTTCATTTTTATCATTAGGAACAACTGTAATACCTCCTTTCTTAGGAACACAATGAACATGACTTACCCATCTTCTATCAGCTATGGGATAAATTATACCTGCTTCCAGAAGCTTTAATATTTCAGTTCTTACCACATCCTTCATTCTAGGATTCAACCTTCTTTGATGATCAACAACGGGTTTAGCATCTGGCTCCATATGAATTTTATGCTGACATAAAGTGGGACTAATGCCCTTAAGATCATCGAGAGTATATCCAATAGCAGCACGGTGCTTCTTCAGAGTTTTAAGTAATCTCTTATCTTCACGCTCTGAAAGGTTAGCACTAATAATAACATGATATATCTTCTTTTCATCCAGATAAGCATATTTAAGAGTATCAGGTAATTGCTTTAAATCAAACACATGATCACCCTTGGGTGGAGGTCACTACTAGGAAAAGGGCTATAGATGATATGGCCACTAATGGCGCACCGTGGGTCTGGTGCGCCATTAGAATATTCTAATGGCGCACCATGTGTTGGTACGCCATTAGTGTGTAAATTCTAATGGCGCACCAGACCCACGGTGCGCCATTAGAATCTCCAGTTTTTTTTTTTTTTCCAAAAATTCTAATGGCGCACCGTGGGTCTGGTGCGCCATTAGTAACCAGGGTTACTAATGGCGCACCAGACCCACGATGCGCCATTAGAATCTTAGAATCTCCAGTTTTTTTTTTATTTTTCCAAAAATTCTAATGGCGCACCGTGGGTCTGGTGCGCCATTAGTAACCCTGGTTACTAATGGCGCACCAGACCCACGGTGCGCCATTAGAATGTCCAGTTTTTTTTTTTTTTTTTTCAAAAAATACTAAACTACTAATGGCGCACCTCAAGCTGGTGCGCCATTAGTAACCAGGGTTACTAATGGCGCACCAGCTTGGGGTGCGCCATTAGAAGCCCCGGGATCTGTTTCACCAAATGCACCCCCCCCTGTGGATCGCCTTTTCAGTTTTAAAAAAAATAACCGAAAATGATAGAAATGTCAAAAAAATTCAAAAAAATAAGATTCTTATATGATTTGTGGTCTAGTTGTTAGCAAAATTTACAAACATGAATTTCGACTTTTTTTGCAAAATCTCATGAGAATTTGTAAAATGGGCATAACTTTTGCATACGACCTCCGATGAAAAAGTTTTTTATATGAAAAAGCATCTACTCGAAAAGTTACATCCGAATTCAAGACAAGATTAGTTTCTTCACATCTCTGCAAAACTCGATTAAGGTTGCTCAAGCAATCATCAAAAGAAGTTCCGTAAATGGAGAAATCATCCATGAAAACCTCAACGATCTTTCACAAAAGTCAGAGAATATAGCAGTCATACATCTTTGAAAGGTAGCAGGTGCATTACATAAACCAAAAGGCATACGACGATAAGCATAAGTTCCAAAAGGACAAGTAAAGGTAGTTTTATCTTGATCTTCAGGTGACACAGGTATTTGAGAGAAACCAGAATAACCATCTAGGAAACAAAAGTGTGTATGCTTAGACAATCTTTCTAACAATTGATCAATAAAAGGCAAGGGGTAATGATCTTTTCTAGTAGCTTTATTTAATTTCCTGAAATCAATTACCATCCTATAACCAGTTACAATTCTTTGTGGGATAAGTTCATTTTTATCATTAGGAACAACTGTAATACCTCCTTTCTTAGGAACACAATGAACATGACTTACCCATCTTCTATCAGCTATGGGATAAATTATACCTGCTTCCAGAAGCTTTAATATTTCAGTTCTTACCACATCCTTCATTCTAGGATTCAACCTTCTTTGATGATCAACAACGGGTTTAGCATCTGGCTCCATATGAATTTTATGCTGACATAAAGTGGGACTAATGCCCTTAAGATCATCGAGAGTATATCCAATAGCAGCACGGTGCTTCTTCAGAGTTTTAAGTAATCTCTTATCTTCACGCTCTGAAAGGTTAGCACTAATAATAACATGATATATCTTCTTTTCATCCAGATAAGCATATTTAAGAGTATCAGGTAATTGCTTTAAATCAAACACATGATCACCCTTGGGTGGAGGTCACTACTAGGAAAAGGGCTATAGATGATATGGCCACTAATGGCGCACCGTGGGTCTGGTGCGCCATTAGAATATTCTAATGGCGCACCATGTGTTGGTACGCCATTAGTGTGTAAATTCTAATGGCGCACCAGACCCACGGTGCGCCATTAGAATCTCCAGTTTTTTTTTTTTTTCCAAAAATTCTAATGGCGCACCGTGGGTCTGGTGCGCCATTAGTAACCAGGGTTACTAATGGCGCACCAGACCCACGATGCGCCATTAGAATCTTAGAATCTCCAGTTTTTTTTTTTTTTTTCCAAAAATTCTAATGGCGCACCGTGGGTCTGGTGCGCCATTAGTAACCCTGGTTACTAATGGCGCACCAGACCCACGGTGCGCCATTAGAATGTCCAGTTTTTTTTTTTTTTTTTTCAAAAAATACTAAACTACTAATGGCGCACCTCAAGCTGGTGCGCCATTAGTAACCAGGGTTACTAATGGCGCACCAGCTTGGGGTGCGCCATTAGAAGCCCCGGGATCTGTTTCACCAAATGCACCCCCCCCTGTGGATCGCCTTTTCAGTTTTAAAAAAAATAACCGAAAATGATAGAAATGTCAAAAAAATTCAAAAAAATAAGATTCTTATATGATTTGTGGTCTAGTTGTTAGCAAAATTTACAAACATGAATTTCGACTTTTTTTGCAAAATCTCATGAGAATTTGTAAAATGGGCATAACTTTTGCATACGACCTCCGATGAAAAAGTTTTTTATATGAAAAAGCATCTACTCGAAAAGTTACATCCGAATTCAAGACAAGATTAGTTTCTTCACATCTCTGCAAAACTCGATTAAGGTTGCTCAAGCAATCATCAAAAGAAGTTCCGTAAATGGAGAAATCATCCATGAAAACCTCAACGATCTTTCACAAAAGTCAGAGAATATAGCAGTCATACATCTTTGAAAGGTAGCAGGTGCATTACATAAACCAAAAGGCATACGACGATAAGCATAAGTTCCAAAAGGACAAGTAAAGGTAGTTTTATCTTGATCTTCAGGTGACACAGGTATTTGAGAGAAACCAGAATAACCATCTAGGAAACAAAAGTGTGTATGCTTAGACAATCTTTCTAACAATTGATCAATAAAAGGCAAGGGGTAATGATCTTTTCTAGTAGCTTTATTTAATTTCCTGAAATCAATTACCATCCTATAACCAGTTACAATTCTTTGTGGGATAAGTTCATTTTTATCATTAGGAACAACTGTAATACCTCCTTTCTTAGGAACACAATGAACATGACTTACCCATCTTCTATCAGCTATGGGATAAATTATACCTGCTTCCAGAAGCTTTAATATTTCAGTTCTTACCACATCCTTCATTCTAGGATTCAACCTTCTTTGATGATCAACAACGGGTTTAGCATCTGGCTCCATATGAATTTTATGCTGACATAAAGTGGGACTAATGCCCTTAAGATCATCGAGAGTATATCCAATAGCAGCACGGTGCTTCTTCAGAGTTTTAAGTAATCTCTTATCTTCACGCTCTGAAAGGTTAGCACTAATAATAACATGATATATCTTCTTTTCATCCAGATAAGCATATTTAAGAGTATCAGGTAATTGCTTTAAATCAAACACATGATCACCCTTGGGTGGAGGTCACTACTAGGAAAAGGGCTATAGATGATATGGCCACTAATGGCGCACCGTGGGTCTGGTGCGCCATTAGAATATTCTAATGGCGCACCATGTGTTGGTACGCCATTAGTGTGTAAATTCTAATGGCGCACCAGACCCACGGTGCGCCATTAGAATCTCCAGTTTTTTTTTTTTTTTCCAAAAATTCTAATGGCGCACCGTGGGTCTGGTGCGCCATTAGTAACCAGGGTTACTAATGGCGCACCAGACCCACGATGCGCCATTAGAATCTTAGAATCTCCAGTTTTTTTTTTATTTTTCCAAAAATTCTAATGGCGCACCGTGGGTCTGGTGCGCCATTAGTAACCCTGGTTACTAATGGCGCACCAGACCCACGGTGCGCCATTAGAATGTCCAGTTTTTTTTTTTTTTTTTTCAAAAAATACTAAACTACTAATGGCGCACCTCAAGCTGGTGCGCCATTAGTAACCAGGGTTACTAATGGCGCACCAGCTTGGGGTGCGCCATTAGAAGCCCCGGGATCTGTTTCACCAAATGCACCCCCCCCTGTGGATCGCCTTTTCAGTTTTAAAAAAAATAACCGAAAATGATAGAAATGTCAAAAAAATTCAAAAAAATAAGATTCTTATATGATTTGTGGTCTAGTTGTTAGCAAAATTTACAAACATGAATTTCGACTTTTTTTGCAAAATCTCATGAGAATTTGTAAAATGGGCATAACTTTTGCATACGACCTCCGATGAAAAAGTTTTTTATATGAAAAAGCATCTACTCGAAAAGTTACATCCGAATTCAAGACAAGATTAGTTTCTTCACATCTCTGCAAAACTCGATTAAGGTTGCTCAAGCAATCATCAAAAGAAGTTCCGTAAATGGAGAAATCATCCATGAAAACCTCAACGATCTTTCACAAAAGTCAGAGAATATAGCAGTCATACATCTTTGAAAGGTAGCAGGTGCATTACATAAACCAAAAGGCATACGACGATAAGCATAAGTTCCAAAAGGACAAGTAAAGGTAGTTTTATCTTGATCTTCAGGTGACACAGGTATTTGAGAGAAACCAGAATAACCATCTAGGAAACAAAAGTGTGTATGCTTAGACAATCTTTCTAACAATTGATCAATAAAAGGCAAGGGGTAATGATCTTTTCTAGTAGCTTTATTTAATTTCCTGAAATCAATTACCATCCTATAACCAGTTACAATTCTTTGTGGGATAAGTTCATTTTTATCATTAGGAACAACTGTAATACCTCCTTTCTTAGGAACACAATGAACATGACTTACCCATCTTCTATCAGCTATGGGATAAATTATACCTGCTTCCAGAAGCTTTAATATTTCAGTTCTTACCACATCCTTCATTCTAGGATTCAACCTTCTTTGATGATCAACAACGGGTTTAGCATCTGGCTCCATATGAATTTTATGCTGACATAAAGTGGGACTAATGCCCTTAAGATCATCGAGAGTATATCCAATAGCAGCACGGTGCTTCTTCAGAGTTTTAAGTAATCTCTTATCTTCACGCTCTGAAAGGTTAGCACTAATAATAACATGATATATCTTCTTTTCATCCAGATAAGCATATTTAAGAGTATCAGGTAATTGCTTTAAATCAAACACATGATCACCCTTGGGTGGAGGTCACTACTAGGAAAAGGGCTATAGATGATATGGCCACTAATGGCGCACCGTGGGTCTGGTGCGCCATTAGAATATTCTAATGGCGCACCATGTGTTGGTACGCCATTAGTGTGTAAATTCTAATGGCGCACCAGACCCACGGTGCGCCATTAGAATCTCCAGTTTTTTTTTTTTTTTCCAAAAATTCTAATGGCGCACCGTGGGTCTGGTGCGCCATTAGTAACCAGGGTTACTAATGGCGCACCAGACCCACGATGCGCCATTAGAATCTTAGAATCTCCAGTTTTTTTTTTATTTTTCCAAAAATTCTAATGGCGCACCGTGGGTCTGGTGCGCCATTAGTAACCCTGGTTACTAATGGCGCACCAGACCCACGGTGCGCCATTAGAATGTCCAGTTTTTTTTTTTTTTTTTCAAAAAATACTAAACTACTAATGGCGCACCTCAAGCTGGTGCGCCATTAGTAACCAGGGTTACTAATGGCGCACCAGCTTGGGGTGCGCCATTAGAAGCCCCGGGATCTGTTTCACCAAATGCACCCCCCCCTGTGGATCGCCTTTTCAGTTTTAAAAAAAATAACCGAAAATGATAGAAATGTCAAAAAAATTCAAAAAAATAAGATTCTTATATGATTTGTGGTCTAGTTGTTAGCAAAATTTACAAACATGAATTTCGACTTTTTTTGCAAAATCTCATGAGAATTTGTAAAATGGGCATAACTTTTGCATACGACCTCCGATGAAAAAGTTTTTTATATGAAAAAGCATCTACTCGAAAAGTTACATCCGAATTCAAGACAAGATTAGTTTCTTCACATCTCTGCAAAACTCGATTAAGGTTGCTCAAGCAATCATCAAAAGAAGTTCCGTAAATGGAGAAATCATCCATGAAAACCTCAACGATCTTTCACAAAAGTCAGAGAATATAGCAGTCATACATCTTTGAAAGGTAGCAGGTGCATTACATAAACCAAAAGGCATACGACGATAAGCATAAGTTCCAAAAGGACAAGTAAAGGTAGTTTTATCTTGATCTTCAGGTGACACAGGTATTTGAGAGAAACCAGAATAACCATCTAGGAAACAAAAGTGTGTATGCTTAGACAATCTTTCTAACAATTGATCAATAAAAGGCAAGGGGTAATGATCTTTTCTAGTAGCTTTATTTAATTTCCTGAAATCAATTACCATCCTATAACCAGTTACAATTCTTTGTGGGATAAGTTCATTTTTATCATTAGGAACAACTGTAATACCTCCTTTCTTAGGAACACAATGAACATGACTTACCCATCTTCTATCAGCTATGGGATAAATTATACCTGCTTCCAGAAGCTTTAATATTTCAGTTCTTACCACATCCTTCATTCTAGGATTCAACCTTCTTTGATGATCAACAACGGGTTTAGCATCTGGCTCCATATGAATTTTATGCTGACATAAAGTGGGACTAATGCCCTTAAGATCATCGAGAGTATATCCAATAGCAGCACGGTGCTTCTTCAGAGTTTTAAGTAATCTCTTATCTTCACGCTCTGAAAGGTTAGCACTAATAATAACATGATATATCTTCTTTTCATCCAGATAAGCATATTTAAGAGTATCAGGTAATTGCTTTAAATCAAACACATGATCACCCTTGGGTGGAGGTCACTACTAGGAAAAGGGCTATAGATGATATGGCCACTAATGGCGCACCGTGGGTCTGGTGCGCCATTAGAATATTCTAATGGCGCACCATGTGTTGGTACGCCATTAGTGTGTAAATTCTAATGGCGCACCAGACCCACGGTGCGCCATTAGAATCTCCAGTTTTTTTTTTTTTTTTCCAAAAATTCTAATGGCGCACCGTGGGTCTGGTGCGCCATTAGTAACCAGGGTTACTAATGGCGCACCAGACCCACGATGCGCCATTAGAATCTTAGAATCTCCAGTTTTTTTTTTATTTTTCCAAAAATTCTAATGGCGCACCGTGGGTCTGGTGCGCCATTAGTAACCCTGGTTACTAATGCCGCACCAGACCCACGGTGCGCCATTAGAATGTCCAGTTTTTTTTTTTTTTTTTTCAAAAAATACTAAACTACTAATGGCGCACCTCAAGCTGGTGCGCCATTAGTAACCAGGGTTACTAATGGCGCACCAGCTTGGGGTGCGCCATTAGAAGCCCCGGGATCTGTTTCACCAAATGCACCCCCCCCTGTGGATCGCCTTTTCAGTTTTAAAAAAAATAACCGAAAATGATAGAAATGTCAAAAAAATTCAAAAAAATAAGATTCTTATATGATTTGTGGTCTAGTTGTTAGCAAAATTTACAAACATGAATTTCGACTTTTTTTGCAAAATCTCATGAGAATTTGTAAAATGGGCATAACTTTTGCATACGACCTCCGATGAAAAAGTTTTTTATATGAAAAAGCATCTACTCGAAAAGTTACATCCGAATTCAAGACAAGATTAGTTTCTTCACATCTCTGCAAAACTCGATTAAGGTTGCTCAAGCAATCATCAAAAGAAGTTCCGTAAATGGAGAAATCATCCATGAAAACCTCAACGATCTTTCACAAAAGTCAGAGAATATAGCAGTCATACATCTTTGAAAGGTAGCAGGTGCATTACATAAACCAAAAGGCATACGACGATAAGCATAAGTTCCAAAAGGACAAGTAAAGGTAGTTTTATCTTGATCTTCAGGTGACACAGGTATTTGAGAGAAACCAGAATAACCATCTAGGAAACAAAAGTGTGTATGCTTAGACAATCTTTCTAACAATTGATCAATAAAAGGCAAGGGGTAATGATCTTTTCTAGTAGCTTTATTTAATTTCCTGAAATCAATTACCATCCTATAACCAGTTACAATTCTTTGTGGGATAAGTTCATTTTTATCATTAGGAACAACTGTAATACCTCCTTTCTTAGGAACACAATGAACATGACTTACCCATCTTCTATCAGCTATGGGATAAATTATACCTGCTTCCAGAAGCTTTAATATTTCAGTTCTTACCACATCCTTCATTCTAGGATTCAACCTTCTTTGATGATCAACAACGGGTTTAGCATCTGGCTCCATATGAATTTTATGCTGACATAAAGTGGGACTAATGCCCTTAAGATCATCGAGAGTATATCCAATAGCAGCACGGTGCTTCTTCAGAGTTTTAAGTAATCTCTTATCTTCACGCTCTGAAAGGTTAGCACTAATAATAACATGATATATCTTCTTTTCATCCAGATAAGCATATTTAAGAGTATCAGGTAATTGCTTTAAATCAAACACATGATCACCCTTGGGTGGAGGTCACTACTAGGAAAAGGGCTATAGATGATATGGCCACTAATGGCGCACCGTGGGTCTGGTGCGCCATTAGAATATTCTAATGGCGCACCATGTGTTGGTACGCCATTAGTGTGTAAATTCTAATGGCGCACCAGACCCACGGTGCGCCATTAGAATCTCCAGTTTTTTTTTTTTTTTTCCAAAAATTCTAATGGCGCACCGTGGGTCTGGTGCGCCATTAGTAACCAGGGTTACTAATGGCGCACCAGACCCACGATGCGCCATTAGAATCTTAGAATCTCCAGTTTTTTTTTTATTTTTCCAAAAATTCTAATGGCGCACCGTGGGTCTGGTGCGCCATTAGTAACCCTGGTTACTAATGGCGCACCAGACCCACGGTGCGCCATTAGAATGTCCAGTTTTTTTTTTTTTTTTTTCAAAAAATACTAAACTACTAATGGCGCACCTCAAGCTGGTGCGCCATTAGTAACCAGGGTTACTAATGGCGCACCAGCTTGGGGTGCGCCATTAGAAGCCCCGGGATCTGTTTCACCAAATGCACCCCCCCCTGTGGATCGCCTTTTCAGTTTTAAAAAAAATAACCGAAAATGATAGAAATGTCAAAAAAATTCAAAAAAATAAGATTCTTATATGATTTGTGGTCTAGTTGTTAGCAAAATTTACAAACATGAATTTCGACTTTTTTTGCAAAATCTCATGAGAATTTGTAAAATGGGCATAACTTTTGCATACGACCTCCGATGAAAAAGTTTTTTATATGAAAAAGCATCTACTCGAAAAGTTACATCCGAATTCAAGACAAGATTAGTTTCTTCACATCTCTGCAAAACTCGATTAAGGTTGCTCAAGCAATCATCAAAAGAAGTTCCGTAAATGGAGAAATCATCCATGAAAACCTCAACGATCTTTCACAAAAGTCAGAGAATATAGCAGTCATACATCTTTGAAAGGTAGCAGGTGCATTACATAAACCAAAAGGCATACGACGATAAGCATAAGTTCCAAAAGGACAAGTAAAGGTAGTTTTATCTTGATCTTCAGGTGACACAGGTATTTGAGAGAAACCAGAATAACCATCTAGGAAACAAAAGTGTGTATGCTTAGACAATCTTTCTAACAATTGATCAATAAAAGGCAAGGGGTAATGATCTTTTCTAGTAGCTTTATTTAATTTCCTGAAATCAATTACCATCCTATAACCAGTTACAATTCTTTGTGGGATAAGTTCATTTTTATCATTAGGAACAACTGTAATACCTCCTTTCTTAGGAACACAATGAACATGACTTACCCATCTTCTATCAGCTATGGGATAAATTATACCTGCTTCCAGAAGCTTTAATATTTCAGTTCTTACCACATCCTTCATTCTAGGATTCAACCTTCTTTGATGATCAACAACGGGTTTAGCATCTGGCTCCATATGAATTTTATGCTGACATAAAGTGGGACTAATGCCCTTAAGATCATCGAGAGTATATCCAATAGCAGCACGGTGCTTCTTCAGAGTTTTAAGTAATCTCTTATCTTCACGCTCTGAAAGGTTAGCACTAATAATAACATGATATATCTTCTTTTCATCCAGATAAGCATATTTAAGAGTATCAGGTAATTGCTTTAAATCAAACACATGATCACCCTTGGGTGGAGGTCACTACTAGGAAAAGGGCTATAGATGATATGGCCACTAATGGCGCACCGTGGGTCTGGTGCGCCATTAGAATATTCTAATGGCGCACCATGTGTTGGTACGCCATTAGTGTGTAAATTCTAATGGCGCACCAGACCCACGGTGCGCCATTAGAATCTCCAGTTTTTTTTTTTTTTTTCCAAAAATTCTAATGGCGCACCGTGGGTCTGGTGCGCCATTAGTAACCAGGGTTACTAATGGCGCACCAGACCCACGATGCGCCATTAGAATCTTAGAATCTCCAGTTTTTTTTTTATTTTTCCAAAAATTCTAATGGCGCACCGTGGGTCTGGTGCGCCATTAGTAACCCTGGTTACTAATGGCGCACCAGACCCACGGTGCGCCATTAGAATGTCCAGTTTTTTTTTTTTTTTTTCAAAAAATACTAAACTACTAATGGCGCACCTCAAGCTGGTGCGCCATTAGTAACCAGGGTTACTAATGGCGCACCAGCTTGGGGTGCGCCATTAGAAGCCCCGGGATCTGTTTCACCAAATGCACCCCCCCCTGTGGATCGCCTTTTCAGTTTTAAAAAAAATAACCGAAAATGATAGAAATGTCAAAAAAATTCAAAAAAATAAGATTCTTATATGATTTGTGGTCTAGTTGTTAGCAAAATTTACAAACATGAATTTCGACTTTTTTTGCAAAATCTCATGAGAATTTGTAAAATGGGCATAACTTTTGCATACGACCTCCGATGAAAAAGTTTTTTATATGAAAAAGCATCTACTCGAAAAGTTACATCCGAATTCAAGACAAGATTAGTTTCTTCACATCTCTGCAAAACTCGATTAAGGTTGCTCAAGCAATCATCAAAAGAAGTTCCGTAAATGGAGAAATCATCCATGAAAACCTCAACGATCTTTCACAAAAGTCAGAGAATATAGCAGTCATACATCTTTGAAAGGTAGCAGGTGCATTACATAAACCAAAAGGCATACGACGATAAGCATAAGTTCCAAAAGGACAAGTAAAGGTAGTTTTATCTTGATCTTCAGGTGACACAGGTATTTGAGAGAAACCAGAATAACCATCTAGGAAACAAAAGTGTGTATGCTTAGACAATCTTTCTAACAATTGATCAATAAAAGGCAAGGGGTAATGATCTTTTCTAGTAGCTTTATTTAATTTCCTGAAATCAATTACCATCCTATAACCAGTTACAATTCTTTGTGGGATAAGTTCATTTTTATCATTAGGAACAACTGTAATACCTCCTTTCTTAGGAACACAATGAACATGACTTACCCATCTTCTATCAGCTATGGGATAAATTATACCTGCTTCCAGAAGCTTTAATATTTCAGTTCTTACCACATCCTTCATTCTAGGATTCAACCTTCTTTGATGATCAACAACGGGTTTAGCATCTGGCTCCATATGAATTTTATGCTGACATAAAGTGGGACTAATGCCCTTAAGATCATCGAGAGTATATCCAATAGCAGCACGGTGCTTCTTCAGAGTTTTAAGTAATCTCTTATCTTCACGCTCTGAAAGGTTAGCACTAATAATAACATGATATATCTTCTTTTCATCCAGATAAGCATATTTAAGAGTATCAGGTAATTGCTTTAAATCAAACACATGATCACCCTTGGGTGGAGGTCACTACTAGGAAAAGGGCTATAGATGATATGGCCACTAATGGCGCACCGTGGGTCTGGTGCGCCATTAGAATATTCTAATGGCGCACCATGTGTTGGTACGCCATTAGTGTGTAAATTCTAATGGCGCACCAGACCCACGGTGCGCCATTAGAATCTCCAGTTTTTTTTTTTTTTTCCAAAAATTCTAATGGCGCACCGTGGGTCTGGTGCGCCATTAGTAACCAGGGTTACTAATGGCGCACCAGACCCACGATGCGCCATTAGAATCTTAGAATCTCCAGTTTTTTTTTTATTTTTCCAAAAATTCTAATGGCGCACCGTGGGTCTGGTGCGCCATTAGTAACCCTGGTTACTAATGGCGCACCAGACCCACGGTGCGCCATTAGAATGTCCAGTTTTTTTTTTTTTTTTTCAAAAAATACTAAACTACTAATGGCGCACCTCAAGCTGGTGCGCCATTAGTAACCAGGGTTACTAATGGCGCACCAGCTTGGGGTGCGCCATTAGAAGCCCCGGGATCTGTTTCACCAAATGCACCCCCCCCTGTGGATCGCCTTTTCAGTTTTAAAAAAAATAACCGAAAATGATAGAAATGTCAAAAAAATTCAAAAAAATAAGATTCTTATATGATTTGTGGTCTAGTTGTTAGCAAAATTTACAAACATGAATTTCGACTTTTTTTGCAAAATCTCATGAGAATTTGTAAAATGGGCATAACTTTTGCATACGACCTCCGATGAAAAAGTTTTTTATATGAAAAAGCATCTACTCGAAAAGTTACATCCGAATTCAAGACAAGATTAGTTTCTTCACATCTCTGCAAAACTCGATTAAGGTTGCTCAAGCAATCATCAAAAGAAGTTCCGTAAATGGAGAAATCATCCATGAAAACCTCAACGATCTTTCACAAAAGTCAGAGAATATAGCAGTCATACATCTTTGAAAGGTAGCAGGTGCATTACATAAACCAAAAGGCATACGACGATAAGCATAAGTTCCAAAAGGACAAGTAAAGGTAGTTTTATCTTGATCTTCAGGTGACACAGGTATTTGAGAGAAACCAGAATAACCATCTAGGAAACAAAAGTGTGTATGCTTAGACAATCTTTCTAACAATTGATCAATAAAAGGCAAGGGGTAATGATCTTTTCTAGTAGCTTTATTTAATTTCCTGAAATCAATTACCATCCTATAACCAGTTACAATTCTTTGTGGGATAAGTTCATTTTTATCATTAGGAACAACTGTAATACCTCCTTTCTTAGGAACACAATGAACATGACTTACCCATCTTCTATCAGCTATGGGATAAATTATACCTGCTTCCAGAAGCTTTAATATTTCAGTTCTTACCACATCCTTCATTCTAGGATTCAACCTTCTTTGATGATCAACAACGGGTTTAGCATCTGGCTCCATATGAATTTTATGCTGACATAAAGTGGGACTAATGCCCTTAAGATCATCGAGAGTATATCCAATAGCAGCACGGTGCTTCTTCAGAGTTTTAAGTAATCTCTTATCTTCACGCTCTGAAAGGTTAGCACTAATAATAACATGATATATCTTCTTTTCATCCAGATAAGCATATTTAAGAGTATCAGGTAATTGCTTTAAATCAAACACATGATCACCCTTGGGTGGAGGTCACTACTAGGAAAAGGGCTATAGATGATATGGCCACTAATGGCGCACCGTGGGTCTGGTGCGCCATTAGAATATTCTAATGGCGCACCATGTGTTGGTACGCCATTAGTGTGTAAATTCTAATGGCGCACCAGACCCACGGTGCGCCATTAGAATCTCCAGTTTTTTTTTTTTTTTCCAAAAATTCTAATGGCGCACCGTGGGTCTGGTGCGCCATTAGTAACCAGGGTTACTAATGGCGCACCAGACCCACGATGCGCCATTAGAATCTTAGAATCTCCAGTTTTTTTTTTATTTTTCCAAAAATTCTAATGGCGCACCGTGGGTCTGGTGCGCCATTAGTAACCCTGGTTACTAATGGCGCACCAGACCCACGGTGCGCCATTAGAATGTCCAGTTTTTTTTTTTTTTTTTTCAAAAAATACTAAACTACTAATGGCGCACCTCAAGCTGGTGCGCCATTAGTAACCAGGGTTACTAATGGCGCACCAGCTTGGGGTGCGCCATTAGAAGCCCCGGGATCTGTTTCACCAAATGCACCCCCCCCTGTGGATCGCCTTTTCAGTTTTAAAAAAAATAACCGAAAATGATAGAAATGTCAAAAAAATTCAAAAAAATAAGATTCTTATATGATTTGTGGTCTAGTTGTTAGCAAAATTTACAAACATGAATTTCGACTTTTTTTGCAAAATCTCATGAGAATTTGTAAAATGGGCATAACTTTTGCATACGACCTCCGATGAAAAAGTTTTTTATATGAAAAAGCATCTACTCGAAAAGTTACATCCGAATTCAAGACAAGATTAGTTTCTTCACATCTCTGCAAAACTCGATTAAGGTTGCTCAAGCAATCATCAAAAGAAGTTCCGTAAATGGAGAAATCATCCATGAAAACCTCAACGATCTTTCACAAAAGTCAGAGAATATAGCAGTCATACATCTTTGAAAGGTAGCAGGTGCATTACATAAACCAAAAGGCATACGACGATAAGCATAAGTTCCAAAAGGACAAGTAAAGGTAGTTTTATCTTGATCTTCAGGTGACACAGGTATTTGAGAGAAACCAGAATAACCATCTAGGAAACAAAAGTGTGTATGCTTAGACAATCTTTCTAACAATTGATCAATAAAAGGCAAGGGGTAATGATCTTTTCTAGTAGCTTTATTTAATTTCCTGAAATCAATTACCATCCTATAACCAGTTACAATTCTTTGTGGGATAAGTTCATTTTTATCATTAGGAACAACTGTAATACCTCCTTTCTTAGGAACACAATGAACATGACTTACCCATCTTCTATCAGCTATGGGATAAATTATACCTGCTTCCAGAAGCTTTAATATTTCAGTTCTTACCACATCCTTCATTCTAGGATTCAACCTTCTTTGATGATCAACAACGGGTTTAGCATCTGGCTCCATATGAATTTTATGCTGACATAAAGTGGGACTAATGCCCTTAAGATCATCGAGAGTATATCCAATAGCAGCACGGTGCTTCTTCAGAGTTTTAAGTAATCTCTTATCTTCACGCTCTGAAAGGTTAGCACTAATAATAACATGATATATCTTCTTTTCATCCAGATAAGCATATTTAAGAGTATCAGGTAATTGCTTTAAATCAAACACATGATCACCCTTGGGTGGAGGTCACTACTAGGAAAAGGGCTATAGATGATATGGCCACTAATGGCGCACCGTGGGTCTGGTGCGCCATTAGAATATTCTAATGGCGCACCATGTGTTGGTACGCCATTAGTGTGTAAATTCTAATGGCGCACCAGACCCACGGTGCGCCATTAGAATCTCCAGTTTTTTTTTTTTTTTTCCAAAAATTCTAATGGCGCACCGTGGGTCTGGTGCGCCATTAGTAACCAGGGTTACTAATGGCGCACCAGACCCACGATGCGCCATTAGAATCTTAGAATCTCCAGTTTTTTTTTTATTTTTCCAAAAATTCTAATGGCGCACCGTGGGTCTGGTGCGCCATTAGTAACCCTGGTTACTAATGGCGCACCAGACCCACGGTGCGCCATTAGAATGTCCAGTTTTTTTTTTTTTTTTTTCAAAAAATACTAAACTACTAATGGCGCACCTCAAGCTGGTGCGCCATTAGTAACCAGGGTTACTAATGGCGCACCAGCTTGGGGTGCGCCATTAGAAGCCCCGGGATCTGTTTCACCAAATGCACCCCCCCCTGTGGATCGCCTTTTCAGTTTTAAAAAAAATAACCGAAAATGATAGAAATGTCAAAAAAATTCAAAAAAATAAGATTCTTATATGATTTGTGGTCTAGTTGTTAGCAAAATTTACAAACATGAATTTCGACTTTTTTTGCAAAATCTCATGAGAATTTGTAAAATGGGCATAACTTTTGCATACGACCTCCGATGAAAAAGTTTTTTATATGAAAAAGCATCTACTCGAAAAGTTACATCCGAATTCAAGACAAGATTAGTTTCTTCACATCTCTGCAAAACTCGATTAAGGTTGCTCAAGCAATCATCAAAAGAAGTTCCGTAAATGGAGAAATCATCCATGAAAACCTCAACGATCTTTCACAAAAGTCAGAGAATATAGCAGTCATACATCTTTGAAAGGTAGCAGGTGCATTACATAAACCAAAAGGCATACGACGATAAGCATAAGTTCCAAAAGGACAAGTAAAGGTAGTTTTATCTTGATCTTCAGGTGACACAGGTATTTGAGAGAAACCAGAATAACCATCTAGGAAACAAAAGTGTGTATGCTTAGACAATCTTTCTAACAATTGATCAATAAAAGGCAAGGGGTAATGATCTTTTCTAGTAGCTTTATTTAATTTCCTGAAATCAATTACCATCCTATAACCAGTTACAATTCTTTGTGGGATAAGTTCATTTTTATCATTAGGAACAACTGTAATACCTCCTTTCTTAGGAACACAATGAACATGACTTACCCATCTTCTATCAGCTATGGGATAAATTATACCTGCTTCCAGAAGCTTTAATATTTCAGTTCTTACCACATCCTTCATTCTAGGATTCAACCTTCTTTGATGATCAACAACGGGTTTAGCATCTGGCTCCATATGAATTTTATGCTGACATAAAGTGGGACTAATGCCCTTAAGATCATCGAGAGTATATCCAATAGCAGCACGGTGCTTCTTCAGAGTTTTAAGTAATCTCTTATCTTCACGCTCTGAAAGGTTAGCACTAATAATAACATGATATATCTTCTTTTCATCCAGATAAGCATATTTAAGAGTATCAGGTAATTGCTTTAAATCAAACACATGATCACCCTTGGGTGGAGGTCACTACTAGGAAAAGGGCTATAGATGATATGGCCACTAATGGCGCACCGTGGGTCTGGTGCGCCATTAGAATATTCTAATGGCGCACCATGTGTTGGTACGCCATTAGTGTGTAAATTCTAATGGCGCACTAGACCCACGGTGCGCCATTAGAATCTCCAGTTTTTTTTTTTTTTCCAAAAATTCTAATGGCGCACCGTGGGTCTGGTGCGCCATTAGTAACCAGGGTTACTAATGGCGCACCAGACCCACGATGCGCCATTAGAATCTTAGAATCTCCAGTTTTTTTTTTATTTTTCCAAAAATTCTAATGGCGCACCGTGGGTCTGGTGCGCCATTAGTAACCCTGGTTACTAATGGCGCACCAGACCCACGGTGCGCCATTAGAATGTCCAGTTTTTTTTTTTTTTTTCAAAAAATACTAAACTACTAATGGCGCACCTCAAGCTGGTGCGCCATTAGTAACCAGGGTTACTAATGGCGCACCAGCTTGGGGTGCGCCATTAGAAGCCCCGGGATCTGTTTCACCAAATGCACCCCCCCCTGTGGATCGCCTTTTCAGTTTTAAAAAAAATAACCGAAAATGATAGAAATGTCAAAAAAATTCAAAAAAATAAGATTCTTATATGATTTGTGGTCTAGTTGTTAGCAAAATTTACAAACATGAATTTCGACTTTTTTTGCAAAATCTCATGAGAATTTGTAAAATGGGCATAACTTTTGCATACGACCTCCGATGAAAAAGTTTTTTATATGAAAAAGCATCTACTCGAAAAGTTACATCCGAATTCAAGACAAGATTAGTTTCTTCACATCTCTGCAAAACTCGATTAAGGTTGCTCAAGCAATCATCAAAAGAAGTTCCGTAAATGGAGAAATCATCCATGAAAACCTCAACGATCTTTCACAAAAGTCAGAGAATATAGCAGTCATACATCTTTGAAAGGTAGCAGGTGCATTACATAAACCAAAAGGCATACGACGATAAGCATAAGTTCCAAAAGGACAAGTAAAGGTAGTTTTATCTTGATCTTCAGGTGACACAGGTATTTGAGAGAAACCAGAATAACCATCTAGGAAACAAAAGTGTGTATGCTTAGACAATCTTTCTAACAATTGATCAATAAAAGGCAAGGGGTAATGATCTTTTCTAGTAGCTTTATTTAATTTCCTGAAATCAATTACCATCCTATAACCAGTTACAATTCTTTGTGGGATAAGTTCATTTTTATCATTAGGAACAACTGTAATACCTCCTTTCTTAGGAACACAATGAACATGACTTACCCATCTTCTATCAGCTATGGGATAAATTATACCTGCTTCCAGAAGCTTTAATATTTCAGTTCTTACCACATCCTTCATTCTAGGATTCAACCTTCTTTGATGATCAACAACGGGTTTAGCATCTGGCTCCATATGAATTTTATGCTGACATAAAGTGGGACTAATGCCCTTAAGATCATCGAGAGTATATCCAATAGCAGCACGGTGCTTCTTCAGAGTTTTAAGTAATCTCTTATCTTCACGCTCTGAAAGGTTAGCACTAATAATAACATGATATATCTTCTTTTCATCCAGATAAGCATATTTAAGAGTATCAGGTAATTGCTTTAAATCAAACACATGATCACCCTTGGGTGGAGGTCACTACTAGGAAAAGGGCTATAGATGATATGGCCACTAATGGCGCACCGTGGGTCTGGTGCGCCATTAGAATATTCTAATGGCGCACCATGTGTTGGTACGCCATTAGTGTGTAAATTCTAATGGCGCACCAGACCCACGGTGCGCCATTAGAATCTCCAGTTTTTTTTTTTTTTCCAAAAATTCTAATGGCGCACCGTGGGTCTGGTGCGCCATTAGTAACCAGGGTTACTAATGGCGCACCAGACCCACGATGCGCCATTAGAATCTTAGAATCTCCAGTTTTTTTTTTTTTTTTCCAAAAATTCTAATGGCGCACCGTGGGTCTGGTGCGCCATTAGTAACCCTGGTTACTAATGGCGCACCAGACCCACGGTGCGCCATTAGAATGTCCAGTTTTTTTTTTTTTTTTTTTCAAAAAATACTAAACTACTAATGGCGCACCTCAAGCTGGTGCGCCATTAGTAACCAGGGTTACTAATGGCGCACCAGCTTGGGGTGCGCCATTAGAAGCCCCGGGATCTGTTTCACCAAATGCACCCCCCCCTGTGGATCGCCTTTTCAGTTTTAAAAAAAATAACCGAAAATGATAGAAATGTCAAAAAAATTCAAAAAAATAAGATTCTTATATGATTTGTGGTCTAGTTGTTAGCAAAATTTACAAACATGAATTTCGACTTTTTTTGCAAAATCTCATGAGAATTTGTAAAATGGGCATAACTTTTGCATACGACCTCCGATGAAAAAGTTTTTTATATGAAAAAGCATCTACTCGAAAAGTTACATCCGAATTCAAGACAAGATTAGTTTCTTCACATCTCTGCAAAACTCGATTAAGGTTGCTCAAGCAATCATCAAAAGAAGTTCCGTAAATGGAGAAATCATCCATGAAAACCTCAACGATCTTTCACAAAAGTCAGAGAATATAGCAGTCATACATCTTTGAAAGGTAGCAGGTGCATTACATAAACCAAAAGGCATACGACGATAAGCATAAGTTCCAAAAGGACAAGTAAAGGTAGTTTTATCTTGATCTTCAGGTGACACAGGTATTTGAGAGAAACCAGAATAACCATCTAGGAAACAAAAGTGTGTATGCTTAGACAATCTTTCTAACAATTGATCAATAAAAGGCAAGGGGTAATGATCTTTTCTAGTAGCTTTATTTAATTTCCTGAAATCAATTACCATCCTATAACCAGTTACAATTCTTTGTGGGATAAGTTCATTTTTATCATTAGGAACAACTGTAATACCTCCTTTCTTAGGAACACAATGAACATGACTTACCCATCTTCTATCAGCTATGGGATAAATTATACCTGCTTCCAGAAGCTTTAATATTTCAGTTCTTACCACATCCTTCATTCTAGGATTCAACCTTCTTTGATGATCAACAACGGGTTTAGCATCTGGCTCCATATGAATTTTATGCTGACATAAAGTGGGACTAATGCCCTTAAGATCATCGAGAGTATATCCAATAGCAGCACGGTGCTTCTTCAGAGTTTTAAGTAATCTCTTATCTTCACTCTCTGAAAGGTTAGCACTTATAATAACATGATATATCTTCTTTTCATCCAGATAAGCATATTTAAGAGTATCAGGTAATTGCTTTAAATCAAACACATGATCACCCTTGGGTGGAGGTCACTACTAGGAAAAGGGCTATAGATGATATGGCCACTAATGGCGCACCGTGGGTCTGGTGCGCCATTAGAATATTCTAATGGCGCACCATGTGTTGGTACGCCATTAGTGTGTAAATTCTAATGGCGCACCAGACCCACGGTGCGCCATTAGAATCTCCAGTTTTTTTTTTTTTCCAAAAATTCTAATGGCGCACCGTGGGTCTGGTGCGCCATTAGTAACCAGGGTTACTAATGGCGCACCAGACCCACGATGCGCCATTAGAATCTTAGAATCTCCAGTTTTTTTTTTTTTTCCAAAAATTCTAATGGCGCACCGTGGGTCTGGTGCGCCATTAGTAACCCTGGTTACTAATGGCGCACCAGACCCACGGTGCGCCATTAGAATGTCCAGTTTTTTTTTTTTTTTTTTCAAAAAATACTAAACTACTAATGGCGCACCTCAAGCTGGTGCGCCATTAGTAACCAGGGTTACTAATGGCGCACCAGCTTGGGGTGCGCCATTAGAAGCCCCGGGATCTGTTTCACCAAATGCACCCCCCCCTGTGGATCGCCTTTTCAGTTTTAAAAAAAATAACCGAAAATGATAGAAATGTCAAAAAAATTCAAAAAAATAAGATTCTTATATGATTTGTGGTCTAGTTGTTAGCAAAATTTACAAACATGAATTTCGACTTTTTTTGCAAAATCTCATGAGAATTTGTAAAATGGGCATAACTTTTGCATACGACCTCCGATGAAAAAGTTTTTTATATGAAAAAGCATCTACTCGAAAAGTTACATCCGAATTCAAGACAAGATTAGTTTCTTCACATCTCTGCAAAACTCGATTAAGGTTGCTCAAGCAATCATCAAAAGAAGTTCCGTAAATGGAGAAATCATCCATGAAAACCTCAACGATCTTTCACAAAAGTCAGAGAATATAGCAGTCATACATCTTTGAAAGGTAGCAGGTGCATTACATAAACCAAAAGGCATACGACGATAAGCATAAGTTCCAAAAGGACAAGTAAAGGTAGTTTTATCTTGATCTTCAGGTGACACAGGTATTTGAGAGAAACCAGAATAACCATCTAGGAAACAAAAGTGTGTATGCTTAGACAATCTTTCTAACAATTGATCAATAAAAGGCAAGGGGTAATGATCTTTTCTAGTAGCTTTATTTAATTTCCTGAAATCAATTACCATCCTATAACCAGTTACAATTCTTTGTGGGATAAGTTCATTTTTATCATTAGGAACAACTGTAATACCTCCTTTCTTAGGAACACAATGAACATGACTTACCCATCTTCTATCAGCTATGGGATAAATTATACCTGCTTCCAGAAGCTTTAATATTTCAGTTCTTACCACATCCTTCATTCTAGGATTCAACCTTCTTTGATGATCAACAACGGGTTTAGCATCTGGCTCCATATGAATTTTATGCTGACATAAAGTGGGACTAATGCCCTTAAGATCATCGAGAGTATATCCAATAGCAGCACGGTGCTTCTTCAGAGTTTTAAGTAATCTCTTATCTTCACGCTCTGAAAGGTTAGCACTAATAATAACATGATATATCTTCTTTTCATCCAGATAAGCATATTTAAGAGTATCAGGTAATTGCTTTAAATCAAACACATGATCACCCTTGGGTGGAGGTCACTACTAGGAAAAGGGCTATAGATGATATGGCCACTAATGGCGCACCGTGGGTCTGGTGCGCCATTAGAATATTCTAATGGCGCACCATGTGTTGGTACGCCATTAGTGTGTAAATTCTAATGGCGCACCAGACCCACGGTGCGCCATTAGAATCTCCAGTTTTTTTTTTTTTTTTCCAAAAATTCTAATGGCGCACCGTGGGTCTGGTGCGCCATTAGTAACCAGGGTTACTAATGGCGCACCAGACCCACGATGCGCCATTAGAATCTTAGAATCTCCAGTTTTTTTTTTATTTTTCCAAAAATTCTAATGGCGCACCGTGGGTCTGGTGCGCCATTAGTAACCCTGGTTACTAATGGCGCACCAGACCCACGGTGCGCCATTAGAATGTCCAGTTTTTTTTTTTTTTTTTTCAAAAAATACTAAACTACTAATGGCGCACCTCAAGCTGGTGCGCCATTAGTAACCAGGGTTACTAATGGCGCACCAGCTTGGGGTGCGCCATTAGAAGCCCCGGGATCTGTTTCACCAAATGCACCCCCCCCTGTGGATCGCCTTTTCAGTTTTAAAAAAAATAACCGAAAATGATAGAAATGTCAAAAAAATTCAAAAAAATAAGATTCTTATATGATTTGTGGTCTAGTTGTTAGCAAAATTTACAAACATGAATTTCGACTTTTTTTGCAAAATCTCATGAGAATTTGTAAAATGGGCATAACTTTTGCATACGACCTCCGATGAAAAAGTTTTTTATATGAAAAAGCATCTACTCGAAAAGTTACATCCGAATTCAAGACAAGATTAGTTTCTTCACATCTCTGCAAAACTCGATTAAGGTTGCTCAAGCAATCATCAAAAGAAGTTCCGTAAATGGAGAAATCATCCATGAAAACCTCAACGATCTTTCACAAAAGTCAGAGAATATAGCAGTCATACATCTTTGAAAGGTAGCAGGTGCATTACATAAACCAAAAGGCATACGACGATAAGCATAAGTTCCAAAAGGACAAGTAAAGGTAGTTTTATCTTGATCTTCAGGTGACACAGGTATTTGAGAGAAACCAGAATAACCATCTAGGAAACAAAAGTGTGTATGCTTAGACAATCTTTCTAACAATTGATCAATAAAAGGCAAGGGGTAATGATCTTTTCTAGTAGCTTTATTTAATTTCCTGAAATCAATTACCATCCTATAACCAGTTACAATTCTTTGTGGGATAAGTTCATTTTTATCATTAGGAACAACTGTAATACCTCCTTTCTTAGGAACACAATGAACATGACTTACCCATCTTCTATCAGCTATGGGATAAATTATACCTGCTTCCAGAAGCTTTAATATTTCAGTTCTTACCACATCCTTCATTCTAGGATTCAACCTTCTTTGATGATCAACAACGGGTTTAGCATCTGGCTCCATATGAATTTTATGCTGACATAAAGTGGGACTAATGCCCTTAAGATCATCGAGAGTATATCCAATAGCAGCACGGTGCTTCTTCAGAGTTTTAAGTAATCTCTTATCTTCACGCTCTGAAAGGTTAGCACTAATAATAACATGATATATCTTCTTTTCATCCAGATAAGCATATTTAAGAGTATCAGGTAATTGCTTTAAATCAAACACATGATCACCCTTGGGTGGAGGTCACTACTAGGAAAAGGGCTATAGATGATATGGCCACTAATGGCGCACCGTGGGTCTGGTGCGCCATTAGAATATTCTAATGGCGCACCATGTGTTGGTACGCCATTAGTGTGTAAATTCTAATGGCGCACCAGACCCACGGTGCGCCATTAGAATCTCCAGTTTTTTTTTTTTTTTTCCAAAAATTCTAATGGCGCACCGTGGGTCTGGTGCGCCATTAGTAACCAGGGTTACTAATGGCGCACCAGACCCACGATGCGCCATTAGAATCTTAGAATCTCCAGTTTTTTTTTTATTTTTCCAAAAATTCTAATGGCGCACCGTGGGTCTGGTGCGCCATTAGTAACCCTGGTTACTAATGGCGCACCAGACCCACGGTGCGCCATTAGAATGTCCAGTTTTTTTTTTTTTTTTTTCAAAAAATACTAAACTACTAATGGCGCACCTCAAGCTGGTGCGCCATTAGTAACCAGGGTTACTAATGGCGCACCAGCTTGGGGTGCGCCATTAGAAGCCCCGGGATCTGTTTCACCAAATGCACCCCCCCCTGTGGATCGCCTTTTCAGTTTTAAAAAAAATAACCGAAAATGATAGAAATGTCAAAAAAATTCAAAAAAATAAGATTCTTATATGATTTGTGGTCTAGTTGTTAGCAAAATTTACAAACATGAATTTCGACTTTTTTTGCAAAATCTCATGAGAATTTGTAAAATGGGCATAACTTTTGCATACGACCTCCGATGAAAAAGTTTTTTATATGAAAAAGCATCTACTCGAAAAGTTACATCCGAATTCAAGACAAGATTAGTTTCTTCACATCTCTGCAAAACTCGATTAAGGTTGCTCAAGCAATCATCAAAAGAAGTTCCGTAAATGGAGAAATCATCCATGAAAACCTCAACGATCTTTCACAAAAGTCAGAGAATATAGCAGTCATACATCTTTGAAAGGTAGCAGGTGCATTACATAAACCAAAAGGCATACGACGATAAGCATAAGTTCCAAAAGGACAAGTAAAGGTAGTTTTATCTTGATCTTCAGGTGACACAGGTATTTGAGAGAAACCAGAATAACCATCTAGGAAACAAAAGTGTGTATGCTTAGACAATCTTTCTAACAATTGATCAATAAAAGGCAAGGGGTAATGATCTTTTCTAGTAGCTTTATTTAATTTCCTGAAATCAATTACCATCCTATAACCAGTTACAATTCTTTGTGGGATAAGTTCATTTTTATCATTAGGAACAACTGTAATACCTCCTTTCTTAGGAACACAATGAACATGACTTACCCATCTTCTATCAGCTATGGGATAAATTATACCTGCTTCCAGAAGCTTTAATATTTCAGTTCTTACCACATCCTTCATTCTAGGATTCAACCTTCTTTGATGATCAACAACGGGTTTAGCATCTGGCTCCATATGAATTTTATGCTGACATAAAGTGGGACTAATGCCCTTAAGATCATCGAGAGTATATCCAATAGCAGCACGGTGCTTCTTCAGAGTTTTAAGTAATCTCTTATCTTCACGCTCTGAAAGGTTAGCACTAATAATAACATGATATATCTTCTTTTCATCCAGATAAGCATATTTAAGAGTATCAGGTAATTGCTTTAAATCAAACACATGATCACCCTTGGGTGGAGGTCACTACTAGGAAAAGGGCTATAGATGATATGGCCACTAATGGCGCACCGTGGGTCTGGTGCGCCATTAGAATATTCTAATGGCGCACCATGTGTTGGTACGCCATTAGTGTGTAAATTCTAATGGCGCACCAGACCCACGGTGCGCCATTAGAATCTCCAGTTTTTTTTTTTTTTCCAAAAATTCTAATGGCGCACCGTGGGTCTGGTGCGCCATTAGTAACCAGGGTTACTAATGGCGCACCAGACCCACGATGCGCCATTAGAATCTTAGAATCTCCAGTTTTTTTTTTATTTTTCCAAAAATTCTAATGGCGCACCGTGGGTCTGGTGCGCCATTAGTAACCCTGGTTACTAATGGCGCACCAGACCCACGGTGCGCCATTAGAATGTCCAGTTTTTTTTTTTTTTTTTCAAAAAATACTAAACTACTAATGGCGCACCTCAAGCTGGTGCGCCATTAGTAACCAGGGTTACTAATGGCGCACCAGCTTGGGGTGCGCCATTAGAAGCCCCGGGATCTGTTTCACCAAATGCACCCCCCCCTGTGGATCGCCTTTTCAGTTTTAAAAAAAATAACCGAAAATGATAGAAATGTCAAAAAAATTCAAAAAAATAAGATTCTTATATGATTTGTGGTCTAGTTGTTAGCAAAATTTACAAACATGAATTTCGACTTTTTTTGCAAAATCTCATGAGAATTTGTAAAATGGGCATAACTTTTGCATACGACCTCCGATGAAAAAGTTTTTTATATGAAAAAGCATCTACTCGAAAAGTTACATCCGAATTCAAGACAAGATTAGTTTCTTCACATCTCTGCAAAACTCGATTAAGGTTGCTCAAGCAATCATCAAAAGAAGTTCCGTAAATGGAGAAATCATCCATGAAAACCTCAACGATCTTTCACAAAAGTCAGAGAATATAGCAGTCATACATCTTTGAAAGGTAGCAGGTGCATTACATAAACCAAAAGGCATACGACGATAAGCATAAGTTCCAAAAGGACAAGTAAAGGTAGTTTTATCTTGATCTTCAGGTGACACAGGTATTTGAGAGAAACCAGAATAACCATCTAGGAAACAAAAGTGTGTATGCTTAGACAATCTTTCTAACAATTGATCAATAAAAGGCAAGGGGTAATGATCTTTTCTAGTAGCTTTATTTAATTTCCTGAAATCAATTACCATCCTATAACCAGTTACAATTCTTTGTGGGATAAGTTCATTTTTATCATTAGGAACAACTGTAATACCTCCTTTCTTAGGAACACAATGAACATGACTTACCCATCTTCTATCAGCTATGGGATAAATTATACCTGCTTCCAGAAGCTTTAATATTTCAGTTCTTACCACATCCTTCATTCTAGGATTCAACCTTCTTTGATGATCAACAACGGGTTTAGCATCTGGCTCCATATGAATTTTATGCTGACATAAAGTGGGACTAATGCCCTTAAGATCATCGAGAGTATATCCAATAGCAGCACGGTGCTTCTTCAGAGTTTTAAGTAATCTCTTATCTTCACGCTCTGAAAGGTTAGCACTAATAATAACATGATATATCTTCTTTTCATCCAGATAAGCATATTTAAGAGTATCAGGTAATTGCTTTAAATCAAACACATGATCACCCTTGGGTGGAGGTCACTACTAGGAAAAGGGCTATAGATGATATGGCCACTAATGGCGCACCGTGGGTCTGGTGCGCCATTAGAATATTCTAATGGCGCACCATGTGTTGGTACGCCATTAGTGTGTAAATTCTAATGGCGCACCAGACCCACGGTGCGCCATTAGAATCTCCAGTTTTTTTTTTTTTTCCAAAAATTCTAATGGCGCACCGTGGGTCTGGTGCGCCATTAGTAACCAGGGTTACTAATGGCGCACCAGACCCACGATGCGCCATTAGAATCTTAGAATCTCCAGTTTTTTTTTTATTTTTCCAAAAATTCTAATGGCGCACCGTGGGTCTGGTGCGCCATTAGTAACCCTGGTTACTAATGGCGCACCAGACCCACGGTGCGCCATTAGAATGTCCAGTTTTTTTTTTTTTTTTTTCAAAAAATACTAAACTACTAATGGCGCACCTCAAGCTGGTGCGCCATTAGTAACCAGGGTTACTAATGGCGCACCAGCTTGGGGTGCGCCATTAGAAGCCCCGGGATCTGTTTCACCAAATGCACCCCCCCCTGTGGATCGCCTTTTCAGTTTTAAAAAAAATAACCGAAAATGATAGAAATGTCAAAAAAATTCAAAAAAATAAGATTCTTATATGATTTGTGGTCTAGTTGTTAGCAAAATTTACAAACATGAATTTCGACTTTTTTTGCAAAATCTCATGAGAATTTGTAAAATGGGCATAACTTTTGCATACGACCTCCGATGAAAAAGTTTTTTATATGAAAAAGCATCTACTCGAAAAGTTACATCCGAATTCAAGACAAGATTAGTTTCTTCACATCTCTGCAAAACTCGATTAAGGTTGCTCAAGCAATCATCAAAAGAAGTTCCGTAAATGGAGAAATCATCCATGAAAACCTCAACGATCTTTCACAAAAGTCAGAGAATATAGCAGTCATACATCTTTGAAAGGTAGCAGGTGCATTACATAAACCAAAAGGCATACGACGATAAGCATAAGTTCCAAAAGGACAAGTAAAGGTAGTTTTATCTTGATCTTCAGGTGACACAGGTATTTGAGAGAAACCAGAATAACCATCTAGGAAACAAAAGTGTGTATGCTTAGACAATCTTTCTAACAATTGATCAATAAAAGGCAAGGGGTAATGATCTTTTCTAGTAGCTTTATTTAATTTCCTGAAATCAATTACCATCCTATAACCAGTTACAATTCTTTGTGGGATAAGTTCATTTTTATCATTAGGAACAACTGTAATACCTCCTTTCTTAGGAACACAATGAACATGACTTACCCATCTTCTATCAGCTATGGGATAAATTATACCTGCTTCCAGAAGCTTTAATATTTCAGTTCTTACCACATCCTTCATTCTAGGATTCAACCTTCTTTGATGATCAACAACGGGTTTAGCATCTGGCTCCATATGAATTTTATGCTGACATAAAGTGGGACTAATGCCCTTAAGATCATCGAGAGTATATCCAATAGCAGCACGGTGCTTCTTCAGAGTTTTAAGTAATCTCTTATCTTCACGCTCTGAAAGGTTAGCACTAATAATAACATGATATATCTTCTTTTCATCCAGATAAGCATATTTAAGAGTATCAGGTAATTGCTTTAAATCAAACACATGATCACCCTTGGGTGGAGGTCACTACTAGGAAAAGGGCTATAGATGATATGGCCACTAATGGCGCACCGTGGGTCTGGTGCGCCATTAGAATATTCTAATGGCGCACCATGTGTTGGTACGCCATTAGTGTGTAAATTCTAATGGCGCACCAGACCCACGGTGCGCCATTAGAATCTCCAGTTTTTTTTTTTTTTCCAAAAATTCTAATGGCGCACCGTGGGTCTGGTGCGCCATTAGTAACCAGGGTTACTAATGGCGCACCAGACCCACGATGCGCCATTAGAATCTTAGAATCTCCAGTTTTTTTTTTATTTTTCCAAAAATTCTAATGGCGCACCGTGGGTCTGGTGCGCCATTAGTAACCCTGGTTACTAATGGCGCACCAGACCCACGGTGCGCCATTAGAATGTCCAGTTTTTTTTTTTTTTTTTCAAAAAATACTAAACTACTAATGGCGCACCTCAAGCTGGTGCGCCATTAGTAACCAGGGTTACTAATGGCGCACCAGCTTGGGGTGCGCCATTAGAAGCCCCGGGATCTGTTTCACCAAATGCACCCCCCCCTGTGGATCGCCTTTTCAGTTTTAAAAAAAATAACCGAAAATGATAGAAATGTCAAAAAAATTCAAAAAAATAAGATTCTTATATGATTTGTGGTCTAGTTGTTAGCAAAATTTACAAACATGAATTTCGACTTTTTTTGCAAAATCTCATGAGAATTTGTAAAATGGGCATAACTTTTGCATACGACCTCCGATGAAAAAGTTTTTTATATGAAAAAGCATCTACTCGAAAAGTTACATCCGAATTCAAGACAAGATTAGTTTCTTCACATCTCTGCAAAACTCGATTAAGGTTGCTCAAGCAATCATCAAAAGAAGTTCCGTAAATGGAGAAATCATCCATGAAAACCTCAACGATCTTTCACAAAAGTCAGAGAATATAGCAGTCATACATCTTTGAAAGGTAGCAGGTGCATTACATAAACCAAAAGGCATACGACGATAAGCATAAGTTCCAAAAGGACAAGTAAAGGTAGTTTTATCTTGATCTTCAGGTGACACAGGTATTTGAGAGAAACCAGAATAACCATCTAGGAAACAAAAGTGTGTATGCTTAGACAATCTTTCTAACAATTGATCAATAAAAGGCAAGGGGTAATGATCTTTTCTAGTAGCTTTATTTAATTTCCTGAAATCAATTACCATCCTATAACCAGTTACAATTCTTTGTGGGATAAGTTCATTTTTATCATTAGGAACAACTGTAATACCTCCTTTCTTAGGAACACAATGAACATGACTTACCCATCTTCTATCAGCTATGGGATAAATTATACCTGCTTCCAGAAGCTTTAATATTTCAGTTCTTACCACATCCTTCATTCTAGGATTCAACCTTCTTTGATGATCAACAACGGGTTTAGCATCTGGCTCCATATGAATTTTATGCTGACATAAAGTGGGACTAATGCCCTTAAGATCATCGAGAGTATATCCAATAGCAGCACGGTGCTTCTTCAGAGTTTTAAGTAATCTCTTATCTTCACGCTCTGAAAGGTTAGCACTAATAATAACATGATATATCTTCTTTTCATCCAGATAAGCATATTTAAGAGTATCAGGTAATTGCTTTAAATCAAACACATGATCACCCTTGGGTGGAGGTCACTACTAGGAAAAGGGCTATAGATGATATGGCCACTAATGGCGCACCGTGGGTCTGGTGCGCCATTAGAATATTCTAATGGCGCACCATGTGTTGGTACGCCATTAGTGTGTAAATTCTAATGGCGCACCAGACCCACGGTGCGCCATTAGAATCTCCAGTTTTTTTTTTTTTTTCCAAAAATTCTAATGGCGCACCGTGGGTCTGGTGCGCCATTAGTAACCAGGGTTACTAATGGCGCACCAGACCCACGATGCGCCATTAGAATCTTAGAATCTCCAGTTTTTTTTTTATTTTTCCAAAAATTCTAATGGCGCACCGTGGGTCTGGTGCGCCATTAGTAACCCTGGTTACTAATGGCGCACCAGACCCACGGTGCGCCATTAGAATGTCCAGTTTTTTTTTTTTTTTTTCAAAAAATACTAAACTACTAATGGCGCACCTCAAGCTGGTGCGCCATTAGTAACCAGGGTTACTAATGGCGCACCAGCTTGGGGTGCGCCATTAGAAGCCCCGGGATCTGTTTCACCAAATGCACCCCCCCCTGTGGATCGCCTTTTCAGTTTTAAAAAAAATAACCGAAAATGATAGAAATGTCAAAAAAATTCAAAAAAATAAGATTCTTATATGATTTGTGGTCTAGTTGTTAGCAAAATTTACAAACATGAATTTCGACTTTTTTTGCAAAATCTCATGAGAATTTGTAAAATGGGCATAACTTTTGCATACGACCTCCGATGAAAAAGTTTTTTATATGAAAAAGCATCTACTCGAAAAGTTACATCCGAATTCAAGACAAGATTAGTTTCTTCACATCTCTGCAAAACTCGATTAAGGTTGCTCAAGCAATCATCAAAAGAAGTTCCGTAAATGGAGAAATCATCCATGAAAACCTCAACGATCTTTCACAAAAGTCAGAGAATATAGCAGTCATACATCTTTGAAAGGTAGCAGGTGCATTACATAAACCAAAAGGCATACGACGATAAGCATAAGTTCCAAAAGGACAAGTAAAGGTAGTTTTATCTTGATCTTCAGGTGACACAGGTATTTGAGAGAAACCAGAATAACCATCTAGGAAACAAAAGTGTGTATGCTTAGACAATCTTTCTAACAATTGATCAATAAAAGGCAAGGGGTAATGATCTTTTCTAGTAGCTTTATTTAATTTCCTGAAATCAATTACCATCCTATAACCAGTTACAATTCTTTGTGGGATAAGTTCATTTTTATCATTAGGAACAACTGTAATACCTCCTTTCTTAGGAACACAATGAACATGACTTACCCATCTTCTATCAGCTATGGGATAAATTATACCTGCTTCCAGAAGCTTTAATATTTCAGTTCTTACCACATCCTTCATTCTAGGATTCAACCTTCTTTGATGATCAACAACGGGTTTAGCATCTGGCTCCATATGAATTTTATGCTGACATAAAGTGGGACTAATGCCCTTAAGATCATCGAGAGTATATCCAATAGCAGCACGGTGCTTCTTCAGAGTTTTAAGTAATCTCTTATCTTCACGCTCTGAAAGGTTAGCACTAATAATAACATGATATATCTTCTTTTCATCCAGATAAGCATATTTAAGAGTATCAGGTAATTGCTTTAAATCAAACACATGATCACCCTTGGGTGGAGGTCACTACTAGGAAAAGGGCTATAGATGATATGGCCACTAATGGCGCACCGTGGGTCTGGTGCGCCATTAGAATATTCTAATGGCGCACCATGTGTTGGTACGCCATTAGTGTGTAAATTCTAATGGCGCACCAGACCCACGGTGCGCCATTAGAATCTCCAGTTTTTTTTTTTTTTTCCAAAAATTCTAATGGCGCACCGTGGGTCTGGTGCGCCATTAGTAACCAGGGTTACTAATGGCGCACCAGACCCACGATGCGCCATTAGAATCTTAGAATCTCCAGTTTTTTTTTTATTTTTCCAAAAATTCTAATGGCGCACCGTGGGTCTGGTGCGCCATTAGTAACCCTGGTTACTAATGGCGCACCAGACCCACGGTGCGCCATTAGAATGTCCAGTTTTTTTTTTTTTTTTTTCAAAAAATACTAAACTACTAATGGCGCACCTAAAGCTGGTGCGCCATTAGTAACCAGGGTTACTAATGGCGCACCAGCTTGGGGTTCGCCATTAGAAGCCCCGGGATCTGTTTCACCAAATGCACCCCCCCCTGTGGATCGCCTTTTCAGTTTTAAAAAAAATAACCGAAAATGATAGAAATGTCAAAAAAATTCAAAAAAATAAGATTCTTATATGATTTGTGGTCTAGTTGTTAGCAAAATTTACAAACATGAATTTCGACTTTTTTTGCAAAATCTCATGAGAATTTGTAAAATGGGCATAACTTTTGCATACGACCTCCGATGAAAAAGTTTTTTATATGAAAAAGCATCTACTCGAAAAGTTACATCCGAATTCAAGACAAGATTAGTTTCTTCACATCTCTGCAAAACTCGATTAAGGTTGCTCAAGCAATCATCAAAAGAAGTTCCGTAAATGGAGAAATCATCCATGAAAACCTCAACGATCTTTCACAAAAGTCAGAGAATATAGCAGTCATACATCTTTGAAAGGTAGCAGGTGCATTACATAAACCAAAAGGCATACGACGATAAGCATAAGTTCCAAAAGGACAAGTAAAGGTAGTTTTATCTTGATCTTCAGGTGACACAGGTATTTGAGAGAAACCAGAATAACCATCTAGGAAACAAAAGTGTGTATGCTTAGACAATCTTTCTAACAATTGATCAATAAAAGGCAAGGGGTAATGATCTTTTCTAGTAGCTTTATTTAATTTCCTGAAATCAATTACCATCCTATAACCAGTTACAATTCTTTGTGGGATAAGTTCATTTTTATCATTAGGAACAACTGTAATACCTCCTTTCTTAGGAACACAATGAACATGACTTACCCATCTTCTATCAGCTATGGGATAAATTATACCTGCTTCCAGAAGCTTTAATATTTCAGTTCTTACCACATCCTTCATTCTAGGATTCAACCTTCTTTGATGATCAACAACGGGTTTAGCATCTGGCTCCATATGAATTTTATGCTGACATAAAGTGGGACTAATGCCCTTAAGATCATCGAGAGTATATCCAATAGCAGCACGGTGCTTCTTCAGAGTTTTAAGTAATCTCTTATCTTCACGCTCTGAAAGGTTAGCACTAATAATAACATGATATATCTTCTTTTCATCCAGATAAGCATATTTAAGAGTATCAGGTAATTGCTTTAAATCAAACACATGATCACCCTTGGGTGGAGGTCACTACTAGGAAAAGGGCTATAGATGATATGGCCACTAATGGCGCACCGTGGGTCTGGTGCGCCATTAGAATATTCTAATGGCGCACCATGTGTTGGTACGCCATTAGTGTGTAAATTCTAATGGCGCACCAGACCCACGGTGCGCCATTAGAATCTCCAGTTTTTTTTTTTTTTTCCAAAAATTCTAATGGCGCACCGTGGGTCTGGTGCGCCATTAGTAACCAGGGTTACTAATGGCGCACCAGACCCACGATGCGCCATTAGAATCTTAGAATCTCCAGTTTTTTTTTTATTTTTCCAAAAATTCTAATGGCGCACCGTGGGTCTGGTGCGCCATTAGTAACCCTGGTTACTAATGGCGCACCAGACCCACGGTGCGCCATTAGAATGTCCAGTTTTTTTTTTTTTTTTTCAAAAAATACTAAACTACTAATGGCGCACCTCAAGCTGGTGCGCCATTAGTAACCAGGGTTACTAATGGCGCACCAGCTTGGGGTGCGCCATTAGAAGCCCCGGGATCTGTTTCACCAAATGCACCCCCCCCTGTGGATCGCCTTTTCAGTTTTAAAAAAAATAACCGAAAATGATAGAAATGTCAAAAAAATTCAAAAAAATAAGATTCTTATATGATTTGTGGTCTAGTTGTTAGCAAAATTTACAAACATGAATTTCGACTTTTTTTGCAAAATCTCATGAGAATTTGTAAAATGGGCATAACTTTTGCATACGACCTCCGATGAAAAAGTTTTTTATATGAAAAAGCATCTACTCGAAAAGTTACATCCGAATTCAAGACAAGATTAGTTTCTTCACATCTCTGCAAAACTCGATTAAGGTTGCTCAAGCAATCATCAAAAGAAGTTCCGTAAATGGAGAAATCATCCATGAAAACCTCAACGATCTTTCACAAAAGTCAGAGAATATAGCAGTCATACATCTTTGAAAGGTAGCAGGTGCATTACATAAACCAAAAGGCATACGACGATAAGCATAAGTTCCAAAAGGACAAGTAAAGGTAGTTTTATCTTGATCTTCAGGTGACACAGGTATTTGAGAGAAACCAGAATAACCATCTAGGAAACAAAAGTGTGTATGCTTAGACAATCTTTCTAACAATTGATCAATAAAAGGCAAGGGGTAATGATCTTTTCTAGTAGCTTTATTTAATTTCCTGAAATCAATTACCATCCTATAACCAGTTACAATTCTTTGTGGGATAAGTTCATTTTTATCATTAGGAACAACTGTAATACCTCCTTTCTTAGGAACACAATGAACATGACTTACCCATCTTCTATCAGCTATGGGATAAATTATACCTGCTTCCAGAAGCTTTAATATTTCAGTTCTTACCACATCCTTCATTCTAGGATTCAACCTTCTTTGATGATCAACAACGGGTTTAGCATCTGGCTCCATATGAATTTTATGCTGACATAAAGTGGGACTAATGCCCTTAAGATCATCGAGAGTATATCCAATAGCAGCACGGTGCTTCTTCAGAGTTTTAAGTAATCTCTTATCTTCACGCTCTGAAAGGTTAGCACTAATAATAACATGATATATCTTCTTTTCATCCAGATAAGCATATTTAAGAGTATCAGGTAATTGCTTTAAATCAAACACATGATCACCCTTGGGTGGAGGTCACTACTAGGAAAAGGGCTATAGATGATATGGCCACTAATGGCGCACCGTGGGTCTGGTGCGCCATTAGAATATTCTAATGGCGCACCATGTGTTGGTACGCCATTAGTGTGTAAATTCTAATGGCGCACCAGACCCACGGTGCGCCATTAGAATCTCCAGTTTTTTTTTTTTTTCCAAAAATTCTAATGGCGCACCGTGGGTCTGGTGCGCCATTAGTAACCAGGGTTACTAATGGCGCACCAGACCCACGATGCGCCATTAGAATCTTAGAATCTCCAGTTTTTTTTTTATTTTTCCAAAAATTCTAATGGCGCACCGTGGGTCTGGTGCGCCATTAGTAACCCTGGTTACTAATGGCGCACCAGACCCACGGTGCGCCATTAGAATGTCCAGTTTTTTTTTTTTTTTTTCAAAAAATACTAAACTACTAATGGCGCACCTCAAGCTGGTGCGCCATTAGTAACCAGGGTTACTAATGGCGCACCAGCTTGGGGTGCGCCATTAGAAGCCCCGGGATCTGTTTCACCAAATGCACCCCCCCCTGTGGATCGCCTTTTCAGTTTTAAAAAAAATAACCGAAAATGATAGAAATGTCAAAAAAATTCAAAAAAATAAGATTCTTATATGATTTGTGGTCTAGTTGTTAGCAAAATTTACAAACATGAATTTCGACTTTTTTTGCAAAATCTCATGAGAATTTGTAAAATGGGCATAACTTTTGCATACGACCTCCGATGAAAAAGTTTTTTATATGAAAAAGCATCTACTCGAAAAGTTACATCCGAATTCAAGACAAGATTAGTTTCTTCACATCTCTGCAAAACTCGATTAAGGTTGCTCAAGCAATCATCAAAAGAAGTTCCGTAAATGGAGAAATCATCCATGAAAACCTCAACGATCTTTCACAAAAGTCAGAGAATATAGCAGTCATACATCTTTGAAAGGTAGCAGGTGCATTACATAAACCAAAAGGCATACGACGATAAGCATAAGTTCCAAAAGGACAAGTAAAGGTAGTTTTATCTTGATCTTCAGGTGACACAGGTATTTGAGAGAAACCAGAATAACCATCTAGGAAACAAAAGTGTGTATGCTTAGACAATCTTTCTAACAATTGATCAATAAAAGGCAAGGGGTAATGATCTTTTCTAGTAGCTTTATTTAATTTCCTGAAATCAATTACCATCCTATAACCAGTTACAATTCTTTGTGGGATAAGTTCATTTTTATCATTAGGAACAACTGTAATACCTCCTTTCTTAGGAACACAATGAACATGACTTACCCATCTTCTATCAGCTATGGGATAAATTATACCTGCTTCCAGAAGCTTTAATATTTCAGTTCTTACCACATCCTTCATTCTAGGATTCAACCTTCTTTGATGATCAACAACGGGTTTAGCATCTGGCTCCATATGAATTTTATGCTGACATAAAGTGGGACTAATGCCCTTAAGATCATCGAGAGTATATCCAATAGCAGCACGGTGCTTCTTCAGAGTTTTAAGTAATCTCTTATCTTCACGCTCTGAAAGGTTAGCACTAATAATAACATGATATATCTTCTTTTCATCCAGATAAGCATATTTAAGAGTATCAGGTAATTGCTTTAAATCAAACACATGATCACCCTTGGGTGGAGGTCACTACTAGGAAAAGGGCTATAGATGATATGGCCACTAATGGCGCACCGTGGGTCTGGTGCGCCATTAGAATATTCTAATGGCGCACCATGTGTTGGTACGCCATTAGTGTGTAAATTCTAATGGCGCACCAGACCCACGGTGCGCCATTAGAATCTCCAGTTTTTTTTTTTTTTTCCAAAAATTCTAATGGCGCACCGTGGGTCTGGTGCGCCATTAGTAACCAGGGTTACTAATGGCGCACCAGACCCACGATGCGCCATTAGAATCTTAGAATCTCCAGTTTTTTTTTTATTTTTCCAAAAATTCTAATGGCGCACCGTGGGTCTGGTGCGCCATTAGTAACCCTGGTTACTAATGGCGCACCAGACCCACGGTGCGCCATTAGAATGTCCAGTTTTTTTTTTTTTTTTTTCAAAAAATACTAAACTACTAATGGCGCACCTCAAGCTGGTGCGCCATTAGTAACCAGGGTTACTAATGGCGCACCAGCTTGGGGTGCGCCATTAGAAGCCCCGGGATCTGTTTCACCAAATGCACCCCCCCCTGTGGATCGCCTTTTCAGTTTTAAAAAAAATAACCGAAAATGATAGAAATGTCAAAAAAATTCAAAAAAATAAGATTCTTATATGATTTGTGGTCTAGTTGTTAGCAAAATTTACAAACATGAATTTCGACTTTTTTTGCAAAATCTCATGAGAATTTGTAAAATGGGCATAACTTTTGCATACGACCTCCGATGAAAAAGTTTTTTATATGAAAAAGCATCTACTCGAAAAGTTACATCCGAATTCAAGACAAGATTAGTTTCTTCACATCTCTGCAAAACTCGATTAAGGTTGCTCAAGCAATCATCAAAAGAAGTTCCGTAAATGGAGAAATCATCCATGAAAACCTCAACGATCTTTCACAAAAGTCAGAGAATATAGCAGTCATACATCTTTGAAAGGTAGCAGGTGCATTACATAAACCAAAAGGCATACGACGATAAGCATAAGTTCCAAAAGGACAAGTAAAGGTAGTTTTATCTTGATCTTCAGGTGACACAGGTATTTGAGAGAAACCAGAATAACCATCTAGGAAACAAAAGTGTGTATGCTTAGACAATCTTTCTAACAATTGATCAATAAAAGGCAAGGGGTAATGATCTTTTCTAGTAGCTTTATTTAATTTCCTGAAATCAATTACCATCCTATAACCAGTTACAATTCTTTGTGGGATAAGTTCATTTTTATCATTAGGAACAACTGTAATACCTCCTTTCTTAGGAACACAATGAACATGACTTACCCATCTTCTATCAGCTATGGGATAAATTATACCTGCTTCCAGAAGCTTTAATATTTCAGTTCTTACCACATCCTTCATTCTAGGATTCAACCTTCTTTGATGATCAACAACGGGTTTAGCATCTGGCTCCATATGAATTTTATGCTGACATAAAGTGGGACTAATGCCCTTAAGATCATCGAGAGTATATCCAATAGCAGCACGGTGCTTCTTCAGAGTTTTAAGTAATCTCTTATCTTCACGCTCTGAAAGGTTAGCACTAATAATAACATGATATATCTTCTTTTCATCCAGATAAGCATATTTAAGAGTATCAGGTAATTGCTTTAAATCAAACACATGATCACCCTTGGGTGGAGGTCACTACTAGGAAAAGGGCTATAGATGATATGGCCACTAATGGCGCACCGTGGGTCTGGTGCGCCATTAGAATATTCTAATGGCGCACCATGTGTTGGTACGCCATTAGTGTGTAAATTCTAATGGCGCACCAGACCCACGGTGCGCCATTAGAATCTCCAGTTTTTTTTTTTTTTTCCAAAAATTCTAATGGCGCACCGTGGGTCTGGTGCGCCATTAGTAACCAGGGTTACTAATGGCGCACCAGACCCACGATGCGCCATTAGAATCTTAGAATCTCCAGTTTTTTTTTTATTTTTCCAAAAATTCTAATGGCGCACCGTGGGTCTGGTGCGCCATTAGTAACCCTGGTTACTAATGGCGCACCAGACCCACGGTGCGCCATTAGAATGTCCAGTTTTTTTTTTTTTTTTTTCAAAAAATACTAAACTACTAATGGCGCACCTCAAGCTGGTGCGCCATTAGTAACCAGGGTTACTAATGGCGCACCAGCTTGGGGTGCGCCATTAGAAGCCCCGGGATCTGTTTCACCAAATGCACCCCCCCCTGTGGATCGCCTTTTCAGTTTTAAAAAAAATAACCGAAAATGATAGAAATGTCAAAAAAATTCAAAAAAATAAGATTCTTATATGATTTGTGGTCTAGTTGTTAGCAAAATTTACAAACATGAATTTCGACTTTTTTTGCAAAATCTCATGAGAATTTGTAAAATGGGCATAACTTTTGCATACGACCTCCGATGAAAAAGTTTTTTATATGAAAAAGCATCTACTCGAAAAGTTACATCCGAATTCAAGACAAGATTAGTTTCTTCACATCTCTGCAAAACTCGATTAAGGTTGCTCAAGCAATCATCAAAAGAAGTTCCGTAAATGGAGAAATCATCCATGAAAACCTCAACGATCTTTCACAAAAGTCAGAGAATATAGCAGTCATACATCTTTGAAAGGTAGCAGGTGCATTACATAAACCAAAAGGCATACGACGATAAGCATAAGTTCCAAAAGGACAAGTAAAGGTAGTTTTATCTTGATCTTCAGGTGACACAGGTATTTGAGAGAAACCAGAATAACCATCTAGGAAACAAAAGTGTGTATGCTTAGACAATCTTTCTAACAATTGATCAATAAAAGGCAAGGGGTAATGATCTTTTCTAGTAGCTTTATTTAATTTCCTGAAATCAATTACCATCCTATAACCAGTTACAATTCTTTGTGGGATAAGTTCATTTTTATCATTAGGAACAACTGTAATACCTCCTTTCTTAGGAACACAATGAACATGACTTACCCATCTTCTATCAGCTATGGGATAAATTATACCTGCTTCCAGAAGCTTTAATATTTCAGTTCTTACCACATCCTTCATTCTAGGATTCAACCTTCTTTGATGATCAACAACGGGTTTAGCATCTGGCTCCATATGAATTTTATGCTGACATAAAGTGGGACTAATGCCCTTAAGATCATCGAGAGTATATCCAATAGCAGCACGGTGCTTCTTCAGAGTTTTAAGTAATCTCTTATCTTCACGCTCTGAAAGGTTAGCACTAATAATAACATGATATATCTTCTTTTCATCCAGATAAGCATATTTAAGAGTATCAGGTAATTGCTTTAAATCAAACACATGATCACCCTTGGGTGGAGGTCACTACTAGGAAAAGGGCTATAGATGATATGGCCACTAATGGCGCACCGTGGGTCTGGTGCGCCATTAGAATATTCTAATGGCGCACCATGTGTTGGTACGCCATTAGTGTGTAAATTCTAATGGCGCACCAGACCCACGGTGCGCCATTAGAATCTCCAGTTTTTTTTTTTTTCCAAAAATTCTAATGGCGCACCGTGGGTCTGGTGCGCCATTAGTAACCAGGGTTACTAATGGCGCACCAGACCCACGATGCGCCATTAGAATCTTAGAATCTCCAGTTTTTTTTTTATTTTTCCAAAAATTCTAATGGCGCACCGTGGGTCTGGTGCGCCATTAGTAACCCTGGTTACTAATGGCGCACCAGACCCACGGTGCGCCATTAGAATGTCCAGTTTTTTTTTTTTTTTTCAAAAAATACTAAACTACTAATGGCGCACCTCAAGCTGGTGCGCCATTAGTAACCAGGGTTACTAATGGCGCACCAGCTTGGGGTGCGCCATTAGAAGCCCCGGGATCTGTTTCACCAAATGCACCCCCCCCTGTGGATCGCCTTTTCAGTTTTAAAAAAATAACCGAAAATGATAGAAATGTCAAAAAAATTCAAAAAAATAAGATTCTTATATGATTTGTGGTCTAGTTGTTAGCAAAATTTACAAACATGAATTTCGACTTTTTTTGCAAAATCTCATGAGAATTTGTAAAATGGGCATAACTTTTGCATACGACCTCCGATGAAAAAGTTTTTTATATGAAAAAGCATCTACTCGAAAAGTTACATCCGAATTCAAGACAAGATTAGTTTCTTCACATCTCTGCAAAACTCGATTAAGGTTGCTCAAGCAATCATCAAAAGAAGTTCCGTAAATGGAGAAATCATCCATGAAAACCTCAACGATCTTTCACAAAAGTCAGAGAATATAGCAGTCATACATCTTTGAAAGGTAGCAGGTGCATTACATAAACCAAAAGGCATACGACGATAAGCATAAGTTCCAAAAGGACAAGTAAAGGTAGTTTTATCTTGATCTTCAGGTGACACAGGTATTTGAGAGAAACCAGAATAACCATCTAGGAAACAAAAGTGTGTATGCTTAGACAATCTTTCTAACAATTGATCAATAAAAGGCAAGGGGTAATGATCTTTTCTAGTAGCTTTATTTAATTTCCTGAAATCAATTACCATCCTATAACCAGTTACAATTCTTTGTGGGATAAGTTCATTTTTATCATTAGGAACAACTGTAATACCTCCTTTCTTAGGAACACAATGAACATGACTTACCCATCTTCTATCAGCTATGGGATAAATTATACCTGCTTCCAGAAGCTTTAATATTTCAGTTCTTACCACATCCTTCATTCTAGGATTCAACCTTCTTTGATGATCAACAACGGGTTTAGCATCTGGCTCCATATGAATTTTATGCTGACATAAAGTGGGACTAATGCCCTTAAGATCATCGAGAGTATATCCAATAGCAGCACGGTGCTTCTTCAGAGTTTTAAGTAATCTCTTATCTTCACGCTCTGAAAGGTTAGCACTAATAATAACATGATATATCTTCTTTTCATCCAGATAAGCATATTTAAGAGTATCAGGTAATTGCTTTAAATCAAACACATGATCACCCTTGGGTGGAGGTCACTACTAGGAAAAGGGCTATAGATGATATGGCCACTAATGGCGCACCGTGGGTCTGGTGCGCCATTAGAATATTCTAATGGCGCACCATGTGTTGGTACGCCATTAGTGTGTAAATTCTAATGGCGCACCAGACCCACGGTGCGCCATTAGAATCTCCAGTTTTTTTTTTTTTTCCAAAAATTCTAATGGCGCACCGTGGGTCTGGTGCGCCATTAGTAACCAGGGTTACTAATGGCGCACCAGACCCACGATGCGCCATTAGAATCTTAGAATCTCCAGTTTTTTTTTTATTTTTCCAAAAATTCTAATGGCGCACCGTGGGTCTGGTGCGCCATTAGTAACCCTGGTTACTAATGGCGCACCAGACCCACGGTGCGCCATTAGAATGTCCAGTTTTTTTTTTTTTTTTTCAAAAAATACTAAACTACTAATGGCGCACCTCAAGCTGGTGCGCCATTAGTAACCAGGGTTACTAATGGCGCACCAGCTTGGGGTGCGCCATTAGAAGCCCCGGGATCTGTTTCACCAAATGCACCCCCCCCTGTGGATCGCCTTTTCAGTTTTAAAAAAAATAACCGAAAATGATAGAAATGTCAAAAAAATTCAAAAAAATAAGATTCTTATATGATTTGTGGTCTAGTTGTTAGCAAAATTTACAAACATGAATTTCGACTTTTTTTGCAAAATCTCATGAGAATTTGTAAAATGGGCATAACTTTTGCATACGACCTCCGATGAAAAAGTTTTTTATATGAAAAAGCATCTACTCGAAAAGTTACATCCGAATTCAAGACAAGATTAGTTTCTTCACATCTCTGCAAAACTCGATTAAGGTTGCTCAAGCAATCATCAAAAGAAGTTCCGTAAATGGAGAAATCATCCATGAAAACCTCAACGATCTTTCACAAAAGTCAGAGAATATAGCAGTCATACATCTTTGAAAGGTAGCAGGTGCATTACATAAACCAAAAGGCATACGACGATAAGCATAAGTTCCAAAAGGACAAGTAAAGGTAGTTTTATCTTGATCTTCAGGTGACACAGGTATTTGAGAGAAACCAGAATAACCATCTAGGAAACAAAAGTGTGTATGCTTAGACAATCTTTCTAACAATTGATCAATAAAAGGCAAGGGGTAATGATCTTTTCTAGTAGCTTTATTTAATTTCCTGAAATCAATTACCATCCTATAACCAGTTACAATTCTTTGTGGGATAAGTTCATTTTTATCATTAGGAACAACTGTAATACCTCCTTTCTTAGGAACACAATGAACATGACTTACCCATCTTCTATCAGCTATGGGATAAATTATACCTGCTTCCAGAAGCTTTAATATTTCAGTTCTTACCACATCCTTCATTCTAGGATTCAACCTTCTTTGATGATCAACAACGGGTTTAGCATCTGGCTCCATATGAATTTTATGCTGACATAAAGTGGGACTAATGCCCTTAAGATCATCGAGAGTATATCCAATAGCAGCACAGTGCTTCTTCAGAGTTTTAAGTAATCTCTTATCTTCACGCTCTGAAAGGTTAGCACTAATAATAACATGATATATCTTCTTTTCATCCAGATAAGCATATTTAAGAGTATCAGGTAATTGCTTTAAATCAAACACATGATCACCCTTGGGTGGAGGTCACTACTAGGAAAAGGGCTATAGATGATATGGCCACTAATGGCGCACCGTGGGTCTGGTGCGCCATTAGAATATTCTAATGGCGCACCATGTGTTGGTACGCCATTAGTGTGTAAATTCTAATGGCGCACCAGACCCACGGTGCGCCATTAGAATCTCCAGTTTTTTTTTTTTTCCAAAAATTCTAATGGCGCACCGTGGGTCTGGTGCGCCATTAGTAACCAGGGTTACTAATGGCGCACCAGACCCACGATGCGCCATTAGAATCTTAGAATCTCCAGTTTTTTTTTTATTTTTCCAAAAATTCTAATGGCGCACCGTGGGTCTGGTGCGCCATTAGTAACCCTGGTTACTAATGGCGCACCAGACCCACGGTGCGCCATTAGAATGTCCAGTTTTTTTTTTTTTTTCAAAAAATACTAAACTACTAATGGCGCACCTCAAGCTGGTGCGCCATTAGTAACCAGGGTTACTAATGGCGCACCAGCTTGGGGTGCGCCATTAGAAGCCCCGGGATCTGTTTCACCAAATGCACCCCCCCCTGTGGATCGCCTTTTCAGTTTTAAAAAAAATAACCGAAAATGATAGAAATGTCAAAAAAATTCAAAAAAATAAGATTCTTATATGAATTTGTGGTCTAGTTGTTAGCAAAATTTACAAACATGAATTTCGACTTTTTTTGCAAAATCTCATGAGAATTTGTAAAATGGGCATAACTTTTGCATACGACCTCCGATGAAAAAGTTTTTTATATGAAAAAGCATCTACTCGAAAAGTTACATCCGAATTCAAGACAAGATTAGTTTCTTCACATCTCTGCAAAACTCGATTAAGGTTGCTCAAGCAATCATCAAAAGAAGTTCCGTAAATGGAGAAATCATCCATGAAAACCTCAACGATCTTTCACAAAAGTCAGAGAATATAGCAGTCATACATCTTTGAAAGGTAGCAGGTGCATTACATAAACCAAAAGGCATACGACGATAAGCATAAGTTCCAAAAGGACAAGTAAAGGTAGTTTTATCTTGATCTTCAGGTGACACAGGTATTTGAGAGAAACCAGAATAACCATCTAGGAAACAAAAGTGTGTATGCTTAGACAATCTTTCTAACAATTGATCAATAAAAGGCAAGGGGTAATGATCTTTTCTAGTAGCTTTATTTAATTTCCTGAAATCAATTACCATCCTATAACCAGTTACAATTCTTTGTGGGATAAGTTCATTTTTATCATTAGGAACAACTGTAATACCTCCTTTCTTAGGAACACAATGAACATGACTTACCCATCTTCTATCAGCTATGGGATAAATTATACCTGCTTCCAGAAGCTTTAATATTTCAGTTCTTACCACATCCTTCATTCTAGGATTCAACCTTCTTTGATGATCAACAACGGGTTTAGCATCTGGCTCCATATGAATTTTATGCTGACATAAAGTGGGACTAATGCCCTTAAGATCATCGAGAGTATATCCAATAGCAGCACGGTGCTTCTTCAGAGTTTTAAGTAATCTCTTATCTTCACGCTCTGAAAGGTTAGCACTAATAATAACATGATATATCTTCTTTTCATCCAGATAAGCATATTTAAGAGTATCAGGTAATTGCTTTAAATCAAACACATGATCACCCTTGGGTGGAGGTCACTACTAGGAAAAGGGCTATAGATGATATGGCCACTAATGGCGCACCGTGGGTCTGGTGCGCCATTAGAATATTCTAATGGCGCACCATGTGTTGGTACGCCATTAGTGTGTAAATTCTAATGGCGCACCAGACCCACGGTGCGCCATTAGAATCTCCAGTTTTTTTTTTTTTTTCCAAAAATTCTAATGGCGCACCGTGGGTCTGGTGCGCCATTAGTAACCAGGGTTACTAATGGCGCACCAGACCCACGATGCGCCATTAGAATCTTAGAATCTCCAGTTTTTTTTTTATTTTTCCAAAAATTCTAATGGCGCACCGTGGGTCTGGTGCGCCATTAGTAACCCTGGTTACTAATGGCGCACCAGACCCACGGTGCGCCATTAGAATGTCCAGTTTTTTTTTTTTTTTTTCAAAAAATACTAAACTACTAATGGCGCACCTCAAGCTGGTGCGCCATTAGTAACCAGGGTTACTAATGGCGCACCAGCTTGGGGTGCGCCATTAGAAGCCCCGGGATCTGTTTCACCAAATGCACCCCCCCCTGTGGATCGCCTTTTCAGTTTTAAAAAAAATAACCGAAAATGATAGAAATGTCAAAAAAATTCAAAAAAATAAGATTCTTATATGATTTGTGGTCTAGTTGTTAGCAAAATTTACAAACATGAATTTCGACTTTTTTTGCAAAATCTCATGAGAATTTGTAAAATGGGCATAACTTTTGCATACGACCTCCGATGAAAAAGTTTTTTATATGAAAAAGCATCTACTCGAAAAGTTACATCCGAATTCAAGACAAGATTAGTTTCTTCACATCTCTGCAAAACTCGATTAAGGTTGCTCAAGCAATCATCAAAAGAAGTTCCGTAAATGGAGAAATCATCCATGAAAACCTCAACGATCTTTCACAAAAGTCAGAGAATATAGCAGTCATACATCTTTGAAAGGTAGCAGGTGCATTACATAAACCAAAAGGCATACGACGATAAGCATAAGTTCCAAAAGGACAAGTAAAGGTAGTTTTATCTTGATCTTCAGGTGACACAGGTATTTGAGAGAAACCAGAATAACCATCTAGGAAACAAAAGTGTGTATGCTTAGACAATCTTTCTAACAATTGATCAATAAAAGGCAAGGGGTAATGATCTTTTCTAGTAGCTTTATTTAATTTCCTGAAATCAATTACCATCCTATAACCAGTTACAATTCTTTGTGGGATAAGTTCATTTTTATCATTAGGAACAACTGTAATACCTCCTTTCTTAGGAACACAATGAACATGACTTACCCATCTTCTATCAGCTATGGGATAAATTATACCTGCTTCCAGAAGCTTTAATATTTCAGTTCTTACCACATCCTTCATTCTAGGATTCAACCTTCTTTGATGATCAACAACGGGTTTAGCATCTGGCTCCATATGAATTTTATGCTGACATAAAGTGGGACTAATGCCCTTAAGATCATCGAGAGTATATCCAATAGCAGCACGGTGCTTCTTCAGAGTTTTAAGTAATCTCTTATCTTCACGCTCTGAAAGGTTAGCACTAATAATAACATGATATATCTTCTTTTCATCCAGATAAGCATATTTAAGAGTATCAGGTAATTGCTTTAAATCAAACACATGATCACCCTTGGGTGGAGGTCACTACTAGGAAAAGGGCTATAGATGATATGGCCACTAATGGCGCACCGTGGGTCTGGTGCGCCATTAGAATATTCTAATGGCGCACCATGTGTTGGTACGCCATTAGTGTGTAAATTCTAATGGCGCACCAGACCCACGGTGCGCCATTAGAATCTCCAGTTTTTTTTTTTTTTTCCAAAAATTCTAATGGCGCACCGTGGGTCTGGTGCGCCATTAGTAACCAGGGTTACTAATGGCGCACCAGACCCACGATGCGCCATTAGAATCTTAGAATCTCCAGTTTTTTTTTTATTTTTCCAAAAATTCTAATGGCGCACCGTGGGTCTGGTGCGCCATTAGTAACCCTGGTTACTAATGGCGCACCAGACCCACGGTGCGCCATTAGAATGTCCAGTTTTTTTTTTTTTTTTTTCAAAAAATACTAAACTACTAATGGCGCACCTAAAGCTGGTGCGCCATTAGTAACCAGGGTTACTAATGGCGCACCAGCTTGGGGTTCGCCATTAGAAGCCCCGGGATCTGTTTCACCAAATGCACCCCCCCCTGTGGATCGCCTTTTCAGTTTTAAAAAAAATAACCGAAAATGATAGAAATGTCAAAAAAATTCAAAAAAATAAGATTCTTATATGATTTGTGGTCTAGTTGTTAGCAAAATTTACAAACATGAATTTCGACTTTTTTTGCAAAATCTCATGAGAATTTGTAAAATGGGCATAACTTTTGCATACGACCTCCGATGAAAAAGTTTTTTATATGAAAAAGCATCTACTCGAAAAGTTACATCCGAATTCAAGACAAGATTAGTTTCTTCACATCTCTGCAAAACTCGATTAAGGTTGCTCAAGCAATCATCAAAAGAAGTTCCGTAAATGGAGAAATCATCCATGAAAACCTCAACGATCTTTCACAAAAGTCAGAGAATATAGCAGTCATACATCTTTGAAAGGTAGCAGGTGCATTACATAAACCAAAAGGCATACGACGATAAGCATAAGTTCCAAAAGGACAAGTAAAGGTAGTTTTATCTTGATCTTCAGGTGAACAGGTATTTGAGAGAAACCAGAATAACCATCTAGGAAACAAAAGTGTGTATGCTTAGACAATCTTTCTAACAATTGATCAATAAAAGGCAAGGGGTAATGATCTTTTCTAGTAGCTTTATTTAATTTCCTGAAATCAATTACCATCCTATAACCAGTTACAATTCTTTGTGGGATAAGTTCATTTTTATCATTAGGAACAACTGTAATACCTCCTTTCTTAGGAACACAATGAACATGACTTACCCATCTTCTATCAGCTATGGGATAAATTATACCTGCTTCCAGAAGCTTTAATATTTCAGTTCTTACCACATCCTTCATTCTAGGATTCAACCTTCTTTGATGATCAACAACGGGTTTAGCATCTGGCTCCATATGAATTTTATGCTGACATAAAGTGGGACTAATGCCCTTAAGATCATCGAGAGTATATCCAATAGCAGCACGGTGCTTCTTCAGAGTTTTAAGTAATCTCTTATCTTCACGCTCTGAAAGGTTAGCACTAATAATAACATGATATATCTTCTTTTCATCCAGATAAGCATATTTAAGAGTATCAGGTAATTGCTTTAAATCAAACACATGATCACCCTTGGGTGGAGGTCACTACTAGGAAAAGGGCTATAGATGATATGGCCACTAATGGCGCACCGTGGGTCTGGTGCGCCATTAGAATATTCTAATGGCGCACCATGTGTTGGTACGCCATTAGTGTGTAAATTCTAATGGCGCACCAGACCCACGGTGCGCCATTAGAATCTCCAGTTTTTTTTTTTTTTTCCAAAAATTCTAATGGCGCACCGTGGGTCTGGTGCGCCATTAGTAACCAGGGTTACTAATGGCGCACCAGACCCACGATGCGCCATTAGAATCTTAGAATCTCCAGTTTTTTTTTTATTTTTCCAAAAATTCTAATGGCGCACCGTGGGTCTGGTGCGCCATTAGTAACCCTGGTTACTAATGGCGCACCAGACCCACGGTGCGCCATTAGAATGTCCAGTTTTTTTTTTTTTTTTTCAAAAAATACTAAACTACTAATGGCGCACCTCAAGCTGGTGCGCCATTAGTAACCAGGGTTACTAATGGCGCACCAGCTTGGGGTGCGCCATTAGAAGCCCCGGGATCTGTTTCACCAAATGCACCCCCCCCTGTGGATCGCCTTTTCAGTTTTAAAAAAAATAACCGAAAATGATAGAAATGTCAAAAAAATTCAAAAAAATAAGATTCTTATATGATTTGTGGTCTAGTTGTTAGCAAAATTTACAAACATGAATTTCGACTTTTTTTGCAAAATCTCATGAGAATTTGTAAAATGGGCATAACTTTTGCATACGACCTCCGATGAAAAAGTTTTTTATATGAAAAAGCATCTACTCGAAAAGTTACATCCGAATTCAAGACAAGATTAGTTTCTTCACATCTCTGCAAAACTCGATTAAGGTTGCTCAAGCAATCATCAAAAGAAGTTCCGTAAATGGAGAAATCATCCATGAAAACCTCAACGATCTTTCACAAAAGTCAGAGAATATAGCAGTCATACATCTTTGAAAGGTAGCAGGTGCATTACATAAACCAAAAGGCATACGACGATAAGCATAAGTTCCAAAAGGACAAGTAAAGGTAGTTTTATCTTGATCTTCAGGTGACACAGGTATTTGAGAGAAACCAGAATAACCATCTAGGAAACAAAAGTGTGTATGCTTAGACAATCTTTCTAACAATTGATCAATAAAAGGCAAGGGGTAATGATCTTTTCTAGTAGCTTTATTTAATTTCCTGAAATCAATTACCATCCTATAACCAGTTACAATTCTTTGTGGGATAAGTTCATTTTTATCATTAGGAACAACTGTAATACCTCCTTTCTTAGGAACACAATGAACATGACTTACCCATCTTCTATCAGCTATGGGATAAATTATACCTGCTTCCAGAAGCTTTAATATTTCAGTTCTTACCACATCCTTCATTCTAGGATTCAACCTTCTTTGATGATCAACAACGGGTTTAGCATCTGGCTCCATATGAATTTTATGCTGACATAAAGTGGGACTAATGCCCTTAAGATCATCGAGAGTATATCCAATAGCAGCACGGTGCTTCTTCAGAGTTTTAAGTAATCTCTTATCTTCACGCTCTGAAAGGTTAGCACTAATAATAACATGATATATCTTCTTTTCATCCAGATAAGCATATTTAAGAGTATCAGGTAATTGCTTTAAATCAAACACATGATCACCCTTGGGTGGAGGTCACTACTAGGAAAAGGGCTATAGATGATATGGCCACTAATGGCGCACCGTGGGTCTGGTGCGCCATTAGAATATTCTAATGGCGCACCATGTGTTGGTACGCCATTAGTGTGTAAATTCTAATGGCGCACCAGACCCACGGTGCGCCATTAGAATCTCCAGTTTTTTTTTTTTTTTCCAAAAATTCTAATGGCGCACCGTGGGTCTGGTGCGCCATTAGTAACCAGGGTTACTAATGGCGCACCAGACCCACGATGCGCCATTAGAATCTTAGAATCTCCAGTTTTTTTTTTATTTTTCCAAAAATTCTAATGGCGCACCGTGGGTCTGGTGCGCCATTAGTAACCCTGGTTACTAATGGCGCACCAGACCCACGGTGCGCCATTAGAATGTCCAGTTTTTTTTTTTTTTTTTTCAAAAAATACTAAACTACTAATGGCGCACCTCAAGCTGGTGCGCCATTAGTAACCAGGGTTACTAATGGCGCACCAGCTTGGGGTGCGCCATTAGAAGCCCCGGGATCTGTTTCACCAAATGCACCCCCCCCTGTGGATCGCCTTTTCAGTTTTAAAAAAAATAACCGAAAATGATAGAAATGTCAAAAAAATTCAAAAAAATAAGATTCTTATATGATTTGTGGTCTAGTTGTTAGCAAAATTTACAAACATGAATTTCGACTTTTTTTGCAAAATCTCATGAGAATTTGTAAAATGGGCATAACTTTTGCATACGACCTCCGATGAAAAAGTTTTTTATATGAAAAAGCATCTACTCGAAAAGTTACATCCGAATTCAAGACAAGATTAGTTTCTTCACATCTCTGCAAAACTCGATTAAGGTTGCTCAAGCAATCATCAAAAGAAGTTCCGTAAATGGAGAAATCATCCATGAAAACCTCAACGATCTTTCACAAAAGTCAGAGAATATAGCAGTCATACATCTTTGAAAGGTAGCAGGTGCATTACATAAACCAAAAGGCATACGACGATAAGCATAAGTTCCAAAAGGACAAGTAAAGGTAGTTTTATCTTGATCTTCAGGTGACACAGGTATTTGAGAGAAACCAGAATAACCATCTAGGAAACAAAAGTGTGTATGCTTAGACAATCTTTCTAACAATTGATCAATAAAAGGCAAGGGGTAATGATCTTTTCTAGTAGCTTTATTTAATTTCCTGAAATCAATTACCATCCTATAACCAGTTACAATTCTTTGTGGGATAAGTTCATTTTTATCATTAGGAACAACTGTAATACCTCCTTTCTTAGGAACACAATGAACATGACTTACCCATCTTCTATCAGCTATGGGATAAATTATACCTGCTTCCAGAAGCTTTAATATTTCAGTTCTTACCACATCCTTCATTCTAGGATTCAACCTTCTTTGATGATCAACAACGGGTTTAGCATCTGGCTCCATATGAATTTTATGCTGACATAAAGTGGGACTAATGCCCTTAAGATCATCGAGAGTATATCCAATAGCAGCACGGTGCTTCTTCAGAGTTTTAAGTAATCTCTTATCTTCACGCTCTGAAAGGTTAGCACTAATAATAACATGATATATCTTCTTTTCATCCAGATAAGCATATTTAAGAGTATCAGGTAATTGCTTTAAATCAAACACATGATCACCCTTGGGTGGAGGTCACTACTAGGAAAAGGGCTATAGATGATATGGCCACTAATGGCGCACCGTGGGTCTGGTGCGCCATTAGAATATTCTAATGGCGCACCATGTGTTGGTACGCCATTAGTGTGTAAATTCTAATGGCGCACCAGACCCACGGTGCGCCATTAGAATCTCCAGTTTTTTTTTTTTTTTCCAAAAATTCTAATGGCGCACCGTGGGTCTGGTGCGCCATTAGTAACCAGGGTTACTAATGGCGCACCAGACCCACGATGCGCCATTAGAATCTTAGAATCTCCAGTTTTTTTTTTATTTTTCCAAAAATTCTAATGGCGCACCGTGGGTCTGGTGCGCCATTAGTAACCCTGGTTACTAATGGCGCACCAGACCCACGGTGCGCCATTAGAATGTCCAGTTTTTTTTTTTTTTTTTTCAAAAAATACTAAACTACTAATGGCGCACCTCAAGCTGGTGCGCCATTAGTAACCAGGGTTACTAATGGCGCACCAGCTTGGGGTGCGCCATTAGAAGCCCCGGGATCTGTTTCACCAAATGCACCCCCCCCTGTGGATCGCCTTTTCAGTTTTAAAAAAAATAACCGAAAATGATAGAAATGTCAAAAAAATTCAAAAAAATAAGATTCTTATATGATTTGTGGTCTAGTTGTTAGCAAAATTTACAAACATGAATTTCGACTTTTTTTGCAAAATCTCATGAGAATTTGTAAAATGGGCATAACTTTTGCATACGACCTCCGATGAAAAAGTTTTTTATATGAAAAAGCATCTACTCGAAAAGTTACATCCGAATTCAAGACAAGATTAGTTTCTTCACATCTCTGCAAAACTCGATTAAGGTTGCTCAAGCAATCATCAAAAGAAGTTCCGTAAATGGAGAAATCATCCATGAAAACCTCAACGATCTTTCACAAAAGTCAGAGAATATAGCAGTCATACATCTTTGAAAGGTAGCAGGTGCATTACATAAACCAAAAGGCATACGACGATAAGCATAAGTTCCAAAAGGACAAGTAAAGGTAGTTTTATCTTGATCTTCAGGTGACACAGGTATTTGAGAGAAACCAGAATAACCATCTAGGAAACAAAAGTGTGTATGCTTAGACAATCTTTCTAACAATTGATCAATAAAAGGCAAGGGGTAATGATCTTTTCTAGTAGCTTTATTTAATTTCCTGAAATCAATTACCATCCTATAACCAGTTACAATTCTTTGTGGGATAAGTTCATTTTTATCATTAGGAACAACTGTAATACCTCCTTTCTTAGGAACACAATGAACATGACTTACCCATCTTCTATCAGCTATGGGATAAATTATACCTGCTTCCAGAAGCTTTAATATTTCAGTTCTTACCACATCCTTCATTCTAGGATTCAACCTTCTTTGATGATCAACAACGGGTTTAGCATCTGGCTCCATATGAATTTTATGCTGACATAAAGTGGGACTAATGCCCTTAAGATCATCGAGAGTATATCCAATAGCAGCACGGTGCTTCTTCAGAGTTTTAAGTAATCTCTTATCTTCACGCTCTGAAAGGTTAGCACTAATAATAACATGATATATCTTCTTTTCATCCAGATAAGCATATTTAAGAGTATCAGGTAATTGCTTTAAATCAAACACATGATCACCCTTGGGTGGAGGTCACTACTAGGAAAAGGGCTATAGATGATATGGCCACTAATGGCGCACCGTGGGTCTGGTGCGCCATTAGAATATTCTAATGGCGCACCATGTGTTGGTACGCCATTAGTGTGTAAATTCTAATGGCGCACCAGACCCACGGTGCGCCATTAGAATCTCCAGTTTTTTTTTTTTTTCCAAAAATTCTAATGGCGCACCGTGGGTCTGGTGCGCCATTAGTAACCAGGGTTACTAATGGCGCACCAGACCCACGATGCGCCATTAGAATCTTAGAATCTCCAGTTTTTTTTTTATTTTTCCAAAAATTCTAATGGCGCACCGTGGGTCTGGTGCGCCATTAGTAACCCTGGTTACTAATGGCGCACCAGACCCACGGTGCGCCATTAGAATGTCCAGTTTTTTTTTTTTTTTTTTCAAAAAATACTAAACTACTAATGGCGCACCTCAAGCTGGTGCGCCATTAGTAACCAGGGTTACTAATGGCGCACCAGCTTGGGGTGCGCCATTAGAAGCCCCGGGATCTGTTTCACCAAATGCACCCCCCCCTGTGGATCGCCTTTTCAGTTTTAAAAAAAATAACCGAAAATGATAGAAATGTCAAAAAAATTCAAAAAAATAAGATTCTTATATGATTTGTGGTCTAGTTGTTAGCAAAATTTACAAACATGAATTTCGACTTTTTTTGCAAAATCTCATGAGAATTTGTAAAATGGGCATAACTTTTGCATACGACCTCCGATGAAAAAGTTTTTTATATGAAAAAGCATCTACTCGAAAAGTTACATCCGAATTCAAGACAAGATTAGTTTCTTCACATCTCTGCAAAACTCGATTAAGGTTGCTCAAGCAATCATCAAAAGAAGTTCCGTAAATGGAGAAATCATCCATGAAAACCTCAACGATCTTTCACAAAAGTCAGAGAATATAGCAGTCATACATCTTTGAAAGGTAGCAGGTGCATTACATAAACCAAAAGGCATACGACGATAAGCATAAGTTCCAAAAGGACAAGTAAAGGTAGTTTTATCTTGATCTTCAGGTGACACAGGTATTTGAGAGAAACCAGAATAACCATCTAGGAAACAAAAGTGTGTATGCTTAGACAATCTTTCTAACAATTGATCAATAAAAGGCAAGGGGTAATGATCTTTTCTAGTAGCTTTATTTAATTTCCTGAAATCAATTACCATCCTATAACCAGTTACAATTCTTTGTGGGATAAGTTCATTTTTATCATTAGGAACAACTGTAATACCTCCTTTCTTAGGAACACAATGAACATGACTTACCCATCTTCTATCAGCTATGGGATAAATTATACCTGCTTCCAGAAGCTTTAATATTTCAGTTCTTACCACATCCTTCATTCTAGGATTCAACCTTCTTTGATGATCAACAACGGGTTTAGCATCTGGCTCCATATGAATTTTATGCTGACATAAAGTGGGACTAATGCCCTTAAGATCATCGAGAGTATATCCAATAGCAGCACGGTGCTTCTTCAGAGTTTTAAGTAATCTCTTATCTTCACGCTCTGAAAGGTTAGCACTAATAATAACATGATATATCTTCTTTTCATCCAGATAAGCATATTTAAGAGTATCAGGTAATTGCTTTAAATCAAACACATGATCACCCTTGGGTGGAGGTCACTACTAGGAAAAGGGCTATAGATGATATGGCCACTAATGGCGCACCGTGGGTCTGGTGCGCCATTAGAATATTCTAATGGCGCACCATGTGTTGGTACGCCATTAGTGTGTAAATTCTAATGGCGCACCAGACCCACGGTGCGCCATTAGAATCTCCAGTTTTTTTTTTTTTTCCAAAAATTCTAATGGCGCACCGTGGGTCTGGTGCGCCATTAGTAACCAGGGTTACTAATGGCGCACCAGACCCACGATGCGCCATTAGAATCTTAGAATCTCCAGTTTTTTTTTTATTTTTCCAAAAATTCTAATGGCGCACCGTGGGTCTGGTGCGCCATTAGTAACCCTGGTTACTAATGGCGCACCAGACCCACGGTGCGCCATTAGAATGTCCAGTTTTTTTTTTTTTTTTTTCAAAAAATACTAAACTACTAATGGCGCACCTCAAGCTGGTGCGCCATTAGTAACCAGGGTTACTAATGGCGCACCAGCTTGGGGTGCGCCATTAGAAGCCCCGGGATCTGTTTCACCAAATGCACCCCCCCCTGTGGATCGCCTTTTCAGTTTTAAAAAAAATAACCGAAAATGATAGAAATGTCAAAAAAATTCAAAAAAATAAGATTCTTATATGATTTGTGGTCTAGTTGTTAGCAAAATTTACAAACATGAATTTCGACTTTTTTTGCAAAATCTCATGAGAATTTGTAAAATGGGCATAACTTTTGCATACGACCTCCGATGAAAAAGTTTTTTATATGAAAAAGCATCTACTCGAAAAGTTACATCCGAATTCAAGACAAGATTAGTTTCTTCACATCTCTGCAAAACTCGATTAAGGTTGCTCAAGCAATCATCAAAAGAAGTTCCGTAAATGGAGAAATCATCCATGAAAACCTCAACGATCTTTCACAAAAGTCAGAGAATATAGCAGTCATACATCTTTGAAAGGTAGCAGGTGCATTACATAAACCAAAAGGCATACGACGATAAGCATAAGTTCCAAAAGGACAAGTAAAGGTAGTTTTATCTTGATCTTCAGGTGACACAGGTATTTGAGAGAAACCAGAATAACCATCTAGGAAACAAAAGTGTGTATGCTTAGACAATCTTTCTAACAATTGATCAATAAAAGGCAAGGGGTAATGATCTTTTCTAGTAGCTTTATTTAATTTCCTGAAATCAATTACCATCCTATAACCAGTTACAATTCTTTGTGGGATAAGTTCATTTTTATCATTAGGAACAACTGTAATACCTCCTTTCTTAGGAACACAATGAACATGACTTACCCATCTTCTATCAGCTATGGGATAAATTATACCTGCTTCCAGAAGCTTTAATATTTCAGTTCTTACCACATCCTTCATTCTAGGATTCAACCTTCTTTGATGATCAACAACGGGTTTAGCATCTGGCTCCATATGAATTTTATGCTGACATAAAGTGGGACTAATGCCCTTAAGATCATCGAGAGTATATCCAATAGCAGCACGGTGCTTCTTCAGAGTTTTAAGTAATCTCTTATCTTCACGCTCTGAAAGGTTAGCACTAATAATAACATGATATATCTTCTTTTCATCCAGATAAGCATATTTAAGAGTATCAGGTAATTGCTTTAAATCAAACACATGATCACCCTTGGGTGGAGGTCACTACTAGGAAAAGGGCTATAGATGATATGGCCACTAATGGCGCACCGTGGGTCTGGTGCGCCATTAGAATATTCTAATGGCGCACCATGTGTTGGTACGCCATTAGTGTGTAAATTCTAATGGCGCACCAGACCCACGGTGCGCCATTAGAATCTCCAGTTTTTTTTTTTTTTCCAAAAATTCTAATGGCGCACCGTGGGTCTGGTGCGCCATTAGTAACCAGGGTTACTAATGGCGCACCAGACCCACGATGCGCCATTAGAATCTTAGAATCTCCAGTTTTTTTTTTTTTTTTCCAAAAATTCTAATGGCGCACCGTGGGTCTGGTGCGCCATTAGTAACCCTGGTTACTAATGGCGCACCAGACCCACGGTGCGCCATTAGAATGTCCAGTTTTTTTTTTTTTTTTTTCAAAAAATACTAAACTACTAATGGCGCACCTCAAGCTGGTGCGCCATTAGTAACCAGGGTTACTAATGGCGCACCAGCTTGGGGTGCGCCATTAGAAGCCCCGGGATCTGTTTCACCAAATGCACCCCCCCCTGTGGATCGCCTTTTCAGTTTTAAAAAAAATAACCGAAAATGATAGAAATGTCAAAAAAATTCAAAAAAATAAGATTCTTATATGATTTGTGGTCTAGTTGTTAGCAAAATTTACAAACATGAATTTCGACTTTTTTTGCAAAATCTCATGAGAATTTGTAAAATGGGCATAACTTTTGCATACGACCTCCGATGAAAAAGTTTTTTATATGAAAAAGCATCTACTCGAAAAGTTACATCCGAATTCAAGACAAGATTAGTTTCTTCACATCTCTGCAAAACTCGATTAAGGTTGCTCAAGCAATCATCAAAAGAAGTTCCGTAAATGGAGAAATCATCCATGAAAACCTCAACGATCTTTCACAAAAGTCAGAGAATATAGCAGTCATACATCTTTGAAAGGTAGCAGGTGCATTACATAAACCAAAAGGCATACGACGATAAGCATAAGTTCCAAAAGGACAAGTAAAGGTAGTTTTATCTTGATCTTCAGGTGACACAGGTATTTGAGAGAAACCAGAATAACCATCTAGGAAACAAAAGTGTGTATGCTTAGACAATCTTTCTAACAATTGATCAATAAAAGGCAAGGGGTAATGATCTTTTCTAGTAGCTTTATTTAATTTCCTGAAATCAATTACCATCCTATAACCAGTTACAATTCTTTGTGGGATAAGTTCATTTTTATCATTAGGAACAACTGTAATACCTCCTTTCTTAGGAACACAATGAACATGACTTACCCATCTTCTATCAGCTATGGGATAAATTATACCTGCTTCCAGAAGCTTTAATATTTCAGTTCTTACCACATCCTTCATTCTAGGATTCAACCTTCTTTGATGATCAACAACGGGTTTAGCATCTGGCTCCATATGAATTTTATGCTGACATAAAGTGGGACTAATGCCCTTAAGATCATCGAGAGTATATCCAATAGCAGCACGGTGCTTCTTCAGAGTTTTAAGTAATCTCTTATCTTCACGCTCTGAAAGGTTAGCACTAATAATAACATGATATATCTTCTTTTCATCCAGATAAGCATATTTAAGAGTATCAGGTAATTGCTTTAAATCAAACACATGATCACCCTTGGGTGGAGGTCACTACTAGGAAAAGGGCTATAGATGATATGGCCACTAATGGCGCACCGTGGGTCTGGTGCGCCATTAGAATATTCTAATGGCGCACCATGTGTTGGTACGCCATTAGTGTGTAAATTCTAATGGCGCACCAGACCCACGGTGCGCCATTAGAATCTCCAGTTTTTTTTTTTTTTTCCAAAAATTCTAATGGCGCACCGTGGGTCTGGTGCGCCATTAGTAACCAGGGTTACTAATGGCGCACCAGACCCACGATGCGCCATTAGAATCTTAGAATCTCCAGTTTTTTTTTTATTTTTCCAAAAATTCTAATGGCGCACCGTGGGTCTGGTGCGCCATTAGTAACCCTGGTTACTAATGGCGCACCAGACCCACGGTGCGCCATTAGAATGTCCAGTTTTTTTTTTTTTTTTTTCAAAAAATACTAAACTACTAATGGCGCACCTCAAGCTGGTGCGCCATTAGTAACCAGGGTTACTAATGGCGCACCAGCTTGGGGTGCGCCATTAGAAGCCCCGGGATCTGTTTCACCAAATGCACCCCCCCCTGTGGATCGCCTTTTCAGTTTTAAAAAAAATAACCGAAAATGATAGAAATGTCAAAAAAATTCAAAAAAAATAAGATTCTTATATGATTTGTGGTCTAGTTGTTAGCAAAATTTACAAACATGAATTTCGACTTTTTTTGCAAAATCTCATGAGAATTTGTAAAATGGGCATAACTTTTGCATACGACCTCCGATGAAAAAGTTTTTTATATGAAAAAGCATCTACTCGAAAAGTTACATCCGAATTCAAGACAAGATTAGTTTCTTCACATCTCTGCAAAACTCGATTAAGGTTGCTCAAGCAATCATCAAAAGAAGTTCCGTAAATGGAGAAATCATCCATGAAAACCTCAACGATCTTTCATAAAAGTCAGAGAATATAGCAGTCATACATCTTTGAAAGGTAGCAGGTGCATTACATAAACCAAAAGGCATACGACGATAAGCATAAGTTCCAAAAGGACAAGTAAAGGTAGTTTTATCTTGATCTTCAGGTGACACAGGTATTTGAGAGAAACCAGAATAACCATCTAGGAAACAAAAGTGTGTATGCTTAGACAATCTTTCTAACAATTGATCAATAAAAGGCAAGGGGTAATGATCTTTTCTAGTAGCTTTATTTAATTTCCTGAAATCAATTACCATCCTATAACCAGTTACAATTCTTTGTGGGATAAGTTCATTTTTATCATTAGGAACAACTGTAATACCTCCTTTCTTAGGAACACAATGAACATGACTTACCCATCTTCTATCAGCTATGGGATAAATTATACCTGCTTCCAGAAGCTTTAATATTTCAGTTCTTACCACATCCTTCATTCTAGGATTCAACCTTCTTTGATGATCAACAACGGGTTTAGCATCTGGCTCCATATGAATTTTATGCTGACATAAAGTGGGACTAATGCCCTTAAGATCATCGAGAGTATATCCAATAGCAGCACGGTGCTTCTTCAGAGTTTTAAGTAATCTCTTATCTTCACGCTCTGAAAGGTTAGCACTAATAATAACATGATATATCTTCTTTTCATCCAGATAAGCATATTTAAGAGTATCAGGTAATTGCTTTAAATCAAACACATGATCACCCTTGGGTGGAGGTCACTACTAGGAAAAGGGCTATAGATGATATGGCCACTAATGGCGCACCGTGGGTCTGGTGCGCCATTAGAATATTCTAATGGCGCACCATGTGTTGGTACGCCATTAGTGTGTAAATTCTAATGGCGCACCAGACCCACGGTGCGCCATTAGAATCTCCAGTTTTTTTTTTTTTTTTCCAAAAATTCTAATGGCGCACCGTGGGTCTGGTGCGCCATTAGTAACCAGGGTTACTAATGGCGCACCAGACCCACGATGCGCCATTAGAATCTTAGAATCTCCAGTTTTTTTTTTATTTTTCCAAAAATTCTAATGGCGCACCGTGGGTCTGGTGCGCCATTAGTAACCCTGGTTACTAATGGCGCACCAGACCCACGGTGCGCCATTAGAATGTCCAGTTTTTTTTTTTTTTTTTTCAAAAAATACTAAACTACTAATGGCGCACCTCAAGCTGGTGCGCCATTAGTAACCAGGGTTACTAATGGCGCACCAGCTTGGGGTGCGCCATTAGAAGCCCCGGGATCTGTTTCACCAAATGCACCCCCCCCTGTGGATCGCCTTTTCAGTTTTAAAAAAAATAACCGAAAATGATAGAAATGTCAAAAAAATTCAAAAAAATAAGATTCTTATATGATTTGTGGTCTAGTTGTTAGCAAAATTTACAAACATGAATTTCGACTTTTTTTGCAAAATCTCATGAGAATTTGTAAAATGGGCATAACTTTTGCATACGACCTCCGATGAAAAAGTTTTTTATATGAAAAAGCATCTACTCGAAAAGTTACATCCGAATTCAAGACAAGATTAGTTTCTTCACATCTCTGCAAAACTCGATTAAGGTTGCTCAAGCAATCATCAAAAGAAGTTCCGTAAATGGAGAAATCATCCATGAAAACCTCAACGATCTTTCACAAAAGTCAGAGAATATAGCAGTCATACATCTTTGAAAGGTAGCAGGTGCATTACATAAACCAAAAGGCATACGACGATAAGCATAAGTTCCAAAAGGACAAGTAAAGGTAGTTTTATCTTGATCTTCAGGTGACACAGGTATTTGAGAGAAACCAGAATAACCATCTAGGAAACAAAAGTGTGTATGCTTAGACAATCTTTCTAACAATTGATCAATAAAAGGCAAGGGGTAATGATCTTTTCTAGTAGCTTTATTTAATTTCCTGAAATCAATTACCATCCTATAACCAGTTACAATTCTTTGTGGGATAAGTTCATTTTTATCATTAGGAACAACTGTAATACCTCCTTTCTTAGGAACACAATGAACATGACTTACCCATCTTCTATCAGCTATGGGATAAATTATACCTGCTTCCAGAAGCTTTAATATTTCAGTTCTTACCACATCCTTCATTCTAGGATTCAACCTTCTTTGATGATCAACAACGGGTTTAGCATCTGGCTCCATATGAATTTTATGCTGACATAAAGTGGGACTAATGCCCTTAAGATCATCGAGAGTATATCCAATAGCAGCACGGTGCTTCTTCAGAGTTTTAAGTAATCTCTTATCTTCACGCTCTGAAAGGTTAGCACTAATAATAACATGATATATCTTCTTTTCATCCAGATAAGCATATTTAAGAGTATCAGGTAATTGCTTTAAATCAAACACATGATCACCCTTGGGTGGAGGTCACTACTAGGAAAAGGGCTATAGATGATATGGCCACTAATGGCGCACCGTGGGTCTGGTGCGCCATTAGAATATTCTAATGGCGCACCATGTGTTGGTACGCCATTAGTGTGTAAATTCTAATGGCGCACCAGACCCACGGTGCGCCATTAGAATCTCCAGTTTTTTTTTTTTTTTCCAAAAATTCTAATGGCGCACCGTGGGTCTGGTGCGCCATTAGTAACCAGGGTTACTAATGGCGCACCAGACCCACGATGCGCCATTAGAATCTTAGAATCTCCAGTTTTTTTTTTATTTTTCCAAAAATTCTAATGGCGCACCGTGGGTCTGGTGCGCCATTAGTAACCCTGGTTACTAATGGCGCACCAGACCCACGGTGCGCCATTAGAATGTCCAGTTTTTTTTTTTTTTTTTCAAAAAATACTAAACTACTAATGGCGCACCTCAAGCTGGTGCGCCATTAGTAACCAGGGTTACTAATGGCGCACCAGCTTGGGGTGCGCCATTAGAAGCCCCGGGATCTGTTTCACCAAATGCACCCCCCCCTGTGGATCGCCTTTTCAGTTTTAAAAAAAATAACCGAAAATGATAGAAATGTCAAAAAAATTCAAAAAAATAAGATTCTTATATGATTTGTGGTCTAGTTGTTAGCAAAATTTACAAACATGAATTTCGACTTTTTTTGCAAAATCTCATGAGAATTTGTAAAATGGGCATAACTTTTGCATACGACCTCCGATGAAAAAGTTTTTTATATGAAAAAGCATCTACTCGAAAAGTTACATCCGAATTCAAGACAAGATTAGTTTCTTCACATCTCTGCAAAACTCGATTAAGGTTGCTCAAGCAATCATCAAAAGAAGTTCCGTAAATGGAGAAATCATCCATGAAAACCTCAACGATCTTTCACAAAAGTCAGAGAATATAGCAGTCATACATCTTTGAAAGGTAGCAGGTGCATTACATAAACCAAAAGGCATACGACGATAAGCATAAGTTCCAAAAGGACAAGTAAAGGTAGTTTTATCTTGATCTTCAGGTGACACAGGTATTTGAGAGAAACCAGAATAACCATCTAGGAAACAAAAGTGTGTATGCTTAGACAATCTTTCTAACAATTGATCAATAAAAGGCAAGGGGTAATGATCTTTTCTAGTAGCTTTATTTAATTTCCTGAAATCAATTACCATCCTATAACCAGTTACAATTCTTTGTGGGATAAGTTCATTTTTATCATTAGGAACAACTGTAATACCTCCTTTCTTAGGAACACAATGAACATGACTTACCCATCTTCTATCAGCTATGGGATAAATTATACCTGCTTCCAGAAGCTTTAATATTTCAGTTCTTACCACATCCTTCATTCTAGGATTCAACCTTCTTTGATGATCAACAACGGGTTTAGCATCTGGCTCCATATGAATTTTATGCTGACATAAAGTGGGACTAATGCCCTTAAGATCATCGAGAGTATATCCAATAGCAGCACGGTGCTTCTTCAGAGTTTTAAGTAATCTCTTATCTTCACGCTCTGAAAGGTTAGCACTAATAATAACATGATATATCTTCTTTTCATCCAGATAAGCATATTTAAGAGTATCAGGTAATTGCTTTAAATCAAACACATGATCACCCTTGGGTGGAGGTCACTACTAGGAAAAGGGCTATAGATGATATGGCCACTAATGGCGCACCGTGGGTCTGGTGCGCCATTAGAATATTCTAATGGCGCACCATGTGTTGGTACGCCATTAGTGTGTAAATTCTAATGGCGCACCAGACCCACGGTGCGCCATTAGAATCTCCAGTTTTTTTTTTTTTTTTCCAAAAATTCTAATGGCGCACCGTGGGTCTGGTGCGCCATTAGTAACCAGGGTTACTAATGGCGCACCAGACCCACGATGCGCCATTAGAATCTTAGAATCTCCAGTTTTTTTTTTATTTTTCCAAAAATTCTAATGGCGCACCGTGGGTCTGGTGCGCCATTAGTAACCCTGGTTACTAATGCCGCACCAGACCCACGGTGCGCCATTAGAATGTCCAGTTTTTTTTTTTTTTTTTTCAAAAAATACTAAACTACTAATGGCGCACCTCAAGCTGGTGCGCCATTAGTAACCAGGGTTACTAATGGCGCACCAGCTTGGGGTGCGCCATTAGAAGCCCCGGGATCTGTTTCACCAAATGCACCCCCCCCTGTGGATCGCCTTTTCAGTTTTAAAAAAAATAACCGAAAATGATAGAAATGTCAAAAAAATTCAAAAAAATAAGATTCTTATATGATTTGTGGTCTAGTTGTTAGCAAAATTTACAAACATGAATTTCGACTTTTTTTGCAAAATCTCATGAGAATTTGTAAAATGGGCATAACTTTTGCATACGACCTCCGATGAAAAAGTTTTTTATATGAAAAAGCATCTACTCGAAAAGTTACATCCGAATTCAAGACAAGATTAGTTTCTTCACATCTCTGCAAAACTCGATTAAGGTTGCTCAAGCAATCATCAAAAGAAGTTCCGTAAATGGAGAAATCATCCATGAAAACCTCAACGATCTTTCACAAAAGTCAGAGAATATAGCAGTCATACATCTTTGAAAGGTAGCAGGTGCATTACATAAACCAAAAGGCATACGACGATAAGCATAAGTTCCAAAAGGACAAGTAAAGGTAGTTTTATCTTGATCTTCAGGTGACACAGGTATTTGAGAGAAACCAGAATAACCATCTAGGAAACAAAAGTGTGTATGCTTAGACAATCTTTCTAACAATTGATCAATAAAAGGCAAGGGGTAATGATCTTTTCTAGTAGCTTTATTTAATTTCCTGAAATCAATTACCATCCTATAACCAGTTACAATTCTTTGTGGGATAAGTTCATTTTTATCATTAGGAACAACTGTAATACCTCCTTTCTTAGGAACACAATGAACATGACTTACCCATCTTCTATCAGCTATGGGATAAATTATACCTGCTTCCAGAAGCTTTAATATTTCAGTTCTTACCACATCCTTCATTCTAGGATTCAACCTTCTTTGATGATCAACAACGGGTTTAGCATCTGGCTCCATATGAATTTTATGCTGACATAAAGTGGGACTAATGCCCTTAAGATCATCGAGAGTATATCCAATAGCAGCACGGTGCTTCTTCAGAGTTTTAAGTAATCTCTTATCTTCACGCTCTGAAAGGTTAGCACTAATAATAACATGATATATCTTCTTTTCATCCAGATAAGCATATTTAAGAGTATCAGGTAATTGCTTTAAATCAAACACATGATCACCCTTGGGTGGAGGTCACTACTAGGAAAAGGGCTATAGATGATATGGCCACTAATGGCGCACCGTGGGTCTGGTGCGCCATTAGAATATTCTAATGGCGCACCATGTGTTGGTACGCCATTAGTGTGTAAATTCTAATGGCGCACCAGACCCACGGTGCGCCATTAGAATCTCCAGTTTTTTTTTTTTTTTTCCAAAAATTCTAATGGCGCACCGTGGGTCTGGTGCGCCATTAGTAACCAGGGTTACTAATGGCGCACCAGACCCACGATGCGCCATTAGAATCTTAGAATCTCCAGTTTTTTTTTTATTTTTCCAAAAATTCTAATGGCGCACCGTGGGTCTGGTGCGCCATTAGTAACCCTGGTTACTAATGGCGCACCAGACCCACGGTGCGCCATTAGAATGTCCAGTTTTTTTTTTTTTTTTTTCAAAAAATACTAAACTACTAATGGCGCACCTCAAGCTGGTGCGCCATTAGTAACCAGGGTTACTAATGGCGCACCAGCTTGGGGTGCGCCATTAGAAGCCCCGGGATCTGTTTCACCAAATGCACCCCCCCCTGTGGATCGCCTTTTCAGTTTTAAAAAAAATAACCGAAAATGATAGAAATGTCAAAAAAATTCAAAAAAATAAGATTCTTATATGATTTGTGGTCTAGTTGTTAGCAAAATTTACAAACATGAATTTCGACTTTTTTTGCAAAATCTCATGAGAATTTGTAAAATGGGCATAACTTTTGCATACGACCTCCGATGAAAAAGTTTTTTATATGAAAAAGCATCTACTCGAAAAGTTACATCCGAATTCAAGACAAGATTAGTTTCTTCACATCTCTGCAAAACTCGATTAAGGTTGCTCAAGCAATCATCAAAAGAAGTTCCGTAAATGGAGAAATCATCCATGAAAACCTCAACGATCTTTCACAAAAGTCAGAGAATATAGCAGTCATACATCTTTGAAAGGTAGCAGGTGCATTACATAAACCAAAAGGCATACGACGATAAGCATAAGTTCCAAAAGGACAAGTAAAGGTAGTTTTATCTTGATCTTCAGGTGACACAGGTATTTGAGAGAAACCAGAATAACCATCTAGGAAACAAAAGTGTGTATGCTTAGACAATCTTTCTAACAATTGATCAATAAAAGGCAAGGGGTAATGATCTTTTCTAGTAGCTTTATTTAATTTCCTGAAATCAATTACCATCCTATAACCAGTTACAATTCTTTGTGGGATAAGTTCATTTTTATCATTAGGAACAACTGTAATACCTCCTTTCTTAGGAACACAATGAACATGACTTACCCATCTTCTATCAGCTATGGGATAAATTATACCTGCTTCCAGAAGCTTTAATATTTCAGTTCTTACCACATCCTTCATTCTAGGATTCAACCTTCTTTGATGATCAACAACGGGTTTAGCATCTGGCTCCATATGAATTTTATGCTGACATAAAGTGGGACTAATGCCCTTAAGATCATCGAGAGTATATCCAATAGCAGCACGGTGCTTCTTCAGAGTTTTAAGTAATCTCTTATCTTCACGCTCTGAAAGGTTAGCACTAATAATAACATGATATATCTTCTTTTCATCCAGATAAGCATATTTAAGAGTATCAGGTAATTGCTTTAAATCAAACACATGATCACCCTTGGGTGGAGGTCACTACTAGGAAAAGGGCTATAGATGATATGGCCACTAATGGCGCACCGTGGGTCTGGTGCGCCATTAGAATATTCTAATGGCGCACCATGTGTTGGTACGCCATTAGTGTGTAAATTCTAATGGCGCACCAGACCCACGGTGCGCCATTAGAATCTCCAGTTTTTTTTTTTTTTTTCCAAAAATTCTAATGGCGCACCGTGGGTCTGGTGCGCCATTAGTAACCAGGGTTACTAATGGCGCACCAGACCCACGATGCGCCATTAGAATCTTAGAATCTCCAGTTTTTTTTTTATTTTTCCAAAAATTCTAATGGCGCACCGTGGGTCTGGTGCGCCATTAGTAACCCTGGTTACTAATGGCGCACCAGACCCACGGTGCGCCATTAGAATGTCCAGTTTTTTTTTTTTTTTTTCAAAAAATACTAAACTACTAATGGCGCACCTCAAGCTGGTGCGCCATTAGTAACCAGGGTTACTAATGGCGCACCAGCTTGGGGTGCGCCATTAGAAGCCCCGGGATCTGTTTCACCAAATGCACCCCCCCCTGTGGATCGCCTTTTCAGTTTTAAAAAAAATAACCGAAAATGATAGAAATGTCAAAAAAATTCAAAAAAATAAGATTCTTATATGATTTGTGGTCTAGTTGTTAGCAAAATTTACAAACATGAATTTCGACTTTTTTTGCAAAATCTCATGAGAATTTGTAAAATGGGCATAACTTTTGCATACGACCTCCGATGAAAAAGTTTTTTATATGAAAAAGCATCTACTCGAAAAGTTACATCCGAATTCAAGACAAGATTAGTTTCTTCACATCTCTGCAAAACTCGATTAAGGTTGCTCAAGCAATCATCAAAAGAAGTTCCGTAAATGGAGAAATCATCCATGAAAACCTCAACGATCTTTCACAAAAGTCAGAGAATATAGCAGTCATACATCTTTGAAAGGTAGCAGGTGCATTACATAAACCAAAAGGCATACGACGATAAGCATAAGTTCCAAAAGGACAAGTAAAGGTAGTTTTATCTTGATCTTCAGGTGACACAGGTATTTGAGAGAAACCAGAATAACCATCTAGGAAACAAAAGTGTGTATGCTTAGACAATCTTTCTAACAATTGATCAATAAAAGGCAAGGGGTAATGATCTTTTCTAGTAGCTTTATTTAATTTCCTGAAATCAATTACCATCCTATAACCAGTTACAATTCTTTGTGGGATAAGTTCATTTTTATCATTAGGAACAACTGTAATACCTCCTTTCTTAGGAACACAATGAACATGACTTACCCATCTTCTATCAGCTATGGGATAAATTATACCTGCTTCCAGAAGCTTTAATATTTCAGTTCTTACCACATCCTTCATTCTAGGATTCAACCTTCTTTGATGATCAACAACGGGTTTAGCATCTGGCTCCATATGAATTTTATGCTGACATAAAGTGGGACTAATGCCCTTAAGATCATCGAGAGTATATCCAATAGCAGCACGGTGCTTCTTCAGAGTTTTAAGTAATCTCTTATCTTCACGCTCTGAAAGGTTAGCACTAATAATAACATGATATATCTTCTTTTCATCCAGATAAGCATATTTAAGAGTATCAGGTAATTGCTTTAAATCAAACACATGATCACCCTTGGGTGGAGGTCACTACTAGGAAAAGGGCTATAGATGATATGGCCACTAATGGCGCACCGTGGGTCTGGTGCGCCATTAGAATATTCTAATGGCGCACCATGTGTTGGTACGCCATTAGTGTGTAAATTCTAATGGCGCACCAGACCCACGGTGCGCCATTAGAATCTCCAGTTTTTTTTTTTTTTTCCAAAAATTCTAATGGCGCACCGTGGGTCTGGTGCGCCATTAGTAACCAGGGTTACTAATGGCGCACCAGACCCACGATGCGCCATTAGAATCTTAGAATCTCCAGTTTTTTTTTTATTTTTCCAAAAATTCTAATGGCGCACCGTGGGTCTGGTGCGCCATTAGTAACCCTGGTTACTAATGGCGCACCAGACCCACGGTGCGCCATTAGAATGTCCAGTTTTTTTTTTTTTTTTTTCAAAAAATACTAAACTACTAATGGCGCACCTCAAGCTGGTGCGCCATTAGTAACCAGGGTTACTAATGGCGCACCAGCTTGGGGTGCGCCATTAGAAGCCCCGGGATCTGTTTCACCAAATGCACCCCCCCCTGTGGATCGCCTTTTCAGTTTTAAAAAAAATAACCGAAAATGATAGAAATGTCAAAAAAATTCAAAAAAATAAGATTCTTATATGATTTGTGGTCTAGTTGTTAGCAAAATTTACAAACATGAATTTCGACTTTTTTTGCAAAATCTCATGAGAATTTGTAAAATGGGCATAACTTTTGCATACGACCTCCGATGAAAAAGTTTTTTATATGAAAAAGCATCTACTCGAAAAGTTACATCCGAATTCAAGACAAGATTAGTTTCTTCACATCTCTGCAAAACTCGATTAAGGTTGCTCAAGCAATCATCAAAAGAAGTTCCGTAAATGGAGAAATCATCCATGAAAACCTCAACGATCTTTCACAAAAGTCAGAGAATATAGCAGTCATACATCTTTGAAAGGTAGCAGGTGCATTACATAAACCAAAAGGCATACGACGATAAGCATAAGTTCCAAAAGGACAAGTAAAGGTAGTTTTATCTTGATCTTCAGGTGACACAGGTATTTGAGAGAAACCAGAATAACCATCTAGGAAACAAAAGTGTGTATGCTTAGACAATCTTTCTAACAATTGATCAATAAAAGGCAAGGGGTAATGATCTTTTCTAGTAGCTTTATTTAATTTCCTGAAATCAATTACCATCCTATAACCAGTTACAATTCTTTGTGGGATAAGTTCATTTTTATCATTAGGAACAACTGTAATACCTCCTTTCTTAAGGAACACAATGAACATGACTTACCCATCTTCTATCAGCTATGGGATAAATTATACCTGCTTCCAGAAGCTTTAATATTTCAGTTCTTACCACATCCTTCATTCTAGGATTCAACCTTCTTTGATGATCAACAACGGGTTTAGCATCTGGCTCCATATGAATTTTATGCTGACATAAAGTGGGACTAATGCCCTTAAGATCATCGAGAGTATATCCAATAGCAGCACGGTGCTTCTTCAGAGTTTTAAGTAATCTCTTATCTTCACGCTCTGAAAGGTTAGCACTAATAATAACATGATATATCTTCTTTTCATCCAGATAAGCATATTTAAGAGTATCAGGTAATTGCTTTAAATCAAACACATGATCACCCTTGGGTGGAGGTCACTACTAGGAAAAGGGCTATAGATGATATGGCCACTAATGGCGCACCGTGGGTCTGGTGCGCCATTAGAATATTCTAATGGCGCACCATGTGTTGGTACGCCATTAGTGTGTAAATTCTAATGGCGCACCAGACCCACGGTGCGCCATTAGAATCTCCAGTTTTTTTTTTTTTTTTCCAAAAATTCTAATGGCGCACCGTGGGTCTGGTGCGCCATTAGTAACCAGGGTTACTAATGGCGCACCAGACCCACGATGCGCCATTAGAATCTTAGAATCTCCAGTTTTTTTTTTATTTTTCCAAAAATTCTAATGGCGCACCGTGGGTCTGGTGCGCCATTAGTAACCCTGGTTACTAATGGCGCACCAGACCCACGGTGCGCCATTAGAATGTCCAGTTTTTTTTTTTTTTTTTTCAAAAAATACTAAACTACTAATGGCGCACCTCAAGCTGGTGCGCCATTAGTAACCAGGGTTACTAATGGCGCACCAGCTTGGGGTGCGCCATTAGAAGCCCCGGGATCTGTTTCACCAAATGCACCCCCCCCTGTGGATCGCCTTTTCAGTTTTAAAAAAAATAACCGAAAATGATAGAAATGTCAAAAAAATTCAAAAAAATAAGATTCTTATATGATTTGTGGTCTAGTTGTTAGCAAAATTTACAAACATGAATTTCGACTTTTTTTGCAAAATCTCATGAGAATTTGTAAAATGGGCATAACTTTTGCATACGACCTCCGATGAAAAAGTTTTTTATATGAAAAAGCATCTACTCGAAAAGTTACATCCGAATTCAAGACAAGATTAGTTTCTTCACATCTCTGCAAAACTCGATTAAGGTTGCTCAAGCAATCATCAAAAGAAGTTCCGTAAATGGAGAAATCATCCATGAAAACCTCAACGATCTTTCACAAAAGTCAGAGAATATAGCAGTCATACATCTTTGAAAGGTAGCAGGTGCATTACATAAACCAAAAGGCATACGACGATAAGCATAAGTTCCAAAAGGACAAGTAAAGGTAGTTTTATCTTGATCTTCAGGTGACACAGGTATTTGAGAGAAACCAGAATAACCATCTAGGAAACAAAAGTGTGTATGCTTAGACAATCTTTCTAACAATTGATCAATAAAAGGCAAGGGGTAATGATCTTTTCTAGTAGCTTTATTTAATTTCCTGAAATCAATTACCATCCTATAACCAGTTACAATTCTTTGTGGGATAAGTTCATTTTTATCATTAGGAACAACTGTAATACCTCCTTTCTTAGGAACACAATGAACATGACTTACCCATCTTCTATCAGCTATGGGATAAATTATACCTGCTTCCAGAAGCTTTAATATTTCAGTTCTTACCACATCCTTCATTCTAGGATTCAACCTTCTTTGATGATCAACAACGGGTTTAGCATCTGGCTCCATATGAATTTTATGCTGACATAAAGTGGGACTAATGCCCTTAAGATCATCGAGAGTATATCCAATAGCAGCACGGTGCTTCTTCAGAGTTTTAAGTAATCTCTTATCTTCACGCTCTGAAAGGTTAGCACTAATAATAACATGATATATCTTCTTTTCATCCAGATAAGCATATTTAAGAGTATCAGGTAATTGCTTTAAATCAAACACATGATCACCCTTGGGTGGAGGTCACTACTAGGAAAAGGGCTATAGATGATATGGCCACTAATGGCGCACCGTGGGTCTGGTGCGCCATTAGAATATTCTAATGGCGCACCATGTGTTGGTACGCCATTAGTGTGTAAATTCTAATGGCGCACTAGACCCACGGTGCGCCATTAGAATCTCCAGTTTTTTTTTTTTTTTCCAAAAATTCTAATGGCGCACCGTGGGTCTGGTGCGCCATTAGTAACCAGGGTTACTAATGGCGCACCAGACCCACGATGCGCCATTAGAATCTTAGAATCTCCAGTTTTTTTTTTATTTTTCCAAAAATTCTAATGGCGCACCGTGGGTCTGGTGCGCCATTAGTAACCCTGGTTACTAATGGCGCACCAGACCCACGGTGCGCCATTAGAATGTCCAGTTTTTTTTTTTTTTTTCAAAAAATACTAAACTACTAATGGCGCACCTCAAGCTGGTGCGCCATTAGTAACCAGGGTTACTAATGGCGCACCAGCTTGGGGTGCGCCATTAGAAGCCCCGGGATCTGTTTCACCAAATGCACCCCCCCCTGTGGATCGCCTTTTCAGTTTTAAAAAAAATAACCGAAAATGATAGAAATGTCAAAAAAATTCAAAAAAATAAGATTCTTATATGATTTGTGGTCTAGTTGTTAGCAAAATTTACAAACATGAATTTCGACTTTTTTTGCAAAATCTCATGAGAATTTGTAAAATGGGCATAACTTTTGCATACGACCTCCGATGAAAAAGTTTTTTATATGAAAAAGCATCTACTCGAAAAGTTACATCCGAATTCAAGACAAGATTAGTTTCTTCACATCTCTGCAAAACTCGATTAAGGTTGCTCAAGCAATCATCAAAAGAAGTTCCGTAAATGGAGAAATCATCCATGAAAACCTCAACGATCTTTCACAAAAGTCAGAGAATATAGCAGTCATACATCTTTGAAAGGTAGCAGGTGCATTACATAAACCAAAAGGCATACGACGATAAGCATAAGTTCCAAAAGGACAAGTAAAGGTAGTTTTATCTTGATCTTCAGGTGACACAGGTATTTGAGAGAAACCAGAATAACCATCTAGGAAACAAAAGTGTGTATGCTTAGACAATCTTTCTAACAATTGATCAATAAAAGGCAAGGGGTAATGATCTTTTCTAGTAGCTTTATTTAATTTCCTGAAATCAATTACCATCCTATAACCAGTTACAATTCTTTGTGGGATAAGTTCATTTTTATCATTAGGAACAACTGTAATACCTCCTTTCTTAGGAACACAATGAACATGACTTACCCATCTTCTATCAGCTATGGGATAAATTATACCTGCTTCCAGAAGCTTTAATATTTCAGTTCTTACCACATCCTTCATTCTAGGATTCAACCTTCTTTGATGATCAACAACGGGTTTAGCATCTGGCTCCATATGAATTTTATGCTGACATAAAGTGGGACTAATGCCCTTAAGATCATCGAGAGTATATCCAATAGCAGCACGGTGCTTCTTCAGAGTTTTAAGTAATCTCTTATCTTCACGCTCTGAAAGGTTAGCACTAATAATAACATGATATATCTTCTTTTCATCCAGATAAGCATATTTAAGAGTATCAGGTAATTGCTTTAAATCAAACACATGATCACCCTTGGGTGGAGGTCACTACTAGGAAAAGGGCTATAGATGATATGGCCACTAATGGCGCACCGTGGGTCTGGTGCGCCATTAGAATATTCTAATGGCGCACCATGTGTTGGTACGCCATTAGTGTGTAAATTCTAATGGCGCACCAGACCCACGGTGCGCCATTAGAATCTCCAGTTTTTTTTTTTTTCCAAAAATTCTAATGGCGCACCGTGGGTCTGGTGCGCCATTAGTAACCAGGGTTACTAATGGCGCACCAGACCCACGATGCGCCATTAGAATCTTAGAATCTCCAGTTTTTTTTTTTTTTTCCAAAAATTCTAATGGCGCACCGTGGGTCTGGTGCGCCATTAGTAACCCTGGTTACTAATGGCGCACCAGACCCACGGTGCGCCATTAGAATGTCCAGTTTTTTTTTTTTTTTTTTTCAAAAAATACTAAACTACTAATGGCGCACCTCAAGCTGGTGCGCCATTAGTAACCAGGGTTACTAATGGCGCACCAGCTTGGGGTGCGCCATTAGAAGCCCCGGGATCTGTTTCACCAAATGCACCCCCCCCTGTGGATCGCCTTTTCAGTTTTAAAAAAAATAACCGAAAATGATAGAAATGTCAAAAAAATTCAAAAAAATAAGATTCTTATATGATTTGTGGTCTAGTTGTTAGCAAAATTTACAAACATGAATTTCGACTTTTTTTGCAAAATCTCATGAGAATTTGTAAAATGGGCATAACTTTTGCATACGACCTCCGATGAAAAAGTTTTTTATATGAAAAAGCATCTACTCGAAAAGTTACATCCGAATTCAAGACAAGATTAGTTTCTTCACATCTCTGCAAAACTCGATTAAGGTTGCTCAAGCAATCATCAAAAGAAGTTCCGTAAATGGAGAAATCATCCATGAAAACCTCAACGATCTTTCACAAAAGTCAGAGAATATAGCAGTCATACATCTTTGAAAGGTAGCAGGTGCATTACATAAACCAAAAGGCATACGACGATAAGCATAAGTTCCAAAAGGACAAGTAAAGGTAGTTTTATCTTGATCTTCAGGTGACACAGGTATTTGAGAGAAACCAGAATAACCATCTAGGAAACAAAAGTGTGTATGCTTAGACAATCTTTCTAACAATTGATCAATAAAAGGCAAGGGGTAATGATCTTTTCTAGTAGCTTTATTTAATTTCCTGAAATCAATTACCATCCTATAACCAGTTACAATTCTTTGTGGGATAAGTTCATTTTTATCATTAGGAACAACTGTAATACCTCCTTTCTTAGGAACACAATGAACATGACTTACCCATCTTCTATCAGCTATGGGATAAATTATACCTGCTTCCAGAAGCTTTAATATTTCAGTTCTTACCACATCCTTCATTCTAGGATTCAACCTTCTTTGATGATCAACAACGGGTTTAGCATCTGGCTCCATATGAATTTTATGCTGACATAAAGTGGGACTAATGCCCTTAAGATCATCGAGAGTATATCCAATAGCAGCACGGTGCTTCTTCAGAGTTTTAAGTAATCTCTTATCTTCACTCTCTGAAAGGTTAGCACTAATAATAACATGATATATCTTCTTTTCATCCAGATAAGCATATTTAAGAGTATCAGGTAATTGCTTTAAATCAAACACATGATCACCCTTGGGTGGAGGTCACTACTAGGAAAAGGGCTATAGATGATATGGCCACTAATGGCGCACCGTGGGTCTGGTGCGCCATTAGAATATTCTAATGGCGCACCATGTGTTGGTACGCCATTAGTGTGTAAATTCTAATGGCGCACCAGACCCACGGTGCGCCATTAGAATCTCCAGTTTTTTTTTTTTTCCAAAAATTCTAATGGCGCACCGTGGGTCTGGTGCGCCATTAGTAACCAGGGTTACTAATGGCGCACCAGACCCACGATGCGCCATTAGAATCTTAGAATCTCCAGTTTTTTTTTTTTTTCCAAAAATTCTAATGGCGCACCGTGGGTCTGGTGCGCCATTAGTAACCCTGGTTACTAATGGCGCACCAGACCCACGGTGCGCCATTAGAATGTCCAGTTTTTTTTTTTTTTTTTCAAAAAATACTAAACTACTAATGGCGCACCTCAAGCTGGTGCGCCATTAGTAACCAGGGTTACTAATGGCGCACCAGCTTGGGGTGCGCCATTAGAAGCCCCGGGATCTGTTTCACCAAATGCACCCCCCCCTGTGGATCGCCTTTTCAGTTTTAAAAAAAATAACCGAAAATGATAGAAATGTCAAAAAAATTCAAAAAAATAAGATTCTTATATGATTTGTGGTCTAGTTGTTAGCAAAATTTACAAACATGAATTTCGACTTTTTTTGCAAAATCTCATGAGAATTTGTAAAATGGGCATAACTTTTGCATACGACCTCCGATGAAAAAGTTTTTTATATGAAAAAGCATCTACTCGAAAAGTTACATCCGAATTCAAGACAAGATTAGTTTCTTCACATCTCTGCAAAACTCGATTAAGGTTGCTCAAGCAATCATCAAAAGAAGTTCCGTAAATGGAGAAATCATCCATGAAAACCTCAACGATCTTTCACAAAAGTCAGAGAATATAGCAGTCATACATCTTTGAAAGGTAGCAGGTGCATTACATAAACCAAAAGGCATACGACGATAAGCATAAGTTCCAAAAGGACAAGTAAAGGTAGTTTTATCTTGATCTTCAGGTGACACAGGTATTTGAGAGAAACCAGAATAACCATCTAGGAAACAAAAGTGTGTATGCTTAGACAATCTTTCTAACAATTGATCAATAAAAGGCAAGGGGTAATGATCTTTTCTAGTAGCTTTATTTAATTTCCTGAAATCAATTACCATCCTATAACCAGTTACAATTCTTTGTGGGATAAGTTCATTTTTATCATTAGGAACAACTGTAATACCTCCTTTCTTAGGAACACAATGAACATGACTTACCCATCTTCTATCAGCTATGGGATAAATTATACCTGCTTCCAGAAGCTTTAATATTTCAGTTCTTACCACATCCTTCATTCTAGGATTCAACCTTCTTTGATGATCAACAACGGGTTTAGCATCTGGCTCCATATGAATTTTATGCTGACATAAAGTGGGACTAATGCCCTTAAGATCATCGAGAGTATATCCAATAGCAGCACGGTGCTTCTTCAGAGTTTTAAGTAATCTCTTATCTTCACGCTCTGAAAGGTTAGCACTAATAATAACATGATATATCTTCTTTTCATCCAGATAAGCATATTTAAGAGTATCAGGTAATTGCTTTAAATCAAACACATGATCACCCTTGGGTGGAGGTCACTACTAGGAAAAGGGCTATAGATGATATGGCCACTAATGGCGCACCGTGGGTCTGGTGCGCCATTAGAATATTCTAATGGCGCACCATGTGTTGGTACGCCATTAGTGTGTAAATTCTAATGGCGCACCAGACCCACGGTGCGCCATTAGAATCTCCAGTTTTTTTTTTTTTTTTCCAAAAATTCTAATGGCGCACCGTGGGTCTGGTGCGCCATTAGTAACCAGGGTTACTAATGGCGCACCAGACCCACGATGCGCCATTAGAATCTTAGAATCTCCAGTTTTTTTTTTATTTTTCCAAAAATTCTAATGGCGCACCGTGGGTCTGGTGCGCCATTAGTAACCCTGGTTACTAATGGCGCACCAGACCCACGGTGCGCCATTAGAATGTCCAGTTTTTTTTTTTTTTTTTTCAAAAAATACTAAACTACTAATGGCGCACCTCAAGCTGGTGCGCCATTAGTAACCAGGGTTACTAATGGCGCACCAGCTTGGGGTGCGCCATTAGAAGCCCCGGGATCTGTTTCACCAAATGCACCCCCCCCTGTGGATCGCCTTTTCAGTTTTAAAAAAAATAACCGAAAATGATAGAAATGTCAAAAAAATTCAAAAAAATAAGATTCTTATATGATTTGTGGTCTAGTTGTTAGCAAAATTTACAAACATGAATTTCGACTTTTTTTGCAAAATCTCATGAGAATTTGTAAAATGGGCATAACTTTTGCATACGACCTCCGATGAAAAAGTTTTTTATATGAAAAAGCATCTACTCGAAAAGTTACATCCGAATTCAAGACAAGATTAGTTTCTTCACATCTCTGCAAAACTCGATTAAGGTTGCTCAAGCAATCATCAAAAGAAGTTCCGTAAATGGAGAAATCATCCATGAAAACCTCAACGATCTTTCACAAAAGTCAGAGAATATAGCAGTCATACATCTTTGAAAGGTAGCAGGTGCATTACATAAACCAAAAGGCATACGACGATAAGCATAAGTTCCAAAAGGACAAGTAAAGGTAGTTTTATCTTGATCTTCAGGTGACACAGGTATTTGAGAGAAACCAGAATAACCATCTAGGAAACAAAAGTGTGTATGCTTAGACAATCTTTCTAACAATTGATCAATAAAAGGCAAGGGGTAATGATCTTTTCTAGTAGCTTTATTTAATTTCCTGAAATCAATTACCATCCTATAACCAGTTACAATTCTTTGTGGGATAAGTTCATTTTTATCATTAGGAACAACTGTAATACCTCCTTTCTTAGGAACACAATGAACATGACTTACCCATCTTCTATCAGCTATGGGATAAATTATACCTGCTTCCAGAAGCTTTAATATTTCAGTTCTTACCACATCCTTCATTCTAGGATTCAACCTTCTTTGATGATCAACAACGGGTTTAGCATCTGGCTCCATATGAATTTTATGCTGACATAAAGTGGGACTAATGCCCTTAAGATCATCGAGAGTATATCCAATAGCAGCACGGTGCTTCTTCAGAGTTTTAAGTAATCTCTTATCTTCACGCTCTGAAAGGTTAGCACTAATAATAACATGATATATCTTCTTTTCATCCAGATAAGCATATTTAAGAGTATCAGGTAATTGCTTTAAATCAAACACATGATCACCCTTGGGTGGAGGTCACTACTAGGAAAAGGGCTATAGATGATATGGCCACTAATGGCGCACCGTGGGTCTGGTGCGCCATTAGAATATTCTAATGGCGCACCATGTGTTGGTACGCCATTAGTGTGTAAATTCTAATGGCGCACCAGACCCACGGTGCGCCATTAGAATCTCCAGTTTTTTTTTTTTTTTTCCAAAAATTCTAATGGCGCACCAGACCCACGATGCGCCATTAGAATCTTAGAATCTCCAGTTTTTTTTTTATTTTTCCAAAAATTCTAATGGCGCACCGTGGGTCTGGTGCGCCATTAGTAACCCTGGTTACTAATGGCGCACCAGACCCACGGTGCGCCATTAGAATGTCCAGTTTTTTTTTTTTTTTTCAAAAAATACTAAACTACTAATGGCGCACCTCAAGCTGGTGCGCCATTAGTAACCAGGGTTACTAATGGCGCACCAGCTTGGGGTGCGCCATTAGAAGCCCCGGGATCTGTTTCACCAAATGCACCCCCCCCTGTGGATCGCCTTTTCAGTTTTAAAAAAAATAACCGAAAATGATAGAAATGTCAAAAAAATTCAAAAAAATAAGATTCTTATATGATTTGTGGTCTAGTTGTTAGCAAAATTTACAAACATGAATTTCGACTTTTTTTGCAAAATCTCATGAGAATTTGTAAAATGGGCATAACTTTTGCATACGACCTCCGATGAAAAAGTTTTTTATATGAAAAAGCATCTACTCGAAAAGTTACATCCGAATTCAAGACAAGATTAGTTTCTTCACATCTCTGCAAAACTCGATTAAGGTTGCTCAAGCAATCATCAAAAGAAGTTCCGTAAATGGAGAAATCATCCATGAAAACCTCAACGATCTTTCACAAAAGTCAGAGAATATAGCAGTCATACATCTTTGAAAGGTAGCAGGTGCATTACATAAACCAAAAGGCATACGACGATAAGCATAAGTTCCAAAAGGACAAGTAAAGGTAGTTTTATCTTGATCTTCAGGTGACACAGGTATTTGAGAGAAACCAGAATAACCATCTAGGAAACAAAAGTGTGTATGCTTAGACAATCTTTCTAACAATTGATCAATAAAAGGCAAGGGGTAATGATCTTTTCTAGTAGCTTTATTTAATTTCCTGAAATCAATTACCATCCTATAACCAGTTACAATTCTTTGTGGGATAAGTTCATTTTTATCATTAGGAACAACTGTAATACCTCCTTTCTTAGGAACACAATGAACATGACTTACCCATCTTCTATCAGCTATGGGATAAATTATACCTGCTTCCAGAAGCTTTAATATTTCAGTTCTTACCACATCCTTCATTCTAGGATTCAACCTTCTTTGATGATCAACAACGGGTTTAGCATCTGGCTCCATATGAATTTTATGCTGACATAAAGTGGGACTAATGCCCTTAAGATCATCGAGAGTATATCCAATAGCAGCACGGTGCTTCTTCAGAGTTTTAAGTAATCTCTTATCTTCACGCTCTGAAAGGTTAGCACTAATAATAACATGATATATCTTCTTTTCATCCAGATAAGCATATTTAAGAGTATCAGGTAATTGCTTTAAATCAAACACATGATCACCCTTGGGTGGAGGTCACTACTAGGAAAAGGGCTATAGATGATATGGCCACTAATGGCGCACCGTGGGTCTGGTGCGCCATTAGAATATTCTAATGGCGCACCATGTGTTGGTACGCCATTAGTGTGTAAATTCTAATGGCGCACCAGACCCACGGTGCGCCATTAGAATCTCCAGTTTTTTTTTTTTTTTTCCAAAAATTCTAATGGCGCACCGTGGGTCTGGTGCGCCATTAGTAACCAGGGTTACTAATGGCGCACCAGACCCACGATGCGCCATTAGAATCTTAGAATCTCCAGTTTTTTTTTTATTTTTCCAAAAATTCTAATGGCGCACCGTGGGTCTGGTGCGCCATTAGTAACCCTGGTTACTAATGGCGCACCAGACCCACGGTGCGCCATTAGAATGTCCAGTTTTTTTTTTTTTTTTTCAAAAAATACTAAACTACTAATGGCGCACCTCAAGCTGGTGCGCCATTAGTAACCAGGGTTACTAATGGCGCACCAGCTTGGGGTGCGCCATTAGAAGCCCCGGGATCTGTTTCACCAAATGCACCCCCCCCTGTGGATCGCCTTTTCAGTTTTAAAAAAAATAACCGAAAATGATAGAAATGTCAAAAAAATTCAAAAAAATAAGATTCTTATATGATTTGTGGTCTAGTTGTTAGCAAAATTTACAAACATGAATTTCGACTTTTTTTGCAAAATCTCATGAGAATTTGTAAAATGGGCATAACTTTTGCATACGACCTCCGATGAAAAAGTTTTTTATATGAAAAAGCATCTACTCGAAAAGTTACATCCGAATTCAAGACAAGATTAGTTTCTTCACATCTCTGCAAAACTCGATTAAGGTTGCTCAAGCAATCATCAAAAGAAGTTCCGTAAATGGAGAAATCATCCATGAAAACCTCAACGATCTTTCACAAAAGTCAGAGAATATAGCAGTCATACATCTTTGAAAGGTAGCAGGTGCATTACATAAACCAAAAGGCATACGACGATAAGCATAAGTTCCAAAAGGACAAGTAAAGGTAGTTTTATCTTGATCTTCAGGTGACACAGGTATTTGAGAGAAACCAGAATAACCATCTAGGAAACAAAAGTGTGTATGCTTAGACAATCTTTCTAACAATTGATCAATAAAAGGCAAGGGGTAATGATCTTTTCTAGTAGCTTTATTTAATTTCCTGAAATCAATTACCATCCTATAACCAGTTACAATTCTTTGTGGGATAAGTTCATTTTTATCATTAGGAACAACTGTAATACCTCCTTTCTTAGGAACACAATGAACATGACTTACCCATCTTCTATCAGCTATGGGATAAATTATACCTGCTTCCAGAAGCTTTAATATTTCAGTTCTTACCACATCCTTCATTCTAGGATTCAACCTTCTTTGATGATCAACAACGGGTTTAGCATCTGGCTCCATATGAATTTTATGCTGACATAAAGTGGGACTAATGCCCTTAAGATCATCGAGAGTATATCCAATAGCAGCACGGTGCTTCTTCAGAGTTTTAAGTAATCTCTTATCTTCACGCTCTGAAAGGTTAGCACTAATAATAACATGATATATCTTCTTTTCATCCAGATAAGCATATTTAAGAGTATCAGGTAATTGCTTTAAATCAAACACATGATCACCCTTGGGTGGAGGTCACTACTAGGAAAAGGGCTATAGATGATATGGCCACTAATGGCGCACCGTGGGTCTGGTGCGCCATTAGAATATTCTAATGGCGCACCATGTGTTGGTACGCCATTAGTGTGTAAATTCTAATGGCGCACCAGACCCACGGTGCGCCATTAGAATCTCCAGTTTTTTTTTTTTTTCCAAAAATTCTAATGGCGCACCGTGGGTCTGGTGCGCCATTAGTAACCAGGGTTACTAATGGCGCACCAGACCCACGATGCGCCATTAGAATCTTAGAATCTCCAGTTTTTTTTTTATTTTTCCAAAAATTCTAATGGCGCACCGTGGGTCTGGTGCGCCATTAGTAACCCTGGTTACTAATGGCGCACCAGACCCACGGTGCGCCATTAGAATGTCCAGTTTTTTTTTTTTTTTTTTCAAAAAATACTAAACTACTAATGGCGCACCTCAAGCTGGTGCGCCATTAGTAACCAGGGTTACTAATGGCGCACCAGCTTGGGGTGCGCCATTAGAAGCCCCGGGATCTGTTTCACCAAATGCACCCCCCCCTGTGGATCGCCTTTTCAGTTTTAAAAAAAATAACCGAAAATGATAGAAATGTCAAAAAAATTCAAAAAAATAAGATTCTTATATGATTTGTGGTCTAGTTGTTAGCAAAATTTACAAACATGAATTTCGACTTTTTTTGCAAAATCTCATGAGAATTTGTAAAATGGGCATAACTTTTGCATACGACCTCCGATGAAAAAGTTTTTTATATGAAAAAGCATCTACTCGAAAAGTTACATCCGAATTCAAGACAAGATTAGTTTCTTCACATCTCTGCAAAACTCGATTAAGGTTGCTCAAGCAATCATCAAAAGAAGTTCCGTAAATGGAGAAATCATCCATGAAAACCTCAACGATCTTTCACAAAAGTCAGAGAATATAGCAGTCATACATCTTTGAAAGGTAGCAGGTGCATTACATAAACCAAAAGGCATACGACGATAAGCATAAGTTCCAAAAGGACAAGTAAAGGTAGTTTTATCTTGATCTTCAGGTGACACAGGTATTTGAGAGAAACCAGAATAACCATCTAGGAAACAAAAGTGTGTATGCTTAGACAATCTTTCTAACAATTGATCAATAAAAGGCAAGGGGTAATGATCTTTTCTAGTAGCTTTATTTAATTTCCTGAAATCAATTACCATCCTATAACCAGTTACAATTCTTTGTGGGATAAGTTCATTTTTATCATTAGGAACAACTGTAATACCTCCTTTCTTAGGAACACAATGAACATGACTTACCCATCTTCTATCAGCTATGGGATAAATTATACCTGCTTCCAGAAGCTTTAATATTTCAGTTCTTACCACATCCTTCATTCTAGGATTCAACCTTCTTTGATGATCAACAACGGGTTTAGCATCTGGCTCCATATGAATTTTATGCTGACATAAAGTGGGACTAATGCCCTTAAGATCATCGAGAGTATATCCAATAGCAGCACGGTGCTTCTTCAGAGTTTTAAGTAATCTCTTATCTTCACGCTCTGAAAGGTTAGCACTAATAATAACATGATATATCTTCTTTTCATCCAGATAAGCATATTTAAGAGTATCAGGTAATTGCTTTAAATCAAACACATGATCACCCTTGGGTGGAGGTCACTACTAGGAAAAGGGCTATAGATGATATGGCCACTAATGGCGCACCGTGGGTCTGGTGCGCCATTAGAATATTCTAATGGCGCACCATGTGTTGGTACGCCATTAGTGTGTAAATTCTAATGGCGCACCAGACCCACGGTGCGCCATTAGAATCTCCAGTTTTTTTTTTTTTTCCAAAAATTCTAATGGCGCACCGTGGGTCTGGTGCGCCATTAGTAACCAGGGTTACTAATGGCGCACCAGACCCACGATGCGCCATTAGAATCTTAGAATCTCCAGTTTTTTTTTTATTTTTCCAAAAATTCTAATGGCGCACCGTGGGTCTGGTGCGCCATTAGTAACCCTGGTTACTAATGGCGCACCAGACCCACGGTGCGCCATTAGAATGTCCAGTTTTTTTTTTTTTTTTTCAAAAAATACTAAACTACTAATGGCGCACCTCAAGCTGGTGCGCCATTAGTAACCAGGGTTACTAATGGCGCACCAGCTTGGGGTGCGCCATTAGAAGCCCCGGGATCTGTTTCACCAAATGCACCCCCCCCTGTGGATCGCCTTTTCAGTTTTAAAAAAAATAACCGAAAATGATAGAAATGTCAAAAAAATTCAAAAAAATAAGATTCTTATATGATTTGTGGTCTAGTTGTTAGCAAAATTTACAAACATGAATTTCGACTTTTTTTGCAAAATCTCATGAGAATTTGTAAAATGGGCATAACTTTTGCATACGACCTCCGATGAAAAAGTTTTTTATATGAAAAAGCATCTACTCGAAAAGTTACATCCGAATTCAAGACAAGATTAGTTTCTTCACATCTCTGCAAAACTCGATTAAGGTTGCTCAAGCAATCATCAAAAGAAGTTCCGTAAATGGAGAAATCATCCATGAAAACCTCAACGATCTTTCACAAAAGTCAGAGAATATAGCAGTCATACATCTTTGAAAGGTAGCAGGTGCATTACATAAACCAAAAGGCATACGACGATAAGCATAAGTTCCAAAAGGACAAGTAAAGGTAGTTTTATCTTGATCTTCAGGTGACACAGGTATTTGAGAGAAACCAGAATAACCATCTAGGAAACAAAAGTGTGTATGCTTAGACAATCTTTCTAACAATTGATCAATAAAAGGCAAGGGGTAATGATCTTTTCTAGTAGCTTTATTTAATTTCCTGAAATCAATTACCATCCTATAACCAGTTACAATTCTTTGTGGGATAAGTTCATTTTTATCATTAGGAACAACTGTAATACCTCCTTTCTTAGGAACACAATGAACATGACTTACCCATCTTCTATCAGCTATGGGATAAATTATACCTGCTTCCAGAAGCTTTAATATTTCAGTTCTTACCACATCCTTCATTCTAGGATTCAACCTTCTTTGATGATCAACAACGGGTTTAGCATCTGGCTCCATATGAATTTTATGCTGACATAAAGTGGGACTAATGCCCTTAAGATCATCGAGAGTATATCCAATAGCAGCACGGTGCTTCTTCAGAGTTTTAAGTAATCTCTTATCTTCACGCTCTGAAAGGTTAGCACTAATAATAACATGATATATCTTCTTTTCATCCAGATAAGCATATTTAAGAGTATCAGGTAATTGCTTTAAATCAAACACATGATCACCCTTGGGTGGAGGTCACTACTAGGAAAAGGGCTATAGATGATATGGCCACTAATGGCGCACCGTGGGTCTGGTGCGCCATTAGAATATTCTAATGGCGCACCATGTGTTGGTACGCCATTAGTGTGTAAATTCTAATGGCGCACCAGACCCACGGTGCGCCATTAGAATCTCCAGTTTTTTTTTTTTTTTCCAAAAATTCTAATGGCGCACCGTGGGTCTGGTGCGCCATTAGTAACCAGGGTTACTAATGGCGCACCAGACCCACGATGCGCCATTAGAATCTTAGAATCTCCAGTTTTTTTTTTATTTTTCCAAAAATTCTAATGGCGCACCGTGGGTCTGGTGCGCCATTAGTAACCCTGGTTACTAATGGCGCACCAGACCCACGGTGCGCCATTAGAATGTCCAGTTTTTTTTTTTTTTTTTCAAAAAATACTAAACTACTAATGGCGCACCTCAAGCTGGTGCGCCATTAGTAACCAGGGTTACTAATGGCGCACCAGCTTGGGGTGCGCCATTAGAAGCCCCGGGATCTGTTTCACCAAATGCACCCCCCCCTGTGGATCGCCTTTTCAGTTTTAAAAAAAATAACCGAAAATGATAGAAATGTCAAAAAAATTCAAAAAAATAAGATTCTTATATGATTTGTGGTCTAGTTGTTAGCAAAATTTACAAACATGAATTTCGACTTTTTTTGCAAAATCTCATGAGAATTTGTAAAATGGGCATAACTTTTGCATACGACCTCCGATGAAAAAGTTTTTTATATGAAAAAGCATCTACTCGAAAAGTTACATCCGAATTCAAGACAAGATTAGTTTCTTCACATCTCTGCAAAACTCGATTAAGGTTGCTCAAGCAATCATCAAAAGAAGTTCCGTAAATGGAGAAATCATCCATGAAAACCTCAACGATCTTTCACAAAAGTCAGAGAATATAGCAGTCATACATCTTTGAAAGGTAGCAGGTGCATTACATAAACCAAAAGGCATACGACGATAAGCATAAGTTCCAAAAGGACAAGTAAAGGTAGTTTTATCTTGATCTTCAGGTGACACAGGTATTTGAGAGAAACCAGAATAACCATCTAGGAAACAAAAGTGTGTATGCTTAGACAATCTTTCTAACAATTGATCAATAAAAGGCAAGGGGTAATGATCTTTTCTAGTAGCTTTATTTAATTTCCTGAAATCAATTACCATCCTATAACCAGTTACAATTCTTTGTGGGATAAGTTCATTTTTATCATTAGGAACAACTGTAATACCTCCTTTCTTAGGAACACAATGAACATGACTTACCCATCTTCTATCAGCTATGGGATAAATTATACCTGCTTCCAGAAGCTTTAATATTTCAGTTCTTACCACATCCTTCATTCTAGGATTCAACCTTCTTTGATGATCAACAACGGGTTTAGCATCTGGCTCCATATGAATTTTATGCTGACATAAAGTGGGACTAATGCCCTTAAGATCATCGAGAGTATATCCAATAGCAGCACGGTGCTTCTTCAGAGTTTTAAGTAATCTCTTATCTTCACGCTCTGAAAGGTTAGCACTAATAATAACATGATATATCTTCTTTTCATCCAGATAAGCATATTTAAGAGTATCAGGTAATTGCTTTAAATCAAACACATGATCACCCTTGGGTGGAGGTCACTACTAGGAAAAGGGCTATAGATGATATGGCCACTAATGGCGCACCGTGGGTCTGGTGCGCCATTAGAATATTCTAATGGCGCACCATGTGTTGGTACGCCATTAGTGTGTAAATTCTAATGGCGCACCAGACCCACGGTGCGCCATTAGAATCTCCAGTTTTTTTTTTTTTTTCCAAAAATTCTAATGGCGCACCGTGGGTCTGGTGCGCCATTAGTAACCAGGGTTACTAATGGCGCACCAGACCCACGATGCGCCATTAGAATCTTAGAATCTCCAGTTTTTTTTTTATTTTTCCAAAAATTCTAATGGCGCACCGTGGGTCTGGTGCGCCATTAGTAACCCTGGTTACTAATGGCGCACCAGACCCACGGTGCGCCATTAGAATGTCCAGTTTTTTTTTTTTTTTTTTCAAAAAATACTAAACTACTAATGGCGCACCTAAAGCTGGTGCGCCATTAGTAACCAGGGTTACTAATGGCGCACCAGCTTGGGGTTCGCCATTAGAAGCCCCGGGATCTGTTTCACCAAATGCACCCCCCCCTGTGGATCGCCTTTTCAGTTTTAAAAAAAATAACCGAAAATGATAGAAATGTCAAAAAAATTCAAAAAAATAAGATTCTTATATGATTTGTGGTCTAGTTGTTAGCAAAATTTACAAACATGAATTTCGACTTTTTTTGCAAAATCTCATGAGAATTTGTAAAATGGGCATAACTTTTGCATACGACCTCCGATGAAAAAGTTTTTTATATGAAAAAGCATCTACTCGAAAAGTTACATCCGAATTCAAGACAAGATTAGTTTCTTCACATCTCTGCAAAACTCGATTAAGGTTGCTCAAGCAATCATCAAAAGAAGTTCCGTAAATGGAGAAATCATCCATGAAAACCTCAACGATCTTTCACAAAAGTCAGAGAATATAGCAGTCATACATCTTTGAAAGGTAGCAGGTGCATTACATAAACCAAAAGGCATACGACGATAAGCATAAGTTCCAAAAGGACAAGTAAAGGTAGTTTTATCTTGATCTTCAGGTGACACAGGTATTTGAGAGAAACCAGAATAACCATCTAGGAAACAAAAGTGTGTATGCTTAGACAATCTTTCTAACAATTGATCAATAAAAGGCAAGGGGTAATGATCTTTTCTAGTAGCTTTATTTAATTTCCTGAAATCAATTACCATCCTATAACCAGTTACAATTCTTTGTGGGATAAGTTCATTTTTATCATTAGGAACAACTGTAATACCTCCTTTCTTAGGAACACAATGAACATGACTTACCCATCTTCTATCAGCTATGGGATAAATTATACCTGCTTCCAGAAGCTTTAATATTTCAGTTCTTACCACATCCTTCATTCTAGGATTCAACCTTCTTTGATGATCAACAACGGGTTTAGCATCTGGCTCCATATGAATTTTATGCTGACATAAAGTGGGACTAATGCCCTTAAGATCATCGAGAGTATATCCAATAGCAGCACGGTGCTTCTTCAGAGTTTTAAGTAATCTCTTATCTTCACGCTCTGAAAGGTTAGCACTAATAATAACATGATATATCTTCTTTTCATCCAGATAAGCATATTTAAGAGTATCAGGTAATTGCTTTAAATCAAACACATGATCACCCTTGGGTGGAGGTCACTACTAGGAAAAGGGCTATAGATGATATGGCCACTAATGGCGCACCGTGGGTCTGGTGCGCCATTAGAATATTCTAATGGCGCACCATGTGTTGGTACGCCATTAGTGTGTAAATTCTAATGGCGCACCAGACCCACGGTGCGCCATTAGAATCTCCAGTTTTTTTTTTTTTTTCCAAAAATTCTAATGGCGCACCGTGGGTCTGGTGCGCCATTAGTAACCAGGGTTACTAATGGCGCACCAGACCCACGATGCGCCATTAGAATCTTAGAATCTCCAGTTTTTTTTTTATTTTTCCAAAAATTCTAATGGCGCACCGTGGGTCTGGTGCGCCATTAGTAACCCTGGTTACTAATGGCGCACCAGACCCACGGTGCGCCATTAGAATGTCCAGTTTTTTTTTTTTTTTTTCAAAAAATACTAAACTACTAATGGCGCACCTCAAGCTGGTGCGCCATTAGTAACCAGGGTTACTAATGGCGCACCAGCTTGGGGTGCGCCATTAGAAGCCCCGGGATCTGTTTCACCAAATGCACCCCCCCCTGTGGATCGCCTTTTCAGTTTTAAAAAAAATAACCGAAAATGATAGAAATGTCAAAAAAATTCAAAAAAATAAGATTCTTATATGATTTGTGGTCTAGTTGTTAGCAAAATTTACAAACATGAATTTCGACTTTTTTTGCAAAATCTCATGAGAATTTGTAAAATGGGCATAACTTTTGCATACGACCTCCGATGAAAAAGTTTTTTATATGAAAAAGCATCTACTCGAAAAGTTACATCCGAATTCAAGACAAGATTAGTTTCTTCACATCTCTGCAAAACTCGATTAAGGTTGCTCAAGCAATCATCAAAAGAAGTTCCGTAAATGGAGAAATCATCCATGAAAACCTCAACGATCTTTCACAAAAGTCAGAGAATATAGCAGTCATACATCTTTGAAAGGTAGCAGGTGCATTACATAAACCAAAAGGCATACGACGATAAGCATAAGTTCCAAAAGGACAAGTAAAGGTAGTTTTATCTTGATCTTCAGGTGACACAGGTATTTGAGAGAAACCAGAATAACCATCTAGGAAACAAAAGTGTGTATGCTTAGACAATCTTTCTAACAATTGATCAATAAAAGGCAAGGGGTAATGATCTTTTCTAGTAGCTTTATTTAATTTCCTGAAATCAATTACCATCCTATAACCAGTTACAATTCTTTGTGGGATAAGTTCATTTTTATCATTAGGAACAACTGTAATACCTCCTTTCTTAGGAACACAATGAACATGACTTACCCATCTTCTATCAGCTATGGGATAAATTATACCTGCTTCCAGAAGCTTTAATATTTCAGTTCTTACCACATCCTTCATTCTAGGATTCAACCTTCTTTGATGATCAACAACGGGTTTAGCATCTGGCTCCATATGAATTTTATGCTGACATAAAGTGGGACTAATGCCCTTAAGATCATCGAGAGTATATCCAATAGCAGCACGGTGCTTCTTCAGAGTTTTAAGTAATCTCTTATCTTCACGCTCTGAAAGGTTAGCACTAATAATAACATGATATATCTTCTTTTCATCCAGATAAGCATATTTAAGAGTATCAGGTAATTGCTTTAAATCAAACACATGATCACCCTTGGGTGGAGGTCACTACTAGGAAAAGGGCTATAGATGATATGGCCACTAATGGCGCACCGTGGGTCTGGTGCGCCATTAGAATATTCTAATGGCGCACCATGTGTTGGTACGCCATTAGTGTGTAAATTCTAATGGCGCACCAGACCCACGGTGCGCCATTAGAATCTCCAGTTTTTTTTTTTTTTCCAAAAATTCTAATGGCGCACCGTGGGTCTGGTGCGCCATTAGTAACCAGGGTTACTAATGGCGCACCAGACCCACGATGCGCCATTAGAATCTTAGAATCTCCAGTTTTTTTTTTATTTTTCCAAAAATTCTAATGGCGCACCGTGGGTCTGGTGCGCCATTAGTAACCCTGGTTACTAATGGCGCACCAGACCCACGGTGCGCCATTAGAATGTCCAGTTTTTTTTTTTTTTTTTCAAAAAATACTAAACTACTAATGGCGCACCTCAAGCTGGTGCGCCATTAGTAACCAGGGTTACTAATGGCGCACCAGCTTGGGGTGCGCCATTAGAAGCCCCGGGATCTGTTTCACCAAATGCACCCCCCCCTGTGGATCGCCTTTTCAGTTTTAAAAAAAATAACCGAAAATGATAGAAATGTCAAAAAAATTCAAAAAAATAAGATTCTTATATGATTTGTGGTCTAGTTGTTAGCAAAATTTACAAACATGAATTTCGACTTTTTTTGCAAAATCTCATGAGAATTTGTAAAATGGGCATAACTTTTGCATACGACCTCCGATGAAAAAGTTTTTTATATGAAAAAGCATCTACTCGAAAAGTTACATCCGAATTCAAGACAAGATTAGTTTCTTCACATCTCTGCAAAACTCGATTAAGGTTGCTCAAGCAATCATCAAAAGAAGTTCCGTAAATGGAGAAATCATCCATGAAAACCTCAACGATCTTTCACAAAAGTCAGAGAATATAGCAGTCATACATCTTTGAAAGGTAGCAGGTGCATTACATAAACCAAAAGGCATACGACGATAAGCATAAGTTCCAAAAGGACAAGTAAAGGTAGTTTTATCTTGATCTTCAGGTGACACAGGTATTTGAGAGAAACCAGAATAACCATCTAGGAAACAAAAGTGTGTATGCTTAGACAATCTTTCTAACAATTGATCAATAAAAGGCAAGGGGTAATGATCTTTTCTAGTAGCTTTATTTAATTTCCTGAAATCAATTACCATCCTATAACCAGTTACAATTCTTTGTGGGATAAGTTCATTTTTATCATTAGGAACAACTGTAATACCTCCTTTCTTAGGAACACAATGAACATGACTTACCCATCTTCTATCAGCTATGGGATAAATTATACCTGCTTCCAGAAGCTTTAATATTTCAGTTCTTACCACATCCTTCATTCTAGGATTCAACCTTCTTTGATGATCAACAACGGGTTTAGCATCTGGCTCCATATGAATTTTATGCTGACATAAAGTGGGACTAATGCCCTTAAGATCATCGAGAGTATATCCAATAGCAGCACGGTGCTTCTTCAGAGTTTTAAGTAATCTCTTATCTTCACGCTCTGAAAGGTTAGCACTAATAATAACATGATATATCTTCTTTTCATCCAGATAAGCATATTTAAGAGTATCAGGTAATTGCTTTAAATCAAACACATGATCACCCTTGGGTGGAGGTCACTACTAGGAAAAGGGCTATAGATGATATGGCCACTAATGGCGCACCGTGGGTCTGGTGCGCCATTAGAATATTCTAATGGCGCACCATGTGTTGGTACGCCATTAGTGTGTAAATTCTAATGGCGCACCAGACCCACGGTGCGCCATTAGAATCTCCAGTTTTTTTTTTTTTTTCCAAAAATTCTAATGGCGCACCGTGGGTCTGGTGCGCCATTAGTAACCAGGGTTACTAATGGCGCACCAGACCCACGATGCGCCATTAGAATCTTAGAATCTCCAGTTTTTTTTTTATTTTTCCAAAAATTCTAATGGCGCACCGTGGGTCTGGTGCGCCATTAGTAACCCTGGTTACTAATGGCGCACCAGACCCACGGTGCGCCATTAGAATGTCCAGTTTTTTTTTTTTTTTTTTCAAAAAATACTAAACTACTAATGGCGCACCTCAAGCTGGTGCGCCATTAGTAACCAGGGTTACTAATGGCGCACCAGCTTGGGGTGCGCCATTAGAAGCCCCGGGATCTGTTTCACCAAATGCACCCCCCCCTGTGGATCGCCTTTTCAGTTTTAAAAAAAATAACCGAAAATGATAGAAATGTCAAAAAAATTCAAAAAAATAAGATTCTTATATGATTTGTGGTCTAGTTGTTAGCAAAATTTACAAACATGAATTTCGACTTTTTTTGCAAAATCTCATGAGAATTTGTAAAATGGGCATAACTTTTGCATACGACCTCCGATGAAAAAGTTTTTTATATGAAAAAGCATCTACTCGAAAAGTTACATCCGAATTCAAGACAAGATTAGTTTCTTCACATCTCTGCAAAACTCGATTAAGGTTGCTCAAGCAATCATCAAAAGAAGTTCCGTAAATGGAGAAATCATCCATGAAAACCTCAACGATCTTTCACAAAAGTCAGAGAATATAGCAGTCATACATCTTTGAAAGGTAGCAGGTGCATTACATAAACCAAAAGGCATACGACGATAAGCATAAGTTCCAAAAGGACAAGTAAAGGTAGTTTTATCTTGATCTTCAGGTGACACAGGTATTTGAGAGAAACCAGAATAACCATCTAGGAAACAAAAGTGTGTATGCTTAGACAATCTTTCTAACAATTGATCAATAAAAGGCAAGGGGTAATGATCTTTTCTAGTAGCTTTATTTAATTTCCTGAAATCAATTACCATCCTATAACCAGTTACAATTCTTTGTGGGATAAGTTCATTTTTATCATTAGGAACAACTGTAATACCTCCTTTCTTAGGAACACAATGAACATGACTTACCCATCTTCTATCAGCTATGGGATAAATTATACCTGCTTCCAGAAGCTTTAATATTTCAGTTCTTACCACATCCTTCATTCTAGGATTCAACCTTCTTTGATGATCAACAACGGGTTTAGCATCTGGCTCCATATGAATTTTATGCTGACATAAAGTGGGACTAATGCCCTTAAGATCATCGAGAGTATATCCAATAGCAGCACGGTGCTTCTTCAGAGTTTTAAGTAATCTCTTATCTTCACGCTCTGAAAGGTTAGCACTAATAATAACATGATATATCTTCTTTTCATCCAGATAAGCATATTTAAGAGTATCAGGTAATTGCTTTAAATCAAACACATGATCACCCTTGGGTGGAGGTCACTACTAGGAAAAGGGCTATAGATGATATGGCCACTAATGGCGCACCGTGGGTCTGGTGCGCCATTAGAATATTCTAATGGCGCACCATGTGTTGGTACGCCATTAGTGTGTAAATTCTAATGGCGCACCAGACCCACGGTGCGCCATTAGAATCTCCAGTTTTTTTTTTTTTTTCCAAAAATTCTAATGGCGCACCGTGGGTCTGGTGCGCCATTAGTAACCAGGGTTACTAATGGCGCACCAGACCCACGATGCGCCATTAGAATCTTAGAATCTCCAGTTTTTTTTTTATTTTTCCAAAAATTCTAATGGCGCACCGTGGGTCTGGTGCGCCATTAGTAACCCTGGTTACTAATGGCGCACCAGACCCACGGTGCGCCATTAGAATGTCCAGTTTTTTTTTTTTTTTTTTCAAAAAATACTAAACTACTAATGGCGCACCTCAAGCTGGTGCGCCATTAGTAACCAGGGTTACTAATGGCGCACCAGCTTGGGGTGCGCCATTAGAAGCCCCGGGATCTGTTTCACCAAATGCACCCCCCCCTGTGGATCGCCTTTTCAGTTTTAAAAAAAATAACCGAAAATGATAGAAATGTCAAAAAAATTCAAAAAAATAAGATTCTTATATGATTTGTGGTCTAGTTGTTAGCAAAATTTACAAACATGAATTTCGACTTTTTTTGCAAAATCTCATGAGAATTTGTAAAATGGGCATAACTTTTGCATACGACCTCCGATGAAAAAGTTTTTTATATGAAAAAGCATCTACTCGAAAAGTTACATCCGAATTCAAGACAAGATTAGTTTCTTCACATCTCTGCAAAACTCGATTAAGGTTGCTCAAGCAATCATCAAAAGAAGTTCCGTAAATGGAGAAATCATCCATGAAAACCTCAACGATCTTTCACAAAAGTCAGAGAATATAGCAGTCATACATCTTTGAAAGGTAGCAGGTGCATTACATAAACCAAAAGGCATACGACGATAAGCATAAGTTCCAAAAGGACAAGTAAAGGTAGTTTTATCTTGATCTTCAGGTGACACAGGTATTTGAGAGAAACCAGAATAACCATCTAGGAAACAAAAGTGTGTATGCTTAGACAATCTTTCTAACAATTGATCAATAAAAGGCAAGGGGTAATGATCTTTTCTAGTAGCTTTATTTAATTTCCTGAAATCAATTACCATCCTATAACCAGTTACAATTCTTTGTGGGATAAGTTCATTTTTATCATTAGGAACAACTGTAATACCTCCTTTCTTAGGAACACAATGAACATGACTTACCCATCTTCTATCAGCTATGGGATAAATTATACCTGCTTCCAGAAGCTTTAATATTTCAGTTCTTACCACATCCTTCATTCTAGGATTCAACCTTCTTTGATGATCAACAACGGGTTTAGCATCTGGCTCCATATGAATTTTATGCTGACATAAAGTGGGACTAATGCCCTTAAGATCATCGAGAGTATATCCAATAGCAGCACGGTGCTTCTTCAGAGTTTTAAGTAATCTCTTATCTTCACGCTCTGAAAGGTTAGCACTAATAATAACATGATATATCTTCTTTTCATCCAGATAAGCATATTTAAGAGTATCAGGTAATTGCTTTAAATCAAACACATGATCACCCTTGGGTGGAGGTCACTACTAGGAAAAGGGCTATAGATGATATGGCCACTAATGGCGCACCGTGGGTCTGGTGCGCCATTAGAATATTCTAATGGCGCACCATGTGTTGGTACGCCATTAGTGTGTAAATTCTAATGGCGCACCAGACCCACGGTGCGCCATTAGAATCTCCAGTTTTTTTTTTTTTTTCCAAAAATTCTAATGGCGCACCGTGGGTCTGGTGCGCCATTAGTAACCAGGGTTACTAATGGCGCACCAGACCCACGATGCGCCATTAGAATCTTAGAATCTCCAGTTTTTTTTTTATTTTTCCAAAAATTCTAATGGCGCACCGTGGGTCTGGTGCGCCATTAGTAACCCTGGTTACTAATGGCGCACCAGACCCACGGTGCGCCATTAGAATGTCCAGTTTTTTTTTTTTTTTTCAAAAAATACTAAACTACTAATGGCGCACCTCAAGCTGGTGCGCCATTAGTAACCAGGGTTACTAATGGCGCACCAGCTTGGGGTGCGCCATTAGAAGCCCCGGGATCTGTTTCACCAAATGCACCCCCCCCTGTGGATCGCCTTTTCAGTTTTAAAAAAAATAACCGAAAATGATAGAAATGTCAAAAAAATTCAAAAAAATAAGATTCTTATATGATTTGTGGTCTAGTTGTTAGCAAAATTTACAAACATGAATTTCGACTTTTTTTGCAAAATCTCATGAGAATTTGTAAAATGGGCATAACTTTTGCATACGACCTCCGATGAAAAAGTTTTTTATATGAAAAAGCATCTACTCGAAAAGTTACATCCGAATTCAAGACAAGATTAGTTTCTTCACATCTCTGCAAAACTCGATTAAGGTTGCTCAAGCAATCATCAAAAGAAGTTCCGTAAATGGAGAAATCATCCATGAAAACCTCAACGATCTTTCACAAAAGTCAGAGAATATAGCAGTCATACATCTTTGAAAGGTAGCAGGTGCATTACATAAACCAAAAGGCATACGACGATAAGCATAAGTTCCAAAAGGACAAGTAAAGGTAGTTTTATCTTGATCTTCAGGTGACACAGGTATTTGAGAGAAACCAGAATAACCATCTAGGAAACAAAAGTGTGTATGCTTAGACAATCTTTCTAACAATTGATCAATAAAAGGCAAGGGGTAATGATCTTTTCTAGTAGCTTTATTTAATTTCCTGAAATCAATTACCATCCTATAACCAGTTACAATTCTTTGTGGGATAAGTTCATTTTTATCATTAGGAACAACTGTAATACCTCCTTTCTTAGGAACACAATGAACATGACTTACCCATCTTCTATCAGCTATGGGATAAATTATACCTGCTTCCAGAAGCTTTAATATTTCAGTTCTTACCACATCCTTCATTCTAGGATTCAACCTTCTTTGATGATCAACAACGGGTTTAGCATCTGGCTCCATATGAATTTTATGCTGACATAAAGTGGGACTAATGCCCTTAAGATCATCGAGAGTATATCCAATAGCAGCACGGTGCTTCTTCAGAGTTTTAAGTAATCTCTTATCTTCACGCTCTGAAAGGTTAGCACTAATAATAACATGATATATCTTCTTTTCATCCAGATAAGCATATTTAAGAGTATCAGGTAATTGCTTTAAATCAAACACATGATCACCCTTGGGTGGAGGTCACTACTAGGAAAAGGGCTATAGATGATATGGCCACTAATGGCGCACCGTGGGTCTGGTGCGCCATTAGAATATTCTAATGGCGCACCATGTGTTGGTACGCCATTAGTGTGTAAATTCTAATGGCGCACCAGACCCACGGTGCGCCATTAGAATCTCCAGTTTTTTTTTTTTTTCCAAAAATTCTAATGGCGCACCGTGGGTCTGGTGCGCCATTAGTAACCAGGGTTACTAATGGCGCACCAGACCCACGATGCGCCATTAGAATCTTAGAATCTCCAGTTTTTTTTTTATTTTTCCAAAAATTCTAATGGCGCACCGTGGGTCTGGTGCGCCATTAGTAACCCTGGTTACTAATGGCGCACCAGACCCACGGTGCGCCATTAGAATGTCCAGTTTTTTTTTTTTTTTTTCAAAAAATACTAAACTACTAATGGCGCACCTCAAGCTGGTGCGCCATTAGTAACCAGGGTTACTAATGGCGCACCAGCTTGGGGTGCGCCATTAGAAGCCCCGGGATCTGTTTCACCAAATGCACCCCCCCCTGTGGATCGCCTTTTCAGTTTTAAAAAAAATAACCGAAAATGATAGAAATGTCAAAAAAATTCAAAAAAATAAGATTCTTATATGATTTGTGGTCTAGTTGTTAGCAAAATTTACAAACATGAATTTCGACTTTTTTTGCAAAATCTCATGAGAATTTGTAAAATGGGCATAACTTTTGCATACGACCTCCGATGAAAAAGTTTTTTATATGAAAAAGCATCTACTCGAAAAGTTACATCCGAATTCAAGACAAGATTAGTTTCTTCACATCTCTGCAAAACTCGATTAAGGTTGCTCAAGCAATCATCAAAAGAAGTTCCGTAAATGGAGAAATCATCCATGAAAACCTCAACGATCTTTCACAAAAGTCAGAGAATATAGCAGTCATACATCTTTGAAAGGTAGCAGGTGCATTACATAAACCAAAAGGCATACGACGATAAGCATAAGTTCCAAAAGGACAAGTAAAGGTAGTTTTATCTTGATCTTCAGGTGACACAGGTATTTGAGAGAAACCAGAATAACCATCTAGGAAACAAAAGTGTGTATGCTTAGACAATCTTTCTAACAATTGATCAATAAAAGGCAAGGGGTAATGATCTTTTCTAGTAGCTTTATTTAATTTCCTGAAATCAATTACCATCCTATAACCAGTTACAATTCTTTGTGGGATAAGTTCATTTTTATCATTAGGAACAACTGTAATACCTCCTTTCTTAGGAACACAATGAACATGACTTACCCATCTTCTATCAGCTATGGGATAAATTATACCTGCTTCCAGAAGCTTTAATATTTCAGTTCTTACCACATCCTTCATTCTAGGATTCAACCTTCTTTGATGATCAACAACGGGTTTAGCATCTGGCTCCATATGAATTTTATGCTGACATAAAGTGGGACTAATGCCCTTAAGATCATCGAGAGTATATCCAATAGCAGCACGGTGCTTCTTCAGAGTTTTAAGTAATCTCTTATCTTCACGCTCTGAAAGGTTAGCACTAATAATAACATGATATATCTTCTTTTCATCCAGATAAGCATATTTAAGAGTATCAGGTAATTGCTTTAAATCAAACACATGATCACCCTTGGGTGGAGGTCACTACTAGGAAAAGGGCTATAGATGATATGGCCACTAATGGCGCACCGTGGGTCTGGTGCGCCATTAGAATATTCTAATGGCGCACCATGTGTTGGTACGCCATTAGTGTGTAAATTCTAATGGCGCACCAGACCCACGGTGCGCCATTAGAATCTCCAGTTTTTTTTTTTTTTCCAAAAATTCTAATGGCGCACCGTGGGTCTGGTGCGCCATTAGTAACCAGGGTTACTAATGGCGCACCAGACCCACGATGCGCCATTAGAATCTTAGAATCTCCAGTTTTTTTTTTATTTTTCCAAAAATTCTAATGGCGCACCGTGGGTCTGGTGCGCCATTAGTAACCCTGGTTACTAATGGCGCACCAGACCCACGGTGCGCCATTAGAATGTCCAGTTTTTTTTTTTTTTTTTTCAAAAAATACTAAACTACTAATGGCGCACCTCAAGCTGGTGCGCCATTAGTAACCAGGGTTACTAATGGCGCACCAGCTTGGGGTGCGCCATTAGAAGCCCCGGGATCTGTTTCACCAAATGCACCCCCCCCTGTGGATCGCCTTTTCAGTTTTAAAAAAAATAACCGAAAATGATAGAAATGTCAAAAAAATTCAAAAAAATAAGATTCTTATATGATTTGTGGTCTAGTTGTTAGCAAAATTTACAAACATGAATTTCGACTTTTTTTGCAAAATCTCATGAGAATTTGTAAAATGGGCATAACTTTTGCATACGACCTCCGATGAAAAAGTTTTTTATATGAAAAAGCATCTACTCGAAAAGTTACATCCGAATTCAAGACAAGATTAGTTTCTTCACATCTCTGCAAAACTCGATTAAGGTTGCTCAAGCAATCATCAAAAGAAGTTCCGTAAATGGAGAAATCATCCATGAAAACCTCAACGATCTTTCACAAAAGTCAGAGAATATAGCAGTCATACATCTTTGAAAGGTAGCAGGTGCATTACATAAACCAAAAGGCATACGACGATAAGCATAAGTTCCAAAAGGACAAGTAAAGGTAGTTTTATCTTGATCTTCAGGTGACACAGGTATTTGAGAGAAACCAGAATAACCATCTAGGAAACAAAAGTGTGTATGCTTAGACAATCTTTCTAACAATTGATCAATAAAAGGCAAGGGGTAATGATCTTTTCTAGTAGCTTTATTTAATTTCCTGAAATCAATTACCATCCTATAACCAGTTACAATTCTTTGTGGGATAAGTTCATTTTTATCATTAGGAACAACTGTAATACCTCCTTTCTTAGGAACACAATGAACATGACTTACCCATCTTCTATCAGCTATGGGATAAATTATACCTGCTTCCAGAAGCTTTAATATTTCAGTTCTTACCACATCCTTCATTCTAGGATTCAACCTTCTTTGATGATCAACAACGGGTTTAGCATCTGGCTCCATATGAATTTTATGCTGACATAAAGTGGGACTAATGCCCTTAAGATCATCGAGAGTATATCCAATAGCAGCACGGTGCTTCTTCAGAGTTTTAAGTAATCTCTTATCTTCACGCTCTGAAAGGTTAGCACTAATAATAACATGATATATCTTCTTTTCATCCAGATAAGCATATTTAAGAGTATCAGGTAATTGCTTTAAATCAAACACATGATCACCCTTGGGTGGAGGTCACTACTAGGAAAAGGGCTATAGATGATATGGCCACTAATGGCGCACCGTGGGTCTGGTGCGCCATTAGAATATTCTAATGGCGCACCATGTGTTGGTACGCCATTAGTGTGTAAATTCTAATGGCGCACCAGACCCACGGTGCGCCATTAGAATCTCCAGTTTTTTTTTTTTTTCCAAAAATTCTAATGGCGCACCGTGGGTCTGGTGCGCCATTAGTAACCAGGGTTACTAATGGCGCACCAGACCCACGATGCGCCATTAGAATCTTAGAATCTCCAGTTTTTTTTTTATTTTTCCAAAAATTCTAATGGCGCACCGTGGGTCTGGTGCGCCATTAGTAACCCTGGTTACTAATGGCGCACCAGACCCACGGTGCGCCATTAGAATGTCCAGTTTTTTTTTTTTTTTTTCAAAAAATACTAAACTACTAATGGCGCACCTCAAGCTGGTGCGCCATTAGTAACCAGGGTTACTAATGGCGCACCAGCTTGGGGTGCGCCATTAGAAGCCCCGGGATCTGTTTCACCAAATGCACCCCCCCCTGTGGATCGCCTTTTCAGTTTTAAAAAAAATAACCGAAAATGATAGAAATGTCAAAAAAATTCAAAAAAATAAGATTCTTATATGATTTGTGGTCTAGTTGTTAGCAAAATTTACAAACATGAATTTCGACTTTTTTTGCAAAATCTCATGAGAATTTGTAAAATGGGCATAACTTTTGCATACGACCTCCGATGAAAAAGTTTTTTATATGAAAAAGCATCTACTCGAAAAGTTACATCCGAATTCAAGACAAGATTAGTTTCTTCACATCTCTGCAAAACTCGATTAAGGTTGCTCAAGCAATCATCAAAAGAAGTTCCGTAAATGGAGAAATCATCCATGAAAACCTCAACGATCTTTCACAAAAGTCAGAGAATATAGCAGTCATACATCTTTGAAAGGTAGCAGGTGCATTACATAAACCAAAAGGCATACGACGATAAGCATAAGTTCCAAAAGGACAAGTAAAGGTAGTTTTATCTTGATCTTCAGGTGACACAGGTATTTGAGAGAAACCAGAATAACCATCTAGGAAACAAAAGTGTGTATGCTTAGACAATCTTTCTAACAATTGATCAATAAAAGGCAAGGGGTAATGATCTTTTCTAGTAGCTTTATTTAATTTCCTGAAATCAATTACCATCCTATAACCAGTTACAATTCTTTGTGGGATAAGTTCATTTTTATCATTAGGAACAACTGTAATACCTCCTTTCTTAGGAACACAATGAACATGACTTACCCATCTTCTATCAGCTATGGGATAAATTATACCTGCTTCCAGAAGCTTTAATATTTCAGTTCTTACCACATCCTTCATTCTAGGATTCAACCTTCTTTGATGATCAACAACGGGTTTAGCATCTGGCTCCATATGAATTTTATGCTGACATAAAGTGGGACTAATGCCCTTAAGATCATCGAGAGTATATCCAATAGCAGCACGGTGCTTCTTCAGAGTTTTAAGTAATCTCTTATCTTCACGCTCTGAAAGGTTAGCACTAATAATAACATGATATATCTTCTTTTCATCCAGATAAGCATATTTAAGAGTATCAGGTAATTGCTTTAAATCAAACACATGATCACCCTTGGGTGGAGGTCACTACTAGGAAAAGGGCTATAGATGATATGGCCACTAATGGCGCACCGTGGGTCTGGTGCGCCATTAGAATATTCTAATGGCGCACCATGTGTTGGTACGCCATTAGTGTGTAAATTCTAATGGCGCACCAGACCCACGGTGCGCCATTAGAATCTCCAGTTTTTTTTTTTTTTTCCAAAAATTCTAATGGCGCACCGTGGGTCTGGTGCGCCATTAGTAACCAGGGTTACTAATGGCGCACCAGACCCACGATGCGCCATTAGAATCTTAGAATCTCCAGTTTTTTTTTTATTTTTCCAAAAATTCTAATGGCGCACCGTGGGTCTGGTGCGCCATTAGTAACCCTGGTTACTAATGGCGCACCAGACCCACGGTGCGCCATTAGAATGTCCAGTTTTTTTTTTTTTTTTTCAAAAAATACTAAACTACTAATGGCGCACCTCAAGCTGGTGCGCCATTAGTAACCAGGGTTACTAATGGCGCACCAGCTTGGGGTGCGCCATTAGAAGCCCCGGGATCTGTTTCACCAAATGCACCCCCCCCTGTGGATCGCCTTTTCAGTTTTAAAAAAAATAACCGAAAATGATAGAAATGTCAAAAAAATTCAAAAAAATAAGATTCTTATATGATTTGTGGTCTAGTTGTTAGCAAAATTTACAAACATGAATTTCGACTTTTTTTGCAAAATCTCATGAGAATTTGTAAAATGGGCATAACTTTTGCATACGACCTCCGATGAAAAAGTTTTTTATATGAAAAAGCATCTACTCGAAAAGTTACATCCGAATTCAAGACAAGATTAGTTTCTTCACATCTCTGCAAAACTCGATTAAGGTTGCTCAAGCAATCATCAAAAGAAGTTCCGTAAATGGAGAAATCATCCATGAAAACCTCAACGATCTTTCACAAAAGTCAGAGAATATAGCAGTCATACATCTTTGAAAGGTAGCAGGTGCATTACATAAACCAAAAGGCATACGACGATAAGCATAAGTTCCAAAAGGACAAGTAAAGGTAGTTTTATCTTGATCTTCAGGTGACACAGGTATTTGAGAGAAACCAGAATAACCATCTAGGAAACAAAAGTGTGTATGCTTAGACAATCTTTCTAACAATTGATCAATAAAAGGCAAGGGGTAATGATCTTTTCTAGTAGCTTTATTTAATTTCCTGAAATCAATTACCATCCTATAACCAGTTACAATTCTTTGTGGGATAAGTTCATTTTTATCATTAGGAACAACTGTAATACCTCCTTTCTTAGGAACACAATGAACATGACTTACCCATCTTCTATCAGCTATGGGATAAATTATACCTGCTTCCAGAAGCTTTAATATTTCAGTTCTTACCACATCCTTCATTCTAGGATTCAACCTTCTTTGATGATCAACAACGGGTTTAGCATCTGGCTCCATATGAATTTTATGCTGACATAAAGTGGGACTAATGCCCTTAAGATCATCGAGAGTATATCCAATAGCAGCACGGTGCTTCTTCAGAGTTTTAAGTAATCTCTTATCTTCACGCTCTGAAAGGTTAGCACTAATAATAACATGATATATCTTCTTTTCATCCAGATAAGCATATTTAAGAGTATCAGGTAATTGCTTTAAATCAAACACATGATCACCCTTGGGTGGAGGTCACTACTAGGAAAAGGGCTATAGATGATATGGCCACTAATGGCGCACCGTGGGTCTGGTGCGCCATTAGAATATTCTAATGGCGCACCATGTGTTGGTACGCCATTAGTGTGTAAATTCTAATGGCGCACCAGACCCACGGTGCGCCATTAGAATCTCCAGTTTTTTTTTTTTTTTCCAAAAATTCTAATGGCGCACCGTGGGTCTGGTGCGCCATTAGTAACCAGGGTTACTAATGGCGCACCAGACCCACGATGCGCCATTAGAATCTTAGAATCTCCAGTTTTTTTTTTATTTTTCCAAAAATTCTAATGGCGCACCGTGGGTCTGGTGCGCCATTAGTAACCCTGGTTACTAATGGCGCACCAGACCCACGGTGCGCCATTAGAATGTCCAGTTTTTTTTTTTTTTTTTTCAAAAAATACTAAACTACTAATGGCGCACCTAAAGCTGGTGCGCCATTAGTAACCAGGGTTACTAATGGCGCACCAGCTTGGGGTTCGCCATTAGAAGCCCCGGGATCTGTTTCACCAAATGCACCCCCCCCTGTGGATCGCCTTTTCAGTTTTAAAAAAAATAACCGAAAATGATAGAAATGTCAAAAAAATTCAAAAAAATAAGATTCTTATATGATTTGTGGTCTAGTTGTTAGCAAAATTTACAAACATGAATTTCGACTTTTTTTGCAAAATCTCATGAGAATTTGTAAAATGGGCATAACTTTTGCATACGACCTCCGATGAAAAAGTTTTTTATATGAAAAAGCATCTACTCGAAAAGTTACATCCGAATTCAAGACAAGATTAGTTTCTTCACATCTCTGCAAAACTCGATTAAGGTTGCTCAAGCAATCATCAAAAGAAGTTCCGTAAATGGAGAAATCATCCATGAAAACCTCAACGATCTTTCACAAAAGTCAGAGAATATAGCAGTCATACATCTTTGAAAGGTAGCAGGTGCATTACATAAACCAAAAGGCATACGACGATAAGCATAAGTTCCAAAAGGACAAGTAAAGGTAGTTTTATCTTGATCTTCAGGTGACACAGGTATTTGAGAGAAACCAGAATAACCATCTAGGAAACAAAAGTGTGTATGCTTAGACAATCTTTCTAACAATTGATCAATAAAAGGCAAGGGGTAATGATCTTTTCTAGTAGCTTTATTTAATTTCCTGAAATCAATTACCATCCTATAACCAGTTACAATTCTTTGTGGGATAAGTTCATTTTTATCATTAGGAACAACTGTAATACCTCCTTTCTTAGGAACACAATGAACATGACTTACCCATCTTCTATCAGCTATGGGATAAATTATACCTGCTTCCAGAAGCTTTAATATTTCAGTTCTTACCACATCCTTCATTCTAGGATTCAACCTTCTTTGATGATCAACAACGGGTTTAGCATCTGGCTCCATATGAATTTTATGCTGACATAAAGTGGGACTAATGCCCTTAAGATCATCGAGAGTATATCCAATAGCAGCACGGTGCTTCTTCAGAGTTTTAAGTAATCTCTTATCTTCACGCTCTGAAAGGTTAGCACTAATAATAACATGATATATCTTCTTTTCATCCAGATAAGCATATTTAAGAGTATCAGGTAATTGCTTTAAATCAAACACATGATCACCCTTGGGTGGAGGTCACTACTAGGAAAAGGGCTATAGATGATATGGCCACTAATGGCGCACCGTGGGTCTGGTGCGCCATTAGAATATTCTAATGGCGCACCATGTGTTGGTACGCCATTAGTGTGTAAATTCTAATGGCGCACCAGACCCACGGTGCGCCATTAGAATCTCCAGTTTTTTTTTTTTTTTCCAAAAATTCTAATGGCGCACCGTGGGTCTGGTGCGCCATTAGTAACCAGGGTTACTAATGGCGCACCAGACCCACGATGCGCCATTAGAATCTTAGAATCTCCAGTTTTTTTTTTATTTTTCCAAAAATTCTAATGGCGCACCGTGGGTCTGGTGCGCCATTAGTAACCCTGGTTACTAATGGCGCACCAGACCCACGGTGCGCCATTAGAATGTCCAGTTTTTTTTTTTTTTTTTCAAAAAATACTAAACTACTAATGGCGCACCTCAAGCTGGTGCGCCATTAGTAACCAGGGTTACTAATGGCGCACCAGCTTGGGGTGCGCCATTAGAAGCCCCGGGATCTGTTTCACCAAATGCACCCCCCCCTGTGGATCGCCTTTTCAGTTTTAAAAAAAATAACCGAAAATGATAGAAATGTCAAAAAAATTCAAAAAAATAAGATTCTTATATGATTTGTGGTCTAGTTGTTAGCAAAATTTACAAACATGAATTTCGACTTTTTTTGCAAAATCTCATGAGAATTTGTAAAATGGGCATAACTTTTGCATACGACCTCCGATGAAAAAGTTTTTTATATGAAAAAGCATCTACTCGAAAAGTTACATCCGAATTCAAGACAAGATTAGTTTCTTCACATCTCTGCAAAACTCGATTAAGGTTGCTCAAGCAATCATCAAAAGAAGTTCCGTAAATGGAGAAATCATCCATGAAAACCTCAACGATCTTTCACAAAAGTCAGAGAATATAGCAGTCATACATCTTTGAAAGGTAGCAGGTGCATTACATAAACCAAAAGGCATACGACGATAAGCATAAGTTCCAAAAGGACAAGTAAAGGTAGTTTTATCTTGATCTTCAGGTGACACAGGTATTTGAGAGAAACCAGAATAACCATCTAGGAAACAAAAGTGTGTATGCTTAGACAATCTTTCTAACAATTGATCAATAAAAGGCAAGGGGTAATGATCTTTTCTAGTAGCTTTATTTAATTTCCTGAAATCAATTACCATCCTATAACCAGTTACAATTCTTTGTGGGATAAGTTCATTTTTATCATTAGGAACAACTGTAATACCTCCTTTCTTAGGAACACAATGAACATGACTTACCCATCTTCTATCAGCTATGGGATAAATTATACCTGCTTCCAGAAGCTTTAATATTTCAGTTCTTACCACATCCTTCATTCTAGGATTCAACCTTCTTTGATGATCAACAACGGGTTTAGCATCTGGCTCCATATGAATTTTATGCTGACATAAAGTGGGACTAATGCCCTTAAGATCATCGAGAGTATATCCAATAGCAGCACGGTGCTTCTTCAGAGTTTTAAGTAATCTCTTATCTTCACGCTCTGAAAGGTTAGCACTAATAATAACATGATATATCTTCTTTTCATCCAGATAAGCATATTTAAGAGTATCAGGTAATTGCTTTAAATCAAACACATGATCACCCTTGGGTGGAGGTCACTACTAGGAAAAGGGCTATAGATGATATGGCCACTAATGGCGCACCGTGGGTCTGGTGCGCCATTAGAATATTCTAATGGCGCACCATGTGTTGGTACGCCATTAGTGTGTAAATTCTAATGGCGCACCAGACCCACGGTGCGCCATTAGAATCTCCAGTTTTTTTTTTTTTTCCAAAAATTCTAATGGCGCACCGTGGGTCTGGTGCGCCATTAGTAACCAGGGTTACTAATGGCGCACCAGACCCACGATGCGCCATTAGAATCTTAGAATCTCCAGTTTTTTTTTTATTTTTCCAAAAATTCTAATGGCGCACCGTGGGTCTGGTGCGCCATTAGTAACCCTGGTTACTAATGGCGCACCAGACCCACGGTGCGCCATTAGAATGTCCAGTTTTTTTTTTTTTTTTTCAAAAAATACTAAACTACTAATGGCGCACCTCAAGCTGGTGCGCCATTAGTAACCAGGGTTACTAATG